>OZ010793.1:407692660-408329660 GCA_963932465.1 Maratus speciosus | reverse complement strand
ATCTTCATTGTGTTTATAATATAACGACATATGACTTCAAAGATCTTTTTAATAATATAGACCTATTAGATTTACATAAAATTATAAATGCATTATTTAAAAAATATTATAAAAAACTGGAATTACCATCTTATATAGATATTGCATATTTTAAATCTTTAACTAACTTCATTATCTATAATAATTATATATTGCAAGATAATACTTTATATTTACAGCATGTCGGTATACCACAAGGCGGTTGTACTTCCAGTTTACTCTCTGACTTATACTTATATCATTATGAACGTAATTTTACTAATAATAATCTACATTTATATCGTTATATTGATGACATCATTTTAATTGATACTGATCAATCTGCAATTACTCGATTTCCAGTTGATTATCCCACTAATTTGGAATTAACGGAAAACCTTTTATCTAACAATACAATTAACTTCTTAGATCTTAAAATTACAATCAAAGACAATAAAACAATCACAGATTTATATGACAAACGTAAAGAATTTAAATTCAAAGTTAATACATTTACAAATTTTAAATCTTGTCTACATCATTCTGTATTTCGGAATATAATACTTAATCATTTATATAGAATAAAATGTTTATGTTCTTCTCCTCTAATTAACAATAATATTAAAAAACTAATTTATGATGCATTAAATCATGGTTTTCCAAAACAATTCATATATTCATTAATATACAATTAGTACTTTTCTTACATGATCTATTAAAACAAATTAACACATGCGTAAACAAAATTACAAAAAAAATTATAAAATTAAAAAAATATCTATAAAAAATTAAAAATTGTAAAATAATATAAAAAAAATATTATAGGTTGGTTGGGTGGGTAGATGTTAGAGTACGGAGGAGGGTGGTGTTGTCTGGATAATACGCAATGGTTAATTATATATAATTAAAAAAAATGGGGGCTCTTGTATTATTACTATATTTTTGTTACGTATTTTATATGGATGTTGATTTGATATTTTATATGTAATTGGAGAATTTCATTAATATTATAATTAGCCTAATTATTGATTAATCTAATTTACAATTATTTGTTATTAAATTTTAAATTTACTAAGGACAATATCATATTAATTACTAATAGTATGCCATTCTTATAGTGAATAATATACATATAAGTATGTATAATATAAATATAGTTATACTGTATGCATTAAAATTGGGTAATTATTTTTATTATTATTACTCTATTCTTTTTAATATTTATTATCGGTTTAATGTTTTTGAATGTCCCACATTCATACTTTATGGTTTTTTATGGATGTCTGAAGATAATCCACACTCTATATTTGTGCTTTCTAAGTAATGGGTATTTAAGTATCATTTAACCTTCTATTTACTTCCACATGTTTTTTATTTCCTGTTCATTTTATAAATATCTGATATATAATTCATAAAAAATAATTTTTATATTTAATAATTACTTATATTAATTATTACTGAATTTTATTTTGTTTTATAGCATATAGCTATATGCTATATATTATCAATGTTCTAGAATTATTTATTTCTTAGTTTAGTTTAAATAAGATAGCTAATAGAATATATTGTATGCTTTTAAATTTTCTTTGCAATAGTTTTTAAATACATTTTGTGGTGTATATTCGGTTTATAATTCTCTATATATAAGGATATGTTTGGTTTTGCTGTTTATACAGTTATTTACATTCAAATGCTTACAATTATTTATACAGTTATTTACATTCAAATGCTTACAAATATTTATCTTGCGTTAGTTGTTTAATAGAAGTAATACTAGATGGCAGCACTAAATTTGTCTCTTTAAGATAGCTCTAATTGTTAATTTTTCTAGCTCCATTTCAGTTATAATTTAATACACCAGGGGGTATTTTTAGCTAAATTTTGACGATATTGTTAAACTGTTATTAATTAATTTAATAGTGCATTTTAAATAATGTAATTAATATCTATTTATTTTATATTAGATTAAATGTGTTTAACAAGGTATTTCAAATTTTATTTCAAAATGTATTAACTGCATCCTTTGGTATCATTTACTGTGATTTCTTAACTGTTTTATTCACCTTAAATCTTTTTGATATACTGGCAGCCATGTGCGCGTGGATTTTTGTAAAATACTGAAATATTAATCGGTATGGTGTTTATTATTTATATTTTATATCCTATAAATATTTAAATACGTTTTATTGATTCTTCCATTTCATATTATTTGTTTCTATTCTGCTTTCATTTTTAATCAATTCACTTGATTTTATGGTTGTTTGGGCACAGGGGAAAATAACTTTTAGCTTTAGCTTATTTTTCCCACAGAAAACAACCATTTTGCTTATATCATTGAATTCTGTGCCCTTGATAACGTAATTCAATGTATAAGGTTTTCAATTTTTGTCGGAGTCCACTTTTTTCTTTTTCTTCCATAATAATTCTTATATTAAATTTTTTTTTTTTTTTTTTTTTTTTTTAATACTTACAGCTTTAATTCATAATATTTGACGGTGGTAGGTTATGTTTAATTAATGGTTATATATATATATATATATACATATATAGTAGGCTAATTGAGAAATCAGGCTGTTTGCAAACAGCCTAGGCTCTTTGTAAAGAGCCGGGCTAATTGGAGATTCATCTCCCTTTTTCCAATTAGCCTGATACTTTTCAGGCTTATTGCAAAGGGCCTAGAAAGCGTTAGGCTAATTGAAAAATGACCACTTATTATCCGATTAGGGTGATTTTTTAGGCTTATTAACCCATAACCAGAACCGAACCCGAAAAATAAATTACAACAGACCGTACCCCGATCCGAGCAAAACAAAATAATTTCAATCTACATGCAACCCTACCCGAACCTGAAAGTTCCATTCGAAAAAACCCGAAATCTGACCGGAACCAAATTTGATAACCGACAGAAATATTCTAAAGCACCATAACCTGATCCGAGTAAGCCAAAATAATTTCCGTGAACACGCAACCAGACCCAAACTTAAAAATGCCATTAGAAAAAACACGAAATCTGACATGAACCAAATCTGGACCCGACAAAAATATTCCAATGAAACATAATCCATCGGAGAAGGACAAAATAATTTCCGTTTACACACAACCCGATCCGAACCTAAAAATTTTGTTTGAAAAAAATCCGAAAAATGACCAGATACCAAATATGATAACCGACAAAAATATTCTATAGATCCATAAACTGATCCGAGCAAGACAAAATAATTTCCTTAAACACGCAACCCGAACCGTACCTAAAAATTTCATTTGAAAAAAACCTGAAATCTGACATGAACCAAATCTGAACCCGACAAAAATATTCCAAAGAAACATAACTCGATCCGAGCAAGACAAAGTAATTTCCGTGGACACGCAACCCGATCCAAACCTAAAACTTTGGTTTGAAAAATATCCGAAATATGACCCGAACCAAATTTGATAACTGGCAAATATAAACTAAAGAACCATAATCCAATCCGAGAAAGGCAAAATAATTTCCTTGAAGCGCAACCCGAACCGAACGTAAAATACTTCTTTGAAAAATTCCAAAATATGAGCCGAACCAAATAAGTTAACCGACAAAAATATTCTAAAGAACCATAACCCGATACGAGCAAGACAAAATAATTTCCTTGGACACGCGACCCGAAACGAACCTAAAAATTTCATTTGAAAAAATCCTGAAATCTGACATGAACCAAATCTGAATACGATAAAAATATTCCGAAGAACCATAACCCGATCCGAACCTAAAAATTCTATTAGAGAAAACCCGAAATCTGACATGAACCAAATCTGAACCCAAAAAAAATATTCCAACGACACATAACCCGATCCGAGAAGGACAAAATAATTTCCGTGGACACACAACCCGATCCGAACCTAAAAATTTTGTTTGAAAAAATTCCGAAATATGACCAGAACCAAATATGATAATCGACAAAAATATTCTATAGAACCATAAACCGATCCGAGCAAGACAAAATAATTTCCTTGGACACGCAACCCGAACCGTACCTAAAAATTTCATTTCAAAAAAACCTGAAATCTGACATGAACCAAATCTGAACCCGACAAAAATA
The DNA here is from genome assembly GCA_963932465.1 of Maratus speciosus. Lineage (NCBI taxonomy): Eukaryota > Metazoa > Arthropoda > Arachnida > Araneae > Salticidae > Maratus > Maratus speciosus. The sequence continues at coordinate 408,325,566 of OZ010793.1, read as the reverse complement.
TTCCAAAGAAACATAACCCGATCCGAGCAAGACAAAGTTATTTCCGTGGGCACGCAACCCGATCCGAATCTAAAACTTTTGTTTGAAAAAATCCGAAATATGACCCGAACCAAATATGATAACCGGCAAAAATAAAGTAAAGAACCATAACCCGATCCGAACAAGACAAAATAATTTCCTTCGACACGCAACCCGAACCGAACCTAAAAATGTCATTTGAAAAAAACCTGAAATCTGACATGAGCCAAATCTGAAACCGACAAAAATATTTCAAACATCCATAACCGGATCCGAACAAGACAAATTAGTTTCCGTTAAACGCAACGTGACCAGAACCTAAAAATTCCATTTGAAGTCAACCTGAAACCCGACCCAAACCAAATCTTAACCTGACAAAAATATTCCAAAGAACTATAACCCGATGCGTGTAAGACAAAATAATTTCCGACTACCGGCAACCCGATCCGAACCTGAAAGTTCTAATTGAACTCAATCCGAAACCTGGTTATGGTCGGTTTTCGGGTTGACTTCAAATGGAACCTTTAAGTTCGGATCCGACTGCGTATCTACGGAAATAACTTTGTCTTGCTCGGATTGGGTTACGGTTTTTAAAAATAATTTTGTCGTTTTCAGATCGGGTTGTGTTCGGGTTTCATGTTGACTTTAAACGGAATTTTCAGGTTATGATCGTATTGCGTGTAAACGAAAATTAATTTCCCTTGCTCGTAATGGGGTACGGCCTGATGTATTTTTATTTCGGGTACTGTTCGGGTTAAATTAAAGTAGAACTTTCAGGTTCGGATCGGGTTGCACGCCGACGGAAATTATTTTGTCTTGCTCGGATCCGGTTATGGTTCTTTGGAATATTTTTGTCGGATTCAGATTTGGTTTGGGTCAGATTTCAATTCTTTAATCAAATGGAATTTTTAGGTTCGGGTCGGATAACGTGTCAACGGAAATTATTTTGTCTTCCTCGGATCGGGTTATGGTTCTTTAGAATATTTTTGTCGGTTATCATATTTGGTTCGGGTCATATTTCGGATTTTTTTCAAACAAAATTTTTAGGTTCGGATCGGGTTCTGTGTACACGGAAATTATTTTGTCTTTCTCGGATCGGGTTATGCTTCTTTGGAATATTTTTGTCGGGTTCAGATTCGGTTTGTGTCAGATTTTGCGTTTTTTATAATGGATTTTTTAGGTTGGGGTCTGTTTGCGTGTTCACGGAAATTATTTTGTCTTGCTCGGACCGGGTTATGGTTCTTCGAAATATTTTTGTCAGGTTCAGATTTGGTTCATGTCAGATTTCAGGTTTATTTCAAATGAAACTTTTAGGTTCGGTTCGGGTTGCGTGTCTAAGAAATTTATTTTGTCTTCCTCGGACCGGGTTATGGTTCTATAGAATATTTTTGTCGGTTATCATATTTTGTTCGGGTCATGTATCGGATTTTTTTCAAACAAAATTTTTAGGTTCGAATCGGGCTGCTTGCACACGGAAATTATTTTGTCTTACTCGGATCGGGTTATAGTACTTTAGAATATTTTCGTCGGCTATGAGATTTGGTTCGGATCAGATTTCGAGTTTTTTCAAATGAACTTTCAGTTCGGGTCGGGTTGCATGCAGACTGAAATTATTTTGTCTTGCTCGGATCGGGATACGGTGTCGTGTGTTATAATTTATTTTTCGGGTTCTGGTTGGGTTATGGGTTAATAAGCCTCCAAAAAATCACCCTGATTGGATAATAACTGGTCATTTTTCAATTAGCCTAACGCTTTCTAGGCTCTTTGCAATAAGCCTGAAAAATATCAGGCTAATTGGAAAAAGGGAGATGTTTCTTCAATTAGCCCGGCTCTTTGCAAACAGCCTGATTTCTCAATTAGCCTACGACATATATATTGATATATATATATCAATTTTGAACGGAGGGTGGTTTCGGGATCTGGGGGTCATGATCGATGAAAATATACCAAAATTTTTTGAAATCGCTTTCCTCCGAACGGCTGCAATAGGTAGCTTTTTGTAAAGAAAGCTACCTAAAATGGCTGAGTTATAACATTTTGAATTTCTATTGTGGCTGACATTTTAAAACGACCTGATTTTTGTCACGCGATAACAGGCGTATTTATGAACCGATTTGAATGTAACTTGGTCTGTACATAGTAGATACCAATGTCTCGACCGAGTTCGTTGGCCAGCTTCATTCGCTATCTTGTTTCAAAAGGGTTGCCATTTTAAATAAAAATGTAATTTAAAATGTAAAATGAGGTATTAAAATATTGGAAAACGAAAAAGATTTTTTTTATGTGTTTGGCCTTGATACAAAGATTCTGGAGCAGTTTTTGTTTCTGAAAATTTGTTCTTTTGTTTATATCTTAAAAAGTGGTTGAATTATAGCATTTTGAATTTCTATCATGGCTAACACTTTGAAACGATCTTGTATTTGTCACGCGATACCACACGTATTCGCCTATTTCGATGGAAGAAGGCATGTGGATTGTATACATCAATATCTCGACCAAGTTCGCTGGCCAGCTTCATCAGCCATCTTGTTTCAAAATGGCGGCCATTAAATAAAAAAAAAATATATTTAAAGTGAGATGCAAAAAAAAAAATAGAAATTGAAAAAGGTTTCTTTCTTAAGTATTTGACCTTGATATAAGGATTCAGGAGCATTTTTTGTTTGTCTTTATCTTAAAAAATGGCTCAGATATAGCAGTTTCAATATCTAATGTGGGTGGCATTTTGAAAAATCTGATTTTTTGCCTGCTAAAGCACTGGTATATATCAATCGATTCCGATGTGAGTGAGCATGTGCACAGCAATTACTAAGGTCTCGACCAAGTTCACTGGTTAGCCTCATCCACCATGTTGTCTTAAAATGGCAGGCACTTTAAGAAATCGCCGAATTTGGCAGCCAAATATAAGTTACTTTAAATAAAAGCAGCTTGGATACAGCTGACTAATTTCGCGAAATTCTCATTCATAATGATTTAGTATTGATAAAAATTAGTATTGAAAAAAATTAGTATTGAATCTCCTACATTCGGTTTCCACTTAATTGAGCTTCGTGTGTTTGAATAATATAAGTTGGCTTTTTTAAAATAAGGAATATGAAAGCTACCTCTTCCTCCCGGCACTGGCCGGAAGGACTTTTTTAAAGTCTTATTATTCTGATAGCAACATTTTTTTTTTTTTTGTAATAATACAGTTACTATTTAATATATTTATTGAACGGAACCCTCTGTGCGCGAGTTATACTCGCATTTGACCGTATATTTATTATTTTACTTTCTTCTATCTTTACAAGAAGAAAGTACTGGATTCGTGAAATTTTTCGACTTTCGGTTTTCGACGGATTTACACGTTTGAGGGGTCAGAGATTCCGAAAAAGATTTTTTTTTTTAAATGTCTGTCTGTGAATCTGACTCTATCTGTATGTATGTATGTGACACAAATTTTGTGGGCGCTCAAGAACCAAGGCACGGAATTTAATAAAAATTTATATTCAGTTAGTCCCCGATATAAATTGGTGCTGATTAGTTTTTGGTGTAAATCGCTCAACATGTGGCGCTGCTATGCAGCATTTTTCACGATTTCCGCAATAGTTCAATCTCCAGAACTAATGCACGGATTTTCATCAAACTTCAGATTCAATTACATGAATCGATGTTTTATACATTTTGGTGTAAATCGATCAATAGGTGGCACTGCTATGCTGCATTTTTTGCGATTTCCGTAATAGCTCTATCTCAAGAACTAAGGCTTGGATTTTCAACAAACTTCATATTCAGGTATACTTGGATATGAATCAGTGCTATTAATGTTTTGGTGCAAATCGTTCAACAGGTGGCGCTGCTATGCCGCATTTGTCAGAATTTCCACTATAGCTCTATCTCGATATAACTAATGCACGAATTTTCAATTTTTCATAAAACTTCAAATTCAGATATACTTTGACATGAATTGGTGCTAAATTGATGTAATTTCTTGTACTATTTACATGATTTAATTGTCGTGATTTATATAGAAGAAAGTTTTATGATGGCCCCAACATACTAGTTTAATCTGTTTCCTACATTAATAGAAACGTAAAGCAACTAAGGAGAAATTGGCACAACTACCACAATTAGTAATTGATTGTCCATACTTCGCGAGAGAAAATTAAAAATATAACAAGAACGAAAGCGCATGCACCATGTACAGATAATGAAACACTTTCCAACAACAAGAAACTTCATTTATGATTAAGAAACTTTATTTTTTCACACAATGAAATCAGATTTCTAAACAAGCAATTTAAAAAACGCATTAAAGGATTATTTTCAACAACTGCTGTGCATATGCGGTAATGTGCTACGACGAATTAAGTCATGCAGCTGGGTATATGGTCTATAGAATTTATATATACAACATAATACACTGAAAATTAGATAAGTTTAAAAATCCCTAAAGGCTCAGCCTACAGATGCAGGTAGATTTCGAAGTTAAGTACTAATTTCACCAACAAAAATTAAATCAAGATTAGAGATAAACCCAGTTTAGCAATTTTATCTGGCTGCTTTTGACGAGTTTAATTTCACATTTCTGTATAAGAGTTTGCTTTATCAGAATCATGTTAACACGATAATTTTTTCTTCAACTCCTATTTTTTTTATCCCTTCAGAATATATTTAGTAATATCATCCATTAGTAGAGTTCATCATCAAAACTTGTTACTACAATAGTTATAAGTAATATTAAGAAGATTTATATAATAAACTTGTTGGAAAACGTCTCAGCATAAGTGGTTTTATGTCCAACACCGCCTCGCCTGTGAAATGACAATTTACCTGTGACATGTGCGACACGCTTTCATTTTTAGTTGTGAAATGTGTTCCAAGATGGCGACACTTCCCTGAGCGAAGTTCTCGTAAGATCACGGACTAATAAACAATTGTGTCAGAGACTTATGTTTCGAAAAGGCGACAATAGATAGCAGCACCAGAGAACTTTTCTGAAGATATAGACTCCTTTAATTAGAACTTTTTTGCTTGTTAAGCAGTTTTATTGTTTCCAGACTTTTTTACTCTGTTTTAACTCGTGTGGGCCCCCTTTTTACTTCTCACTTGAAGGGCCGATTTTGCGAGGTGAAGACGCACGGTTTTTTGTGTGTCAACTCTTTGTCCTATGGAAGACTTACGTCTCCTACTGGATTTTCGGTGCCATCACTCTTATTAATTTTTAATCTTTTACTTTATATTTTTTAGTGTGTGAGTGTGGATCCTTGTAACCAAGATTTTCTTCAAGAATTAGTTTTTTTCTCTACATCTGGATTATTCGAAGATGATATTTCTCACAATTTGCCACATCTATTCATTAAATAAAAATTACAGGTTGTCCACGTAAGAAGGAAACCAGCGTATGTCTGTTTTACCAGAAAGGTAAGAAAATAGATTTCTATCTTTCATTATTGATATAAAAACTTTTAGTACAACAATTTTATATTTATACTGGGTCCTTAGCCTGACGCTAATCGCGAACTCACCCTTCCTAGATATTTTAAAAGATTATGAAGGCTGACTTGAAGGGGAAAGTAAATAAACAAATAAATAAATAAAAAAAACCCAGTAATAAAAATTTGTTTATCTGATTGTGATAAAATGAACAAGATGCACATATGAGATATGAAATATTGAAATATATACATGAAAATAAAAATAAATGAGCATGAATAAATAACGATATATATAATATCGCAAAAAAAAAGTATTATTGCGAATGAATATTGATTGATTATTATGAATAAATCATTTTATTTATATTTATGCATATATTCTAAGAAATTATTTTAAGAAAGTTACAAACTTCTTATAGTAAATATATTTGTTATCAAAGAATTTATAATACTTGAATAACACGCTACGTCTGCTTCAAAAGAAATTACGGCAGTAGAGAAATTAAACGATAATAATTATAATCATTGGTGTTTTAAATTAGAAAATTTGTTAATTAAAGACGATTTACTGAAATATGTGACAGAATTTCCACCTGCCGCACCCGATGATACATATACTAAAAACGCGGCTAAGGCGAAAGCCATAATTTGTTTATGCATTGAAAATACACAAATCGTTCATATCAGAAATTTAACATCTCCCAAAGACATATGGGAAAGATTAAAAAGTGTTCACCCAAGGGCGAATTTATCATCCAAATATCCAAATTATTCCTTTTGAGGAAGCTATATTCGCAAAGGCTCAACGAGGGCGGAGACTTAAATTTACATATCAACAATATTTTAACTATCCGCGACAAACTCGCTGCCATTGGAGAGCTCATAAATGATTCGCACATTGTGGCTCTTATGCTTTGCAGCTTGCCTCAGTCATACGCTCCTCTTATAACGAGTATGGAGGCTAGAGACGAAAAGGATCTAGACCTCGAGTTTGTAAAAAACAAACTCATCGATGAGTACTCTCATCGGATCGAATACAAAAACACCAGCACACGACCAAGGGACACAGCATATAAAATTGTAAATAAAGGTAACAAAAAGTATTGCAGTTTCTGTCAACGAGATGGGCACGCTCGTTCAGAATGTTACAAATTGAAAAACAAACAGAAAAACAATTACCAAAGAAATGAAAATTATAACAGTAATAAATTTAACAACCATGCCAACTTTAAAGCCAATTCGGTAAACCCCCAAAATCAACACAATGGTAGTAAAACCGACTCCTCGAATTTTTGCTTTAACAGCAAATCAAACATAGAGGATGAGGTCAACCAATCGATCATTCCTCTCTTCCCAATGGAAAACAATTTTGAAATTGAGTCAGTAAAAATTAACCAAACGCAAACAACAGATCCCAACACATATATCATTGACTCGGGTTGTACCAGGCACGTTGCATCAGCAAAAACAAATTTTGCTACATTCACAGCCAGGAATTTTGGGAATATAACAATCGCTAATGGAAAAAGGCTTAATTCGCAAGGTATGGGCGACGTAAAAATAAAAACAGACAAAAACCACTACATTACACTAGGAAATGTATTATACTGTCCAGAACTAAAGTAGAGGTCTGCACGGGCCCGGGCTTGGCCCGAGGCCCGTACCCGGCCCGGCCCGCGGGGCGGGCCGGGCCGGGCCGGCGGAATGAAGGCGAATTTTCAAACGGGCCGACAGACAAAATAAACGGGACGGGCCGGCAAAAAAATTAATCGGGCCTATCGGCCCGATATCAGAATTTAAGCGAAGCAGATAAAATACGAGCCATTTTCAGTTAATATGATTTTCTCGAGAAGTATAAATGTGCGTCATGAGCCGATGCCAGTTTAACAACATCATTACAGAAATGTAACATGTCCATCGTAGAGATCGACATCGTACAGTTACAAGATGTCTGATTCCGAGTTTAATTTTTTTTTCAGGAGAATCGTGCAGGGACGGAACTGATCTTAATCGACCTCAGGATGTGTAGAACAGTCATTATGTTTTGTAGTATTAATAGTGATAATGAACTTCTCTTAACAGGAAATATATCTTTGGAAATATACCTTAAGATGGTTCTCATAGTCACTGCTCAACAATGCGAAGCTTTCAGACACATTTTCTGACAAAATTTTTAACTATAAAGGCATAAAATTGACAGGCCTGACTATTGAAGGCATTTGGAAACGAATAGCTTTTTCCATATTTGATAAATTACTTACAGAGAAAACAGAGATTCCTGTCACGTGACTGTACGTTTTTCTCCTTTCCTGTGCTATCGCTTCCGGAAATTCGATTCAAAACGCTAACTTTGACAGTATTTTCAGAAAGATATATTGCTTTTATCTATGAAAAAAAAGACATTTACATAGCTTCTGAATAAGAATACCTGCCAATCTTACGCGTTTCCGAAAAGAAAAGAATTCATAAATGTGTCGAAATGTAGCTCCTTTGGATTTCAGAAGAGCCTTAAAAATGAGGGAAATATTTCACAAATCTACTTTTTATTATACAGCTTCAAAAATTATCATGTTTTTAATCATTTATTCTGAACTACATTAATCTTTTAATGAATCCTTATTTCCATTTTGAAATGTCTATAGACACGATGACTAAAACACTGTAAGTAATCGTTAATGTTTACTATTGTGTGCTCTCTGTTTTGCGAACATCATAGTAATGTAAAATATACTGTAAAATGTTCCCATAAATATGTATGTAGTATTCATTAAAAGAATCTTAATTGTATATTGAGCAAAAACGGATTTTTTTATTTATTTTTTTTTTGTAGGAATTGTGTCGGGCTGGGCCGGGCCGGGCCGGGCCGAGAACTGTAAAAATGCAAACGGGCCGGGCCGGGCTCGGGCCGAACTTCCAATTTTTACACCGGGCCGGGCCAAGATAGCTTTCGTTCGGGCCGGGCCGGGCCCGGGCCAGGAAATTCCGGCCTGTGCAGACCTCTAAACTAAAGGGCAATTTATTGTCAGTTAAGAAAGCCACTGAAAATAATATAAAGGTAATTTTCAAGAAAAATGCATGTTTATTTGTCAAAGATGATAATATAATCTTGACAGCTAAATTAAATGATAATCTCTACGTATTAAACCCTGAAGATGATTACGGCTATACTATAAGTACTCAAACTTTCTGTACTATAAGTACTCAAACTTTCTGTAACAATACAAATTGTATTTCATTGTGGCACCGAAGACTCGGACACAAAAATTTTGATGATATTAAATACCTTGTTAATCATGAATTAGCCAATGGGATAACAATTAATAATTGTAAACATGACACGCGATGCACCAAGTGCATTGAAGAGAAACTTTCCGCTCTGCTCTACCCTAAAGTAGCCACAAACAGAAGCAAAGATATCGGTACACTTGCACATTCCGATATATGTGGCCCCATGAATACTGAAACGATAGGAGGGAAAAGGTACTTTATAACATTCACGGATGATTATAGCAGGTACACAATAACATACTTAATCGCGCATAAATCGGAAGCCGTTATCAAACTGAAAGAATACATAGCGCTAACAAAAAATAAATTTGGCAAGTTGATAAAGGCAATAAGATCCGATAACGCAAAAGAGTATATCAGTGATGAATTTGAAAACTGCCTGATAGAAAACGGGATAGAGCGTCAATTGAGTGTTCCCTATTCTAGCCCGCAGAACGGCGTTTCAGAGAGAAAGAATAGAACGATAGTGGAAATGGCAAGAACCATGTTGTCGGACGCCAAGTTACCTAAGCAATTCTGGGGGGAAGCTGTCATGTCCGCCACCTACCTCATCAACCGTCTACCAACAAAAGCTAACAAAAATAACATGACACCCTATGAACTTTGGCATAAAAGAAAACCCGATCTCTCGAACATCAAAACATTCGGATGTAAGGCATTTGCCTATGTCGACAAACCTAAAAGAAATAAGTTAGATGAGAAAGCCATCGAGGGAATAATGTTGGGATATAATTTCGTAAGCAAGGGCTATAGGATATATACGGGTGAAAATAAAATTATAAAATCTAGAACCGTAAAATTCTTCATAGAAGGTATAAAAGATGAGGATATAAAACCCGCCAAAGAAAATCAAAACAACGAACAAACTCCCGCAGATAATATTGAAATTGATCTAGAGGAACGCGATGATGATCAGAATAACACCCCGACCGACACATCCCTTGAACCGAGAAGATCGCAAAGACAAAATCGTGGCGTACCACCTAATCGTTATGGAATAAGCGCAAACCTGTGTCAAATTCAGGAGCTAAAGTCATGGACAGACCTACAAAATATCAATGACGCAGAAACTAAAGATAAATGGCTAAAAGCCACTAGTGAGGAAATAATTCTCTGAAGCAAAATAATACTTGGAGATTAATAAAACCTATCCCGGGAAAACGCGTCATAGGTTGTAGGTGGACGTTTAAGGCAAAAAGGGGAGCCAACGGGTCTATAGAGCGATATAAAGCTAGATTGGTCGCTAAGGGATATGCTCAAAAATATGGAAGCGATTTTGATGAGACCTACGCACCCGCTGTAGCGCATACCACCCTGCGAGCATTCTTAAACGCAGCGGTGTACACAGACCTTAAAATAACTCACCTAGATGTCAAAACTGCTTTCTTACATGGCGATTTAGAAGAGGAGGTTTATACGCATCAGCCAGAGGGATACATAACAAAAGGGGAAGAAGATAAAGTGTGTAGTTTAAACAAAGCGATTTACGGCCTTAAGCAGGCAGCTAGGGCGTGGAACCAAAAAATAAGTAAATCTCTAAAAGAACTAAATTTCGTTGAATGCGCGTCAGACAAATGTCTGTACAAAAGAGTCCAAGATGAAAAAATCGCATACATAATAGTGTATGTTGATGACATCTTAGTCGCAGGAGACAAAACAGACACACGCGAAATATACACTGAATTATCAAAGCAATACGAAATCAAAAATTTAGGTCAAGTAACACAATATTTAGGCATAAACATAAAGGAAACAGAAAACGGTAATCTAGAATTAGACCAGGAACACAAAATAATACAAATCGCAGAAAAATTCAATTTGTTAAATGGTAAGCCTACATATACACCCATGAATACTAACTACTTTAATCTAGATCCAAACGGGAAACTAATGGGAGATAATGTAAAATTTAGTCAGGCTATAGGAGGGCTTCTATACATTGCAACTTTAACTAGACCCGACATAGCATCAGTCGTTAATATCCTGGGAAGAAGGAATGAATCCCCAAGGGAAGTCGATTGGCAAGCTATCGAGAAGTTAATTAGATATCTGCTTACTACCAAAGATCTTAAATTCGTCATAGATAAAACAAAACCTCCAATCCTAACGGCATATAGCGATGCCGATTGGGGGAACGACAGAATAGACAGGAAGTCAACCACTGGAAACTTGTTTAAATTAGGAAATAATATATTGGCATGGTCATCGAGGAAACAGAGTTGCACAGCACTCTCGTCCACGGAGGCAGAATATATCGCTGCCTCTAATGTAGGTCAAGAAATCTCGTGGTTATTAGACTTGTTAAATGATCTCGAACTATGTCAACAACTACCCGTAACATTGTACGAAGATAACTTATCAGCCATAAGATTGACCGAAAACGAAAAGGCACAGACAAGAACTAAACACGTAGAAGTAAAGTATCATCACATCAGACATCTATGCCAGAATGGCATAATCAAAATAACTTATTGCCCATCGAAGTTAATGCTGGCAGACGTGCTCACCAAGCCGTTGCCTAAGCCTCATTTTGAGTGTTTGAGAAATAAGTTAAACATTTTACGCTCGTCGGTTTGACATAAAAAGCGGGGGTGTTGGAAAACGTCTCAGCATAAGTGGTTTTATGTCCAACACCGCCTCGCCTGTGAAATGACAATTTACCTGTGACATGTGCGACACGCTTTCATTTTTAGTTGTGAAATGTGTTCCAAGATGGCGACACTTCCTGAGCGAAGTTCTCGTAAGATCACGGACTAATAAACAATTGTGTCAGAGACTTATGTTTCGAAAAGGCGACAATAGATAGCAGCACCAGAGAACTTTTCTGAAGATATAGACTCCTTTAATTAGAACTTTTTTGCTTGTTAAGCAGTTTTATTGTTTCCAGACTTTTTTACTCTGTTTTAACTCGTGTGGGCCCCTTTTTTACTTCTCACTTGAAGGGCCGATTTTGCGAGGTGAAGACGCACGGTTTTTTGTGTGTCAACTCTTTGTCCTATGGAAGACTTACGTCTCCTACTGGATTTTCGATGTCATTACTCTTATCTTATTAATTTTTAATCTTTTACTTTATATTTTTTAGTGTGTGAGTGTGGATCCTTGTAACAAAGATTTTCTTCAAGAATTAAATAGTTTTTTTCTCTACATCTGGATTATTCGAAGATGATATTTCTCACAATTTGCCACATCTATTCATTAAATAAAAATTACAGGTTGTCCACGTAAGAAGGAAACCAGCGTATGTCTGTTTTACCAGAAAGGTAAGAAAATAGATTTCTGTCTTTCATTATTGATATAAAAACTTTTAGTACAACAATTTTATATTTATACTGGGTCCTTAGCCTGACGCTAATCGCGAACTCACCCTTCCTAGATATTTTAAAAAAACTTAAACCGTGTGGTGATTGTTTCATTAAGTGAACCACACATTCCTCTAGAACCCAAAACCACCCCCAGTTAAAAACGTATCTATATATATGAAAACTTTTTTATGGACACGGCAACTTCCATAATTCTGCACAAATCTCTTCCAAATTGATAAGTAAAATCAAGGGGGGGAGAAAATCTCGGTCAAGCTCGCTTAATGGGTAAAATCGGACAAAGAGCGGTGGAAATAGGAAGAAGTTTTGTGAAAACTAAAAAAACCTCATAACTTCTTAATTATAATACACATCAAATCAGTTTAAAGCTATTATTAATTCTAGGAAAAGGGGCGAAAATTTCTGTACCACAGATTTTTGATAAAATTAAAAATGGGCTAAGGGGTGAGAAAAAAATAGGGTTTTAGGAAGAAAAAAATTTATAACTTCGTCAGATCTTAAGATATCAAATTCACTTAAACTTACTATAAATCTTATTAACTAGTTTTTGATGGGACCGACTCTTACTGAAAAAAAAAAAAAAATAAATAAAAATAAAGATATGGGGGTGTCGAAGAAGAAAGAAATTCAAAACATCGTCAATTCACAAGGTATCCAATACCCTTAAATTTATTATACATCTTCTCAATATTATCTACAACTTTCATACTGACAAGTTTTTGATAGGCCCAAATCTTACAGCAAAAAAAAAAATAAATAAATTTTAAATAAAAAATAGGGGTTGACGAAATGATTATTGTATTAAGAGTGTATTCAAATCCAAACGACTTATTTTCCGACTAATTTTTAAATTCATTTTTGCTCTCAAACGCATCTAATTGGCAGATTCTCTTATTCAGAAAGTAATGTGCTGTATGGGTCGATTTTTTGATAAAGGCAGAATATATTTTAAAAAATGCTGTCAAAATGGGCATTTTGAACCGAATTTCCCAAAGCGATAGTGCTGGAAATGAAGAAAATGGTCATACTGAGAAAATAATTGTTTGCAAATCAAGTTTTAATTAATCGAACGAAAAATAAAAGCACAGGTCGCAACCACTCGTCAAAAAATCAGGTCAGCAAGTTTCATGTTTTTACTTTTAAAAATGAGTCTGAAAATGTGTTGAGCATGGAAAAATATATATTTTTTTAATATCGCCTTAACATGATTCTGATAAAATCAGCTCTTACAGAAAAATAAAATTAAAAATTTGCCAAAAGCAACCAGATAAAATTGTTAAACGGGGTTTACCTCTAATCTTGATTTAGATTTTGTTGGTGAAATTAGTAGTTAACTTTGAAATCTACCTCCGCCTATAGGCCGAGCCGAAAGGGATTTCTCTTTATTGGGAAGGTAAAGTACAAATAAAGGAGCAATTTTGGTATTGCAATATGAAGTCAGAAAGGAAAAATGTTTGTGAAGAACAAGAAATATGAAAGAAATGAAAACAAGGGTTTTATCCACATAACAATTACAATAATTGCAATGTGCTACCATTAAGATTGATACAGGATTACAGCTTCTAGCAAGTGATTGGCGTACCCTTTCAAAGAATCAAGGTGTTCCCGAACAGTTGCAGCAGTGAATGAAAGCTTTGCAATGAGGTCCTCATCAGAGTCAATTGGTGTCTCGTAGATGAGACATCTGGAATCCTCGAAAGGATATGCCAATCACTTGCTAGATGCTGCAAGACCTGCATCAATGTTGATGGTGGCACATTTGAGCACTTACTGCAATTGTTATGACAATAAAACACTCGTTTTCATTTCCTTGGCATTTCTTGTTCTTCATCAACACTTTTCCCTTCCGACCCCACATTGCTATGCCAAAATTGCTTCGTTATGTGTATTTTACCTTCCTATTACAGTTTGGTCCAAGGGTTTACGGGCACCCTGTATATCTCTAAAACTAATGGTTTAGGAATTGAAGTATTAGACAACAATAAGAAGGGACATCCCATATGTTACTTAAGGCAGTTCTCAAATCCACAGGGTCAACTTTCTGACACAAGTTTTAATTCATTTTTGTTCGGAAATGCATGAAACTAGAAGGTGTTATTCTGAAACTATATCATCGAACTGTTTTTTCTGTTTTCTTGTAAATGCAATAGATTTTTCAAAAAGTACTGTCAAAGTTGGCATTTTGAACCGAACTTCTGAACAAAAGAAGAAAATCCAGTCAGTAAGGGGAGAAAAATGACGTGTCACGTGATCAAAATCACTTATAACTCAATAGGTAATTGATTGATCAAAAAATGGAAAACACAGTTCGATTCAAAATCTCTTCCATGGACACAGGCCTTCCAATTTTATATCTTTCGGTTAAAAAATGAATTTGTAAATGTTTCAAAATGTTTTGGCTTGTTGAGCAGAGCAGTTAAGAACAGCCTTAAAGAATGTTGCTATGATATATATATATATATTACCAAGGGCCACGAAAAAACAGCAATATACCCTTATGAGCAACAAAACAAGACATTATGTGTTAGGTTGCTATTGTATTTTTGAGGTGATGAATCTGACTGCAGAATTATCAATAAAATCAACCAAACAAAACTTGTGTACAACAAAAGTTTATTAGACAACATGAATAATAAATATGTTTTCATTATATGTATATATATATATTTATGTATATATGTATATATATTATCTCTGGGATGTTAATACATGGGGGGGGGGGGGTAATTTTGCACAAAATGTACTATGATATAAATATTTTGGAGAGAATTTTTTTCATATCACAACAGTTTGCGTGCAATTTGTTTCTCACATGCATGACTGTATGCAAATGGAAGCAATATCAGCAGCAGGTGTATTATACAAGAGGCTATTACATTCAATAACCTTACATAAATAGAAGTGATGATACACCGGTATGCTGAAACAATATCATTCAATAGATAAATATTCACTTAAAATGCCAATAGCTCATGTTTGCTATGGACAAAATGTTACAGTAGACTCTTACAACACATTTTAAATATAATTTTAAAATTAATTTCCTTATTTTATTTTAGCTATAAGAATGAAAGAGGGAAAAAAGTCTTTGACAGAATAAAGCAAATTTAGAATTTGGAAACAAAATTTTCAGACTTCTGCTAGAAGACAAACTTTAAAATGCATTAATATAATATAAAGATAAAAATAGTAAAAATGCTTTATCTGTAATATTTAGTATCTTATATTAAAAATAGATATATATGTTAAATTAGTATCAATTAATAAGTAATAAAACTTTTGTTAGGACACATTAGCAAAAACATTACTACTTTCTAATCTCAAATTTATTTTTCTTGGCATTCAGTGGGTTTTTTTTTTTTTTTTTTTTTTTTTTTTTTTTTTTTTTTTTAATGGAAAAAGTACTTTAACTTAAATATTATACTTTTATATTTATTATAATTCAATATTTCAAGCAACAAGGAACTAAGGAAAAAAAAAAAAAAGGATAGTACAAACAAAAACAAGAGTCCACTGTAATACTAGGAACAAGCAAAATAAATTAAAATCAACAAATAAAATGCTCTCAAAATGTAACAGAATATATACATCAATCTCAGAAATGAGAAAAAAGGATAAAATGTTAATTTAATTAGCTGCAAATTATAACGTCAAAATTGTTCAAAATTAATTGAGGTAGGAGTATAAAAATATAACAAATGCAGCAGAAAGACTAGAATTTCCCTTTAAACTAGATACCTGTACATATTCAAAATATAATATAGTGTAAAAAAATATTTTAATATCTGTACCAGGACTGCCTTTGACTTTTTTTTTTTTACTCAAAAGAATAATTAGATATATTTACCAATTAATAAAAACATTCAATTTAATCCTTTGTATTCTGTTGGCTCAACAATAAGGATATTTGAAATTTTTTAGTTTCATGACAAAAATACAATGCTATCAAAGGAATGAGTAGAAAAAGTTTGTATTTAAAATACATATTCTATTTGTAATCTTAAACACACACAACTTGGTTCTGTATTACTTGATATAAAATGCATAAAAAGAGGAAAATTACAACAAGAATTTAGAAGGGGAGGAAAAGAGAAAGTAATTCTGATTTTGAATTATTGAAAGAAACTTTGTTAAATGAAAATGGAAGCAATTATGATGCTGCAATATAAAAGAATACAGATGTCGGCAAGAAGCTGTAAGGGGGGTAGGAGTTGGAATTTTGAAGGATAAAGAAAAATTAAATAAAATTACAAAGTTTTGAAATTAATATATATTTTATTATTCTGTAATTCTGATTTTGAATTATTGAAAGAAACTTTGTTAAATGAAAATGGAAGTAATTATGATGCTGCAATATAAAAGAATACAGATGTTGGCAAGAAGATGTAAGGGGGGGGGGAGTTGGAATTTTGTAATTTTATTTAACTTTTCTCTATCCTTCAAAGTTTTGAAATTTATATTTTATTTTTTCCAGATGATTTAATGTTTAAACAGTAAGTAAAGAAAGTATGATTGGAGGATAAAACAGATTTGTTAATTATAATAAAGCATTAGCTTGTTACATAATTCCTAATAATAATGATTGAAAACCAGAATTTTCCAAGTTATCCAATATTAAAAATCCTTAAAAAAAAGTAAAATAAATAAAAATCTACACAAACATCCGGAATTTTTTGGACCAATTGGTTATATTTTCCAAAATTTTTAGAAAATGATGCATGACAAATAATCCTGGTAAAGAGTTGGATACAACTGACAATCAATAATCTGAGAAGAGTTTTTAAATAATAGATATTATGCAAATGAATACTGAAAATTATGGGCTTGTTTTCTTGATTGTCAGACATTTAAATTTCTCCTCCATTATGTGACTTTCTCAAAACATACTTAAAGAGACTAGAAAATATCCTTAGTTTTGTGTAATTTTCCAGACTGTAAAAATTCATAGTTGTAAATGTTCTTACTCCCCCCCCCCCCCTCCCTCTCAGATATCAGACGGAAAAAAGAAAAACATATTTCAAATTAAAAAAAAAAAATATATATATATATATTAGATAACAGTTAGCAGTTGTCCGCTTGTGTTGGCATTCATGTACTTATGTACATACATACCTTACAAATTTTTATTCAATGCTATCAATTTAATGAAATTTAAAAAATAATTTCTATTTGGGAAATTTTCTGGTGATATACTTAATAAATTATGCATTTAAAAAAAATATATTCTACACTTTTTTTTCTCAAAAAAAAAAAAAAAAAAAAGAAGAGTTTTTTAATAAATAAAATATGTTAAATATTTAATAATAAATATATGTTTAATATTAATATCTAGTCAGTGAACAAAGTAATCTTTTTTTGAAGTTCAATTTGTAAAATGATTAGAGGAGCCAACTATAAACTGAATAAATTTATACTTCAGAAGAAAAAAAAAATAAATAAATAAGACAGTCTTGGTAAAGGAATACGATTTTGGTCCCAAATGGAATTTAATAATGGAGCAATACTTAATTAATCAAAATAGAAAATCTATAAAAGTGAATATAAGAAGAAGCTATAAACACTAAGTACAACACAACAAAAGAGTAATGAAATCATTTTGCACCAATGAACACAAAGCAAGTGTACTGGATAGTGTTCAAGCACCACTAGTTTTACGCAAAAAAAAAAAAAAAAAAAAAAGATAATTATCCCTTCCAATGGAAGTTTCTTTGAGAACATTTTGAAAATATTTACAATTGCTTATATTTAATGAAAAGAATGACTATTTGCATGAAATAATGCTGCAAATATGCATGCAAAAAAAAAAAAAAAAATGAAATGAAATGAACAAAAATTATAAATAAACTAAAAAAAAGCATACATAAATAATTAATATAAGAAAAGGTATTTCTAAAACAAAATGGTTTTAAAATGCTTATTTAACAATGAAATGATAACATTTTATATAAATACTGTTGATTAAATAATCAGCAATCAATTCAATTATTTTGATAGTATTTTTAAAATGATAAAAAACATTTCCCTTCAAAGAGAAAGAAACTAAGATAATGGAGATAAAATTTTTAATAAAAAATATTAAAAAACAAGCTTTTAAGGTTATTTATATATACAATATATTATATAATTCTAAAATTAAACCCAAATAAAACAACATTTTTGAATATTTCTAAAAAGCAAGCTTTACAGTATGATTTTTATAAATCAAAAGCAAGGGAATGAAACAGTTATGTGATAAAATATTGTGAATGGACATCTTTTAACATGGTATTAAAATAAAATATAAAACACACCTGAAATTTGCTTCAGGTAGAACATCAACAAAATCACACAAAAAGTAAAAAAATAAAGGAATTACCACAAAAAAAAAAAAAGAAAAAGTAATAAATGGAATATGGAAGTCATTTTTATGTTTTATATGAAATGGAAAATAATAAAACAAACATAGATAAAATATTTCTAAAAATTGTAGCAATGAGCTCGCAACATAACTTTATCAAAATCCACAACCTCACACCAATATCTGTTTGTAGGTAAATTAATAAAAAGAAAATTGAAAGTTAAAAATCCTCATAATATTTTTCTATACTCAATATAAACAAACATTATCAAATTATCTGAAACATTTGTTTACTTGGTGTGGAAATACATGAATTATCTTTGTTTAAATTTGGAAAAAATCTGAAGCTAAAAACTTTAGAAATTCACACAAAGGAACATTATCAATGTTAAACAAGAAATACAAATCATTTGTCAAGCATAGATTACGAAACACTTTCCAAGACTTTCAGGATACTTTAATTAAACAGACAAACCAAAGTCAAACACTTCTGTTAAAAAGTGTTACAAAGAAATTTACCAAATAGAGTAATAAGTGTAATCCAGTACATTACAAAAAATCATTATAAACTTATAATTAACAAATTAAGAATATATTTTAATTTTTAAAAAATAAATACATCAGAATAAATTATTTAAAATTTAAATAAATTTCTAAAAAGCAAAGATACATATGTAAAAGGGGGAAAAATAAAAGCATGTTATAAGCAACATTTTCCCATTTTACTTGGATGTTAGTTTTATTTTAATAACTAATTCATAATAAAGATACATATTTTTTTCTTGTTATGAAGATCACAGAAAGAAAATAATTCCAGAAGACTTACTACATAAAAAATACAAACAAGTAAAAATTAAATTTAAAAAATCAAAAAACCCGACTGTGTAAAAAGCAAACTAATTTATTATTTCTCATCAATGTGAAACTATTTTTTATATTACTTACCTATTTTTTTATTTACTTGTATTGATGACTTTTAAGTTGGGTTTAATTGTTAGTTCTTATCTATAAACACTGTTTTGATGAGGCCTATAGATATCTATGATGGTTAGAGTTGCAGTAAAGCTTGAGATCCTACCTGCACAACTTCCAAGTTGTGTAATATTTAAACAGAACTTCTGACTGTAAAATAGTCAATGAAACATAGTCTTCATTTTGAAAGACCTATCCAATGATATGCCACTCAATAGGGTGCTTTTTTTTTTTTCATGTCTACTGCCATTTTGTATTTTACGGTCGCCATTTTGAATTTATAAAAACAAAATCTAACCTATAACCATCAGACAGTTAATACGAATCAACAGAGACTGCATTCATTAAAATCTATCCAGCCATTGGGCTGTTTCGAGGGTATAAAGAAACCCACATACCCAGATACGCGTGAAACACAACCCTTCTTGGCAGTCGGGTAAAAAGTTCAAGAACTAAACCCATGCAGAAATTAAAGGCTCGTATTTGCTTATGAATAATTCATACAATTCTCAAGCAATAGATAAGGAAGAATACAATATCTATAAAGTATATACATAATTTAAAACATAAAATACAATTTTTAAGATACAACCTTTGCTACTAATGGAATGTAGCATGTTTTGAAGCAATAAGCAACAAATAGTATCACAGGAATGTAAATTTATTTAAATAAATATTTTTTACATGTTTTGTCAAAACTATTTTTATATAGGAAATATTTAGATAAATCAGCTCAAAACAGGAAAATCTACACACCCAAATATTCAAAGCTCGATCATAGAAAGCTCGTCCAAAGATCTAATTTACTTTCGTAGTATAAATGTTATTAATGTTTCATGAATATAATAGAACTTACACTTAACTGTATGGCTCTCAACATTTCTAACATGTTGGATTTGAAATTCCTTTTGTTTCTTTATCATTTATCAACTTTCCAGTGTAGCCTAATGAGATCTTATTTCTTAATTTTCATAGAACCAAAGATGATAAATAAGAGTGGTCCCTAGACTCAAATGTTGCACACAGAACTCTATCTCGTTTTCAAACTTACTGAAAAACATAAATCTAAAATACAATTCTAAAGGGCAAAATTTTAAAACAAGGCATCTTAACATTTTTTTTTTTCAGAATACTTCTGGTAACATTTTATTAAAATATATATAGTAAAAACTAGATAATATGAGCTTAATTAAAGTTTTGGATAAATCAAACTTTAAAATATTGTTTGCAAATGGCAACATTTTCTCTTGGTTTTAACTTATCTAAAATAAATACTGCAATATTTGAATACTGCACATAGTTTTTCTTAAAGCAAAAATATGACACATAAAAAGAAGTTTATTGAAAATCTATTTGCAGATTGATGAATTACTATTTACTTGAAGAAGGACCCAGAAATAAGCCTATATATTCATACGTATATAATTAAATATCTAGTCGATGAACAAAGTAACCTTTTTTTGAAGTCTTATTAAAACAAAAACAAAAGCATTACAATATAAACTGTACCACAGGTTCAACTTACTTTCAACTCTTCTTCTTTTGTAAAATTAAATTACTGTATACTTTAATGATTATAACTACTTTACAGTAAATGTCAATTCTTCTTTATCCAATAAAATATGTGTGCCATCTAGATTATTTTTATATGAAACATTCTCGTTATTTTTTAAAAATTAAATATGAAATAGAATAACTTCAAAATATAGCTAGGTAAATTATAACACAATCAATGATGAAAAGAACTTGTAAATAGGTGTTAATCTTATCATAATGATTACAGTGTAAAAGAAAAATCTCGCAGAAAGATTATAAAACTGTCACAGAGCATAATTTGAACCATGTTGCCAGTCATGTAAATCATGGTTAATTCACAGCAGTTTTTATAAAGTACTGTGTAGATTACTCATAATGCACAGTAGAATATTTTTTAACAGAAATATCTATTTCTATCACCCGAGAAATTTGTACCAGTTGGTTTATGATTGATGTGCACAACATTAGTTAAAAAAAGTATATAAATTATTGGCGATTCACAAAAATAAAGATGACAAAGAAGATTGCATTTCAAAAGTAAATCTTAAAGTGAAAGTATTGATGTTCTAAAGGAAATTATAAAGTGTCAAAAATGTAAAATGAACCCAAAAGAATATTTTAGTAGAACATTTCAGTTAGTCAATGTGTTAAAGATAATTTATAAACATTGCATAAAGCGCTTACAAATTAGTAGAAAAAAACATATTAATTGCTTAAATTACAATTTTAAATGTTTTACATTTCTTAAATATTTTTAGAACAATTTCTATAAAGGATTAAAAAAAAATGCAAAATATTTTTTGAAGAAAATTTCTGGCAGCAGCTTATTATTTGAAATTATCATCCAATACTTTTAAATATATTCTTATTTCATAAAGATGCATGTAAACAAGCTATGAATCTAAAGATATGTTTTTATGTTTTCTGAAAAGACATATTCTTATTCCGTAATTTAAAAAAATTATGAAACGCATTGAATGAAAAATTTAAGTCCGAAATGCGCAACATTTTTAATCAGAAAGGGAAAGTCAGTCAATATAAAGAAATACTCCAAATGAATATCTGAAAAAAATTCGTTTCAAATGTTTCTAAAGTGAAATCGCTGATAATAAGAGAAAATGCATTGGTGCAGAAATCAATTGCAAAGTCTTTAAATACATTTGTAACAACAATAAACAGAATAATAAACAAAAATTTATAGTTTAAAAAGCTAAACAACATATTGTTCAGTCTTTTGCTGGGGCATGAGACTCAATGCAAGACATGTTGTAGAACACTGTATGAAAACCATTTAGCATGAGATAAGTGGAAATACACGCCTCTGATGAAGCATAGGTTTACCTGAATGACTGCAACAAACAGGTCTATTTACTGTCGCAAACGTGAAAGAAAAGATGTCCAAACTTCGTTCCGAGAATGCCAAGAAAGTTTCAACAAAGGCTTTATGACTGTCGGAGGTTTCTTTTACAGTTAGAAATTCAAAATAAATTGATTTAAGAGTAGAAAAGTTAAAATCAACTCACCAAAATATCAAAAAAATGTTTTATGTCTGACATTAAGAGAAGAAATTATATTTCTTTATCCCAATGACTTTCAAAGAGTGAAATTACAAGACTAAGCCATCAGCTGTACTTCGAAAACTATCTACTGCATTCCATAAAAGTAAAAACTAACATGGGTAAATGTTACTGTATATGTACCTTTTCAGAATATTCTTTTGAAGTCCCCTGATGGTTCACCTACAGACTAATGATACTTAGAAAGAGCTCTTTTCAGTAAACCAAAGGACAATAGAAATGGCAAGCAATAACCCTGTAAATTTTCCAAAAAGTCCTATCATGGAAAGCACGATGCAAGATTTTGGTCTAGAAACAAGGGTATTGGATCAAACATTTAAAAAATTAGTTTTTACATTTTAAACATAAAAAGAAAACCTAAATTCCTTCTAAACAACCTCTGAATTCATATAACTATTTTATATAAACATACTGATTCAGAAACATGAGGGAAGAGATGATTAGAAAACCCTCACTAACCTATATAATATATATATATATATATATAACCATTAATTAAACATCACTGACCATCATCAAAAACTGCATTTATATATATATATATATATATATATATAATAAATAATAATAATTTTTGTATAATTTAATAACTGTAAACTCATAAAGATGTTAATTTTTTTTTTCCTTTTAAACAGTAAAGTGAGACAAAGTATTAAATGCTTGACATATTGCAAAACCCTATCTTTAAATGCATTACACAAACTCACTTGCAACTTATGCAATTTTAATGTAAAATAAACAACAATGAAACAAAATGCCTCCTCTCTCCTAAAAAACAATTGATCTGTTTACCATGGAGGGGGGGGGGGGGATGCCAGAAACTTACCTACACAAAACTAATAACAATTGAGAACAACTGAGAAATAAAAATTCACTGTAAAAATAACAAAAAAGAAAAATCTGTCAAGCATTGATTATGAAACACTTTCCAATACTTCCAGAATACTTTAAGGAAATTTCATCATTTAATATGGTGAAAAAATTAAACAATTAGAAAATGCATAACACAGTTGAAACACAGATTTTAGCAAATACTGTCTATAGCTGAAAAGATACTCTAATTCTTTTGTGCAGCCCTGTAAATGATCTACATAGTATGCTAAAATTTAGCTTAGTCAGAAAACACATAAAACAGAAGAAACTTCAACTTCAGCAATTTCTGCCAATAGACAAAAATGTACTCCAATTCTTTTGTAAAGATCTGCATATTATCTACAGATTTTTATACATGCCACATATTAAACTGAAATTTAATTCAAGCAAAGAATGCATTGCAACACCATTAAAAACACACTTCCAAAATTTACCATCCACAGATGGCAACATATCCAGCTTTTTGTGTAGCCCTGAATATAAATGTATTTATATTCTGCTAACACCTCTTTTATGTACTAAATATAGTTCAGTTTGAAAATGCATAGCTCAATTATAAACCAGTTTTAATAAATTCATGCACATACACAGCAATGCTTATGAATTCTTTTGTGTAGCCTTGTATACAATCTATAGTATTCATACATACAACATGGTATGCAAAATTTTAGTTACACTTAAAAACCCATACCATAACTGAAAACACACTTCCAGCAATTACTGCTAATAGACCAGTACTATAACCAAAATCTTGTGTGTACCTGTATATGAAAAATGTTAAGCACATCACAATGTACAGCAAGCATCTTGTAGTGACCTTGTAAATGAATGATAAATGCTTTGCACTCCATATTCTAAAGAAACCAAGGTTTAGTGTTCCTTAGAAGTTTATAGCAATTTCATTACATTTGAAATAGTTTAACATCATTAAAATATATCACAAATGACTGTTAAACCATAATGTAATGAACAGAGTTCTTTTGAGTGTCCCTGTAAATGAACTATAACTTCAACACACTTAATTTTCAATAGCAAACTTTCTATAGTAACCCTGAATAGCATATTTTAATTACATGGCAGTCCGAGTATATTTATAAGAATTAGAGCATAGATAGACAGCAGACAAACTAAAGTCAAACACTTTTCAATTATGTTTGAAAGTGTTACTAAAATGAAGTCTTCATTTAATATACAGGGTGTTCTATCCTTCATGCATAAGTTGTGCAGAGTGAACATCCTTTTCCACAGTACATAAAAAAATTGACCAAAAAATTATACCTCTATGGCGCATTATTTTTAAGAATGTAAAAGAAAAACATGTGAGGTTACATCTATGCACTGAAAATGAGCTCATTGGAAATCAATCTCTATTATTGATTTTTTTTAATATTACAATATGTGAATGTTTATATTTTAGCTAAAAACTTTAATCACAAGTTTTGATTTTTTTTTTTTTTTTTTAGCCATATCTATTTCGTAGTTTAGATTGAACTCCAAATTTTGAAAATAATCTCCCTACAATGGAAGAAGATGCCATTGCTAAAAAAAATTGTGCAACTTTACAAAAAACTTAACTATTAAATTTATCAATTTCTTTTTCTTGGCTTTTTCCACTATTCATATGCTGTTCTTTATACTACTTACAACACTAGATTAAAAAAAAGGCATTTCTGGAAAATTGAACCCTTTGAATTTAATAATGGCATAAATTAATTTATTGAATACCTTTGCTTTTCAAAATCAAAAGCATCTTTTTGTTCTTGTTGAGATTACTCTGAAACCTCATTTTATTTTTGATGCAGCATATAAGCAAGAAAATGTATAAATATTAAAGTCATTTTATATAAATTATCAAGGTGCTTCAACACTACTTTATTTTTTCATTTTTCTTCCAATTTTTTTACATTTCCAGATACACACAGCATCAGCAATGCTGCGGTTATCTTCCTAAATTTTGTTGAGGGTAAGTGCAATTGGTTCCAGTTGTCCAAATGTATTGTTTCTATTCAAAACAAAATCAGACACACAGTTTTTAATGTTTGTGTCAATAGACACAAAACATCAGACTCCCAGTTACATCATTTAATTTTCTTATCCAATAAGCATGTTTCATTGCATTAGAATTCTTAAAATTAATCTATCCAAATATAAATATATCTTTAGAATTTTACCAACTTGTTCATACATTTGTGATTTCATTTTAATTTATATATATGTAATAATAAAAATTTTCGCCCTTTTATCTTAAACTATTCCAAATTATTATAATATCTACCTTTTTTACCTAGCTTTAATAATATCTTAAATATCTTTTATCTTTTTTCCATGCTTTAAATGCATATTCTTTTATTATTCTAAAAACCTTAATTCCATTCATAGCTTCTATATATATATTACGCTAACGTACGTGGCACAGAAATCGCGATTATTTGTTATTGTCTAATGGCAACACCCGAGAAACGCATCTCATTGGTTATTGTGAAAAGTCCTTTGGCAAGATTTAGGGCGATCGGGTTTATTTACATTTCGCCGTAGAGGAGGAAAGAGCTCCATGATGGAGGAAAGAGCTCCTCTTTCGCTGAAATTATAAAGCTTCAAAATATCATTTGAAATGCCCGTAAAAGATCTCGGTGAATACTTGAAAGTGAAGAAGAAGCCGAATTAAGAACAGAAAATTGAAATAGATTGAATCGGGAATAAAGTTAAAACAGAGCATAAGCGATCGCTAAAATAGGCTTAATAAACGCAGAGTGCACGCGTTGCTTCTGAAATCCAAATTATTGATTTAAACGTTCCGGGGTGCACCACCGTGGAACTTTGAGTAAAATGTGCAATTTCTGCAAAGCACTATATTAGAAATGCGAATTAATCAGCAGCAAGAAATTTAAAAATGTTGTCATGACGTCAAGTAATTTTGTTTACTTCCTTCTGTACGGATCTGCGATTCGAATTTCAGGTTCATTTAAGAGTATTATTATGTGCCTACCAGAAGTAAGATACAATAAAACCTGCTTAGACGGAAACGACCAGTGATAAATTCCGTTTTATGCAGGTTATTTAAATTGAACAAAGCATAATAACATTTTTGGGGAGAGAGGGAAGCTGTAACTTTTTTTTTTGTTTATTGCAGGATTCCATTAGAAACAGGCTTTACTTTATTAGAAAATAAATTTGCTGGATGGTACTTTTTAAAACATTCTATATAGTAATATTTGCTTACAATTTTATTATTTCTTTTCCAATTATTACAGTTTATGTTGTATTTGTAATTGCTTTTTCATCTACAGATTTTAAATAAAAAATTAAATTATTGAAAATATAATTAAATTTTAATTGAATTCATCAATTAATTTGGAATAAAAAGAGCATGAGACATATAAAAATGGAAAAACTTAATCTGTGAATTTACACAACTTTGGAACTGAACAAGAGTTGGGCCCTGGTAATTTGGGGTCTCCACTCCCACTCCCCTCTGTATGCAATGCACCTGCGATAAAAATTGCAGATTCATTTAAGAATATTATTAAGGCCCGGGCAACGCCGGGCGGGTCAGCTAGTACTTTTATAAAACCCATTAAACTACTTTCTTTCATTTTATTCTGAAACTAAATTCTTTTTGTTTCGAATGCATTTAATATCATTTGTTCTATTTATTCGATATCCCATAATTCCTTACCAAGCCCGCCAACATTTTGATTGCATTATAAATCTGACGCTGAGAATAAATAGTTCATCATCGTCGTCACACATATTTCCCCTTACCCCTGGAGCTAAATCCTGTCGTGCCTGTCTCCCACCCCGTCTTTCCAGATGTTTCATGGGGGTTGGTTCTTCACTGATAATGTATCCATACGCGTGTCTTTTTTGCAAGTAATTGATATGAATTCACTAGTATGATATAAACATATCTGTCTTAAGCAGCAGCCATACACTCGTTACCTAACTCAACTGAGAAATCAAAGTTTTGCAGTCGTGAAATCATGGTCAGAGTGGAAGATCAGGCTTACGCCCCTTGGTAGTCCTGGAAATAATAACTGAAACCTTTAGATTCATCAAATATTTATTGGATGATTATAAAATGCACCAACTCCACTAGATGCTACCCATATTCAGGTCGTTGCTATGTCGTAAAATGTAAACTGCTAGATGTTAAATATTAGAACAACATGACGAAAATACAGGAAACAAAGCTCTCCAGGTGACATAGGTTTTTGAAGCAAATTCTCTCTCTCCCAGCCAATGCAACAGGTTAAATACTTGCGAAAGACACTCGTACGGGTACATTATCAGTGAAGAATCAACCCCAACAACATAGCCGGAAGGACAGGGCAGGAAACAGGCTACAATAGGATTTAGCTCCAAGGGGAGGGGGAAGTACTTGTGATGACAATGATGAACTATTTATTCCCAGCGTCAGATTTATAATGCAATCAAAATGCTGCCGGGCTTGGTAAGGAATTATGGGATATTAAATAAATAGAACAAATGATATTAAATACATTCGAAACAAAAAGAATTTAGTTTCAGAATAAAATGAAAGAAAGTAATTTAATGGGTTTTATAAAAGTAAGCTACGAATGGAATTAAGGTTTTTAGAATAATAAAAGAATACGCATTTAAAGCATGGAAAAAAGATAAAAGATATTTTAACATGATATTAAAGCTAGGTAAAAAAGGTAGATATTATAATAATTTGGAATAGTTTAAGATAAAAGAGCAAAAATTTTTATTATCACATATATATATTTAATATACTATTAGTACTTATATGACCTTAAAACCAAATTAACATATTGCATAAAAAATATATAAAAAATATAAAAACATAAAATAATAATAAAAAAATTAAAAATGCAATGTAAAAATAAAAAATAATAATAGGATGGATGGGTGGGTAGATGTTAGATTACGGAGGAGGGCGGCGTTGTCTTCATAATAGGGCATCTGATAAATATTACACTACAATAATAAATTTTATAATGGATGTTGAATTGGCACCACATGTATGAATAATTGTATAGTTATATTTATTAATTTAAATTAAATTTTTTTCTTTAATAATTAATAATGTTAATGTTTAACTTGTATTTAACTATGATTCTGTTATTTAAACTGTATTCAATATGCATTAATCGCACTTGAAAGAAAAAAAAAATATTTTTTTACGTTTAGGCAGTAAAGAAAAAAGTGTTAAATATATATATAATTTGGTTTATATCAAACCCTGATTACTCACTTATTCATTGCACTTAAACATTTTTGGATATGTGTGCTGGTCAATTTGAACATTTTCTCATTCTAACACTATCATATGCATTAATTTATATCCATGTATCCAATAAAGCTTATTCTTTTACACACCAAATGGGATGTCAAACATTTTTTACTCATTTTCCCAGAAAATTAACCATCTTAGATATATAGTTCTTTGGCAATTTTTCTGTACTCTAATTCAGAATACTTGTTCTGCCAGTTTATGCACAACAGCAATTAATAAGGAAAAATATCATAATGGATAATTCACGTAAATCTTTTAGAAGAAAATGTGAAGCAGAAGAATGATAAATACACATTTCAAGATATGAAATTTTAAGTAAGAATAGCCTAGTAAATGAAATGGTTTATGATTTTCAAGAAGTTTAATCATAAAAAGACAAACTTATTGTAATGACAGGTGGTTTTAATGAATTTTTACATGACTGTACATTAATTTTCACACAAGAAATGGGACAGAAAGAAGTTATATTTACCATTTGTTGTATGAATAAGGATTATCACTGGGAATTAGAATCCATTTTATTTTTCTGATTGTCAGAAAGTGAAATTCTGAATTTTTAAAAATACAGAGGATGTTTGTTCACACATTTTTGTAAGATTTTGGAAAAATAAATATATAAACAAAGATAAGAATTTTACTTTCTAATATGTTCAATCTGATAGTCCTTTTCTTGAACTATCATACTGCATCTTGATTTCCAAGATAAGAGTTTTTCTTAAAATATCAAGGTTGATTTTGTTCCACTCCTTGACCACAATCTTCCAGGGTTCATACAATGCTTTGGTCCATCCCACTTATAAAGTGCTTGTTTTAAAACTCAAAATACACATCAATCCATAGAAGTCACGCCAGGGGATTTAGGTGGGATGCATTTAAACTGAACAGGGGTGCAGAAAATGTTTTCACTCCACACATTTCCCTGAATCCATATGAAAATTTCCCCAAAATTTTATGATATGTTATAGGCTTATACATAAATTCTGTATTACCGTAGGTATAGAATTTTTTTTTCTTCCAAAACTTTTTCAACTTACGTGCGAGTATATACTGTACATATTATTCTGAGTTTGATTTTGTGAAGGTCACCATACGGATCTTTTTATTTGTAGAGAAATTTTTTCTATCTCAGAGAATTATGTAATTCATTGTTAAAATCGAAATCAATTGCATATTTTTTTCTGCAGAATTTCCCCAGTTGGCAAAAATTTCCCCCTATCCTAGATCGCCGGATCGGACATATTCTGCAGCCCTGAAACTGAATAGCCTCAATTCTGGTTTCAGACTGGTAGCCTCATCCTTATGGAACTAAACACGATGAAGATTGTTTGGATAAAATGATGGAATGGTTAAAACATTTTTGGTAGTAATCCTAGTTAATTTTGACATTTATTTTTACTTTCCTTATTTTAGGTTTACTGTTTATAAGAGAATCCAGTAATAATATTAAAACCTTCAGCAAAGCATTCCTTGTTTTCTTTGAACCAACAATGTAAGTCTCCTCTTCGTTTTCAGATCTTATTATATTGCAATCAGATAAATATACCCAAGTTTCATTAACTGTAACTACATATTTCCATTTTTCCTCTCCAAATAATTTTCATAAAACAATCTACATATAAGTCTTACACTGAGAAACATGTTTTAGATTTAGGCGGTGGACATCATGTTTTTTGTTTTGATTAGCTCTAAATCAGATTTTATAACTGTGTTTATGGTTACGATAGAAATATTTAAAGATTTTACAATAGTTCTTTAATGGGTTGGATTTTTTTTTAAAGATGAGATTTTAGATATAATAAGCAGCAAACATAGGTCTGTTGCCCCCCCCCCCCCCCCCAAACCCCCCACCCTCCTTGAGGCCAAATGTAAACTTTGACATTTCTTTCCTCTTTTACTAATTATATCACTTATTCTATGTGTGGAAACACCAAAACTATACTTTTCACACCTTCATTTAATAATCGAATAAGAGCATTTCTATTCGTAAAGCACAAATACATAGTCTTTGATCCAGTGTTAATTTTGTAGTGACATTTTAAAGCAAAGAGTATTTTCAATAAAGCAGGCGATAATTAAACCCTATTCAGAATTTATGCCATACAGGTTTTATTATTTAAATTTAAATCATAGAGAAAGTCAAAATTGTTACAAAAATATGTGAACATTCTCTGTAGCTCTTCACTATTATTGAAAATCTTCACAGAAAAAAGTCAAACTCATGAAAATTACACAAAAAACACATGATGTAGAAAAAAAAAAAAAGAGAAGAAAATCAGAAAAAAATGCAGAAAATTATGAATATGGAATAATTACAAACTTGCAGAAAACTATCAGTAAATAGCTTGTCAAGATATTAGTACTACAAATCCTTGATCTTATGCACTTAAACATAAATGGAATTTCAAAATGGCTTAAAAACTATTCAGTCAAACTGTTGAATAATATCCAATCAAAATTTTAGTTTTTAAAACATTAAATAATCTAACGGAAATTTAAAAATTCAAATACATATACATCTCTTTATATTACTTTAAAATAGTAAGAAATCAAAATATTTTACTAACACTTTATATTGGCAGATTAAAAAATAAAAAAACTGGAAATGCTGACTAGATTAGTTAGGAACGTATATATTAGTAAAAATAAATATAACCAAAGTAACTGATTTTTGAACAATTTTTTTCCAAGTGTTTTGAAATTCTTAAAAACTTATTTTGTATATACAAGGAGGAAGACAAATCACTGGATATTCAGGTTCTACTTTTTTTTTTTCTTTAGATAAATACTAACAGCATACATTATCATACATTGAAAAGCACATGGGAAGCACAGGTAATAATACATGAAACATTTAAAAGTTTAATAAGGAACATCATATTTAATTTCCCTTTTTTATATAATTTCTTTATATATAAAAAATAATAAAGGTAAATTCTTTTATAATTGCATGAAAAAAAGTCACAAAAAAAAAAATTCTATTAAATCTTAAAAAATATATATATTTTTAAAAAACTCAATTATTAATGAAAACTAAAAATCAATATATGTACATTACAGAGAATTCATTTATTACAATCTTCAAATAAATTGATAAGCAAATTAAACATTTATAATAGAAGTCTGCATGAGTATGAGCTTTTCTTGCGACATTAATTTCTTTCCTTATTTTTGTCTTATGTCAGCCAGGCAATTGATTTAAGAATATATACTTAAATCAATTTATTAGCCACATGATACTTAACCAATTTAATATTTTATTTCTTAATAACTTACATCATTATGTACAACTTATTACTTGCTCTACTTTTTCAAAATTTATAGATAATTATCTTGATTTAACTTCTATGAGGTAAATATCACAATTAAAAATGATAAAGCTTTCAAAGAACCAGATGTAAACACAGCAATCAATATGTGATGCTGTACTTTTTAAAAATGAAATCTTCAGAAAGTTGTATATTGCTGTATTGAAATTTATTTTGCTATAAATCACAGAAAATATTTTTAACAATGCCTTTATAGAACTTTAAAAAATATGGTTTTCTTCTAAAGAAATTTGAAATCAGTGTAGAAATAGACTTTGGCTGGGCTGGGTTAGGCCTCAATTCATTGTCTTTTTTATGGGCTATACTCCTTTTCACAAACAGAGGCGCATGCCTTTCATTGACCTTTACAAGTTGAGACCGTATTTTTCATATAACGCGGGGTACAAAAGACGGTACCATATGTGATTTTCATGCCAATTGACGAAGGTAATGCACCCCTATTAGTAAAAAAGAGTATAGGTTGAGCCAAGACTAAACTTTTATATTCATCTTGTGCATCAAACTTTTATATTCACAGGCTTGAAAATTTCAACCCACGCAGACCTCTAATCCACATTAGAAATTATACTAATAATTCAAAGTTAAATATATAAATGAATTTGCTCTACACTATCATAAAATGTTTTCAGAAAAGTTAAAATACATTTTTAAAAATTTGTATATTTTTAAAGGAAAAGTTCATAATGAATGATATTTATCATTTTAGGAAATACTCCTCATGCTCCTCACTACTTGGAGCTTGTATCACGTGCATTATTTCTATAATTATACAACCTAGATGAAGATTCTTAACCTTTATGATCTTAAAATATAAAACGAATAATTATGTCCCAGTACAAGAATAGCAATAAAATCTATGTACATGTATCACTTTTAAAAGGCAGTTTAATGGCAGAAAAATATACTAAAAGATCAGATTTTTCTTTTTCTAAACTTAATAGCGCATTTATACAAGGCATAAGATATTTTCAATACTCTGATATAGAATATTACAGCACATATAAGTTAAGAATCTTGGTTCTAGATATGAATGAAGAAAAATGTAATAAATATAGTTCAAAAGCTTGAACGTAGATGCCAGATGAAGCATAAATCAAATGTATTTTTTAATAAGCAGATGCTTACGTAAAAAAATAACTTCCTTTAAACATAATTATTTTTTACAAAATATCTAGGCATGTGTAAACAGTTTGCAAAAATATATATTGAAGAAATGCATTAATTTATTAATTACGACAATTTTTTTTTGTAAAATTTTAAATTATCATGGAAAAAATATCGTACAATATAAAGCTTGAAGATTTGTATTAAATTCTGATTAGCAACATAAAAATTGAGCACAGATTTTTTTTAAAAGTCAGCTATATGTAGGATCATTTGCTTTTATTTTATAATTTATTTATTTATTTTTTTTTGCTTTTTTAATTAAAAACAAGGTAAAACCACAAAATAGCAACTATTATCATAAACATTGATGCAAAGTTTAAGATAATTTATAATTACTTGAAGTACATAAAATAAAAATTTATCTTTTGAACAAAAATATTCAGCAACAAAATAAACTGAATAAAGCAGTCTTCAAATAAGTAAAATTCAATGTTTTTTCAAATAAAAAGATCTAAATTTCCTTATTTAACTTTTATACATACTCAACTGTACATTTTTTTAAAAGCAATATTTTTAAAACTGTAATAAACTTTTCTCCTACAGATATTAAAATAATTATGTTTTTAATCATCAAAAGCATCTATGCTGAAAATTAATCATACAAAAGACAGATCAATATTTTGCTTTTCAGTTTCACACTGTATTCAAAATTAAACAATTGATAATGAGCGATCATGAATGAATAATCAATTGATAATGATTACCAATTATTCTTGCGAATAAAGTACTATTTTTCAATGCACTGACAGAGAAAGATAATACTAATACAATGACAAGAGAGGTATTTGAAGGGGTATGTATCAATATATATATATATGTATATTTCCTCAGATAAGTAAAGTAAATGCACAATGATTTTTGTGAAAATATAAATTATTTGTAAAAAAATATATATTAAAATTCTCAATACAGTAAAAATTTATCTAGATTGTTTTATAAAATTAATTTAAATTGACTGTAACAGGTTAAATAAATATTAAAACACATAAGGGACTAGCAAATCAGTTATTGTCTAAGCGGATTATGATTTTTTAAAGTTATTTACAGACATACAGAATTTTTATTTTGTTTTTTAAAAGAAGAAGTGAATAGAAAAGAAAGTTAAAATTTATTTCAGATTAACATATAACCAAAATTTAAAAAAATTAAATTAAATAAAACGCAACATTTGAAAATGAATCAACTTCTTATTTATAAAATAATAAAAATACTAATTAATAACTAAGATTTTGGTTACAACAATGCTTAACCCATAATAAATTTAAACAAAACATACAAATAAATTGCTACATTTTTACGTAAATTATGATTGTCATTACAGCTCAATCCAGATTTTTTTTAAAATTTTAAAATAATTTTAGTCATTTGATATCTTTGTTTAATCTGATATTTCACCTTAATAAACAAAGTTACAATATTTACACTATTTAAAGATTTGCTAGTCCCACAAATTGTCTGTATTTACTGAGCAATTCACAAGGAAATAAATATGAGATTGTTAAGTTCAGATTTAATGTTTCCACATGCCTAGGGAAGACTGATATAAATAGTCAAACCACAGAAGTTTTTGGAAGTTGTGTATCTCTATAACCAGTTAAGAAATAAGTGAGCATTTCTCCTTTTCCTTTAACTTTTATGTAACCACGGCATTCCAAAGGATATCCATGATCTTTTAGAATTACATATACTTCTTCAGTAACCTTAAAAAGGAAAATACTTTGTATGAGGAAAATGTTCTTCAACTGTGAGACTGTGACATATAATTCATACATAAGAAGAAAAAACATTTGGGTTTTTAATACTAATATAATGAGAAATACAAACTGAATTTACAAAATTATTTGATTAAGTAAATTTTAAAGCTGATATGGTTGCTTTTGAAGTGCCTACATGGAGAGTAATTCTAAGCCAACTTCCATCAAAAATTTTAAACAAAAAAGGTGATATTTGCCAATCAATATAATCACCCAGAAAAATACAATTTAGGAAAAATTCTGGTCAAGATCTCTACATAATAGAAATATTCCAGAATTGCGAATACCAGAGTCTATCAAATAGGCTCTAAAAGTTGCAGATAGAATTTTCTAACATAACAGGAAATCTCACACTTTGTTGACAAGACCAGAAAACAAAGCTAGGTTAAAACAAAGCAAGTTATTAAGAAGAATGTACTTAGTAGTACCAAAAAGCATTGCAACAACCAAAAGGTATATTTTATATACAGGGTGATTATAATTAAAGTTTAAGTTTCAAAATGCTCTAAAAAACGAACCACTGATTAGAATGACGTCAAAATCGAACGAAGTATTATTGTAGAAGGGGGAAATAACATGAACCAAAAAAAGAAAAAAGTTCCAAATTTTAGCGACAGATGGCACGGTAAGCGTCAGAATTTCGACTAAAAATGTCGTCTGCTTCAATGCTTCATCTGGCCACAGAATTTACCACGGCCAATCATTGTCCACTTCCATGCGAGCAAGAAATTCCAAAGCAAAACCCTCTCTTGCTGGCAGGTCAGAAGGAAACAACTCCTGCACATGGTAAATTTTGTAGGGATAACATTGCAGGATGTTTTGTAGAATGTTATGCACTGTGCTTACAGGCGTCCAATGTTCGGGCAATTCTCTGTGCACTGCATGGTTGCACACTACCGCTCGACCCCGCCTGAACTGCTGTGGCCACTTCTTCACCTACCGTCGAATCACATCTTTTCCTTCCTCTACCAGACTGCACATCAAACGAATCTGTATTTTCAAATTTTTTCATCATTTTCACCAGACCCATGACAGTCATCGGTCCAATGACTTTTTTTCATACCCTTGAGGGTCCTGAACTTCTGCAGAGCTACTGGTGCAGATCACCATTCTTGTAATAAAGTTTTACAAGCAGAGCAGGGTCCTTTATTAAGACATTCATGGCGAACGTCTGAGACGCAAAATGAGGAAACGCCGTTTACCCAATGCTTTTATAGCACCTGAAATGGCCGTGTGCATGCCAAGTATTTTAATTTACATCTTCTGCCACTTACAGCGCCATCTGTCACTAAAATTTGGAACTATTTTTTTTTTTAGTTCATATTCTTTCCCCCTTCTTCAATAATACACCATTTAATTTTGACGTCATTCTAATCAGTGGTTCGTTTTTTAGAGCGTTTTGAAACTCAAACTTTAATTATAATCACCCTGTATATATATATATATATATATATATATTAAGCAGCTTTTCAGAGACATATTCAAAATCAAAATTTAAGAATTAAATCTTAAAATGAGGGGACATTGAAAGAAAGAGTAAATTTTCAAAAAATGCAAGAAAGAGGATAAGCATAGGGTTTTTAGTTTAGTGCACACAATCCAATATGTTATCCCAAATGCAGATTGATACATCACGCTTAAAATTTAAAGTACTTTCTAGGAGGTAGAAAGTTTTCCTTTTTTCACATTCTAATGATATTATAAATGTGAAACTGTCTTAATGTTTAGATGTAGAGAGCATCAAAACAGACAATTGAATGCCTTTACAGCTTTGCATATAGTAGGTGGATTATAACCCCAAAAAGGCTTTAAGCTATTTTTTGCTTACTTTATTACATTTTCTTTTTAATAATTTAAAATTTCATTATTTTCATAGAGAATCAATGGACATTTTTTCAATAAAATTTAGCCATTTTTCTTTATAGTTGCCACAACTTCAAAACCCAAAAAATCATCTCCACAAAAATTAATTTTCAATAGAAACATTTATATGTGAATCAAATTTTTCAAGAATTAAAAAGCAGATGAATATGTCAATATTGAAATATTTTTTTACTAAAACATGAAGCACAGATATCAGTTACATACTAAGAAGATTTTCTGACAAATATAACATGATTAACAGTAAATGAATATGAAAAACAATTATATTATTTAAAAAAAGATTTCTCTGGGAAAAAAGAGACATCATATTTCAAATTCAACAGGCATTTTCAAATATATTGTAATACAAAGAGCATGAATATCAATAAGTAAAGAAGAGTTTTACTGTAAAAAATGACATTATAATAACAAGGTAGTGTTGATTTTAATCATTAACAAAGTAATGTTGATTTTAATCATATTTTATCTAAATTTTTATATTTGAAATATTTAATTTAATTTTTAATATTATTTGATATCTTTGATATAAATTTGCTTAATTTTCTTTTCTCTGGCCACATTTTTTACATCTTAAGTTTCGAGTGTATGATTTCAATACGAGAAAGGACAAGAGTGCATTTTCATTTATAAAACAAATTTTCAATTCTTTTTTTAAATCAGCTACAATTATTTGAGCTTAGGAAACATTATTTTATTTTATTTTTTTAATAATGCCATAAAAGTAAGAAACATTTTAAATGCTTTCATTTTTGACATAAATAAAATGCATATTTGTACATAATTCATAAAGTGAAAGATTTTTTTTTTTTTTTTTTATGTAGACAAGGATTAGTCTCATACAAAAAAAACTTTCCCTGGTGAATATCAGTCATATTTTAAATAACACACTTTTTATTATAAAAGAAAATAATAAATAACTAGTTTATTACAATTACATGAAGTGCCATCATTTCCACAGAATTTACCTTTTGCAAGTACATAAGTTTAACAGCCTTTTACCATGCGATCCTCCATAATGCTGATTTCACTAAAACAATAACTATATTAAGATGATGCAAAAGTTGTGAGTGTTTAATGTTAATTGCAGACTAAGATTGACTGTGATATTGTTCATATTAAATTCAAAGAAGAGCCAATGCCATTAATCATGGAAAACCTCACCTCCACAAATTTTTTTAATGGCACCTTGATTATGGGAAAGTGTATGAGAAAAGCCAATTAACAATTCCAGTATTAACTAGTTGCCCTGTTTCAATGCTTATCAGTTATTTCGGGTATATGAGGTGAGAAGGAACTGATAATTCCTTTAAATATTAAAATATCTGAATCTATATTTGAAAATATCCCTGCAAGATAAACTTTTTCTTCATTGAAGTATATTCCTGCCAAATTTTGGATCTTCCATAATCCTAAATTACAAAACAATAATCAATGTGACAACGTTTATCAATAAGAAGGGTGCTTTTTTCATAAATAACAGATTTTTTTTGTGATATAAAGTAATAAGCAACTGTATTGCTTAACAAATAAGCATTTAAATTTTTTTTAAAAATACATACATAATTACAACTGGATTACTTAATAATTAACACAATTTACATAACTACAGACTAGCAGGAATGACTGAGCTAAGCTCGGTCAAAATGAGCTTTGTGTTTATCTCGATATATTATTCCCACTAAATCATTCTTGCTGTTTTAGATACAATTAGCTTGACCCTGAGACATAGTGACCCAAAATGACGCACTAATCGAATTTTTTCGAACATGCGACCTAATACAATGCTCTTCGTGAGCCTTAAAACGATGGAATACAAAATTTAGTGAAAATCGTTAGTCATATTCTAGATAAAATAAGCTTGACCCACGTTGATTCAAAAAACCACTAACCGAAATTTATCGAAAGTGTGAGCTATTTCAATGGTATTTTTGTTCTGTGAAACGGTATAACAAAAAAAATTGTCAAAATTGTTTGAACATTTTTGAGATGGATGCCGTTAGCTTGACCCCGAGCCATTATCATCAAAATGACCCACTAATAGAATTTTCTTGAGCATGCGACCCAGCCCACTGGTTTTATATTGTCCAGAAACGGTGTAGTACCCAGTTTTGTCAAAATCTTTTGAGCCGTTTTTTAGATAAAGTTAGCTTGATCCTGATCCATTAGGACCCAAAATGACCCATTTGTTGAATTTTCTCGTACATGCGACCCTGCCCAATGGTCTTATCATGCTCGGAAACGGTATTATACAAAATGTTTTCAAAATGTTTTGAAGCGCTTTTTAAATACAATTAGTTTGACCCTGGCCCATTGTGAGTCAAAATGACCCACTAATCGAATTTCCTTGAACATGCAACCTAGCCCAATGGTCTTCTCGAGCCCGAAAATGATAGAATACAAAATTTAGTCAAAATCGTTTAAGCCTTTTTTTTAGATAAAATTAGCTGGACCCTGACCCATTGTGACCCAAAATGACCCACTAATCGAATTTTCTCGAACATGTGACTTACCCCAATTCTCTTCTCATTCCCAGAAATGGTATAATATAAAATTTGGTCAAAATGTTTTGAGCATGTTTTTAGATTCAATTAGCTTGACTCTGGCCCATTGTGACACAAAATGACCCACTAATAGAATTTTCTCGAACATGTGACTTAGCCCAAACGTCATCTCATGACCAGAAACGGCCGTATATTAAAAAAAACTGAAAATGTCTTGAGCCGTTTTTAGATGTAATTAGCTTGACCCTGACTCATAATGACCCACTAATCGAATTTTCTCAAACACGTGACCCATCCCAATGGTCTTTTTGTGCCCGAAAACATTAGCTTACAGAATTTCGTCAAAATAGTAGAGCCGTTATCTAGATAAACTTAGCTGGACCCACGGTGACCCAAAAATAACCCACTAATCGAATTTTCTTGAACACGTTATCCATCCCAATAGTCTTTTCATGCCCAAAAATTGTTATATACAAAATTTAGTCAAAATCGATTGAGTCGTTCTCTAGATATAATTAGCTTGACCCTGACCCATTATGACCCAAAATGACCCACAAATCGAATTTTCTTGAACACAAGACCCATCCCAATGGTCTTTTCGTGCCGAAAACAGTAAGGTGCAAAATTTCGTCAAAATCGTTAGAGCCGTTATCTAGATAGATTGATCCACGGTGACCCAAAAATCACCCACTAATCGAATTTTCTCGAACATGTGACTTAGCCCAATGGTCTTCTCGTAATCCAAAACTGTAGAATATAGAGTTTAGTGAAAATAGTTAGAGCCATTTTTTAGATAAAAATAACTGACCCACAGTGACCCAAAAATGACCCACTAATCGAATTTTCTCGAACACGTGACCCATCCCAATGGTCTTTGCGTGCCCGAAAATGGTTGGATACAAAATTTAGTCAAAATCGATTGAGCCGTTCTTCAGATATAATTAGCTTGACCCTAACCCATTATGACCCAAAATGACCCCCTAATCGAATTTTCTCGAACACGAGAGCCATCCCAATGGTTTTTTTCGTGCCTGAAAATGATTAGATACAAAATTTAGTCAAAATCAATTGAAGCGTTCTCTAGATATAATTAGCTTGACTCCGACCCATTATGACCCAAAATTACCCACTAATCGAATTTTCTCGAACACATGACCCATGCCAATCGTCTTTTCGTGCCCGAAAACAGTAGGGTGCAAAATTTTGTCAAAATCGTTAGAGCCGTTATCTAGATAAACTTAGCTTAACCCACGGTGACCCCAAAATGACCCCCTAATCGAATTTTCTTGAACATGTGACTTAGCCCAATTGTCTTCTCTTAATCCAAAACTGTAGAATATAGAGTTTAGTGAAAATCGTTAGAGCTGTTTTTTAGATAAAAATAGCTAGACCCACACTGACCCAAAAATGACCCACAAATCGAAATTTCTCGAACACGGGACCTAGCCCAATAGTCTTCTCGTGCCCGAAAATGGTTGGATACAAAATTTGGTCAAAATCAATTGAGCCGTTCTTTAGATATAATTAACTAGACCCTGACCCATTATGACCCAAAATCACCCACTAATTGAATTTTCTCGAACACGAGACCCATCCCAATGGCCTTTACGTGCCCGAAAGTGGTAGGGTGCAAAATTTAATTAAAATCGTTAGAGCCGTTCTCAAGATAAAATTTACATACATACACACACAATTTTTGCTCGCATTTTAGTATAAGATATACACATATTAAAATTTTAATTAAAAAAAAACAATTAAAATATAATTAAAAATACATATAAACGTTTTGGCTATTTTCATAGCCTTCATCAGTAAATGAACAGAGTCACAAAACAGCAAGAGCCACAGCAGACGAATTGGATTTTAACTGTTTTTTTTGTTTGCTGTGGCTCTTGCTGTTTTGTGACTCTGCTCGTTTACTGATGAGGGCTATGAAAATAGCCAAAACGTTTATATGTATTTTTAATTATATTTTAATTGTTTTTAATTAAAATTTTAATATGTGTATGTCTGTAGTTATGTAAATTGTGTTAATTAAATAAGCATTTATTCTTTGATAGATTTTGAATCATGATAAACATTTTGACATTGTTCGTAAATCTGCAGCTGTGAAAAATAAGGCACTCTGAAATAAAGATACAATAAGTATGAGAGTTAAAAAAATATATTTATTTTATTTTTTGACTTCAATGCTTAACACCACTTTTTAATTTCCTTTTTTAAATACCATATAGGTATCACTTTGTTTAAAATGTGAAGTGTTTTAGAATAGAAATATAATGTTGTATGTTGATTTTTCGATTACTCTAATCATAAACAAATCTCCTCAAATATATTTACTAAAATAATTATTTAAAACAATATTTTTTGACACAAGCGCATAAATTAAATCAACACTGAAAATGTAAAATAAAATAACAAGGAAGCAATTTAATCTCAAGACTTTAATCTTAGATAAAGCATATGAAATTTCAAGCACATGAAAGACATTTAAATGATATTATATGAGAAAAAAAAAGGGGATCATCAGAAGTATCGCCTACTATAAAATGTAACTGTCCATAATGGTGTCACACTTTTTAAAAATATTTTTGACCCCCCCCCCCCTTCCGCCCCTTTGTCACAAAGTGTCACACTTCACCATACCCTCTCTTCATGAAAATTTCCTCTTCTAAAACATTTTTCGTGAATTTTTTAAACTACATTAGAAGATATACACAACCATTTAATAAATTTTAGAAGGCTTTTGCCAATAATAATTAATTAATATAATAATATATAATTAAAATAATATATAATAAAATAATTAATTGCCAATAAAAATAATAATTAAAAATAATTAAATTTGAATTTATAGGGATTTTGTGCAATATTTATAATTTCACTCAAATCTTTTATTTAAAATCTTTTTTTTAGTATTTTGTAGAATTAGAAAATGTACAAATATAATGTTCTTACAATAGAAATATTTCCGAACTGAATCTCCCCTCTCCACCACTATCTTTCAATGCCATGAAAGCTGAAAAGGTGCAAAAGCAAAAGAAATCCTTTTAAAAATATTTTTGTTTTGTGCAACCAATAGTGCTTTTGGAACAAGATACAGTAAAGTATCTATAACTCATTCTAAACTGTATTACTACTATTCGATGTATTAAATGAATTTTATAACAAATTATTTTAATGATACTTTAGGGATACCATCAGGGATAAAGGATTAATATGAACATTTATAAAGTTATATACTAAATCATAAAACAGAAATTACTCTGAATCATTTACTATAACGACTCTTCCTCCCATGGAAAAGATATATGCTCGTCCATCGAGTACACATGAATTTTGACATCACCCTCATTCTCGGAGATAGTAAGCCCTCTAACGTTAATGTCGTCTTCATCCACGCAATCAGCTAATTCCATATTTTCGGTGAAACCAATTACAGCCATGAGTTCTTGTTGTCTGTGCACAGCTATTTGAAGTGGTCTAACTCTGCCAATTTCTGGTTGATGCTTTCCGCTGATTTTATGCACACCAATTATGTGTTTCTTCAACATGACATTGGATGCAAAATACAAACCACAATGCCTGCAAACACCAGTAGGAAGCACACTTTGCACTGAAGGACAATAGAAGCCATATGGCAACACTTTGTAACAGCTCCCCACTGATCGGGGAAGTTTATCTGCTTTCAAAATTTGTGCAGTAAAGAATGATGGAAATTCTGGTAACTTCAAAATAACTTCACAATTTAATCTGATGATTTTAAATGCTTTTATTTTAACCAAAATGTGTGATGTCACACTTCTTCTTACCCCTCACACCCCTTCATCACAAACTGTAACAATTTCAGCCCCCCCACCCCCTTTATGGACAGTAGGGCTGGACGATATCAGAAATTTAATATCGCGATATATCAATGTCTTAATATCGATATTAGTGATATATCGCAATAACTACCTTAAACTGTGTAGGAATAGAAATGTTGCTAATTTCGAAAAAAATGGTGCAGCAGCAGCAATTTAAGTACCAACAGATGTAGAAAGCAACAAAACAATCTTTTATACCTATATATGTTCACACAGCATCATTAAAATATGTATACATATATCTATGCAAAATAAAAATATTTTAGAAAAAGAAACCAATGTTTGACATATGTTTGCACTTATACCATTTGTTGCATAGTATTTTTATTAATAACATTTTAACAATTTAATTACATCACGTATATCTGAGAATATTATAAATAAAACAAATTGATGCAAAATATTCCTAAATTTAGGACAGTGACGATTTTAATATAATTAAAATAAATAAAAGCAGGGGAAAAACTAAAATTAATTTAATGCTATGTCATGCTAACATAATTGTAATTAAGTAGGTTTCAGTAGATGATAGATGCAGCAGACATGTTGTTTTTCAATCTTTCTCTAAGGAATGAATGCATTCTTAATCAAAAAAATTCACTGTATTTATATCTTCCTACCTATTTACTACAAATAAACAAAACCTTTTTTTTTTTAAATATAAATATTCAAATCACATTTCGGAATAGTTTTATACTAATTTAAATTTAGTTTTTTGATAAATATTGCTTTGAAGCTAAAATATCAAGACAGGATATGTTAAATTCATTCTAAAAAACTTCGTTCTAACGAAAATACAACAAATGACACAGAAGAAAGAAAATCAATACACAATATGAATAAGCATTGTATTCAGTAGCATAGTAGACGTTACAGACTGGGAAGCTCTTTTTAAAAGCAACGAATCATCACAGTAAACGAGCACTTCGACCTTGACTTTTCCCCAAACGAGAAACAATAAGTGGGTGGTAAGTGTGATCACAGATAGCACAGAGGGTTTCGCTTAATATTCCTTTCAAAACACTTTATTCTTTAATTAATAAAGCTAAATTGATAATTTATAATTGTTAAATCCTTAAAAAACGCACATAAAATGGTTTAAAATGCTAAGTTTTTTTTTTTTTTTTATTTGCGCCCCTCACACCCCTCCCCTCCTGAAATTTCTCGAGACATTCTTTTAAAAACTTTTTATTATGTATTAGAAATTATCTTAAAGTTTCAAACAGATTGCCGTGTTAAATAAAATAGTGTTCTTTTAGTTCCACATTCTACCACCAGGGAGTGCACTCTATTCTAACAAAACTGTATTTGAACGAAACTCCGCTAAAAACAATCTATCCGTAGATATATTAGTCGAGAGGGTGATGGTCTTAAACAACAATTTAAGATATTTTCTGAAATTACTATTTGAAAATAGTGGTATTAACACTTGTGAAATATTTATATTGAACAAGCAGCATTTATCTCAGGACTCCGTCAAAAAACGTACATAAAACGGTAAAAAACGCTAAGGTTTAAAAAAAATTAACACCCCTCTGCCCCCTCCCGAAATTTCTCGTGCCATTATTTTTAAAACTTTTTATTACATAATATATAATACAGTAAAAGATTTTTATAACGCAAACCTAAAAATGCAAGGTTGTGCGTTAT
The DNA here is from genome assembly GCA_963932465.1 of Maratus speciosus. NCBI lineage: Eukaryota > Metazoa > Arthropoda > Arachnida > Araneae > Salticidae > Maratus > Maratus speciosus. The sequence continues at coordinate 408,280,805 of OZ010793.1, read as the reverse complement.
ATAGAATTTTGCGTTATATGGATCCCATTTCACGCATCATTAAATTTACCTTATAAACATGACCAAATATATCTGAAACATATCAAAATACATTAGAGTATCTTTATACTGCATTGCTTGTTACCGGGAGTTAATAATTTTTTGCATAACATAGATTATTAAAATGTTAAATTTACTTTAGAAACATGGTTCAATACAAATATACCTGTATCAAATCATTCATTATATTACTCATTTTCAGAAATGTTTATTGTAATAATAGCAACTTTTTCCCTAAAAAGTTCTGAATTAAGGATAGAAAGTTGAACCAATGCATCAAATTTAGTTTTCTAAAAAGTAAAAATTTTTTTATAATGAAAATGCAGGTGTGCTTCTTAACTGCAAAATTCATTGTTTACATCTCACAAGTTGTGTGTTATATGGAGAATTGCGTTATAAAGATCTTCTACTGTATATCTTAAAGTTTCAAACAGATTGCCTTGTTAGATTTCCTAATTTAAATAAAATTGCAGTATGTTAGTTCCACATTCTACCACCAGGGGGGCACACTCTATTCTTAACAAAAGTGTATCTGAATGAAACTCCTTTCTACAACTTATCCATAGATACATTAGTCGAGGGATTTGCGGTCTTAAATATCAATGTATGATATTTTCTGAAATTACTATTCTAAAATAGTGGTATCAACACTTATGAAATTTTTTATATTGAATAAGTAATATTTATCTCATCACGCCGTCAAAAAACTGCATGCAAAACGATAGAGAATGCAACAGTTTAAAAATGGTCTTAAGCAAGAATTTAAGATATTTGCTGAAATTACTATTCGAAAATAGTGGTATCAACAGTTTTGAAATTTTTATGTTAAATAAGTAAAATTTATGCTGTATGTTTATAAATGTGACACCTTTCTGAACAATGCTTTAAAAGCGATCGGAAAAATTTCTTAAAATACAAAAGTTAGAGACCTGAGGGGTAAATATAAGACTTTTTGAAATTTTTAATATTTGTCGTGTGATCACAAGTGTGCAAAAGTATGCTATAAGTATGCAAAATTTCAAGTCTCCAACTTAATTAGGGGATGTGTTAGAAAAATTGCTTAAAATACACAAGTTAGAGACCGGAGGGGTAAATATAAGACTTTTTGAAATTTTTATGATTTGTCTTGTGATCACAAATGTTCAGCTATAAGTACTCTGATTCGTTGCTCGCAAGTCGAGCATCGCAGCTGTTGGGCTATGAACTCAATGATAACCAGCTATATGCTGTATCAACTGGAATTCAGCAATAATCAGAGCTTGTTTGATTATTCATGACATATCAATAGCTGTAGTTATATCAACAGGTGAGGACCAGAGACAACGGCGGGAGAAGAAAATTGATAAGTTTATTCAGTATTTCGCAGCTGTTGGACTATGAACTCAATGATAACCAGCTATATTCTGTATCAACTGGAACTCAGCAATAATCAGAGCTCGTTTGATTATTCATGACATATCAATAGCTGTAGTTATATCAATAGGTGTGGACCAAAGACAACGGCGAGAGAAGAAAGTTGATGTTATTCAGTATTTCATAGTCAAGCTGTGGAATAAACGAAGTTTTGAGCGAAGGAATATTGCAATAATTGGGATATTTCTAGAGACAATCAGCAGAAAGAAAGATAATCGAGGTAGATTTTCTGTTTTGGAGTGGATGGAGGGTGAAAACATTGTAATGGAATATTGGGCTACGTTTTTCGGGTCTGTGGCGGTGTGAGCAAAACATGATTACTTTATTTGGTTTTGAGATATTCTACGGTCTTTTTTTGAGGATCGTGTTCAAAATTCCAGTGAGCTCAAAACATTGTTATTTTATTGGGATATATCAATAGAGTCAAGGTTTAGATATTGTTATTGTGATACTTAAAAAATATCAATATCTGTCGATATATTGATAATAATCCAGCCCTAATGGATGGCTCTTAAAGAGTTATTCAATGGAGGATTTCCATGTTTTCTAATTTTACCCTTATATAATAGAAAACAAAAAATATGAAGGACAGGATATATATTTTTTAATTTTGAGCAATAATTATTGATCTATAAAGGCTTTTATATCGCACTATTTATCATGTCGCGAAAAGGATACTTTTCCTATGCCGGTCTTGTGACGTCACAGTTCATGACAACAAGCACACTTCATCTATTGATATGCGTTTAGAGTGGTTATATGTTGGATACTACGCTTGACCTATCGGCTTTTATTTCTTCTTGTTATAAAATTTGTCTGTATTACATTATTTATTATGACTGACACTAACACAGTCATATAATAGCTATGTGCATTAAATTTTTAGTTTTTATATCCTGTCTAGTTATTAATCCTGGTAGTAGTATGCAAATTAAAACATATTGTCTAAGTTTCTTATTTGAAACTGATGCTATAATTTAATTTGAGAAACGTGGAATTATTCAAAATTGTGAGTCATTCCTCTATCTGTTATCACAATGACATAAAGGAATTTTATATGCATATTTATATATAAGACCAAATCTTTTAGTTAACATTAATGTATTTGTTAGCTTGAGTTATAAAGGAACAAATAATCTGGCCTGTAAAATACAAAAATGAATTTACATCAATGGAATAATATTAAATAATAATAATAATAATAATTGCTGAATCTAACTGTTGGACAGTTTTCACATTTAATTAAAAATTAATAACATTTATTTCATCAAGAGGGCTCTTGAACTGGTTGTGGCAGGCAGTTTTTAAATGTGATAAAAAAATTATATTCTAAATAGTGGTGGAGTACCCCTATCGAAAAATTATTATGTTTTTTCAGTCATTCATTTTGAACAAAAAATGGTAGAAGCTTGTTTTTTGGATTGTTAATAGTAATTTATGATGCTATGTTAAAACTTGTCTTGCGCGAAAGGTTCTAACAAAAAGTTCTTCGTTGTTTTTAATTTAGTATATTTCATGCTTATAGTCTCCATTAGGGTGGTTTTTAAATCCCAGTTGGCTTCTTTCTGACACATTTTTTATTTGTTTTATTCACAAATGCATGAAATTGGCAGGTTCTCTTATTTAGAAACCATATAACCGAACAGTATTTTTTTTTTTTTTTTTTTTTTTTGGTAAAGGCAGAAAAGCTGTCAAGTTGGTATTTTGAAGCGATTTTCCAGGCATGACAGCGCAGAAGAAAAAACTGCTGTTATGAGACAAGAATTCCCTATAACTCACGATTTAAATCCTTTAAAGAAAAAAAAAATGTTCAATTACAAATAATTTTGATGATCATGCCTGGAACTGTCATATTTTTATACTGAAAAACGGGTAAAAAAGTTTCGTGTTATTAAATGAGAAAAAAATATTTTTTCCCATTTAAAAAAATCAATCCTTTCTCCATCCTAAGGGGAAAAAAAATACAGCTTTGGCAGCAAATATTCTCTCTGGATTTTGTTCTCTGGCTTGCATGAAATTATTTCAACATACTATAATAAGCATGCAGGGAAGAGGGGAGGAGTTCTGAGTGTGTAATAAATATACAGGGAGGAAAAAAAAAAAAAAAAAAAAGGATGTAGTACCCAGAAATCAGGGTTACCACTGGAGTTTCTTAATTGGCTGCCACTACTTCCCAACAATAACTGTTTTATAGTAGAAATTTACCACAAAGTTTGTTTTAAAAGAGCGGTATGCAATACAATCATAAGAAAAAAAAAATGGCTTTTATGACAATTGAATGTTTTAAAGCATTTTATGCAGACTAACAACCAGGGTTGGCAAGGTTTTTCCCACCCCCGGTAAATACCATGGTAAAAACTGGTATTTACCGTCCCGGGAAATACTATGTTTTTCCCACATGGGAAAAACTGATTATTAAAAGCATAAATATAAATTCAAAACAAACTTTAAAAATGTCAAAATTGAGTTACAAGAAAATAGCTTGAAAGGTAAAAAAAAAAAAAAAGAAAAGGAAGATCTACAAAAACAGACAATTGAGTGCATTTATTTAAATATTCACACACTAGTACACAGATTCCCAAACATTTATCAATCATAATTGTATTCATATTCTTCATCTTCCACATTGGATTTTAGCATCATATAACAAAATACTAATTTAGAGACTTTTTGTAAACCCAGTCTATTTCTAATCTTGTTTTTTATGAAAGAAAATTTAGAAAAAAAAAAAAAAAATGCTCTAAAGATGCTGATGATGCAGTATATCCTTGAAGATGTTTTATGTAATAATTCTTATTTATTTATACAGTAGAAGATCTTTATTGTTAATTATTATTATGAATTTGTTACATTAGTTCAACTTTATCCCCTTAATTTAGAATTTTAATGAAAAGAAAAATGGTACTATTATAATAAACATTTTTGAAAATGAGTAATATAATGAATGATTTGGTCCAGGTATATAGTTGACCATGTTTATAAAGTATATTTAACAATATGTGGAAATTCAATGTTATTAAAAAGTTCATAATCTGGAAAACTCCTGTGGACAAGGAATGCAGTATAAAGATACTCTAATGTATTTTCAAATGTTTCAGACATATTTCGCCTTATTTATAAGGTAAATTTAATGATGTGCGAAATGTGACCCATATAATGCACAACCTTGCATTTTTAGGTTTTCGTTATACAGATCTTCTACTGTATTCCTTTCTTACAGAATAATTTTAAACCTAAAGGAAATTTGTAATAATTATGCATTTTCAACTTTCATTGTACACATCAAATTTAGAAAACCAGAATATTTCTTACATATTGTCATTTGGAAGTTTTTTCCAGTATTTACCACTTTTTCCCGGTATTTACCAGTTTTTCCCGGTGGGATGGGAAAAACAAGTTTTGGACGGGAAAAAGCCAAACCTGCTAACAACATATACTTTTATGAAAATATAATAGGCTCTCTCAAATCTGTACATTGGTTTTTATTTAAAATAACTGTTTTTTTTTTTATCTATATAACTTTTCGTAAATGTAATATTAAAAAAGCTTTAACTAATATTTTACAATGAGAAGTTGTCTTCAGTTTGTTGAAAAGAAAGAAAGTAATATAGATATTTTAAAATTCCATCCCTTAATGCAGAAAATAATGCTATTTTATTTCCATAAATAAAATGAAAATGAGAGATTGATAAAATATAATAAAGATCAAAGCAGAAATAAATTTGGAGGTAAAGAAAATTTTAAAATGCTTTCAATACACAGGCCTAGAAACAAAATGCCACTTGCTAACAGAATGTAAACATTGGCATATCGTGAACAGTGACATCACAACCAATCATGCAGCATTTTCTAGTCACATGGTTTTCTCTTAACTTTAAACTTAATTTAAGAACTATTGGCCCTTTTTTTACATTTTTGAGGCAATTTTTGCAATTTATGAGTCTGGAATTAGCAGAAAAATATGTAGTTTATTGATTTTCCCCCCTTGTGCTAATTCCTCATTGTATATATTTTAACTATCGGGAGGTTCTTTTTGTTTGTTTGTTTAATTAATGCATTGATTCTTCTTTAAATTTTATATGAACAAATACATATGTAACAGAAAGTTATGTTATATATTTATCTATAACAGCCTATCATTATAAGATCCTTAAAAAATTGTATTATATTTTTAAATATGTGCTTAGCACACAATGTTTCAAAATAAATCACAAAAAGTGACTTGCTGGTGTCAGAAAAAGTATTACTCTAAATTCATGATTGATACCTGAATTGTTCCAAGTTCACCAGTGCTATCCATTCTGCTGGCAACATTAACAGCATTTCCCCATATGTCATATTGAGGTTTCTTGGCACCAATAACACCTGCTACAACAGGACCAACATTTAAACCTACAATGAAGCAAAAGAATTTAACACAATGTAGTGATGGCATTTTTGTTACATTTTGGAAGTATTTTGAATTAAACTAAAAAGCAATTACATTGAATTATACATTAATACCTTCACTCACAGACGGATTAACTGTATGTAGCATGTATCCACTGAAACTAAAAGGTTTAATGTAAAAAAAAAAAAAAAAAGAAAAAAAATACACAGTGAACAGATTTTGAATATACCCCACCCTAGGATTCATACTCTATTTGAATAACAAAATTCCCTGACTTTTCTAGATTTTCCTGACCATATTTCCTACAATTGACAACATTTTTATAATTACGAATTACAATTCTAGATCTTAATGATTGAACTCGTACAGCAAAAGAGAATACATTGATACATCAATAAGAATGAAATGTAAAGTTACCTCTGAAAATGAAAATAACCTATAAAATTGAAACTAAAAATCTATATTATTTGATATTTAAAGTATAAAAAAATGTTAAATAAATAAAAAAAAAAAAAAAAAAAAAAAAAAAAAAAACTAAATTACAATTCACATGGATTCAGAGTAACTTTTTACTCATATAACTGAATTTACACATATTAAATATTCATTTTTTTTTAGACAGTCCTTCTATCATATTATTTATTTGTGTTGTTTCAGAAGCAATTAGTTTGTTGTTTAAGTTCCAATTTTAACATTTTAATTTGAGCTACAGCTTTTTTTTTTCCTGTTTCTTTTTTGCTTACTTCATAATTTTCTTTTTTTTTTCTTTTTTTTTTTTTTATTTAAATATTCATTAAATCTTGATTTCATGGTATCTTGACAAATTTGTATAGCTGAAACGTCTTTATGGTAAAAATGTGAATTTAGCAAAAATTCTACTTGCAAGTGAAAAATCTGAATTTTTTTGCAGACAGACATCGGAACTCGGGAGAATCTTGACACATGATAGCGCATTAAAAAAAAAAAAAAAATCCTCCGACTTTTCCAGGTTTTAGAAAAAAATTGTAATTTTCCCTGACTTTTTGAGCACTTGTCATTTTCCCTGACAATTCCCTGTTTTCCAGTCGCATAGGAACCCTGTTTTTTAATCATAAAAAAAAAAAAATAAATAAATAAAATATAGCAATGCCCAATTTTGCTTTTACAACCATGCACTTTAAAAATATTAAACAACATAAGTCCCAGTCAAGTGGCCAGCCTGTTTTGTTTCCATAAAACCTGTTTATCAAGGAAAATGAAAGTGAATTCCATTGAAAGAACGTTAATCAAAGTTCTCCATTAAAGAAAATAACAAAAATTCTCCTAAACAATATGTTTAAATTAACTGAATCTTAAAAAAAGAAAAAAGTTTATTTTTGAATTTCTGAAAATAAAAGCTAAGAACTTGCAAATTCCACTATTTAAAAAATACAATTTTTAACTCTATGAAAAGTGTCGTTTTACCCTAGATTAGAAAATAATTTTAGGTTTAAAACAATCTTCAATAAAATCATACACTTTGTCTCTTTGATGTGCAATAACTTTTATTTTTCAAAAATTGGGATGCACATGTGAGAAATGAAACTTGATTTGTGATTAAGAGGTAATAAAAGTTGGTTTGAATTTTTTCAAAATAATTACTTGTAATAATTACTTGTTGTAACCTTGCTTGACTAATTAGTGCTTATTTTGAAAGTACTGTAAGTTTAGTGTGCATGCATCAACAGGCAAGCAAGGTAGCGAAACGGTAGTGAGTTTATTGGTTTAAAACAGTAGTGAATCAATTCCAGCCATTGTCATTTTTTTTTAATACACAGCTCATATTTTAGTCTTTCTAGTAACAGACTTACTTAGTTTGACAATATTTTTTTATTCAAGATATGGATGAGTGGTTAAAGGATGGTGCATTAAAACAAAGAAGAAAAGGAGTCAGATTTAGACGATGATAATTCAATACAGTCGAACATTGTTAACGTGAACACTCACAGGGAATTTTTTTTCATTCGTGCTAAAAGTAGTTCGTGTTATTCATACTTTAATATTATATATTCCACGTAAGAAGAATCTACTGTGTTGATGGCATTGATTTTGTTTCCTAAGATTGATCTGTCAAGAATATAGTCCTACACGTGGGATATCTCTCGGTGGAAGTCTCTTCAAGGAGAATTGGCCGGTATTTACGTTACATCGAAGAAATCCACCAAAGCTCCTAACAGCCAACCTGATTTATTTTTTCGGTTTAGAATCAGTCATCAGTGCCACAGTCATCTCACAGTTTAATTAGCGTATGTAAACAGCTTTGTGAACAAAACTTTAATTAGTGTTGCATACTTTTTTGTACCCCTCAATGCAATTTTTGCAATGGGATTTTATCTTTTGAGTCGGTAGAAAAAGCAATCGCCTGACAATTCTACAATCGCTAGGCTTTGGTTATCAAAAATTAAGACATTCCCTTTCCGAGACTAACATTCTTTCAAAAATTTGGAAATCGAAAAAAAATAGAACACATTGAAAAGTTTGGAAAGCTTGCTTCGTTCGTGCTATGAGTAGGAAATATTTCAACGATCGTCTCTTTTCAGATCATGATAAACTATATTTCGCGTTAAGCATGTTCATGTTAAAAGGACTAAAATCACAGTAAATGCCTCTCAACTTGACGGGACAACTGGAAACTGTTCATATTAAAGGTATTTCACGTTAAGCGTATTCGTGTTAACGAGGTTCGACTGTACCTCATAATTCAAGTTGGCTGGTCGTTGCAGCAACATAGAATCACAAAATGGGTGCATGCACATCTGTAATAGTTGGGCTCTTGGTTTTCATCTGCTTAAAGATCGAGATGAAACATATTAAATCTTTATTGGTTATTTTTTTATAAACTAAAAACAATGAAGGGTGTCCATTACTGGCACATCTACCCTATATTCCAGTTTCTATAACAGTAAATTTTATTACATAAGGATTCCACATTAATAATAAGAAAATATAAAATAATAATTCATAATCACATCAATCACAATTGTAAGAAAATTATAAACTTACCAAAATTTAAATTCTCCAAGATATGAATTCAGAAAGAAAATATAAATGTGCAAACAGAACAAAAAAGGATAAAGTTAATAAAAATTACTAAAATGTGGTACATCTTACTACAGGGTTTGTACGGTCCTTGAAAGTCCTTAAATTTTTCAAAAGTAATTTTTTGTCCTTAAAAATACTTATTTTTATGTAAAATCTGCAAAAAATCCTTAATTTTATTTTTGTATTATTTCTTAATCAGGGTTGAAACTCTTCAGCATTTTTTTGAATTTCTGATTTTTTAAAAAAATCATGTAAATGAATTTTTCCCTCCCCTCCTTCTGAAATTTCTCTTCACTCCTTGCCACCCCTCCCCTTACATACACAGGACCAAAGTTAAACACCTTTAAAATACCTTAATTTTTTTCTTACTTTATAGTAACAATAAATAATCAATTGTAAATTTCATTAACAATTCACATTCATTTCATTAAACTTACATCAAATTCCCCTCTTCCAAAATTTCACTTCTCTTTTTTGCTCCTCTTTTCTTTACAACACAACGTTTAAAATCAAACTCTTTTTTTAAACAAATTTCTGCTCTATTTGTCACTTTATTGTAATCTATCATAAAAATTTTTCCTTCCCAACCCAAGATTGACGTTTCCTCTCCTCCTCTTACCAAGACCATGAAATTTAATGTCTATAAAACTTCTTAGCTTATTATTTTTCTTATAGCTATTTAGCACTGTTTCAATCTTCGAGCAGACGAAAAGCAAGAGCTCCTTGGCACATGCAGAAATTTTGTGATTCTCAGTTGCTGCAAAGACTGCCCCCCACAATTCAACAGAAGAAAATTCCACCAAGGAAAAATGTAAGTGAGTGCTGTAAAGAATATTTAACATTTGTATTTATAAGCACTTGTACCAATAATGAGGAATAGCCTGTCTCTGTTTTAATATACTATTTGTTATTATATACAGTCAAATGTGTATATAAAACAAACAAAACTCCATAGACATTTACAAATTAAACACAAAGACTATGCAAACAAACCAACTGACATTTTTAAAAGTAAAATTGGAAGACCTAAAAACAAGTCAGAAATTAATTGAAAATACCACAACTGGTTCAAACAATGAAAGACCATTTTTGCCTCACATCAGGTATCTCGATAGTAACAAATTCTAGAAAACCTCATATGGTTGACGAGAATTTAATTCTATCTGCTGCTTAATGATTACAACAGCAAAAAAACACAGCAAAGGATTTAAATTAATTTTCATCCTGTGGTGATACCGTTAAGAACAAAATCACAAACATTTGAAAATATTGATAGCCAATTGATTGAACATGAGAGATGGAAGTAGAAGTATGTATGAAGAACTAGCAGAAAAAACTATCAAGCAATTACTTTCCTTCTGCATCACATATCTGTGTGAAAAGTTATTCTAGAGTTTTGTGCCCTAAAGGATAGGAAGATTTATTAAAAGAAATAAAAATGGCACAACTTTTGCTATTATTTCAAGACAATAATTATACAAAAATTTCAATCAATAATAAGCAATAGTAAATTAGTTAAAGCAACCTAAGTATAAAGAATATTTAATACAAAACTTATAAACAAATAAAAAATAAAGTTTTCTATAAATATTTATGAGCTTACCAACTCTAATCTTGAAATTGTTAAAAGAATGGACATTAACATAATCTAGTTGATCCTTTAACCGCAGAGCAAAATCAGCCATTCTTGTAACATGACTGTGGTTTGTCAAATCAACACTATTAGCAGTCAAACCAGAAGCTGCCATATAAGTATAGCCTGTAGTCTTAATTTTTTCTACACAACTAAACTGATCTTCTTCTAAAATCTAGGACGTATAGAAAAAAAGAGAAAAAACTATTACATTTTAAAACAAAAGAGAATTAAATACCACAATAACAAAATAGTTTACAATGGTTATTACATGCAGTCTTTACTTTTAGGGTTAATTTTCAAACAAGAACTTCTTTCTAGATTTTAATATGTTTCACTATGAAATAATTCTAAAGACATATTTTTAATTTTTGAAAAATAATTGATCTATTTTTGCAGCATACGTTAAGATGGGGGAGGAGAAATAAAAATTATGATCTGAACTTGATTACGTGAAATTTTTTTTTCTTAATTCACATTGCTAACAAGGCATAAAAACCAACAGAGTGGGAAAAAAAAGTATCCAGTGCCTTACCAACATATATGAATGAAGGGTTCCAGAATAAGTGTGTCATTCCAGGTGGCTTAGTTGGCAGAGCGTTGGTGAGCAGAACCAAAGACCCAGGTTCAAACCCTGGTCTGGATACTTTTTTCACTCTGTTGGCTTTTATGCCTTGTTAGCAACGTGAATAATAATAATAAAAAAACATCAGGTAATTAAATTCAGATTAACTATTTCTCGGGCATATTTCATTGTTTCAATTACTATATATAAAAATTAGGGTTTTAGAAAATCTTATGAATGAAAATGTTTTAAACTTCAATAAAGCATTAAATGATAATTTCTTTAAAAATTGCTTATTTACATAGAAACTATCTTTTTTAACACTTTCCAAGAAAGTTGAAAAGTGTTATTGACTTTGGTTTGTCTGTCCATCTTTCTGCGCTCTAACTCTTGTAAATATACTCTGATTGCCCTGAAATTTTTGGATATTATTGATGTTTACCATAGCACATTCCCTATTTCAAATGAAATTTGTAGCATGTTTAGTTCATTTACAGGGACAGTCAAAAGAATTCCATTACATTATGGCCAATGGGAAAAATCCTTTCAAATGATTTTTAATGATGTTGCACGCTTTCAAACATAATAAAATTGATATGCATTTATGAAGTACACTAAAATATGCATTCTGTAAAATATGCAGTGTAAAGAATAGTTATTCATTTACAAGGCCACACAAAAGAATTCCGTTACATAATGATATAGGGGTGAAGGTAATTGTTTGCGGCGTATTTTAATCATGTTAAACTATTTCATATATAATGATATATGTCGCTGAGGATTACTATAACTTATTTCATGTGTAATAAATAATAAGTGTGTAGCATTTACAGGGACACATAAAAGATTTCAGATATTATATTGTAGCCGAAGTACTGTACATTAGTTATGATTGCTAGAAATGCATTTTTAATTATGATATGCGCATTTATGTTTCACTATATTTATGCATACTATACGCTGTGTATAAGAGCTATAATTCATATACAGGGCTATACAAAAAAATTCGTAAGGGTTACTGGGTATAAGCGCAAATTGCTTAAAGGAGATTTTAAACTGAGTTATGCATTTTTATGTTGAACTGCATTTAGTTTACTAAGAAATGTTTGTAGAACATAGATAAAATGATATACAGGTTCATGCAAAGAAATGGATACATAGCCATCTATAAATGATAATTTCTGGAAATGTGATTTCAGTAGTTTTAAGAGTGTTTTAGTTTGAATTAAATTTTAGCTAAATTGTGGCATGTAATAAAGGTTCTAGGTAAACTACAGGGTTATACAAAAGTATTCAAGTATGTTTCCATCTATTAGTATAAATTGCTGATAGAGAAATTTCAACCTGTTATGTGTTTTCTTGCTAAACTAAATTTTCCCATTATACAGTATATATATCAACCTGCTGATCAAATACAAGGCTGTTCAAAAGAATTGGAATACATATTTGGCTATGAACGATAACTGCTGAAATCAGTTTTTCAATGGATGTTTGATGGATGTTCATACATATGTATAAATTCTTTTAGATATAGATATATAAATAAGTATAAATAAATAAATATTTTGAACAAATAAGTCAATTTTTAATTTCACAATTTATTAAAAACATAATAAGATATAAATATCAAAATTTATTTCTTAAGATTAAATCTTACTTCATCAAAATCGGCAATAATTTCATTTAACAAACGTAGGCACTCAACTCCTTCATTGTTTGCTTCTAATTCCATGTAAAAGTCACTAAAATTTGGGATGGAGGCAAACATAATACACACACTTTCACACTGTTTATGATATAAGTCCTAAAACAAAGAAATTAAAGCATTACTGATCAGACACTACATATAAGTAAAAGAAAAGATTTGAGAAGTAACATAAAATTTTATACATTTAAAAATAAAAAATTTTCATCTCAAAATTTTACAAAGGGCATTTTTTAAATTAATATACAGCTAATTCAAGAATATCCATGAAACTACTAATTGAAGAAAATCTTAAACTTTTAAATAAATGAAAACTATACAATTAAAAAAATGGTACAGTTTCAAAAGTTTAAAGACATTTTTTTAATACTAAAGCAGCAACATAGGACAACAAATAATTATTGTGCATGTTATCTAATTAACAAACCTACGATAAAATATTAAATGATAATAAACTAAAGTATAATGCATTAAAAAATTATAATCAAATTTGCCTAGTAACACATTTCTAGATATTAGGGTGTCAACGATTTTAATCAAATGATTTAAATCAGTGATTTTTAGTGATGAAAAATCAGTGATGATCAACTGATTTTTTAAAAAAAATCATTGATTAAAATCATAAATTTTCTAAATGTTTAAAATGACATAAAAAAGTATTAAAATCTAAGATTATGAAAATAATTTGGAAAGTTTCTATATGCATTTTGCTTTTATGAATAATAATAATAATAAAGCATTAAATAATTATTTCTAAGCTTAAACTATTCCTTAGACTTGTAAAAAATTAAGTACAGAAAGTTTGTGAAAAGAAAGTTTTTATCTGGTATAAAAGGCATTTCATTTAAAAATGATATTTAAATCTAACATAATTTGCACTGTCATAATTTACTTTAGTTAATAAAATTATTAATTCTTTTATATAAAATAAGCATAGCAAGTACATTAAATTTCTACAAGTTAAAGAATAAGTAGGAAGCATGTTATTTTCTCATTCTACTTTTGCAATAATAAATTTATAACAAATTGAGGCTAAAGAAGAATGAAAGAATGACACCTGCTTATCAACTATTATAAAAGAATATATAAGAGAAAAAAAAAACCGATTGGTATAAAAATGTTAAGCGCAGAAAGAGATTCTTCGGTAGAGGTTGAATGAATGTTTTTTTACTACATAAAAAAATATCTTATATGTGTGTAAGTTTACATTAAGTTTTCGAAATACAAATACAAAGTGAGCTGCAAATGATATTTGTTTCTTTTGTTATTTGTGCTACTAACTAATGAAATTATATTTATTTGCAGTTTTTATTAATTCTGTAATTACTTACTGTTCCCTCAAAATCATTTAAAGTCATAGCACCCTGCTCTTTTTAAAATTGGCAAAATGAACCCCTCTTTTTAAAAAAAAGTGAAATTCACCTTTAGTTGTACTCGGAGATTTCTTGTAAAGAAATTCTCCATACTGCAGTGTTTCTAAACCTGTGTATTCAAGACTGCAAAAATTATATAACTTTATTTATTTAGAAAAAACAGGATATTATTAAATCATGTTATTTGTCTTTTTTAATTTGTAATTCATAAAATCATTTAAAAATAATGTTGCTTTATTTATCATATTAAAAAATTATATATATTTTTTCTTATTTCATTACTAAATTTAATCACTAATAAATTTCCTCATGAAATAATGCCTTTTTTTTACTGAATGAGTGCCTTTTTTGGGAACTAACACCTTGCTGCTTTTCCTTTTTTGAATAAATACTAAATTATTCATTATTTCAATAATTAAAGCATGAAAATGTGTTTTATTTTCTTAATTAGATAGTTAATTTTTTAATAATTGTTAATTTTAAGCAGTATTAACAATTTAATATTAAATGCAGTTAATTTTTAATACATGTAAATCAGAAGTATTTAATATGGTTTTACATAATTATTACAAAATATTAATGTGTATATAACATTATTGTATACTACTAACTAATGAAAATGAATTCAGTTTTTATAATTACTGTAATTACTAACTAAAAATTATAATTAATTAAAGCTTAAAAACATAGATTATGCTAGCAATTAGAGGTTTAATTATTTTAGAAACCTAAAATTATTGGCAGCTATTCCATATTTTAATGCAGGGAAAAAAAAATCAAAAATCTGATTTAAATAATAAAAAATCTGATTTTTTTTATTTAAAAAAAATCATGATTTTTTTTCCACCCTACTAGATATACACTGGTGTGCAAAAATTAAGGACCAATCACAAAATGCTAATTTTCAAATACGCGAACTCTCAAAAGGAAATAATAAAATTCGAGTAATTACTATCTCTACAACACAGCTAGTCCATATAACATCTCATTCATGTCACACACAGGGTTCGTTGATATATATCAATGGATATATATCTTGATATATATCATGATATATATCCGATATTTATTTTCAAAATATCAAGATTTTTGATATTTTCGATATTTTCATTTTCATACATTTGATATTTATTTTTTAAATGTCGTATTTTTTTGATATTTTCATATATCTGATACTTATTTTCAAAATATTTTCAGTCAAAAGAAGTGCAAATGAATTCTTCAATTGTTATTAAAAATTAGCCCATCTGTAAATAAATAACTAAAAAGAATAGCTCCCAAAATATTCCCCACACTCCAAAAACTAGTTTTGGACTGTACCTGCAGCTTTCCCATTACCATAATAAGAAATCTGTCTTTGAACAATACCTCCCTACCCTGTCTCAATTCTTTATGTAGACTGCACCTTCTAGAATGAGATAAAGAGGTTAATTGGTGATTGGATTTTAGCAAAAAAATCTCATATAAGCTTTATGTTTGAAACTGAATATTTAAATGTTGAACCAAAAATTTGGTGGGATAATATTAAATTAGAACAGCCCATGAAAGATAATTTAACTTATCATTTGTTTACAGATTCTCCTTCAATAGATGCATTAGAATCTTTTCTAATTTTGATTTACTTCAGTCTAAATTGTGTAGTAGGCTAGGGAATGAAAAACCAGACAAACTTACATTCATGTTCAAATTCTTCAACAGAAAAATTTTGTATTTTAGAATTTGTTGTGTAATTTTATTTATTTTTTAAACTGAATCCTGCATTTTGTGTTTTGATGAGTGAAAAAGCAACTTTTGCAGAAGATAGTTTTTTCAATTATTTGATCATAAATTTTATAAGAAAAATATAAAAAATGACATTTAGAATATTGTTTTATTATGTTTTCATGTTAAATGTAATACGTTTTAGATTCTAATTTATATTAAGTCTAAAAATCTTTATAATCAGCAGTAAGCTGACAATTGTGAAAATATCGGATATATATCGAAAATATCGGATATATATCAAAATATCGGATATTTTTGATATTTTCGAAAATATCACGATATTTACGAACCCTGGTCACACACGATCACAAGTGTCACAGTCACTACGGTGAAGCAAAAAAATGGGAAATTTCATACATGTCATTATGAGTCTCAAATGATCACTATATGTGACTCCACTGAGATGTCAATGTGACTGCTGCTTTGTGACGAGTTCGGCTGAATGTGCGGTCCAAAACATATCATTACATAGATTGTGATGTGCATAGAAAAGAAATTAAGACCTTCATAGATGTGTTATATATTTTCATGGGAAGGCAAAATCTGTCTTGAGTGTTGCTACTCAAGCAAGAGAACAAAATTCCCTGACTTTTCCCTGACTATTCCATGAGTTTTTTTTAAAAAAAATTCTAGTCAAGCCTAGTAATACATATTGGTCGCGGTGAAGGTAAATTAAGCTTAAAAATGAAAATTTATGGTAAAATGGTAAATTAAGTTTAAAGATGAAAAAACTTTTTCTAAATACAGATGAGATTAACTAAACATTTCACATTTTACTTTTCCAAAAACCTCTTTAAAGATCAAATGAAGTTTTTAAAAAACTATTAAAATCTATAAAATTTTTGTGTACTCAGCTATCATTTTCTTCAACTTAACTGTATTACAAAACTCCAAACTTTACTTTTATTCACATGAATAAGCAAAAGATATCATATTAATTTCATGAAAAATTGAGAGATTGTGATAATACCTAAAATATTTGTAGCAGTGAAGAAAAGCCCCCCTCCCCCCCCCCCCTATTCCCAAAAAGTCAATTCAAAATATAACTTATAGATTGAGATATAAACACAAAGATTTAAAAATAAAAGGAATCTATTTCATCTAGGCACTAAATAAATGAAACACACTAAACAAGAATAAAATTGTATAATTTCATAATAGTTTTAATGGAACTTGCTGATACTTTTTTTCTACCATTATCAACTTAAATACAGTAAAATGCGTCTAAGGCGGAATCGATTGGGACCGAGAAAATTTTCCGTCGCAGACAATATTCCGCCTTATGCAGTACAGCAAAAAAAAAAAAATAAATAAATAAATAAAATAATAATAATAATAAAAAAAAGACTGTCGCATATTTTTTACGTTTATAATCTTCAGAACTGTACTTAAAGTGAAATATTATTTAGTATAAATATTTTTGGAGTTCGAATCCCAGAAAAACTATTACTTCCCAACAAACAATTGGTCTATTATTTTCACACCACAATAATGCATACATGTTTTTATTTGAGACAAAAAAAAAAAAAAAAAAAAAAAAAAAAACATGATTTTGCATATTTATTTATTTACTTCTTTACAGAGAAAGTTTTATGTATGAAATTTTGGATTTTATGAATTTAATAAAAAGAATAAAAGACAAAAATGTATATGATTTTATTTATTCAATCGACATTTTCTTTTAATTACAATTGTTTGCAGTTTTTTACACAAGTACAGTCCTATTTTTCTAAACGAAATTGTTTAAAATATGGTTTATAAAATTAAATTACACTATCCTAAATTAATGTTTTTCAATTACCCTAATAATTTAAAAAATATATGATTTTTAAATTTTAAATGTATGACTTTTTTTTATCTCGTAGTCTTGTATTTAGAGTTAAAACAATGGTATGTATTTATTATTTTTTTAATTATAAGGGTAATGGAAAATATAACAAGTTGGAAATTGGATGTCAAACGTGGTAAATGAGGTGCGTTCGTACTATAACTAGTTTTATAAATATTTTTTGCATTGCACATTGTAGTGAATGTATATTTTAGTGCAGTTCATAAGTGCATATCAATTTCATTCAGTTCGAAAGGCTGTAACATCATTAAAATGCGTTTGAAATAATTATTTCCCATTGGCCGTAATGTAAAGGAAAACTTTTGACAGTCCCTGTAATTAAACTAAAAATCCGATTTTCATAAAATTTGAAATGACTCAACAAAAGTTTACAACAATTATATATTTAAAATTTCAGACCATTCAGTTGGGTAGTTTTTGCTCTGTTATATGCGGATGAACAAACAGACAGACAGACTGAACGACGACTATAAGTGCTACGCATTTATATAATTATGAATGCACCTAAAAATGCATATTGTGAATGTGTGTACCGTAAAAAAACCAGAAATTTATTGTGTTAAAAATTGTAGAAGAAAATGTTGTCAGCTAAACAAATGGAAATTGTGTATTTTCTTTTGCTTTTTATTAAAAATGCAAAAATTCTTAAAAATTCTTTATCTGTAAAAAACCGAATGAGTAAAAATATGTTTTTACTATATTTGTATTTTATATGTATTTATTTATATGTATTTGATCTATAAATCATTTTTAAACTTTCATTCGCCGAATGCTTTTTATTTTTTTTAAATCTTTTTTTCCGTCTTATGCAAAAATTGGTTTTCGGAGGGACCTTAAAATCCTTTCCATTTCCGTGTTAGGCAGATTCCGGCTTATGGAGCACGTATTAATGTTATTTTCTATGGATTCGCCGGGGCTTCAAAATATTTCCGCGGTAGACAGATTTCCGGCTTACACAGAGTCCACCTTAGACATATTTTACTGTATTACCTTAAACAATAGTATAATTTCAGTATATATCTGACACAATTAGCCCTTAATGTTGTAGGCTTTTAAAGGTCTTAAAAGAAAAAAGTAAAAAATCTGAAGATTCTTCTGAGGAAAACTATATTACATAAACATAAAAATTAAATTTAACTAGAAAAATATACATTTTTTGTTTTAATTCTGCTATTTGAGAGTCAATTGCAAACACTTCCAACGAAATGTCTCTACTTTTTTTTTTTTTTAATTCCAAAATCTTAATCTGGGCTTTAGCTTTTCTTTTTTCACATAATTCATTTTTTTGCTTGGTTGGCAACTGCCATGAAATTTTCCCTGACTTCTCCAGATTTTGGGGTGGAAAAATGAAATTCCCTGACTTTTCACTGACTGTGTTATTTTTCAAATTCCCTGACTTTTCCAGGATTTCCAGGTTGTGTAGCAACCCTGTGTCTTGTAATTTATAATTAATTTAAAATTATGGTGAGACATCTTAAATACCGTTTCTTTGGTAAAAAGTTCTTTTTAAATTGAATCCTGTTTCTGCAGCAGTGGTGTCTACATTTTTAAATCTTCAACACCAATCATATGTTATTCCAAATTAAATAAATTTTGACTATCTAGTTCTACTCGATATAGTTGATTTATACAGAAGAATGATTTATTACAGAAAATCTCCTGATTTTTTTTCTTTAGAACTAGAAATTTCTGCATTGTTACATAATTACCTTTTATACTTATTATATAAGCTAATACTGCTTTCTAGGGTTGAATGTTTGTCGCAGGAAAAATTGCCACCGAAATTTTTTTACACCACTATTTCCTAACAACAAAACCTCACAGCATATTTCTACAACATTTGCAATAGAAATCTAGCATAAAGAAGTTTGTTTGGAAATAGTGGTACTTTTTTTTTTTTGTAAAATTTCTTCTGTAACAAACCACAAATGTTCAATCTTACAGATAATATATACTTCCTCATATTGCTCTGCCCTACTAGTATTTATCTTACTTTTTAATTACTTTTTTTTTTTTTTTTTTTTTTTTTTTTTTTTACAATTTTATAACAGGGTTCGTACACATTTCTTCAAATAAAAATCAAGTACTTTTAAGGACTTTCAAGGACCAAAACCAAAAACATTTAAGGACTTTCAAATTAAATAAACTAATAAATTACACTCATTGCCATAAAAATTTGCGCACCAAGAAAAAAACTTCCAAATGAAACGGAATTTTACACGTGCACGTACTACTGTGATATAAGTAAGTGAGAAGAAAACCAAGGAAAAAGGATCATTTATTGCAGAAAAAAGTACAAATAAACGGAAATTTTAGTACTCTGTTGGACCCCCACTAGCGCGAATGCACGATGCGATACGAGCGGGCATTGAGGCATACAAGTTCCGTATGATGCCCTGAGACATCTCGTTCCACAGTTGCTGTAAACGCGCCTCGAGTTCAACCAAACTCGTCGGGTGTCCAACTTGCCGTCCCAAATGATCCCAGATATGCTCGATTGGTGACAAATCTGGGGATCGAGCAGGCCTGGGAAGGGTGGTAATGTGGCGAATGCAGGCTTGGGACATCCTTGCTGTGTGTGGCCAAGCATTGTCTTGCTGAAAAATGGCTCCTGGGAGCTCTGCCACGAGTGGCAACACATGGGGCTGAAGAATGTCCTTGGCATACCGCTGGGCTGTCATTGTGCCACGGATCAATATTAGTCGTGACCATGTATCGTAAGCAATGGCACCCCATACCGTCACACCAGCTGTCGGAGCGGTGTGTCGCTGTAAAGCGAAGGCAGGATTGGGGCATTTTTTTCAGAATCTTTTGACCCCGTTTTGTTCATTTTTAGAAGTAATTGGTAATCCTTTGACAAAATTAACGGGTTTTTTTTCGCTATGACAAAATTCGCATGTTTTTCGCGATCGTTTGACGAAATTCGCGTGTTTCTCGCGATCTTTTGACGAAATTTGCGTATTTTTGGCAATCTTTTGACGAAATTTGCGTGTTTTTCGCGATCTTTTGGCAAAGTTCGCGTGTTTTTTGCGATCTTTTAACTAAATTCGCGTTTTTTCACAATCTTTTGACCCCGTTTTGTTCGTTTTTTGACGAAGTCAGCTATCTTTTGACAAAATGCACGTTTTTTTCGCGATCCTTTGACGAAATTCGCGTGTTATTCGCGATATTTTGACGAAATTTGCGTGTTTTTCGCGATCTTTTTGACGAAATTTGCGTGTTTTTCGCGATCATTTGACGAAATTTATGGTTTTTTGCGACCTTTTGATGAAATTTGCGTGTTTTTTTTCGCAATCTTTTAACAAAATTATCGTTTTTACGATCTTTTGACCGCGTTTTGTTCGTTTTTGACGAAATTAGCGATCCTTTGACAAAATTCACGTTTTTTTGTGATCATTTGACAAACATCGCGCGTTTTTCGAGATCTTTTGACCGCGGTTTTTTGCTTTTTTGACGCAATTAGCGGCATAGGAAAAATTATTATTGTTTTTTGTTGTTGTTTCTCGGATCGACGAAATCGTGCTAAATTTCATCTTGGCACTAAGTACGTTTTGGTGCAGGTTTGGCGCAAAATGGAAAAAAAATAGCTCTGTAGCAGCTTTGCGCAGATTTTGGCTTCGTCTGGCGCAGGTCTTACATTTCTGAGAGTAGAAAAAGGATAAAAAAAAATGAAGTTTTTAACTTTGATATTACAAAGGGGAAAGTAAAATTTCAGAAGAAGGGGAGGCAAGGTGGGATTAAGATTTTTTTTAAATCAGAAATTAAAAGAAATGCAGAAGAGTTTCAACTTTGATTAAGAATTAATACGAGAGTAAAATTAAGCACTTTTAAGGACTTTTTTCAGATTTTGCATGAAAATAAGTACTTTTAAGCACCAAAAATTTCCTTTGAAAAATGTAAGCACTTTTAAGGACTTTCAAGGACCGTACAAACCCTGTATAAGTATATTGCAGCCCGCTTAACATCGCAAAAATATGTTTGCGGCCCACGAGATAAAAAGATTGAGTATGGTTTACAGGCTTGATTTACTGTGGCAGTAGATAAAACAGATTTTATGCACTTTCTAAATGGACTATCTAAATTTTTTTCAAAATGGACTTGGTCTACTATGGTTGTGAGCCCCTCAAATAACCTACTTCGATTATGTTTTAATATCAGGACTAGCTGCCATATTTTTTTTTTTTTAAAGCAAACGGGAGAGAAAATGATAGAAAGTAATGTAATAGAACAAAGGACGAGGTAATGCTGATCAACTGGGGTGGAAAAAAGACCGGTCAAGTGGCTGTTACCATAGTTACTGACCTAAGATAAGGGATGAGGAGCTGACCTTGACTAGTGAATTTTTTTTTTTAACGGAAACTATGAGAAACATGAAATATTGTTAGAATATTAATGAAATATATTTGATACTGAGAGCACAACAAAAATAGCGAGCATGTACAAACATGTTTTTCACATGTTGCAATTGCAACCAGTGGAATATTAGTTTGTATTTCATTTTTTTGTGATTTATACTACTGTTTTTGTTCATGCATTATTAAAAAAATACAATTATAACAAGAAAAATTAAGTGAATTATAATAAACTAGGGGGCTCAGCCCCCTGCTCGCTAACGCTCGTCAACCCCCACGAATTGCTACGCAATTCATATTGGGATCGCTACGCGATCCCAGCTCGCTTCGCTCACTCCCCACTATTTATGTCAACTCTAGCCAGAATAAGTGCAATCATAAATCATTACAACATATCAAATTTACAAATATTTTTAATGTATAAAAATGTAATGGAAAACTGTTGAAAATGTAAATAAAAACGTACCTTGAAAACATAATTAATTAAAAACCTTAGTGAAAACACAATAAAAAATATTTTTAGTTGGGCCGCTATGAGATCCGAGCAAGCAACATATGAAATTTACAAATATTTTAATTCATAAAAAAGTAATTGAAAATTTTGTTGAAAATATAAATAAAAATGCATTTATCAAAATTTTGGCGCTGTGACTTGTTGATCATTTTATTGAGAAAGCTAAGCGAACAGGAAATTGACGCCGTTTAAATTTAAATGTCATGTTAGTGTCAGATGGGGTCCTTCAACTTTCATTTTACCTATAGTATTGAAAATCATGGCTTAAATTTATTTAAAACTATAATAAGATGCTATAAAACATGCTACGTATCACGCTATCGAAATGTAAACAAAACGTTTTCACACATACGTCTAAATACAACCTTGGATGAAAAAGCTACGTCACCGTAAAATGGACCAATAGCAATTGTCATTCATGTATTGCTCAAACGGTTTCCGTAAAAAGAGAGATCCTGTCTGGATTTTGATTTGTTGAGTGTTTTGGGACATGTGACCGTAACTACCACTGAGATACGTCGCTTTGGCTGTTGCCAATAGTAAGCTACAAATACAGCCCTTTTTTAGCGCTACGTAAGAGAAATATATATATAGATTATGTATTTTACTTACAAAGAATCTAATTATAAGAAAATGATACTTTAACAAATTAATCTGGCTAATTAGATATTTATGTGCACCAATATTGTGATACAATTTTTTTTTTTTTTTTGAGGAATTTCAGCATCTCTTATCACTGTATTCAAATGAACATATTAAAGTGTTTAACATAATTCAATTTCCAATGAAAAATATAAAGAAAACATAAAAATGCAAAATGTGTATAATTTCTGGTAGAAATTTATTAAATAATTAAAGGTATGAAACAGGAATCTCAAGCAAAAATAACAAGCTGGGATCAACCTCAAAAATACAATCATAATTCTGATACAATTACTATTGAACCATGCTGCTCAATTTATTAATGATCCAAAGAAGAACAAGTAGATTTATCAGATTTCACAAGATTTCTAAATTCATATTTCTTTTTTATTTTTGAGAGGGGTACTTTATTACTTTGCAGATATCTTAAATATTTGACATTCTACAGTCTACAAAATTTTAAGCAAATTGATTCCTTCAACATTTGTGCCTTCACTTGTCAGCTAAATCAGTGGTTTGAGTTTAAAATGTCGAGAATGAAGACGTTTATTAGTTACATACAAAGATTAAATACAGAAGAATCACAATTATCTGCGTTAATATGGAACAAGTTCACCTTGGATAAGTAAAAAAATTACGTAGAAAAAATTTAGATAAATTCTTACTAACTAAAAAGTTTAAATACAAGTTTATGCTCAATTTATTAATTTTTATTGCACTGCTTAGAGTCCTTAAAATGTATATTTCCAATACTTTTATGGGGAAATAGATTGTACATTTCAAAACATGATAGATTTATGTTTGTTGAATGATAAACTTTTCTTTACTGTAATGATACGTGATTGTATTAGTGTCATAAGAATTGCAGGTGTAGCCTCTTCTTAGTGCTCAATATATTCAATAGTTTTTTCAATCAAATTAGATTTTTGAAATGCATAATTTTTTTTCTGATGGAGATCATTTTCATTACGTTGCTAGCTTCTTCCTAGTTTTTAACAGCGTCTGAAAGCATGTCATTTGTAATTGCTTGCTGTTCATCTGAATTCATCAATTCAACAATATCCTCAGCAAAAGTTTCAGAAACAGAAACTTTTTGTGTAGGGCTAAAAAAAGATTAGCCATGAAAAGCTTCATTTTTATCATTTGACTGCTCTGGTGTCATAATTTTCAAATACATTTTCTGTAAAGTCTTGTGCTTTAGCAATCCAATATGCAACATTTTTCAGTGTAATCTGTTTCAAACATTCTATAACTCTTTTTTCTTCAAGATCCCCAATCAGCGTTTTTAACAGCATCTTTCTGAAGTTCTCAAGAACACCTTGATCTTATAGCTATATTAATGAAGTCGCATTTGGTGGCAAAAAATATGTCTTGACCTAACATTTGATTACAAACAATATTACTGAAGTTGAAATTACCAGGGCTGTGGAGCCGGAGTCATTTTCAAGCAAAAGAGTCGGAGTCACTAAAAAAGAAGCCAACTCTGACTCCAGATTTTTTGTTAGACATTTTAAAGTGAAATAAAACTAATTATATGTAATCTTAAATCTATAAAATGAATTATTATTGTTATTTATGAAGTATATTAGGCTACCCAAGTTAAAGATGATTGATTTACTGCAGTGTACAAAGTAGACACAGAGTATGTAGAGGGTACTACAAGCATAAGTAGATGAACACTGTTTTAATTCATAACTGTAGTAGATATTTTACATTTAGTATATAAGTACTTCCCCTCGTACTTTTTTGGGTTTGCAGATAGAATTCGAGGTACAAAAGTCTGGAAGGACCCAACACCCGGGAAATGAAGACAATTTTTCAAATAATGCAAAGTAAAATTAAGACAATTCATGTTAATGAGTCGGATCAGACTGATAAAAAAGAACAGGCTGACAAGCCCAAAGTAACAAATTTGAAAGAATCAAACTATGCCGATAAAATAGGGGCAATTTACATTAAGTAATAGGCACGATTGGTGTGAGAATAAATATAAAAGCACGGCGGAACGTTTTGGGGAACGGGCCTTAAAATTTTGGTTCATGCAGATCTGTTACTGGAGGTAATGCAAAAATTATAAATCTGTGCTATTTTTTGAGTCAAAAGAACTAAGAACCAGGTATAGCATTGTAATAGAAGCCTATTTCCGTTTTTTTCCCCGCAAATTTTTCCAGTCTGTATTACCAAAAGTAAAAATTCTAAAATACCCTTCCTTTATTTATTTATTTTTGTGCACATGAAATTGTAATTTTTTTTTTTTTTTTGAATCGGCGGTACCCAAAATAAAAATAAAATAGTGAAATTTCATTATCTTTCACTGTTTGAATTTCAGATTTTGCAGGTTTGCAGAACCCGAAATAAAGCCAAAATTGTGAACTTCATTAAAAAAATGTAATTTTTTAAAATTATTGCATTAGAATCCACAGGATCTGAATTATTTCAAAAATAATAAAATTTTTATCTTTAGTTTTCATCCTTTCCGTATAAGTTTTTCAAGTCTGGAGAAGCAAAATAACAACTAAATTGTAACAATATCATTTTTTCTTCTCAGTCCGCAGATCCAAAATAGTAAAATTCCCATTTTGTGTTCTTTAGACTTCGATAGTTGCGTTTTTTGGGTTTGCGGGCGAAAAATTGTAAAATTAATAAAGCAGAAAATATTTTTTTTCTGTTTTATTTTTGAAGAACTAAAAAGATAATCAATGCCGAAATAGTGAGATTTTAGCTTTATTTTTCTTATATTCCATCATTATTTTAACCAACAGGCAACATTAGTACCCCAGCCTGAGTACTAGTGTTGTCAGCCCGGAGCCGGAGTCGTTAAAATATTCCGGAGTTGGCCATTTTTCCCACCGACTCTGCAGCCCTGGAAATTACCGAACTTAGGATTAAAAAACTGTCATAGTCAACAAAGTTCCAGGTAAAGATAAAAGAGAAGTCGTAAAAACTTAGAACTCTGATTTTTTTTTTGGCCAGAATGGAAAAAATAGCTTTTTTTCGGTAACTCTGTCAAAGCGAAACTCAGTTAACCAAGATTTGAATAATTGGGAGTACTGTAATAATAAAACATGGATATTTAGACAATTTATAAGCAAAATTATTGTTAGAAGAAACAGAATTTTTTGCAATGTTTTATCTAAGTAATGTAAAAAAAAAAAAAAATAGAAATTAGGAAGATATTAACATCAATTTCATAACAAACATACAGGATGTCCCAAAATATAGTGCTAGTGAGGAATTTAAATAATCCATATACTAGTTAAACAAGTACAAGAGACATTTAAAAACCACTAAAAGTTCAGAATTCAGAATAGCGACAAGAAACATGCATGTGTGTGTACATCAATATGGTAGTTTTTCCCTGATAAGTGTTGTTACATTATTTACTAGTCAGGTGGGGTAAAATGGGTAGTTAGAAAATATTGTTTAATTTTTTCAATTTTCTTAACATATTTATAGTTTTAAAAATTACATATGATTGCTTGATGTTTAATCTTTTTCTCCTACTTTATTTTTGTTTTTATAGTGTGTTTTATTTGAGTGGCAACAGTAAAACCGTTTGAGGACAATTTCATGCCACATGCGGTCTGATTAAACTTCTTCCTGCCGCTCATAATATTTGATATAAATTCATTTGTTTGATCTCATTTCGTTCATTAAAACTTCTAATACTTTTCCAAATTACAAACAATAAATTGTCTTTTGTTTTTGTTGTTTTATCTTAAATCTTATAAATGGGGTAAAATGGGTATAGTGTTAGGCTTAAAATTTGTAGTATTTTTAAAGTGTTATATAGAACTTTTTCTGAATAAAATTCTTTATTTTACTGGAATTAGAATAGAATAAGTTTAAAAAATACTTTAAAATGTTTATATAATTCATAGATCATTATTGTTAAGATCGGAAAGACTTGAAATTCTCTGTACATAATTTAGTCAAATCATTGCTCATTTCTAAAAATATTGTATTTCTAGATGGCATATCAGGTGCTGATTGGATTTGAAATGTTAAGAAGAGGTAATCGAAAGAGTTAGGAAATTAAAAACCAGAATTGTTGACAAAAGTAAGAGCAGTGTGGCTTTGACACATCCTTGCTTACTCGACAAATATCAATCCATATTTCCAAATAATCTTAGTAAGAACTTCAAAGATGAAACATAAGCATGTCCAAGCAAAAGCAGAGCAAGTTCTAACAGATGAAAACATTATGAAACGGTTAAAAAAATATTCTGATAACGGAACACCAAAATAGTTAAAATGGACAAGAAGAAAACTTGTTACATGAGGCTCAAATAAGACTATAATGTGGGGAAGATATCACCCAAAGTAAAAATAAATGTATCTGTAGGTGCATGATTGAAGATCCAGTATTTAGGAAAAAAGACAAAGAATTCATTGGCAAAATTAGTAATATTGAAGATGATAAAACATGACTATGAAGTAAAATTCTTGGAAAAGTCCAAGATTGGTTGCATTTTATGTTTTCCCTGATGCTTAAGGTAAGGGGGTATATGTCCATTCATTACTCTTGTGACCGTTAGAGCAAATTTTCAGAACTACTTCCAATTATTTTATTATTAAGATAAGAATTGATATGACTAGTTAAATGTTATTGTGTTTTACTCACATAAAATATATCTAATTTCAAACCAAAAGCATTTTACTTGTCTATATAATAAATGAAAATTTTGTTACAAATTAGATATATTTTATGTGAGTGCAACACGATGGTATTTAACTGTTATATCAATTTAATCCTAACTATATTTCACAATAAATAATTGAAAGTTTTTCCAAAACTTTGCTCTAACGTTCACAAGTGTAACAATGGACATTCTTGCAGATCATATTGGAAAAAAAAAATAAATAAATAAAAAATAAAAGCAGATAATAGAAACATTAAATGAACCAACATTTAATAATCTGGGTCATTATGCTTTTGATAGACTCTTAACACTTATAATGTAACAGGGTGAGAATAAGTTGAAAAAAAAATGTAGCCAGAAAATGCTTTCATTTTCACCTAAGCTTGATTCATAGTAAAGTTTCTCATTTATCAATTAACTTAAATTTCATATTTTAGAAAAAAAAGTTGACATTTTTTAAGACTTATATAACATTGTTTTCCATATTACTTCATTATATAATCTCTGACAAATCTACTTATACAGTATTTATTGTTAAACTTTTATGTACCCATTTTACCCCACACTATAACCATTTTCACCTGCATGGGGTAAAATGGGTATAGCAAACATATACCTATGAAATGTTTTGTTGTAGACATACTTTTGCAGCCTCATAGATAAAAATTGTATATTTTCATTCCAAGAATGTGCAATGTAAAGAAAATACCCCCAAAAGTTTTAATTATTTAACATTTGCCAGAAAAATTTAACTGAACACCTAAAAAAAGTGAATTTTATACCCATTTTACCCCACCTGACCCTATATCATGCTGTTAAATTATTTACATTATTACATTACAGTTTATTTTTCCAAAAAAAGATTGTTCAAAGAAACTGTTTCCAGATAAGTCAGCTGAACAACATGTACTAGTCAACTCAACAATTTAATTGAATAATGCAGCAATTTTGCAATAGTCATACAATAACCTGACATGCTGAAATAAGGCTTTATGTGAACATGATTTAAGCATGCCCATCAAGAAGTTGGAGGAGGACAGTTTGAACATCTATTGTTCAAAGTTTCACTAGCTTTTTTTTTTTTTTTAAACACCCTGTATAATAGTTTCTACTACCTTATCTATACATACTTCATTTTTCCTATCAGCAGTTAAAAAATATTCGGCAACATGGGCAGGAAGTATATTGGCTAAAAGTTTTCTGTTGTATGCTTGAAGATGTTCCATGTCTTCTTTTTCTTCTAAAGCTTGCAGTTTCCATAAAAAGTCCAAACGTGAAGTAGCTTCAGCCTGGTGACCATGTACAACCAGAGATCCAACAAACAATAACAACAGGATGGTTAATGAATATTTTGATGGCACTCCACTTCCATCAGGACTAAGAAAAATAGATTTTTTTTTTTTTTACATTATTAATAAAAATGAAACTACAATAAATACTGAAAAACTATTGACTAATAAATTGCAAAATATATATGACAATAATAAATAGGGATGCAGCAAATATTCGGTATGCGACAACACTACCGAATATTCGGGTAAGCTGAATATCAAACTATTCAGTCAGCCGAATATCAAACTATTCATCCTGTCAAATATTCGGATTAGCCAACTATTGAAATATTCAGCCAAAACAAATACTTAAAAATATCTTTAGAAAAATATTTTTAAAAACCTTACACAACTTCTACTTTTAACTGTGAATTTATAAAAATATTCAGAATAATTAGAAAACGGAACCATATTTAAAAAAAAGAGAATACTGTTACATTATTTATTTGCTGTTTGATAAGTGTCACTTAAGAAAATTAACCATTAATAATTACCTTCATAGGAATAAAAGATGTTCAAACACAAGTTGCGGAACAATGTCTTGTAAATAATCTGCCTTTTGCTTTTTTGCAAAAAGAATGTTTCTAAATAAAATGGAAAAACTTTCAGAGGTGAAAATAGACATTAAGACAAAAACAATTTTTGTCCAAGAAACCAGCATCGCAATCCACTTATTCCATCAAAAATACAGTGTATCTCCTCTCTCTTCAGGTCAAACTTAGATTTTCGTTTGTTACTTTAACAATAATGAAGATATCTTAATTATATTTTCAACAGAATTACTTGGATTTCTGTGAAATATGATATCATGACAAGAAGTGCTGGAAATTATGTGTGTGTGTAAAGTTTACTTGCAAAAAGGTCTTTTTTATCAAAATGGAAGTATCTGTGTTAAATATTATGTAAAATCCTTCTACAGTCGAACCCCGATTTATCGAATCGTTCGGGACCAGTAACTTTGTTCGTTAAATCGAGATTATTCGCTAAATCGGGATAATAAAAGGAATACTTTTATACAACAGAACAAGTTAAAAAGAGGCAATAAATAAGGAAAAAAAATGGTCACTTACCTTAATAATGATATTAAACATTTGTTTCTTTAAGGGTGTTCTCAAATCCAAAAGGGCATCTTTCTGACATAAGTTTTAATTTATTTTTGTTCGAAAATGCATGAAACTAGCTGGTGTTGTTCAGAAGTTATGTAATTGAGCTGTTTTTTCCATTTTTTTGCAAACGCAATAGATCTTTCAGAAAATAGAGTCAAAGTGGGCGTTTTGAACCGAATTTCCACATGAAGGGAAAAAGAGCACACAAGAGCGGGCGAAAAACATGTTTGTCACATGATCGAATTAGCTTATAACTCAATAGGTAATTGATTGATCAAAAAATGGAAAAAACAGTTCAATTCCAAATCGCTTCCATGGCCCGGCTTTCCAATTTTATATCTTTCCATTAAAAAATGAATTTGTAAATATGCCAAAACATTTTGCGCTTGTTGACCAGAGCAGTTAAGAACAGCCTTAAGAAAATACTCTGTATAAAAATTGATTCTTTTTTTTATATACTACTATAAATCGAAAAACATTGTAATTCAGAAAAAATCTCATTTATTCAAATTTTATCGCTAAATTATAAGACATCTTTTATATATGTTTCTTTCCTTTGTTTCGATTTTGTATTCCAAACTTCTTTATCGATTTTTTTCTGAAGCTGCGAAAACAGTGTCACCAACATCATGAGCCATCAACTACCGTTTCAAAGTCTGCTAACTGCTTTTTTAAATGTTACATACTTCATTTCTATTTCATCTTCTTCATCCGATCCACTACTAACTGCTATTAATGACCTCGGCCTAACGTGCATATTTTCGCATGTAGATATTTCTGCATCACAAAGATACATATTTAGAAAATTAACAATCAGGGCCATTGAAAATTTATCATAAATATTAGAAAATTTCTTCATTTTTTCTTTTTTTTGACAACGAAAATTATTCGTGAAATCGGGATTATAAATTTGTTAAATTGAAGTATATTTGTTTCATTTTCGTCAGAACTAAAAAAAAAATTCGCTAAATCGAGAAATTAGTTAAATCGGGGCTCGAATGCATATATAAAAAAAAGTAACGATTTGGAAATGGACCAATGAAAATCTGCGTAGATCTTCCTGCTACACCGGCATCCAGATTTTTGTGACCGGGGGTCTTTCTTCGTTAATATTAAGAAAACTGTTTCATACAAAAATATGAAAATTGGGGATGCTATAGAGAAACGTTTGACAAACACGCTGATGCAGGCAGTTTTTAAATCGAATAATTATTTTAAGAGATATTTAATGTTAAAGTTGGTCAAAATCATCCCATTAAAAAAGTTTGACAGGAGCAAAAACTAACACATTTTATATAACACAGGAATTAACACATTTTTAGATAATTTTATGCATTAGAAGTCCCTGATGTGCAGACTGCATTTATTTTTTTAATTTGACTCATTTTTTGAGGATTTATTTCCACTTTAAATTCGAATTTCCAGCACTTCAAGAAATATTTTTTACATATTTTAGAAAAGGGTATTATTTTAAAGTGTTGCTAATTGTAAAAACAGCACAGAGAATAATATTTCCTTCAAGTTAAAAATTTATTTACATGTGGCTGTTATAAACAGAAAAAGAACTTTCAAAGTGATTATGTGTTAAAAATCAGGAAAATATTGAAAATTACGTCATAAAAATCATAGTTATACGTGAATTTTAAAAGAGAAAGAAAATTTTAAATAATAAATTTCTTATTATGCTTTAAAAGTCGTAAATAGAGGAAATTACGTCATATTAAGGCCAAATAATTAACAGTTGGCAAAACAGTTTAAATTTAAAAATATACTTGCGTGAGACATTTATTTAATATTTTAAGATAAGCTTTTCAACTATTAACCTGAATTCTAAGACAATGTTAATAATATTCCCTTTCTAACAACAAAAGAATTTTCATGTGAATATTAAAAAGAGAAAGAAATCTTTAATGAAAATTACGTCAAATTTAAAATGATACATTTCAAATGTCTTATTTAAAAGAACTTTCTTATGGTGTTCTTAAAAAATACCGAGAGATAAAGACTGTTTACTTAACCCTCTGACAGTTTTGGAAAAGGGCAAAATTGTAATGTTTTCTCTGCCTTTTGTTGTAAATGCTAAAAAAAAGATGATTCTTTCAACATTTTATAAAAAACTTAATAACGAATATGAATGCAATACTTTGAAGAATTAATCATTGTTCAATGTATTGAAAATACATTAAATCAATAGAATTATATTACTTTAAAAGTTGCTTGTATAGCAGTAAAACCTGGAGCTTAGTGAACGTATTAACACGGGCTTGTCAGTGAGGGGGGTTAATTCATTTTACATTAGCTTATTTTCTAATTTTTAACTAATTTTTTTAATCAAAGACGAAAACAGCCATTGCATCTCTTAGCAGCGGCTGATTTGAACTTAAAATCTCAAATCAAAGGAAAATGAATGAAAGCATATTTCTAGGGAGATCGCCACTGTATTTTACATTATAATTCCATCTATTTAAAGCCGATGAAATTAGCGCGCTTTTAGAATCTGCGATGTCTGAACGGGGGTTAGCGAGCGTAGCTCGTAGGGGGCAGAGCCCCCTAATTGTTTTAAAATTTAACTTTTTTATATCTTTAAACTTTGAATTTGACAGCCAAATATTCGGTATTCGGTCGAATAGTTACTATTTGGCTGGCTGAATATTAAGTATTTGACCTAACAGTCATTCAGCTAGCCAAATATTCAGTATTTAGTTTACCTGTATGCCGAATATTCGATACTCATCATTCAGCCAAAATCACTATTTGGTGCATCCCTACCAATAAATATTAAGCAATAATAAGTTTGCAAACTATTAATAGCCAAAAACAAAAATAGTGCAAAATATTTTTATACAGTATTAGTATATTTTAAAAGGATCAATGCAGGCCATGGAAGTTTTTTACTGGATCAGGAAAAATTTTGTCCAATTCAAACATCTGTTATATAATTTGAAATACCATACATTATGAACAATATTAAAAGACATTGGAATTACTACAGAGAAAAAAATCAAACTGTAACATTCAGGTTACAGAAAAGAAACATTCTGAAGATTGTATTGAACTTTGGAAGAATGAACTGATATTTAGAAAAATGTTGCTGTGTGAAAGTAAAAATTGAATTGCAGTTTTAAATGCACTGTGCCTAATGCAATGTAATCAATGTGAGTTTTTCTCTAATCTTTAAATTACATAGCTATCACTTTTTGTTTTACTTTCTAATTATGTGAAAAGTTTTTACAATTATGCATGTATTAAAACTCAAACAACAACAAAAAAAAAATGTATGAACGTTAATTCCACAGCTGCAAATTAAAATTCAGTAAAAAAGAAATAGCAATGGATGGAATTACTATAAGTTACAATTTCACATTAGATTTAAAGAACATCTACCTACATTGGTTTTTATTCTTCAAGTATCTGTCAAGAAATCTATCTTTGCTAGTCAGAAAATGTAAAAAAGTTGTAACACATTCCATTATATAATAAATGTAATTAAATGAGCCATGATTCAATACTTGTATTTAATACAATAAAACAACCCATTTCACTACTTAACAACAAAGAAAATTTCCATTTTACTTTCAGTGTAGACTCATAAAAATGGCTGACTTGATTAATAAATTATTTACTAAGCAGCAGTTACAAATGCCATAAAAGCAAAGAAAAACTGTAAACTAATAAAGAATGAATCTTTTTCATAATAAAGTACATTCCAAGAAACCACTAGGAGATCAATATTCAGTCAGAATAATTCATGTCATAGAAAAATACAGTTTTCAGCAAAGAATCAAACAATATTTTTTTTTAAATTTTACATATAGCTGACCCGCCCGGCATTGCCTGCGCTTGTGATGAATGACTCTTAAATGAACCTCAAATTTGTATGATTTTATATTTTGTCTGAATTTATATTATTAAATGAAAAAAAAGTCATAAAAAATATTGAATTAAAAGTACATGCTATTTTGCGTACTTTGATTTTTGGAGTACTGAAAGTAAGCGAAACCACGACAAAACAGTCAGGTTTTTACAGATTTTGCCGAAATTTTTATGCATTTTGTAAAAAATATTTCTACCCGTCTAAACGTTTCAAAGTTTTTGTAAGTAGTGTAAAGATGGTCTATTTAGGTGCTCTAAAAAGATAGTGTTAAATTAAGGATATTTAGTTATTTTTAGCATAGAGAAAATATCATCTATGTAAGGCGCGAAGTGACCTGAGTTTGCCAGTGTATTTGAAAGGGTTAAAATTCATATTTTTAAAAACAGACTGCACCACTGATTAGAAGAAGGTTTCAGCATTAAGGACATATTTTTGGTTTGTCAGTACCTCTAAAATTATGCACTGGAGGGGCGAAACACTCAGGTTTTTACTGATTTAGTCGAAATTTTCGCATATTTTATTTTGTAAAAAATATTTCTATTCGCACAAACGTTTTTAAATTTTTGTAGATTATGTAAATCTGGTCTATTGAGATGCTCTAAAAAGATTGTGTTAAAATGCAGGCGTTTAGTTACTTTTAGTACAGAAAAAAATATCTGTGAGGTGCAAAGTGACCTGCTTTTGCCAATGTATTTTAAAAGGTTAAAGTTCATATTTTTTAAAACTAATTTCACCATTGATTAGAAGAAGGTTTCAGATTTAAGAGCATAAACTGGTTTGTTGGTACCTCTAAAATTGTGTCCTGGAGGGGTGTTGCAATAAGGGGAAAACCTTTTTCAGAAAAACGAACTTTTTTGAAATTTTCAAATCAC
The DNA here is from genome assembly GCA_963932465.1 of Maratus speciosus. Classification (NCBI taxonomy): domain Eukaryota; kingdom Metazoa; phylum Arthropoda; class Arachnida; order Araneae; family Salticidae; genus Maratus; species Maratus speciosus. Next base: position 408,245,680 of record OZ010793.1, on the reverse strand, counting down.
ACACAGACACACACACAGAGTGAAACTTTCTTTTATTAGTGTAGATAAATATGAAATAGCTTTGATTATATTTGACTGTTACTGATAATCATTTTTTCCACAACTGTTATTCTCAAAAATTGGCTTAAAATACAAGCTTACAGTTATTGTCTACAAATAGCTTTACCTTTACAGAAAATTCAAAGTACAGTAGAGCCTTCTTTTATCCAAAACTGTTTTAACCGAAATCCATTTTTTAAACTTTTTTTTTTACTATCACATTCCGTATGTGTAAAATCCAGTTTTAAAGCTTTTTTTTTTTTTTTTACTATCACATTCCTTGTGTGTAAAATCCATTTTGAAAGCTTTTTTTTTTAACTATCATATTCCTTGTGTGCAAGCAGTCCTTTCCGAACTACGAGTACATATAAATAGTTTTGATCCCCTTTCTTAGAGTTCCTTTGAATTTAACTTGAGCTCCTTTAAGCTGCGGAGTGGAACGAAGAAAACGAACAAATTAACAATTCTGAAGCTTTTGAATGTTTTGCAAAAAGTTTGGCATGGCTTGAGCAGCAGAAAGACTGTGCTACTGGTGAACTAATAATATTTTAAAAACTCTGTGATAGAGCTTCAAAGCAAAGGCAATCGAAACTGCGACAAACAAACCATTTTTTCAAACACTTGTGATATATGTAAAAAGAACTTAATTTCAAAATTAAAATTCAGGTACTTTATTTTTGTTTCTATTTTGCTATTGCTTTATTTTTATTAAGCACTTGTTACCCTAATAAGAAATATTGTATATATTTCTCCTTAATCTTAAAATTGAAGCACTCTCGATTATCCAAAAATTTCGATTTTCCAAAAGAGGGTCAGTCCCAATTACTTCGGATATTTGAGGTTCTACTGTATTGTTAATTTTTGGAAATTAAAGAGGGTGTCTGTTTCAGATCAGCAATAAATTTCCCTGACTTTTCCAAGTATTAAGATTTTGTGATGTTACACACAAAAGCTCTTAAAAGTTGTAAATTTGAGAGTGGAACTTTCACAACTGATGCTGAAGTAACAACTACTGAAATGTTAAACAAATTCTTGCAAAAATTTCTAAATCGTTGAACTTTTTACATGCTAAACATTTTGCAAATACACACTTTTAGCATCAGGTTCCATCCATTTTGTCAAATCCGGATGAAATTCTTAATCACATCAGTCACAGTTAAATACATTTTGCTTCAACATATTTTAATACAAATAAATATTCAATAAATTAAGCTAAAAAAATAGTTCCAAAGTCCAAAGTCAGTTCCAAAATAAAGATAATCAGACAAACATCTAATCAATCCTACAACATTCAGTACAAAGATTCAGTGAAGTTGGAGTTGAAAATATGAGAGTTACAAGGAAGGATTGAAAAGGAGTAGAAGACAAAATTATTTGCAAAACATGCTAAAATACTCTATAAAGAGCAAAATTTCACTTTACTGATACTGCAATTTCAAATCCTTAGTTTTTATAATAAGAAATTTTTTCTTGGAAGTTTCAAATTTTTAAACTCTTTCTCGCAGTTTTCAAATTTTACTGGCTTTTCCTAAAGAACAGTAAATTTCCCTGACTTTTCCAGTCCATATAAATTTCTCTTGCTTTTCCAGGTTATCAAGGTTTTTCAAATTTTACAAGGGTAAAAATAACTTTGAGATTGAGCCAGAAAATCACAAATTTGAGTTTGAAAAGAGTATTAAGCATGAAAAGAGATCTACATATTGGCTGCTTTGTAAGTAATTGTTGAATTGCAAAACACTGAATGTGATATAAGCAAGATTTGTATAAAATATTCATATGAGGATAAAACACACTGTATACACTATATAATATAGTGTTGGGTGATTTCGATTTTTTTAATCGATATAATCAATACTATGGCCAACTCGATTTAATCGATACTATAAATTTTTTAATCAATGTCTCTAAAGGTCATATCATTTTCATTTTAATTCAAAAATTAAAGGTAAAGTAGTTGGATGTCCAATCCCAAAACTTTCTTCTGTCTCATAAATGTTAAAACTTCAAAATTCGCTATCACAGTGTCAAATTTAAATGACCTATGTCCATCATGAAGATTCAAAAGTATAGGTTCATTGAAATATGTCCACTTAAAAAATATATATAAGCATTGCATTTTCCTAACAAATCATTGAATTTCGTCCCATACCCTGTTAGATGTCTGCAACGGAAAATCCCAATTCAAAGAGCATAAAAAAGCAACAGCTGTTGGGTAGTATACACCCAAGCCTAATAAGGATCTGTTTATATGAAAGTGTAACAGAATATGAAGTTTGATTAAATTCCGTGCATTAGTTTTGAGATATAGCTATCATGAATATCATGAAAAAAGCAGTATAGCAACACAGCCTTTACATGATTGACACGAAAGACTCAGAAACAACTTATGTCAATGACTAACAGAATATTAATTTTTATGAAATTCCGTTCATTACTTCTTGAGATGTTATCGCAAACATTGTGTAAACCCTGAAAAACAGCGTTGAATTCAGGGGCTGGTACGGGTGGAAGTTGTATTATAAAAATTCCAGTCGTTTACAACCAAACTTACTGATTTATGATACTTTGAATTTTATGAAATTTCGGAGCTTTCTGAAACTAAAGGATCCCTCCCCTGTATGTTATTAATTTTTTTCAAGGGTATAGGCATGAAAATACGTGCTAAAATGCTTTAAAACTTATTTCTTCAAATAATATATTTAACAATTTAAACAAAGTGATTCCCGAGAATTTTGTATTGTTTTAAAAGGGGACCACATCTCAGAATGTAAGGGGCGTAAAAAACCAAAACTTGGACAGGGCGACGCAAAAAAAAAAAAAAAAAATCTTTCAGAAATTCAAAATTTATTTATTTTAATTACAAGCTGAGATATTAATTATTATTTCACTAATTGGTTTATTTCTATTAAATGCTTTTTTTTAAAGGCAGTCACGTGACTTTTATAGCAGCATTAATGTCTACCGTTTATTCGTGCGACTTTTTGACGGCGGGCTGAGATAACTACTACCTTTTCAATATCAAAAATTTTATAAGTGTTCATACCACTATTTTTGAATAGTAATTTCACAAATATCTTGAATTCTTGCTTAAGACCACCACCCCCTAGACCAATGTATCTTCGGATAGGTTGTGTAAAGGAGTTTCATTTAGATACACTTTTGTTTTGAATAGACTGCGCCCCCTGGTGGTGGAATGTGGAACTAACAGACCGCGATTTCATTTAAAGTAGAAAATCTAACAAGGCAATCTGTTTGAAATTTTAAGATAGTTTATAACACATAAGAAAAAGTTTAAAAAAGAATGGTGGAAATTTTTGATCGAGATTGCCACACTCTCGAGTAATATATCTACTGATAGGTTGTTTAACGGAGTTTCATTCACAGTTTTGTTAGGAATAGAGTGCGCACCCTGGTGGTGGAATCTGGAACTAACATAACGCGATTTTGTTAAAATTAGGAAATCTAACAATGTGATCTGTTTTAAACTTTAAGATTGCTCACATGATAAAAAATTATAAAAAAGAATGGCACGTCACATTTCGGGGGGAGGGGGGCAGAACAAAATTAGAAAATATAACAGGGCGGGCGATCTGTTTGAAACTTTAAGATAATTCATAACACATAATAAAAAAATTTTAAATGATGAAAATTGGGGGGGGGGGGGGGGGGGGATGGACACCTATACCGTGCCGTAGGCAGCGGGGACTCTGTTCGAGATTTACCTATACATTAGAGATTTGTTTTAAAGGAGGGGTCGTGCAGTGCATGCGCAGCACGCCTGCTATATGGTGCTGTAGGCAGTGGGAATCTGGTTCGTAGTTCGTTCGCTTCGAGATTTCATATAATTAGAGGCCCTGATAAAAGGGGGAGCCTGCTAGTTACTAGCTCTAATGTTAAAGATTTCCAAGCAATATACATGTGCGTCCACTATCCTTTTAAGACAGTAAAATTAATTGATTTTTATTTCTTCTGAGAAAACTAAATTTTCACGTCTTGTAGCGACGTTTTTTTTTTTTAAATAAAAGAACTTCAATAAACTTTGCTAGTTACGTTATTAAACTCAAATTGTAAGAATGCTAAATCGGTTCTTATGGCAACGTGAATTATGTCCCTGAAAATTTTAATTTTAATCAGGCTGGAAGAAAATCACAATGATTTAATTACAGGGACAGTCAGACGTTTTTTGTTACATGACGGCCAATGGAAAAAATTATTTCAAGTGCATTTTAATGATGATACAGGCTTTCGAACAAAATGAAATTGATATGCACTTATGAAGTGCACTAAAATATACATTCAGTACAATATGCAGTGCAAAAAATATCTATAGAACTAGTTATAGTACGAACGCACCACATTTGGCGCACAATTTCCAACTTGTATTTAATCTAACCGAGATCTTTCTTAAAAAATAAATTTAAATAAAATCTAAATTACAATATTAGCAAAATTACATCTTAAAACTAATAATTTTAAAAGTTAAAAACTTTATTATTTAACTCAAAGGTCTTTAATAGTTTACAACTGGGCCCCTGACTTTGTATACCCTCTAAATGGGAGGTATGGGAGGTGGTCGCTACGTCTCTGCTGATTCGCTAAGTTTTGAAATTAATATTTTTGAGCTTATCTGTGTGAATCTGAATATCGAAATATCGATCAAGTATCGATTCTAGAATTTGGGAATCGATTCTTATTGTGATCGATTCAGTTTTATACGATGTCGATTTTAATCGATTCCTGAATTTTCCAGAAACGCCCATCACTAATATAATACAACTTCTTGAAATACATATTTAGTCAAAGTACACAAAAATCGTATACAGTTTAAATTTATACAGAATTAAACTAGTACTTAGATGTTGTGATATATAAACTCAAAACTCAAAAATTTTGATATATTTGCTAGCATAAATTCGATGAATTGAAAAATACCTATGTAAGAAGTTTTGAATAAGAAACTTCATTAAAAAATAAATTATGAAAAGCATAATATCAGGAGAAAAATATAGGAGCTCATTACTTTAAAAAATTAAAGTATATTTAAAAAAAAAAAAAGACTGCGCTCAATATTTTGATTTTATTTTATTTTTTACTTTTTAATGTTTCAAATATTTTATTGTAGCAGTTTCACAGCCAGTTAGAATATTTTAGCGAACATGGTTTGGCACATAATTAACTCCATTGTTTACAGTTGTAATGATACTTCTTTGTTATAGGAGCATTGTCAAAACCCTGACTTAAGGATATGCAATTACAGGCCAAATATTATAAACAATCTTAAAAATGAAAGGACAAGAAGAAAAAGAAATTTCTAATCTGCACATAATTAAAGTTGTAATTTTTCCAAATTGGATGAAAAAGTGTCCAGGCCAGAATTCGAACCAGGGACCTTTGGATAAAGCTGCCAATATTCTACCAACTGAGCTATCCCGGAAAAACCTGGCAGACACATAATTCACCCAGAAACCGAATGACTATGACATCTGGTCTGATATGTGAATCAGTTATGCAGAATAAATCACAGGTAATGGAAATTCCAAGAAACATTGGAACACGTAATTATATTCATAAAATGTAAGTAATATAACTCCAGCTGGATACATATTTACACATGAATAATTAAAAATGTAAAGGAAAAAATTATGAATACAGGCTTACTTCATAAAAATCAACGGAATTGTTTTTGATTAATACCATCATTTTAAGTAATGGCCTGGTTTTAACCACATAAAATGAATTTTGCTGAATTAGAGACCTAACTAGATATTTTTCTCAGGCCTGAATTAATATAGGAACAAAGTTTTGTGAAAATTGTTAGAGCCGTTTTCGATATATAGCAGCATTTTCAGTGCTGAGTTTGTTTTAACCTATCAAAACGAACATTCCAGAATTCGAGACCTTGCAAGTTTGTTTTCACATGTTCGAATTAGTATAGGATGCATGTTCCATGTAAATCACATGAGCATTTTTTGATTTATAGCAAACAGAATTTTCAGCATTAAGTTTCTTTTAACCTATCAAAATGGTTTTTTGAAAATCCGGTGCTAGATCGTTTTCTTGTTCTCGATTTAGTATAGGAGGCAAGTTTCATGAAAATCTTCCCAGCCATTTATGATATCATTCATAATCGGGGAAAATCGCCTGCTCATTTAATATATATGATAATAATAAAAGTTCATTCATGCCATGATAACTCAAGACTACCAACGACAAAAGTAATTTTATTAATAAACTTTTTAAGATATTTTAAATCTCTCTATTCTAAAAAAAAGTAACTACCGCTGTCATCGCCACCACCGGTTTTGAATTATTTGTGACCGGACGTCTTTCTTTGTTAATATTAAGAAAAATAATGCATACAAAAATATGAAAATCGGTAGTATTATACAGAAATGTTTGATAAACACGCCGATGCAGACAGTTTTTAAAACGAAGAATTATTTTAAGAGATATTTAAGGCTAAAGTTGGACAAAATCGTTGCATTAAAAAAGTTTTATAGGAGCAAAAACTATGCATGGGAATTTAATCATTTTTAGATCATTTTATACGTTATAATTTCCCGGTGTGCAGAATTTATTTATTTTTTTAATTTGACTCATTTTTCGAGGTTTCATTTCTATTTTAAATTCAAATTTTCAGCATTTCGAGAGATATTTTTTACTTACTAGGGGGCTCGGCCCCCTACGAGCTACGCTCGCCAACCCCCGTCCAGACACCGCAGACTCTTAAATTTTCGCAATCAAAGGAAATTGAATGGAAACCCGTCTACAGGGAGATCACTATAGGTTTTTTTCATTATAATTAAATCTTCTCTAATGTTTTAAAAACCGATCAAATTAGTGTGCTTTTAGATTCTGCGGTGTCCGAACGGGAATTGGCGAGCGTAGCTTGCAGGGGGCAGAGCCCCCTAGTTAGTATATAAAATACTAAAGTAATCTTGCATGTTACACTGAGCTTCAGTGAAATTTAAGAAAAAATTGTGTATAAAAACATAAGAGAATTATTTTCTTAATAATTCTGATAACTATTTGTAAACTGTAGACCATGATCTGTAGCGAAAAACATTTTATTACTATATTGCTGTTTTCCTTAAAGTACCAATCGTTGGTAATCCAGGTTTGTAGATCCTTGAATATTAAACACAAAAAACGAAAAGAAGAACACTGCAATTTTTAAGACAGGATGGCTTTCTTAGCTGTAGACATGAATAATGTAAGTGTCAGAGAGGGATCCTTTCAGTTAGCTGTTGACAGTACGATGTATAGAGAAGGAATGAATAATTTGTCAGATATTGTTGCCAATGTGTCGAGCCAAAATCTTGGTACCCTGGACCATTATAACCCTAAAGATATATCACTTAATGGAACTTTGAATTAAAAAGCAGCCAAAAGGACTATTGATTGGCATTTTAACATTTCAACATACAAATACCAAAGCTAAATGATGGGAAATATGCATTTAGAATCAGCAATGCAGATGCGGGGTGCCGATTTTAATATAAACAGAGTATATATTTGCGGCCGAAAAGGCATTTGTATTGGCTGTCAAACAGAAAATTAACACTGAGTGTATAAATAACTGTTACAACTGGAGCATATGGTCAAAGAATATCTTTTTTTATATATTCGTTAACCGAAAGAAAATATACTTGAACAGTTAACGATTTTAGGATGAGAAAAAGATTTGTTTTTGATTTACTTTATTAATGGCTTTGGGTGAACTTGGCAAAACTTAAATAACTGAAAACTAAAGTGCAAAAGAGAAGAAGAAATAGATATATTCTTTTTAGAAAGGAGAGGAAGTTTTGATTCAGTTTATAATTATGAAAGGAGAAATTAAATTTTAAAATGGGGAATTTAATTTTACAAAGGAGATAAATAATGATATGTGATGATATGTTATTTTCAATGTCACATATCTCTCCCCCTTTTCCACAAAAACTAATATAACCCATTTAATTTTTGGCTGGACACACCTACATGAAGTATATTAACATTACACTGGTACATACATAGTAAAAAATAAAAACATTTTAAGCATATGCAATGATGAATAAAAATATTGAGATTTAAATTCTCAAATATAAAATACATGGTATGCCATTATCAACATACTCGTTGATGAAAACATAATATAAAATCTCTTTCTTACATTAGAGATCACAATCTGGAATTTGCGCTGCGCACAGGATAAAATATTAATAGTTCCAGATCTTTCATCCTGCTTGATTTTTAAGTCCTCAAGCTACAAATTGGGCATGCCATAAAACGTTGGATATGTTCCAACCAAAATATTATGTTGAAATATAAATCTTAACACAGAAATTTATATGTTATGCTAAAATTGAATTCGTAAATAAACAATATGTATATATGCATATGGCTTAACTATGATAGTATAAACATGACAACACATAAAATATCTAGTGTGGTTAGAAACATGAATTATTTAAAAATATAAAAGTAAATACAATAAATTTGCATAAAGTTTTCAAAGTTTCACAAAGTTTTTTTTTTTATCTTTAAGAAAAAAAAATCAGAAAAAAATTATCAAAATCTGTTACAGGTTAAAACTGTTGATATGCAACTCTGAAGAATTCGTTATAAAGAAATGCAGTAGTATTGATAATGATAAAATTTCTCTTGAATGTACAGAAATGTGTAAGTGAAAAGAGGTGCTTTTAGAGGGTAAGTTTGTACAGTTAGAATGCAACCATTAATTAGACTTCAACTGAAGATAAAACTGGTATAAACACCAACAAGGTTGCAATTTATTTACGACTGTGGATAAAATACTCTCAAAATCAAAAGATTAAAAAATAAAGTGTGAACTAATATTAACAAATAGAAAATATACCTTGAATAAGAGGAGTAATATTAAACAATTACTGTCATAAATGAAGTGGCAATTGCGTGTAAGTCTGGAATCGGCATATAAGAGTGTAAATGAATTGTGTTGATCACTTCTTGAGAACACATCTAATATCAGCAATTAAAATTTAATTTAGAATGCATTAAGTGACAAGATTTTCCTTATATTGAAATATCTTTAAGTGCAAGACTTGAAGAGGGACCAGTGAAAAAGTTTTTTTTATGAAATCTAAAAATATGTAAATGATAGAATGTAGTGTAATGGTATCAAAATGTCTAAGGTATTTGTATATATCTACAGAATGAAATATTTACGCCTTAATTCTTGTAATTTCATCAAAGCAAATGTGCATTATCCGGAGTCTAATAGATTCCTATTAAATCTCAACATTATAAATATAATATACTCGCCATAGAGGCATTATTTATTAATGCACATTTTTTTTAAATTTCAACTGTAGACAATTAAATTTAGGGAACCATGAGAAAAATATGATGCAAAATAAAAATTGAAATGAAAAATGTAATTAAAATATGATATCTGTGATATTTAAATAAAGAAGATTATATTTATGTGATAAGGAATATTATTTTAATGTCAAAAAGAACACATTGAATGGTACAAAAACATTGATTGAAATTGTGTATAATGTGTGTAGTGTGCGATATGCAAAACTCGAATGTAATCTTGACAGAAATTACTCAAAATGGAATGCTCACCATACAAAAGTTTGCAAATATCACGAAAGAAAAGAAAAGAAAAAGAAAAACGTGTGTAGTTTTTGTCAATTGCTTTGACTGGTAATGGTAGCTCTGAATGGTAACTCTGAATGGTAACTCTGAGTGGTACAAAAACATTGATTGAAAGTGTGTGTAATGTGTGTAGTTTTTGACATGCAATGAATTAAAAAGAGGAGCAACAGAAAGTTATATTTCCCATATAAATATACAACAGCGTCCGTGTAAAATAACAATCGCTGGAAAACATTGAATGGTAATGTGAAAAATATATAAAAAGGCACAGTTGTATGTCACCAAAATGGTTATAGGATATAGTAAAGCAGTATGAAAAATCATAAGGTTTATTGTACATTTCATTTACGAGTAAGTACTGTAAAACTACTTTACCAAACTAATAACTTCTGAGATTGAAATGATAATGATGATAAAATCTCTAAGAAAAATGAAAGAAAAAAATGTGTACCATACATTAAAATTATTTAAAAGAATATTGAAAAGAATGAGATAAACAAATATCATTTGAACTTGGCCAGAGTTTGGCAACCAGCACCACACGGTAACAACCAAGCGCAAAAGATAAACACTTTCACAAAACTATTCCCGGTACCTTGAAATAGTCAAATGAAAGGGTTCATAACACTTTAGATATATTAAATGTTAATTTATAATCTAAAATTTTAAAATTAATTTTAAATGAAAAACAGTGAATCTAAAATATTAAAAAATATATGTGTAATAAACGATAGCCCATGAACGTTGAAATGCGTAAACAATAGTAAATAATTGTGTTAAAATGAAAGGATGAAAGTAAATGAGCGATGAAATGTTATTAAGTCAACTGGTCATGCACTGATATAATATTTAAATAACCCTCAAAAGTATTTTTATAATATCTTTTTTTTTTAATTAAAAGGATACACTGTATACCGACAAGAAACTGGAAAAGATATTAAATGTTAAATATCCATTTATATTAAGTTGAAATTAAACATAAGGTTTCTTAAATGATAAATATAATATGGCTGATAACATGAAGTGTATGTATATAAAAGAATGAAAAAAACTAAAAAAGAAGAGTGTAAACATCATACAACTACGTATTTCTCCATGTTTATACCTAGCAAAATATTGAATATATATATATTTAACGCACACTAGAGATATAAATACTTAAAACTTATGAGCATAAGGATCTTCAATTTCAGACTCACTCGTACTATAAATTGAAAAGGAATGCAGTAGTGCAGTACGTCAAATTAATAACAAATTAAATTTAACTTTGAGAAATACGCATCTTACAAAATATGATAAAACAAGTGGGTAAGGTGTGATCACAGATCGCACAGAGGGTTCCGTTTAATATTCCTTTCAAAACACTATCTTTTTGAAAAATCTATTACTTCCACATTTCGCAACCAGGGGGCGCACTCGATTCAAAACAAACATCTATCCGAACGAAATCCCGTTTTACATACTATCCGCAGATATATTAGTCGAGGGGATTGGGCCCATAGCACCTGAGATCAGTAGGCGCACCTGGTGGTAAAAAATGGAACTAAAATATGTAAGGCTATGGTGCACAATATGAAAGAAGGGTCAAAGGGGTGTCGGCAAAAGTTGGAAAATTTCTCCCCTGGTTAAAAGGGCGGATGTTAGAAAAATTACTTAAAATAGACAAGCTAGAGCCCGGAGAGGTAAATAATATAAGACTTTTTGGAGATTTTATGATTTGTCGTGTGGTCTGAGGTATTCAGCTATACGTATGCAAAATTTCATGTCTCCAACTTAATTAGGGGCTCTCTTAGAAAGAATTGCTTCAAATACATATGTGGTAGCTCAAAGGGTTAAACGTAAGACTTTTTCAAGATTTTATGATTTGTCGCTTGGCCTCAGGTGTTCTGCTATAAGTATGCAAAATTTAAAATATCCAATTTAATTAGGGGCTCAGTTAGAAAGAATTGCTTAAAATACACGAGCTAGAGTTGAAAGGGTTAAACATAAAACTTTTTCAAAATTTATTATTTGACGTGTAATCTGGGATGTTGAGCTATAAGTATGCAAAATTTCATGCCTCCAAACTAAATAGGGGCTCACTTAGAAAAAATTGTTTAAAATACACATGTGGGAGCCCAAATGGTTAAACGTATGACATTTTCAAAATTTTATGATTTGTCGTTTGATGTGAGGTGTTCAGCTATAAAAATGCAAAATTTCACGCTTCCAACTTAATTAGAGGCTCACTTAGAAATAATTGTTTAAAATACACATGCAGGAGCCCAAAGGGTTAAATGTATGACTTTTTCAAAATTTTATCATTTGTTGTATGATGTGTGGTGTTCAGCTATAAGTATGCAGAATTTCACGCCTCCAAACTAATTAGGAGCTCACCTTAGAAAGAATTGTTTAAAATACACATGCGGGACCCCAAAGGGTTAAATGTACGATTTTTTCAAAATTTTATCACTTGTTGTTTGATGTGAGGTGTCCAGCTATAAGTATGCAAAATTTCACACCTCCAACATAATTAGGGGCTCACTTAGAAAGAATTGTTTAAAATACACATGTGGGAGCCCAAAGGGTTAAATGTACGACTTTTTCAAAATTTTATGATTTGTCGTATGATGTGAGGTGTTCAGCTATAAGTACCGAAAATTTCATGTCTCCAACATAATTAGGGGCTCACTTAGAAAGAATTGTTTAAAATACACATGTGGGAGTTACCGACATTTATTCTTCTGCGAGTTAAACCGATTAATTAAATAATAATTAATATTTCAGCTTGTAATTAAGAGAGGACTTAGAAATAGGTATCAATAAAATCAGCGAGGAATTTGACATCGGGATGCCATAAAATTTAATCAAAAAATTTAATATTTAAAAAGTTAAAATTCCGTATTAAAATATGCTATTAAGAAAAACCGCAGCGTCGTCATGTCTACCTGCTTTGAAATCTTTTGAATTGAAATCTTTTTTCCTTGTCTTTCCAATTAAAGAAAATAAATTTTTATCGATCGATTTTTAGTGGATATTTTAACTTATACACATCGCAGAAATGTGAACTTTATACCAAATGAAAGTAGATTTTTTTCTGCGTCTGTCTATTTCATTTACAAATTTCTTGGACCAATATTTTCTGATATCCGATTTTGATTTAAAATGCCCACTTCATTTTTCGGCTTAATTTCCTCTGTGGTAACCATGCATCGGCTGTTTTTACTGGCAACCCTTAGGAGAAACACGGATGATTTGGAGAAAGTTCATTTGAATCTGCGTTAAAAAAGTGGATTGGTTAATTTTAGAAGTTAATTAGCCCGTAATTCAGTTAATTACCAACTTTTTCAAAATTTTATGATTTGTTGTTTGATGTGAGGTGTTCAGCTTTAAGTACCCAAAATTTCAAATCTCTAACATGTATAGTTTCTGAGAACGGGCTCTGTGATGAACAGACAGACAGACAAAGGAGTGAGGCGAATAGGGTTTCGTCAGATGAACGAAACCCTAAAAAGTTTAATTTTGTAACAAATTATATGTCTTGTGAGTGCAGATGTACGAAAACATAAACGTAAAATAGCAAAAAGGGTGGTCGTGAATTCTGAAACGAGAGGTGTGTTAATGAAAATTATCTCAGCATCAAAGTACCCAGTGTAAATAAAGCTAAAAATTTTATGCCAGCAACTTATTGACTGCCTGAAAAAAAAAAAAAAAAAAAAAAAAGTGAAAATGAATGTGAATGGCATGAAATCCACCAAGAAAAAGAAAACACCTACAATATACTGGACAGTCAGAAGGTCACAAACTGTACATGAGTATAAGTGTTATACCATGAGTTTACCTAAGCAGTTTATAACTAAGTGTGTGTACCGTAAAATAAAAATATTTTTTTGGCAAAATGATATTGTAAGTGAGATAAAAGAAAAAGATTATTTGATAATAAGGTTCCAAAACATATCTAGTAAGTGTGTACTTATTATGAACGGAAAATGTAGAATAAATATTTAAAAATTATAGAGAAAATTTTTGCATAATCTGTGAACAAATATAAAAATGTTAAATTTAGAAGGAAACAGCTACCCACGTGTAAAATTCTTAAACCTCAATAATAATGTATGCCAACTGTAAATATATGTGTATAAAAATAAGTAGGGCAACGCTGTATACAATTAACAGATTATAATTAAAGAAATGAAAACGTGTGTTTATTTGTAAAAAAATAAAATCACAGGCAAATAAACATTAGAAATGTGCAAAGCACGTTAATTTCATTTAAGGATAAAAATGTTTTGAACAATGAAAGCGAAAAAAAATCATTAACAACCTATACTTAAAAGTAAAACAATCAATCATTGTGTCTTTTAAAAAAATTCAACTGGATAATTTAAAAAATATATATATCTGCACTTTTTTTGCACACATCTCTGTCAAACTATGTCTGCACCAAAAATTCAATAAAATATTAGGTCTTTTGCATAACTAAACGTAAAAAATAAATCACCATTGTTGTTAGACTAAACATTAACTTCAAATTAAAAATAGGAGCTTGAAATAAAATGCATTTTGAACATAATAGGCAACGTTATTTAAACTTGATGCACTTGCAAATGCTCCAAATATTTGCTTACAACAAATTATACAAATAAAATATATATTCCCTTGAGTATGAAATTCTATCAAGGAATATACAAAAGTCTTTATGTACGATTATAAAAATAAAATTTAATATATGAATAGATAAAAATACATATAGTAAAAGTTTCATCCAGAAAAAGTCAAACCACATGAAAATATTCTTAAAATATTAAAATAAAACCATAAATGCTCCATTTCTAAGTTGTGTTACTATCTGTATATAAATTATGTAACAGAGGCACAACAATTAATTTTCTGAGAGTTGGCATCTACTTCAAAATTATTACAAATATTTTAATAGGGGGAAATCACTTTTTAAGTACTTTAAAATACTGAAAACACTATTTTTATTATCATAATTACATGTTATGTATCTTAGAAATAAGAGATTTTATATACCTTAAATGCAATAAAAATATGAATTTACTTTCTAACAACTTCAAAATATGTTACTTACCTTAGCTGTAAAAAAATAAAGAAAACTGAAAGCGTTTAAATGTGATGCCATTTATATTAAATAACACTATATTTTGAACATATATGCTATTGTGCAGCATCTGCACTTTGAAAAAAATAAAAAAAAATAATCTGTAGTAAGAATTTGTAACCAATATAGCTGGGATGATAAAGTACATTTTCCTGTTTGCACTTTGAAAATGAAAGTACAGTCATCTTGGTAATGAGTAAATTCTTAATAATTAACACTGAACGTCAATAACAATGGTGTATGTTCTTTATTAATAAACTATTCGGATAGTTCTAAGACAAAAACATGAAAAAAAATGCATCTTTAGTATCAGAGATTCAATGATGAGAGCATCGGCAAAGTTTCTAGCTCTTCTTTGAAATAGTCAGCTTACCTTTTATGTATATATTTTTTAATGAATCACTATACAATTAGATGTAAACACCTAAATCTAAAGAGCACTAAAAAGAGTAAAACGCTTATGTGTAAAGAAAATGCTGTGTTGGATGGAAGGTTACTATGAGATTTCTTTTCTTATTTTTCTACACGAAAACCAGACAGAGCATAATGACTCATATTAGGTTTGGCGCTGAGGAGAATAACCAAGTCTACTAGGGCAGAGTTCCACGGCAGCCGGAGATACATCGGACATCGAAGCTAAACAGAAAATGCTGTGGCAGTTGCTCTATAGGGGAATTGGCACTAGTTTCTAAAAAAACAATCATTGATATATGGTGTAATCCAAAATTCAGGGGTTGTAGGCATGATGAATAGCAGATAATTCTTTTTTTACATCATCTGTAGTCTGAGAATGTCCAGTTGAAGTCGCTGAAACTGCAGAATAATCATATGTATGCGACAAATGAATAGTCCTGGAATTGTAGTATTAAATATATAAAGGTCCAAATTCCATTTAGAGTCGATAAACAGGTTATGAAAGGTGACTTAGTTTGTAAAATATACTTGCGGCAACTATCGATGTTTTAGTTGATTAAGTTCGACAAAAGTTTTCA
Organism: Maratus speciosus; assembly: GCA_963932465.1. Taxonomy (NCBI): domain Eukaryota; kingdom Metazoa; phylum Arthropoda; class Arachnida; order Araneae; family Salticidae; genus Maratus; species Maratus speciosus. Next base: position 408,229,924 of record OZ010793.1, on the reverse strand, counting down.
TTATTAATAATGAAACACCACAGGACTGTGATAAAAAAATAAAATCCACTATTTGAAGAAAGTGAAACTTATCTGGTTTCGTTTCGAAAAATTTTCTTTTCATTTTGGAGAATGCAGAATGAGCTAAATCCAGACTGAGTCATAATCAGCACGAAGGAGAAATATCGGAATGGTCGAGGCGGTTAAAGCTTCCGAGATAAGCCTACTACGGGCAGAGGTGATCGGTAAAGTTTTCCGCTCTCTGTAGGCAAAGAGTCTGAGAAAGAATCCTTGTTTTGAAAAAATGGTAGTCCATAGCAATATCCATATCTTCGTCAGTAGTTTGAAAATATGTATAAGCACATTATACGCAAGTCTCTGCAGAACAATATATTCAGTTTTCACTTTTGAAGGGTACCTGATGCAAAAATAATGTCCGTAAGTTTCAGAAGAGTGGCAATTAGGCTTCATTCACTTTAAAGTTTGATTTTTTTAAATTTTAAGCAGACCGTTGTTAAACACAGGGATCCCTCTCTGACACGATAAAAATTTTGAAGAATTCAAGGCCTGGGATAGGCACCATATTTATATACTGTAGACCATGATCTGTAGCGAAAAACGTTTTATTACTATATTGCTGTTTTCCTTAAAGTACCAATCATTGGTAATCCAGGTTCGTAGATCCTTGAATATTAAACATAAAAAACGAACACTGCAATTTTTAAGACAGGATGGCTTTATTAGCTGTAGACATGAATAATGTAAGTGCCAGAGAGGGACACTTTCAGTTAGCTGTTACAGTACGATGTATAGAGAAGGAATGAATAATTTGTCAGATATTGTTGCCAATGTGTCGAGCCAAAATCTTGGTAACCTGGACCATTATAACCCCAAAGATATATCACTTAATGGAACTTTGAATTAAAAAGCAGCCATAAGGAGCGTTGATTGGTGTTTTAACATTTCAACGTACAAATACGAATGTCAAAGCTAAACGATGGGAAATATGCATTTAGAATCAGCAATGCAGATGCGGGGCACCGATTTTAATATAAACAGAGTATATATTTGCGGCTGAAAAGGCATTTGTATTGGCTGTCAAACAGAAAATTAACACTGAGTGTATAAATAACTGTTACAACTGGAGCATATGGTCAAAGAATATCTTTTTTTATATATTCGTTAACCGAAAGAAAATATGCTCGAAAAGTTAATGATTTTAGGATGAGAAAAAGATCTGTTTTTGATTTACTTTATTAACGGCTTTGGGTGAACTTGGGAAAACTTAAATAACTGAAAACTAAAGCGCAAAAGAGAAGAAATAGATATATTCTTTTTAGAAAGGAGAGGAAGTTTTGATTCAGTTTATAATTATGAAAGGAGAAATTAAATTTTAAAAGGAGGAATTTAATTTTACAAAGGAGATAAATAATGATATGTGATGATGTTATTTTCAACCTCACAATTTGTATTATAATGAATACAACTTACCATGCATCTCATGCCAAAATATGTTTAGGAGTAACTTGTCAATATTGTTTATATATTTAGAAAATACAATGAAATTTAAACAGAAACTCACGAATTTTTTGAAATTATACTGTGAACTCCCATTAGTGAAGACTTTCAATGGAGACTAATTTTCACCCACACTAACCGAAGTTCACATTAACTGATGTGCTTAACATTAAGTATAATATGACGGAGGAAATGAAATTATTCACATCAACTGGCTGTATGTCATAAGTGGAGACACATCAACAAGAGTCCACTGTATAAAGGGGACTCTTCACTCACTTGAAATCACTTGCTCCGTAATGTTAAACCTATGGGCAGGTTGTTTTCGAATTTTTCATTTAAATTTGAATATTTTTAAACTTTTTTTTTTGCATAGGACAGCCGAGGTTGATCTTTAATATGGTTATTTTTTTCTTTTTCAATTTCAACTGCAGATTTCTTTAATACAGGTACTTTCACTTTCAGAACCAGTTTTGAAACTAAAAGTACCTTTAATTAAAAAAATCTGTAACTGAAATCGAAAAAAGTAAAAAATAGTCCTATTAAAGATCAACCTCAGCTATCTATGCAAAAAAAATATATATATATATATTTAAAAATATTCAAATTTAAACGAGAAATTCGAAAACAACCTGCCCATAGGTTTAACATTATGGAACGAGTGATTTCAAGTGAGTGAAGAGTCCCCTTAACTTTACATTTTGTACAATATTGTTTCAAATATGTCAACTTAAGATTGCAAAAATTGGCAAAAAACATGATCTTGACTAGACAATTTTATAGTATTAGCGAGAATCTAGCGTTATGTTATGGATGAAAAATAGTGTATGCTATATGAATAATACTATAAATTTTAACATTAATAAAACCCTAAACATGTTTTTTTTCAAATCAAATTCTCCATTATTACAATATTGAAATACAGGGTGATTTTTTTTTAAAGTCGTGAAAGTAAAATCCTATAACAAAAGAACCAATGATCCAAAAGACCTGAAATTTCACCAGTATGCTCCCAAAGCAATGGGATTTTTTTAGCCGTGGTTAAAAAAGAGACAAAATCGTACCGACAGATGGCGCTGTATATGCAGTAAAGTCGGGGGACGAGCTTGCGCACGACACACGCACAGTGGCAATAAAAACTTGAAGCACGCACACCTCGTGTTCATTATTCTGATCTCAATCCCTGCGATTTCTGACTTTGGGGGTACCTAGAGAAGGCTGTGTATTGTTATGGTGTTACGAAGTTAGCTGACCTGAAGACACGCATTGTGCATCAGATCCACAGTGTCCAGCCGGATATTCTTTGCTTTATTATGGATCATGCGGTTTCACGTTTCCAACTCGTAGCTCAAAACGGTGGACAGCACATTGAAAATCTCTTTCGTTAGTCGTGCAGTTCCGTATGAATGCTTGCACCCCGCATTTTTATTTCATTCTGTTTCTGCGAAGGTGTTTGCAGTGCCTTTTACCCAATTACCGCATTCTGTATTTTTTTTTTATATGCGTAATAAAGTTTTCTCTTTCTTGAAGTACCGTTCATTGTTTTCCTCCCACTGATGATATTCTTTGTTTCTGTTAACTTACAGCGCCATCTGTCGGTGCGATTTTAAGTTTTTTTTAACCACGCCAAAAAAATTCCCATTGCTTTGGGAGCATACTGGTGAAATTTCAGGTCATTTGGATCAGTGGTTCTTTTGTTATAGGGTTTTACTTTCACGACTTTAAAAAAAATCACTCTGTACATTACATAGAGGAATTAAGTTTTCCAAGAAATCTTTGGAAATGCTTCATAATTTAAAATTGTGCATTTAGTAATAATTAAAAATAAATAAAACTTTATTAACCTTTTCAGGGCAGACATCATTTAATGACATTTTTAATATCAGTAATTCTGTATAGCATTTTTTGCTTTATTTAGTCTAAGATTCCAACGATTTAACAATACAAAGAAAAATTGTGTAAATGCAAATAAATAGTACATAAAGTTTCAGGAACACAAATTAAGATCTCACCTGTGTATTGAATCAAAGAGATCAAACAGTTCAACATGAGTTAGAAGAATCAGGGCACAGAAGACAAACGATGCAATCAACAAAATTAGGAGCTTTTGGATAGTGGTCAGTACAAGAAAGGCTGCACAAGACAACATTACCAGCATCATGCAAAATGTTATGTTCTACATAAGAGAATAAGTAGAATATTTTAATGAAAATAAGACTCAATAAACATACATTAAAAACCATAGACAGTAGACATTTACAAATGCCAGAAAAAAAGTATTAAAAATACTCCAAATAAAAATTATAATGAAATTTTTGAATATGCAAAATCTTTCAAAGCAATTGCAGCCAAAAATGAACAATGTAATATTGTACAGCAGGGCGTGAAATTTCCACTCACCAGCTCGCCGATGGCGAGCAAATATTTATGGTTGACGAGTAAGTTTTGTCTTTTAAAATGTTGTGTTTTACATCAAATGCTACTATGTACGCTCAGAATATCGAGGCTTAATCCAGTGACATGCAGATCTTGTAGATCTTTTGTGCTTAGCTGAGAAATGCAAATATTTTAACGAAGTATGGCAATGAAAAATAATACGGGTATTTTATCCATTTTATTACTAAAACTGTTAAGTTAGATTTAGCAGAAAAATAAAAAATATGTACATATATCAGCATTCTGGTTTATGGTACCACAGATAGACTAGATGTTGAACATGCAAATGTGTATGTTCGATATGTGGAAACAGAAGATAATCCTATCAAAGAGGACATTTTAAGAGCAATAGAGCAGCCAAATTCTACTTCATTCAGTTATTTTCACAGCCATAGCTGATTTTATAGATAAGAATATAGGTCCAAATGAATATAGAAACAGGTGTTATATTGTAGACTTGGGTACTAATGGTGCTCCAAATATGGCTGGATACAAATCCAGACTGGCTATGAAAAAGAAATCTATTTGTGATAAATTTATAAACATTCACTGCCTCGGATACCATTTGCAGTTAGCTGTTTTGGATGCATGTGGTGAAAATGAATATCTGAAAACATTTGATTCAATGGTTAGAAGTATTTTTTTAATTTTACGATGTCTCGGCTAAAAAGACCTCATATGTTAAAAGAAATGGGAGACATTCAAGGAGAAATTTTTTTTAAACTGAGTGATATTCACACTATTAGATGATTACCCATCAAAGAAAGTGCTGTGAAAGCTCTTTGCAAGCCATCTTGAACAGGAGACCTACAGAAAATACAATGATAGTGCTAGAGCTAAGGGTTTGCTGAAAAGATTGAAGGATTATAAATTTCTTTAAGATCTGTACTTCCTCTTGGATCTCTACAGAAAATTGAACTCTTTAAGTGTGGCATTAAAAAACAAGGAATTTGTAGTTTCATCAGGAAATGAAAATTGAACATTGCATTCAGTTCTAACAGATCTTGAATCTAGTGTTGCACCAAACAAACAAGAGTTTTTGGACCAACTATCCATCTCAGACATAATCAAGGTTGTACAGCTGGCAAATAATAAAAATGGGGAGCGAAAGTTTCAGAGTTTAAGAGGGAGATTAACTAACCATGAAAGAATAGATCACAGAAAGATGGCAATCTATGTCAACAGATGCATTAATATCTCTGCATGTTTTTGACCCTTTGGGTTGCCCCTCCCCAAAGAAAAAATTCTTGAATTTGGGTTAGAAGAAATAAAAAAGCTCTTCATGTATTTGAAATCAAGCCGCTTTAATGAAAAAGTGGACATTATATTGGAAGAGTGGGCATAATTAAAGTTTATGTTCCCTTCACCAACACTGAAAGATATGCTGGAGAAGATTAACAGTGAAACGTACTCAGCACGATTCCCCAATTCGCTCCAGATTCTAACAATTTGTGCTATTCTACGAGTGAGTATAGCTTCGTACGAGAGGCTCCAGCTGTCACAACAGACTCAAGACTGCATACAGGAGTTCTCTAAAGACTGAGACATTGGATGATTTATACAGAATTTCTATTAATGGATCCACCCTGACTGATTTTGACCCTACAGCTACGATTGACAAGTGGTATTTCAGTGCAGAAATGCAACGCTACACAAACATGAAGTTCTAAAAGTACAGGAACTTTTTCTTTCATGACTTTTTAGTCGTATGTGGCAATTTCTGTAACCATTGAAACTTTATGGCAGCGTTATTTTGAGTTAGGGAAGAGTGGTTTACTTTGGGGCACAGTAAACCTCGGGACAGCTTTATTTTTTGCCCTAGATTTTAAATTAAATCTTGGCTCTTTCAGATGCAGATAGATAGCAGACAGTCTAATTTTCAGACATGCTTTGATTCCACTGATAAAGCAGGCAAGAATTTAATAAGATTTTTATTTTTCAAGCATGTCTAGCAACTTTCATGTAAAAGGTTGATAAGTAGCAAAGTGGAATTTGAAAATATTTTAAAATAACAGGTAATATAATTAAATTTAAAGCTTTCTCTATAAAACTGATGTATAATAATAATGCTAGTTTAAAGCCTAACAGCATGACATTTTAAAATTTCATAGCAGGTATCAGGTGGAAAGGTGGGGCACCTTGGGACACAAGATATGCCTAGCTAACTTTTATTTGAAGCATTTTAACAAAAATATATTGTGTTTTAAATTTTTGTATTTAATCTATGTAACATGTATTTTTTTAATAGTTATAATTTCTTCTTCTAGGAAGTCATAAGGCTTATCAATGGCAAAGACTAGAAATTTAGAATATAAAAAATGCAGTAATTCGTGCTGACACTATTCGGAAATTTGCTGCAAAATTTTTATCAGGTGAAAAGTCTTTTAGAAAGTCTCTGCTGCAGCCTATGATGTTAGTAAAACCACTCTGAATTGTCATGTTAGTACTTTTTAAAAAAGTGAACAGCCAAATTTTAACTTCAAGTATATGTCAAAGTTACCAAGTCGAAAAACATTCCCCGATGATGAGGAAGAAAAATTTATAGAAAATATTTTACAAGCTTCGAAATATCACTATGGACTAATAATTAATAATGCACGTACCCTTGCTTATGAATATGCTTTAGCAAATAAAAAGAAAGTTCCTTCAAATTAGGAGCATGAAAAAAAACAAGTGGGTAAGTTTGATCACATATCGCACAGAGGGTTTCGTTTAATATTCCTTTAAAACACTTTATCCTTTTGTGAAATCTGTTAGTTCCACATTTCGCAACCAGGGGCGCACTCTATTCTACACAAACCTCTATCCAAAGGAAACTCCATTTTACAACCTATCCGTAGGTATATTAGTTGAGGGGATCGGGTCTATAGCACCCGAGATAGGTAGGCGCCCCAGGAAATTGCACGGAACATTCTTTTATAAGCTTTTTATTATGTGTTATGAACTATGTCAAAGTTTCCAGCAGACCGACTTGTTAGATTTCATAATTTTAACAAAATTGCGTTATGTTAGTTGCAAATTCCACCACCAGGGTGCGCACACTATTCATAACAAAAGTGTATCAGATCGAAACTCTGTTAAACAACCTATCAGTGGATGTGTTACTGGAGTTGGTGACGGCCTTAAGCGAGAAATTAAGAAATTTGCTAAAAGTACTATTCGGAAATAGTGGTAACTAAAATTTTGACATTTTTATATTTCATAAGCAGCACGTGTCTGAGTATATCATAGTGCTCAAAAAACGACACCTAAAAAGGTCGTAAATGCTATTTTTTTTAAAAAGAAATCCAGCGTCCCTCCCCCGCCCTCCCTTCACAGGAAATTGCATGCACCATTATTTTATAAGCTTTTTATTATGTGTCATGAAGTATCTTAAAGTTGCAAACGGATCGCCTTGTTATATTTCCTAATTTTAACAAAATCGCGTTATGTTAGTTCCGCATTCCACCACCAGGGAGCGCACTCTATTCTTAACAAAAGCATATCTGAACGAAACTCCTTTGCGCAATCTCTCCGTAGATACATGGTCGGAGGGTGGCGGTGCAGTCTTAACCAACAATTTAAAACATTTTCTGCGATAACAAACGCTAAGATTTAATAAATAAATCTAGTCCCCCCCTCCCCTCCACTCCTCGAACTATCACACTCCATTCTTTTTTACACTTTTTCTTATGTGTTATAAAGTATCTTAAAGTTTTGGAGACATCGAGTGGCGGTCTTAAACAATAATTTAAGATATTTCCTGAAATTGCTATTCGGAAATAGTGGGATGAACACTTATAAACCTATAAACTTTTTCATATTGAATAATTAATACTTATCTCATAGCGCGCCGTCGAAACACCCCACGCAAATTGTTAATTTCCTAATTTAAATGAAATCTCCATTAAAAAAGCACGCGCCTCCATCTTAATCTGGCATTTGATGGAAATAAAAGGAATTAATAAAATAATAATCAATATCTCAGCTCATAATGAAGCAATCTCTTTGAACCGGGTATGTATGGAATCTGCGAGAAATTTCCAGCCCGGATGTCAAAAAATTTAATCGAAAAATTTAATATTTAAAAAGTTTAAATTTCGTATTAGACTTTCCTCCCCTTAAATTTCTCCCGCGCCGATATGTCAAGAAATGATGACAGCTGCCTTCCGGTGAATGGAAATCTGTTTTCATTGTTTTTAAAGACACAGAAATTAAATTTTTATCGATCGATTTTTAGTGGATTTTTTGCGTTCTATCCTACGCAGAAATTTGAAATTTATACCAAAATAAAGTAGAATTTTTTCCGCGTATTTCTACACCTGTTACGAATTTGTACGATCGATATTTCGGCAGATCCAATTTTGCTTTTTGAAGGTCCACTTCATTTATTGCTTAAAGTACTCCGTGGTAACCCTGCACCGGCTGATTTGACGTAGCATCTGCCGAGTTTACTGGCAACCATTAGGAGAAACTGGGAGGATTTCGATAACGTGCATTTTCACCTGCATTCAAAAGGTTGATTGGTTAATTTTAGAATTTAATTAGTCCGTAATTAGGTTAATTACCAACTTTTTCAAAATTTTATGATTTGTTGTTTGATGTGAGGTGTTCAGCTATAAGTACCCAAAATTTCAAGTCTCTAACATGTATAGTTTCTGAGAACGGGCTCTGTGACGGACAGACGGACAGACAGACAGACAGAGGAGCGAGACGAATAGGGTTTCGTCAGATGAACGAAACCCTAAAAAAATGGAAATGAACGCCAAGGCCAAATACCGAATATTCGTTGCATTCTTAAAATTTAGAAAATTTACAATAGTTACATTTATTAGTTATAAATTTCTTTTCCTGAACAAACAATTCCATGTATATTGTAACTCAATTATTGAACTTGTCACACTTATTTTTAACTGTCTCAAGGTGCCCCAGCAGGTGGTACACCTTGAGACAAAGCAGCTTAATATATATATTATTTTTGTATAATGGATATAAGATCAAAAGCTATTTAATAATGTAGCCAAAGGTTAAAAGAATGAATACCAGGTAAAATTTTAACAATTGATCAATATAAAAAATAAAAAAAATTAAAAGAAAGAATAAAAGTGTCCCAAGGTGAGCCACTCTCCCAAATATTATTATTTTTTTTCATTTGCAGTAAATATATTTGGATTTTTCAATTTCTGCATTCTTTTATGATTTCGGCCACCAGAAAGTTCTTCATACTACATCTGTTAACACTTTAAAAATTGTTCATATTTATCATGAATGTGAAATATTCCTAATTTAATAGACAGCTCCTTCTAAAAATGGTCAATTTAAATTCAGTTTGTCATACATAGTTCATATGCTGGGCAAGTGTGGTGACTGACGTTGCTGTTTGAATGAATGTAAAATAATGGCGAGCAAAAGTTTTAGTCTGGCGAGCACCTTTTGAACTGAAATTTCATGCCCTGTTGTACAGCAATTTTATTACCCCCTGAAAGTTTTTCCTTCAGCTAAACTTATGTTTTTACATTTCCAAATTTCTTATTTGGTAAAAGGAAAGGACTATTTAAGAAAAGCTTTTTCTTACGATCATAGATTAGCTGTAAAATATGTCATTTATTTAAAGTCAACCTTTTCTCTATCATTGGTATTAAAAAGCGATAAAATCATGCAAATGATTATTCAGATGTTTAAAGGCAGGGTGGTGTAAGTCACTAAATTAAAAAAAAAAAATAAGTAAGTACATTGAAGGTATCTAGACACATCAATCTATACATAGGAATATTGGGATAAGTGACAGTTCCACAAAATTTGCCTGTAATTAGTACCTGGAGATATTTTATCCCATAAGAAATCATTGTAACACATTCAGAAAATCTTTATTTTTGAGCATTTAAGAAAATTGTGAATCAACCAATTTCCCTTTATGGGCCAATTTGCCTTATTTCAGTCACATAGCGAAATTTGTAATACAGTATGGAACCATTTATCTGGAAACCAGTTAACCGTAAAACCAATTATCCAAAATGATATTTCAAATTGACTTATTTCAGAAAAATGAGACATACAGCCCCAATTTAACATGTATATTACTTTAAACATTACAACATATATGATTAACTTGATTCCAACAACTAAGATTTGAATGGAAGCATATTTAGTTATAGATTGGGCATTTTGATTTTTATGCATTGGAAAAAGGGAAGTTTTTGTTTCGAAGGTATTTCTGTAAATTATCTTCTTTTAAACTTTGATTAATGAATGATCTTGTTTGGACCTGATCCTTTCTGAATAGTCTGACAATTAATTTGAGATCAAAACACTGTCATAGACACATATATTCTACAAATCTGATCAAATAGATGTTGATTTAATGCCCAACCAGTTATCCAGAAAAGCCAGTTATCCGGAATACATCTGAACCCAACCATTCCGGATAAATGGTTCTGTACTGTATTAAACTAATGGAAGCATTCTTTACAAATTTCTAGTTTGAATTTCGGATGGTATTTTTGGAAAGGATATCTAAAGTCAATGTTTAACGTATCTTTGTACTTTTTTATTTTGGTTACGATTTGTTTTTGAAGACACTTTAAATATCAGAAGCAACTAGCCAATTTTTATCTGTAATTGAAAGTGTTTTCAGAAAAAAAAAAAACTTCAACCAAAGTAGAAATACATAGACATCAAATATCCTTAGCAAAAGAACAAAAATCATTTTAAAATGTTAAAATTGCAATTGAGAATGTTATAAAGAATACTTCCATTGATTTAACATTAGCTTGTGAATGTCTCAGATATCGCAAGGGTTATAGTCAGAGCTGCGGAGTAGGTGGGGGAAAAATGGATGACTCAGAGTCCGGGAATTTTAACAGATCAGACTCTGACTCTTTCGCTCAAAAATGGGCCCGACTCTGACAACACAGCCCTGCTTGTGAAATGGACGACTCCAAGTCTGAGAAGTTTAACAGATCTGACTCTTTCACTCAAAAATGGGCCTGACTCTGACTCTGAAGCCCTGGTTATAGTATATTGAACGTTTCACCGTCTACATGTAAAAATATCATACAATGCAAGCTTTTTGAGTCAGAGATGCTATGCTATTTTTATGGGCTTGTTGTGAAACTTTTAACTTAGCTATTGGTCTAGATGGCTACAGCCAGAAAACTTATAAATTTCAGATATAATACTTATGGAATTTTATATAAAAATGAACAGGATACAATTTCATTTAGAGAGGGAAAAGGTTATTTTGCTGTGCAAGTAAATAAAAAACACAAATAATCCCCCGCCATAGAACTTAATGAAGGATCGAAAGGATGTTTTCCCATGGAAGAAAATGTTAAAGAAATATACTGTGGATGAGAAAAAATCAATGGGGTAATAGCTATTATTTATAGGTGAGCCACTGAACATTTTAATTTTCCAGTTACTTAAGAGTTCAGGGGACAGAAGTGTTCATGATTGGCTGTGGAAAAGAGGGCCATTGAAATCAGGGTTAGCAAGTTTTTGATGCTTGATGGTTTTTACCGTCACATCAAAAACCTCTTTGTCAAAAATGTCAAAAACTGTCAAAAACCCATTTTTTTGTAGTAGTTTGTTTTTACCTTATTTTATTTTTCATTCTATCTTTAGTATTAAGTTGTTTTACATGAAACATTCAATATAGAAAAGGCTCTAAAGTATATTTATCCATCCAAGAAAAACAAAAAAGAATTGCATTAGAATAATACGTATACATCTCTGTTAGAAGATCTTTACAATAATCTTAAGCTATTTGGCATATTCTACAAAAAATATATTTTTTGAAGAAATCCTATAACTCATACGTATATGATGTTTAAAAACTATGTATAATTTTGGCAGAATGTAGTGCACTGTTTAAAACTAAATAGCTTTCTCAGAAATTTCCTCAGAAGTAAGTTTTCTTAAAGTGTTAAATGTTCTAAATAGAAATAAATGAAATAAAATATATTTTAATAGTTGAAAATTACATACATCTTTGGGAGAAAGGAATAAGACTTATTCTTCAAAGTTAAATCTTGTAGAGATTAAAATTTGCAAATCAATATTAAACTTTAAACCATGTGAAAACTCAATTTTTAACTATATTTTTGTTAAGTAGTTTATTTTAGTCTAGTTATTCCCTTAAACTAAATAAATAAATATTATCTTTAAGCAGAAATGTAGATCCCTAAAGATCCATTAACTAAAAAGTTAACTGCATTAAAAAATAAATAAAACATTTAAGAATCTTTTTAAATTTAATAATAATTTTAAAGGTAAAAGATTTTTATTTATACAGTCATACCGGGTGTCCTGAAAAGGACTGACTGGTTTTAAAATTCAGTAACTTGCAAACGATGACAGATATTTAAAAAATTCTTGCAGGAGCGTTATGCATAAGGTCAAAAGTTTTTTTTACAGTGATTTTTGATTTTAGTTTGAATTACAAACAATAGATGGCACTGCGATCAATAGGCGCTAAAAACAGGCTCGATTTTTTGGTCGATCACTTCCTGAATGCGGAAAAAGGAAATGGAAATGTATTAAGTGGGTCCCAAAGGACCAAAAATCGAGCCTGAATTTAGCGTATATTGATTGCAGTGCCATCTATTGTTTGTAATTCAAACTAAAATTGAAAATCACTGTAAAAAAACTTTTGATCTCATGCATAACTCTCCTGCAAGAATTTTTTAAATATCTGTCACCGTTTGCAAGTTGTTGAATTTTAAAATCAGTCAGTCTTTTTTAGGACACCCGGTATGTATGTAATAAAAATATGCAATGTATTATTTCTTTCAATTCACTTTAAATAATGCCTAAATAATTTTAAGTAAAATGTATACAGGACATAAATAGTTTGTCTTTATGGTAGCTTTAATAAATTTCAATTTAATCCCCTTCACAGCGAGCATCTTCTACAAAATTTTTAATCTTTTATCACTGGTATTTTCTAGATGAATCGAGAAAATGCCTTGATTAAATAAGGCAAAATTTACAATAAAAAATAACTGGTAGGAATAATGACGAGCGTATATGTGACACTCGTCCCCAAGGGGTTAAAAATATTTCATGGCTATTCAGGTATAAATTTATAAATAAAAATATATAAGCTGAAATGGTCTGTTTATAAGGTTCATATACCGGGTGTCCCAAAAAGGACTGACTGATTTTAAAATTCAATAACTTGCAAACGGTGACAGATATTTAAAAAATTCTTGCAGGAGGGTTATGCATAAGGTCAAAAGTTTTATTACAGTGATTTTCGTTTTTAGTTCGAATTACAAACAATAGATGGCGCTTTAAGCAATAGTCGCTAAATACAGGCTCGATTTCTGGTCCTTTCTCTTGTTCCATGCTGAAAAAGGAGATGGAAATGTATTATCCGGGCCACGAAGTACCAAAAATGGAGCCTGAATTCAGCGTCTATTGATCGCAGCGCCATCTATTGTTTGTAATTCGAACTAAAATTGAAAATCACTGTAAAAAAACTTTTGACCTTATGCATAACCCTCCTGCAAGAATTTTTTAAATATCTGTCACCGTTTGCAAGTTATTGAATTTTAAAATCAGTCAGTCCTTTTTGGGACACCCGGTATATTTGCACTAAAGTTAACAAACAGCAAAAAAAAAAAAAGAGAAACTATAGTGTATATATATATATATAAAAATTCTATTTTGTTTTTTCTTTATTGTTTTGTTGTGTTAAATTTTAAGTCTAAAAGCTTTCATCTGAAATCAGGTTTGTATAAAAATTTTAAGAATCTGCTTATTTAAGTGAAAATGAAAATCCCCATAATTGCATTTATGAAATACATAAGATATGCATTTTAAAATATCATATCAAAAAATTTTCAAATTTAATCAATGACCACAGTCCATGCTTGACATCTATTGTCACACCATGTAACAGCATTTTTGCATATCTAAAATAATTTTAATGTATTTTATTAAAAATGTATAGTGAATATTATTTAATAATTATAATAACCTTTTATTATCATTTAATATTAATGCTCATTGCTGTTAGTAGAATCTATATTAGTGGAGATTGTGTCAAATATTGTTCTTTCCTTTTACTCTTGTATTTTTTAATTTTTCCCATTTAGGAAATGCTCTTCTTTTAAATAAATTTAACAAAGTAATTGTGAATAATAATAACAAGAACAACAAGGAAAAGCCTATCTACAAATGTATTGTATGCTACACTTACACTAGAAATCGAAAGTGATAAGTTTTTGATGGGTAAACCGGTAAAAACATGGTTTTTACCACTGTCATGTCAAAAACCAGTTTTTGACATCTGACAGCCCTCGCTCCAACATAGGCTATATTGCATGTCAGTGCCACAATCCCAAAGGGTGTGAAGGAGCAAAAAACGATCAAAATTGCATTTTTTGTAATATTGCCGGGGCTAGCAACTTGAAACTAGGCATGGCAGTTACTTATAAGATATAAAAGATCTCTAAGAACTTTTCCTAAATAATTCGAACTTTAAAAGGGGTGAATATGGACATAAAACGTTCTAAATTGAGATTTCTACGCAACCGCAGAAAGTATCCAACCGATTACAAAAGTAAAGTTTGGAAATTTATGATGACAGCCCTTGCTCCAATATAGGATCTATTTCATGTCGGCGTCACTACCACCTTGCGGTTGCATTTTAAAGAACTTTCTAAATTGTTATTTTTGTGATACTGAAGGGGCTAGCAACTTGAAATTTGGCATGGTGATTACTTATGAGATGTAAATACTCTCTGAGAAGAGTTCCTTAAAAATTTGAAATTTAAAAGGGGCGAAAATGAACGAAAAGCGTTCTAAAAACTTTCTAAATAGCGATTTTTACACAATCTCAGGAAATATAAACCGATTTCAGAAGTAATGGTTTCAAATTGATGCTGGCAGTCCCCGCTCCAAAATAGCCTATGTTTTACATTGTTGTCACTACCACCTGGGTGTTACGGGAGCAAAAAATGTTCTGAATTGCGGTTTTTTTGTGTGTTACTGAGGGGGGGGGGGGTCTAACATTTTTAATTTGGAATGGTAATTACTTCAACGATGCAAATGCTTTCTAAGAATTGTCGAAAGAAAATTCCAAATTTAAAAGGATGAAGTGAACGAAAAGCATTCTATAAGCATTCTAAATTTCGATTTTTATGCAATCGTATGAAATGCGAAACCAATTTCAAATATAATAGTTGCAAATTAATGGTGATAGAGCCTCCTCAAACATAAGCTACATTTTATTTCCAGGGTTGCAGGAGCAAAAAACTTTCTAAATTGCGATTTCTGCAGTACTGAAGAGGCTAGAAACTTTAAATATAGCACGCTAGTTACTTATAAAATATAAATGTCCTCTAAGAACATTCGAAATTAAAAAGGGGCGAAGGGAAGAAGCGAAAAGCATTCTAAAAGAGACCTAAATTACGATTTCTAAGGAATCTCAGGAAATAATAAACCGATTACAGAAGTTATTGGTTGCGAATCAAGAGTGATAGTCTCTGATCCTATACGGGCTATATTTTATGCTGGTGTCACTACCACCTGGTTGGCATGAACAACAAGAAAACCTTTAAAAACATCTAAATTCCTTTTTCAGTAGAATATTAGGAAATACCAACTGATTTCAAGGTTAATGTTGGCAAATTAATGGTGACAGTCTCTGTTTCAACATTTTTTGAGACATTCTATTTCAACTCTGTTTCGGCATTTTATGTTGGTTCCACTAACACCAGAGAGGTCGTAGACTGTTAGACAAGAAGCTTGGAATTTGATATGATGGTTAATTTTAAGATGTAAATGTGTTAAGATGGTTTCTAAAAAATTCAAAACTTCAAATGAATACTGAAATGAGCATATGAAATGAGCACAAATCTCTCAAAATATTTTCTAAATTATCATTTAATTGGAATTAGTTTTAGTTCTTCTTATTAATTAAAATCTCATTTCTGTCTATTGCACTTTTATAATGAAGTTTAGTCAAACTGTGGCTTAATTTGTAATTTTTGAATTATTTCAAAAAGTATTCTTTTAATAAAAAAATAGTCATGTAAATATCACTTGGCATATTTCAACTATTACGCGAGCAAAGCCGCGGGGTTTGCTAGTTTTATAATATTGTGATAATTCAGTTTAAAGAAAATCTTGTGTGTGCTCAATGACTTATTAGTCTTGGATATTTAGTGTTTCTCGACACCAAACATCATGAGATTAAAGAGAGAAGGTAAGGAATTTAATTTCATTATCTCCGAGCCAAATTTTATATAAATGTAATAATAATTCAAATTGATTTCAGCTATTAAAAATATTAGTTTTGTAACACAAGTAAAAGTATGATGGGAGATTCTCTATTTTTTTTTAATAGTGTGTATTGACAAATCAAAATGAAAAATGTTACATTTAAAAATGAGTTTTATTCTTTAGAACCGGGTAAATAAAATATGGGCTTAAAGGGAAAACTTTATCTTTTAATTTATCTATACATTCGTTGACAAGTTAACATAATTGAGTAAGGGGAGAATCCAGTACCCCAACAAAATTAATGAAAGGGAGAAAAAAGGGAAAGATGTGATGCACACAAAATAATAGTGAGGAACAGATTTTAAAAGGCATCAAACAATTTAACCATATTGTTCTTTGAGTTTCTACTATTTTTGGCTAGCATGCTAATTACAGAGTTCAGTGAATCTGTCATAAGCAATTAATGCAGACAAAGTAGAAAGAATAATTTTCATTAAATGTTACTTAATACCAAATTATATAACAATGCCTTGTTAGCTAAATATACACACATCTTTTAAATTAAAACTTCAATTTTTCAAAAAAATCTAAAATTAACTTTTTACATTGATATTATATTTCAAGTTCATAAAGTTATATTCTCACTTTTACAAGTGAGAATAGGATTAAGTGAAATATTAAGGATAACACCAAAACAACATTGAGATGTCTGCTAATATCGCATTTTTATTATTTTTCAAGCAATTTTTTTAAAAATATTTTTGCATGTTTTAAGTTTATCTGTTTTCCAAAGCACAAGTAAATTAAAATAATTTATTTTAAAATCAATTATGTTAATACAACATTTAAATTTTGGATATTTCCTATTTAAGGAAACAGTAAATTTCAAAAGAAAAAATAATTTATACAATAGATTATTATTATATTTCTTTTTAAAGGAACATATGTGCTTCAATAAAAGAACTGTAGAAATTTTATAAAACACAGTAGACCTTTGAAAGTTATTCAATTCTTAAACAACATGAAAGTTAACCAAATACAATTCACAGTTCAATTCATATGAACATGGTTACTTGAATGCAGATAAAGCTAATTTTGCCAACTCAGTGCTATATTCTAACATCAAGAACTGTTGATTAAAAATACGTGGAGAATTAATCGCAGCAATAAAAGGCTACAATTTGAGAGCATCAGGTACTTTCAATACCTTAGTTAAGAATAAGTACATTATCAAGACAGTTGTAAATGATCTGAATGAACAAGACAAAATCGCCATCTCAGACATCAGGAATTGTCGAAATACTGGACAAAGGCAGAACATTGTGAAACATAACAGTCCAATATCACAAGCAGGAGTTTCAATTTGTTTACAGGTTTAGAAAAACCTTACAATCTAGAGAGGTAAATGAAAATAACAGATATTTTTTAAAAGATAAAATTCCTTTTCAAAAGAAAGACCATAGCTGAAAGGAAAGTGATAATTATAGTGAGCCAAAACCTCAATTAGCAGATTCAAGAGAGGACAACAATCTAAGAAAAACTATTTTTTACTACTCATCAAATTTTTCCAATATTTAAGAATATATGACTTTATATGTACTCTTTTACAATAGTAACAATTAGTACGACATTTTAAAAAATCCAATATCTGTCTTTCAAATGAAATGAGTAATTTTGGTGATCCACAATGGATTAATTAACTTTAAATGTTTTTATTTGACAATCAAACTGCCTCTTAGAACAGTCTGCACTTCACTTGTCATTGTTCACTGTATTTTTTTCTCATTTAAAAAGTATCTATGTCATCAAAAATAAGCTAGCAAGTTTCACCCGCTACACTGGTAGACTTTTCCAAACGAACCTCAAATAAAAAAAAAATACCCTTCCAAACAAATCTCATGCAAAATTAACCTCTGGACAGGGTTTCCTCAAAGTCATCCAAACTTTAAAAAAGAATCTCTGGTTTGGGTCCCTGCTGCCTGTGGCAGCATATTTCTTTGTACTGTCAATGGTTTTTGCAAAAATTAAGAGAAATTACCAACCGATTTTTACAAAAATTGGATACTTGGATGTAAAAAAAAATTCTACATTTGCTCAGAAATTTTCAAATCGATAGCTTAATCCATTTTCCTAATTTTAGAAAATTAGTGAAAATTTTCATTACCTTTATTGCCATTCTGAGCTAGCCTCGCTTCGAGGCCCTGAGTTTTCCATATACAATTGTGATTGGGCCATCACGAGCCTCATCGAATGGTCCAAATCTATTCAGTTTGTGGTTTCAGAAAAAAAAGGCTTTTTTAATTGGGCCGTCTGATGAGTTTTTAATATCTCAGGGATGAAAGTGCACTAAAGCCATTTTGTAGCAGCTTTGGAGGAGCAAAAATCTGATTTTGTAGCAGTAAAATCCATTTTTGGAACAGCAAAAATCTAATCTTGTAGCAATAAAAGCTGTTTTTGGAGCAGATTGAAATTCTAATGCTAATAAACTCCTAAAAATTAAAATGATTACTATTTTGAAAATATTTTGACATTTGAAAGAATAATTACTCAGGTACAATTTCTCCATACATTTTGCTAACTCTGGACTTTCTAAACGACAATTGGGTACAGATTGCAATAATGAAAAATTAGCAGCAGGAAGAAAAAAAACCTGTTTATTTGACTTTAAAAAATATATTTTAGAGCAGTAATTTGATAAAATTTGCATGTTTTTCATGATATTTTGATAAAATTTGCGTGTTTTTCGCGATCTTTTGACCACTTTTTTTCATTTTTTGACAAAATTAGTGGTCTGGAAAAAGTTAAAAATGGAATTTTTTTGTTTCTCTGATCAACGAAATTGTGCTATTGATGGCCAACTTTTACGGAATTCGAAACCCTGGATTTCCCAATTTTTTCTGCATTTTTCGATACCTTGTGCGCTTTGCAACTCAGTCGCTGAGGGAAGTCTTTTCCAGTACAGGTGGACACACATACTTTTACGAATAGTATAAAATTATTTCAGAGAATTAAAGGTATGCATACAAATAAATGATAAAATAAAAATGCTGATACTAGAGTTAAGCACGAAATGAAAAGGCAAATAATGTCCAAAGTATAGTACAACATAATTTAATTGACATTACAGGCATTTTCAGAAAAAGAATGGTTCTTAGTTACCACCAAGTACTTAATTCTGAATATTGTTAATGAAGCATGCAAAAATGGTGCGTGTGTTTAAAAAATGGCAATCTTTAGCCATGCTGTAAAAGGTTTGCCTTTTGAAGGATTTTTAAGGGAAAGTTCTGGAACTTTTGCTACAATGCAAGGAAATCTGGCAACTTTACACACATGCACTCAACTATGGCTGTAGCAGTACAAACCAGCAAAGATCTACATCAAGTGCTTCATATTTGCTTTAAGTATGCTAACCACAAGGTTAAGGGGCAAAAATAGCACTAATAAGAGAATATTGTTGCAAGCACTTATAAGTGATGTTAAAACGTATTAGGATCTAGATTCAAGCCCTTGATACTTTTTCATTCATTTATTGCCTTTGTATCTAAAAATATTCTATAGCTAAAAATAAACAAAAAGAAAAACTTGTAAAATTTAAAAACAATTAAAAATGTTCAGTGTAATTTTTCTAATGACTTTAGTCTGAATTTTGATGTGAAAATGCATTATTTCTATTAATATGGTTAGATAAAGTGGTTATATTCATTTCACAATTATAAAATAATGAAAATTGATAGCTTTGAAATGGGAGAGTCAAATGTATACGTACATATGGGAAACCATCCAAAACTAAATCAGGACATAAATTTGGATGAACGGATGAATTTGTGATATTTTGATAATTCAACCAACATTCTGTAGTTGCTGAAGTATCAAGAGCAGCCTGAAATATATATATATAATAAAGGTTAAATTAAAATTGTATATTTACAAGCTTAACGTTAAAAAGTATAGTAATAATAAAACAAATTAAACTATAAAAAAGAGAGTTAAAGAATAAAAATTTGCATATTCTCCAGCTTAACATTAAAAATTTACGTATAACAAAAATCTACTTAAAATCGTTTTACCATATTTTTTATTGCATTCCTCCTCTCCAAATGACTTATTAAAAGTCGTATATTATACAAGGTCGCAAAAAGCATACATAAAAAAATAAAATATATTCCTTAGGAAACTTAAATAACTAGTATTTAAATGCAATGCTAAAAATAAATTTAACACTAAAAACATACACATTCAGGTTTATATATTAAAATATTGTACAATATCTTAAAATAACACATTTTCAGCTTCATGTGATGATTATTCAAATAAAAATACACTGTACTTTTTAACCGAAAACAAAAGCAACTTAACAAAATACTCAATTTACTATAGAGCTGTGGTTCTTAATCTATTAGCTACTATGCTCCCCTGTTTTTGCATTTCCTCTGTCTTCACAGACCAACTCAGAATTTCAGAATGAAATCACCAATGTTCTTCAGAATACAAAATATATAAGCTAATATAATAATAATACCAACATCAACACAAAACGCAACACATATCTGCAACCGGACAATTAACTGCCTGAAGAAAAATGAAGTCAACAAGAAATGTATAAAAGAAATGAGGTAATATGGGCTGTATTATGAGAAACTTTACCACGGGATGTTTCCTTTAATGTCAGGGAAAAATGTATTTTCTGCTATGAAACTAGCTATTTTAGCTTAATTTCAATATCATTCCATCGCAATTAACATAAAAGTTTTAAATACAGAGTAAAACCTTTTAAAACAAAATTGCAAGGAACTGGAGAAATATTTTGATTTAGACAGTTTTCTGTCATAGAAGATGTGTTATTTACTGAAAATGTACCAATTTCTATTCACAGGACTATGAAAAGTTTTGTTTAAGCAGGATTCCAGGTAGACAGGATTTGTTTTCAGAGAATTCAAATTTTACCTTATAAAATTTATATAGTGTATTTTTAAATAGAATTTGATTTTTCTTCTATTTTACTTGGAAGATTTCCCTCAGATTTTAAAAAAGTGAAAATTTTTACATTCAATGCAGAGACTTTCACGGAGCCCCTGAAAATGCATTGTGAACCACTTGAGGGGCTGTGGAGCAGTTTAATAACCACTATATAGAGGAATATCTCTTTTGGTTCTCAAAAGTTTACATATTTTCAAATGCCATTCTGTGAAATCTTGTTACATAAAATTCTTGGATTTAAAGTCTCTTTCTTTTGTAAGAATTTATGACAAAATAAAGATAATGTTACACAGATGTACTCTTAAACAGAATTCATTAAAAATTAATTATTTTTCAATAAAAAACTAAATTTCATGATATATATATATATATTATTTTTTATTTTTTTTGGGAGGGGGGGGGGGGATGGTCTGCATATCTTTACGAACTATTTCCTCTTTTTAGTTTCTAAGACAGCACAACTCAATGAATAAATTAACACTAATTTTTTTTAGCTTTTTGTTTTTATCTTCTTAATTACAGTTAAAGGTTACAACAAAAGATACCATAGCAACTATAAGAAATTGACTCTAGAGAATCAGCCCTTTATCTTTTCAGTCGATTCTTAATTTCTCTGAAAATTACTAATCTTAGAAACAAAGGAATACTTTCTATTTTTTGTATTTTCTTTTAAAAATGAGTTGAATATCTTCACAATCAGTTTGCAAATCTTTGTAACAATTAACGAATATATTATATCATAAATAAAGTAATTATGAAGATAAACTTATTTGGAATTATAAATGATTAAGATATTTCATTAACACTACAGCTTTGTAGTCAAATGTCTACAATAAGTTTTATAGATACAACTAAATTGAATTTTTAGTAGCAGAAAAGTTCTACAGTTGAATAGTTATTTGAAAATAATGAAAAATAAATTATTTTGGGTGAATATATATTTTTTTCAATTTTTAGTTTATTTATATACAGTTGAACCTCATTAAGGCGAACACTCAAGGAGAAACTTTTTTGTTTGTGTTATCCGAACTTAAATACATTACATACAACAGGACGGGGCAATCGGAAACCGTTTGTGCTAAAAGTAATTCACGTTAAGCATGTTAACGATGTTTGACTGTATAATCAAACCAGCAGAAGCAGTAAAAATACTCAAAAAAGGAAGAATTTTACTCAGATTATTAAAAACAGACAAAAGAAGCAGAAAGTGATCTTTCCTCAAAATGAATGTAGAAAAATAAGTCCTTTCATCAACATGAAAGTTCGCTATTATGGTCTCCAGATATTGTTTATTTTAAAATATGACAAACAAAATAATTTAGAAAAAATAAAATAAACACACTTGTATTAGTTTATACAGTCCTATATGATTATTTTTCTTAAATATTGTATATAATTATGAAACAATTTAATGGGTTAAGTCGAACAATCACGTCGTGTTTTTTTATTTCATATTACTGGATTAGTACCACATATTAATCAGCCGCTGGTGATGTTGTATAGCAATCATACCACTTAGCACAAGCATTGCTAGTGGAGGTATCAACTCTGTGAAAATTTAGCAGCTGTAGAGCGATGATAATATTGGTAGAGTCTAATCAAACTCTTATTTATTCATGATGAAGACAAGGCAGATTAGGCTGTGTGAGTGGTGAAAAAAGGCGCATGAAGAAATCTGGGGTTTTCCCAATTAAAAACTAGGAAACTGCTCATTCCATCAGAACATACCAACATTAAACAATTCCCACAGGATAAGAAATCAGAGCATTCCACTCGAGCATTAACTAGTTACTCATGCAAAATAGATGTTAATTCACGAAATGAATATTCTACATGGCTTAGGACACTGGGTAACAAATTAAGTAAACAATCCAACAGCACAAAAAATCTACTACTGAACTCATGCTCTAGCTATTTATTAGAATACACGGAGGAATTCCGATTGAAATGAAAACTTCAGGCTAGCCAAACCAAATCACGAACGAGACTCGAAGTGAAACTGCGATCCGTCACTCAGCCAATGGAGAGTGACCGAGAAACGTCACATAAAAGAAACCCAGTGCCGCTAATGGAAGGATTTCGATGTGAAAAGTATGTCGCCTAGCAGGCGGGAAAATGAGATGAAATAGAATAAAAATGTAAAAATGGCTTTGATAAACATTTGAAAAATAAGTAACTGCGTTCAAAACTTTACAGTTTGGTAGATGATAAAAATTAATGAAGGGATTAAAAGTTTAGATTACGTTTTGGAATAAACCTATTATTAAGATACGCATTTTAAATTTATAGGAATTTAACTAGAAATAAATAATAGAGCGTATTTAAAAAAAAAAAAGGAAATAATGAATATGCCGGCAATTTAGAATAATTTAAACGAATAGTAAAAGTAAAATTTTTTATATTACATATATATATATATATATATAGATGTAGATATTTTACAAAGCCTACAGATTATATATTAATTTCTAAAACAATCTTCCATAATACAGGGCTCCCAAATGGTCCGCCAACTGAATACCAATAATTTTTAACAGAAAATTTCATGGTAGGTTTCAACGACATTTGCATTAGAATTAACCTAGGAGGCCAGTTTCAACAAAATGTGCAAGAAAAAACTAAAAAGAAAAATTTTCTAAGAAGATACTGATATTCAAAAAGCAGGCCATTTGGGAGCCATGATAATACCTCTGAAACTCAAAACTATTTTAGCCCAATGATTGATATAGCAGAAAAGTAAATAATTTACAGAAGTTATCTTCCCTTTAAACAAATTCTTACAATGGAGAAAAAAAAATCAATCACCTATCTTTCCCATAATGAATCAAGATAAGAACATCACATTCAAGAATAATGAATTATATGCAATCCATGGTCCCAAAATAACATTTAATGTTTTCAAATTAAGCTTGTAAGTGTTTGAACCATCTTTTTCTATCATGTGATTTCTGAATTCAAAAGGTTGATCTAATAAAATTTTGAAATTTATTCTGATTTTCCCAGTGCATATGATAAATAAATAGTATGGTATTTAAATACAAATCCTCATACTGTTGTTTATCATACCTTATTTTATGAATCATTGAACAGATATGCAAAAATACAGTTACATGCTTAATAAAAGAAATCTCCAATTTTTAGATATTTTTAAATTAAATTTTAAGACTGCTCTAATTTAGTTTACTTAAAATAATGTTTTTGATAAAACTTTGTGTCACATTTAAAAACATTCTTCAGAAGTTCTCAGAACAAAACAACATTGAAGCACACCTTTTTTATATTGATAGCTTTTAAAGATTTTGAAAGTTCTAAAAAACATTTTATCAGTCAATAAGCAAGGAAATGTCAAAGGATAACACATTCTATACTCCTTTTCACTAACAGAAGCGCAAGACCTTCACACTCACCTTCGCCAATTGACATGAAAATCACATACGGTACTTACTATCTCTTCTACCCCGCATTATCGCAGAAACACAGTCTCAACTTGTAAAGGTCAATGAAAAGCATGCCCCTCTGTTAGTGAAAATGAGTATAGTACATTATTTTAATAAAAGGATAAATCAGTTAAGCAAAAAATTAAGTTTTTGAGGACGAAAAGATTGTGGCTTTTTCTATTAGACAGGAAAATTATTCAATTATTTCTACAGCAATAAAGGATCTAGAAACTGGGAAGAATTTAGGAAAAGAGTATTACTATATTTCTAAGAAAATCCATTACAAGATAGTTTAAGAATAACATCCAAAATTTTGTTTTGTTGAATTTCATTATACGAGGGTGAGTCGGAAAATAAGTTTCCCCTGGCGACTGTGGACAGAAGTCTGTATGAAAGAGAAAAAATATAACAAAACATTAAAGATAAGACGTAACTTTATTTTTCTACATAAGTGCCAAGTGAGTTGAGACATTTGTAACCCTTTATAAGCTTCATAAAGCCCTCCAGGAAATAAGTAGGGCTCTGCATACGAATGAAGCGTTGAACGGCTTGTGTGACTTCAGCAGTACTTTCGTCTGTAGTGGCTGTGCACGTCTGTCCAGGTCTCGGTCTGTCTAGCACTTGCTGACGCCCCTCACTGAATTGGCTGCACCATCTCCGCACCATTTGTTTCGGCATCACATCTGGCCCACAGACCCCCCCCCCCCTGGTGGTTACAGATTTCTGCTCCCGATACTCCGCATGCCCATTCATAGCGGACAACCACTCTCACTTCCTCCTTTGACCACGAATTCAAAGCGCACTTTCTCTCCATATCTACTGAAAGCAGAATGACGCAGAGCCCTGATTTTTTCAAGGAGCACTTCTTAAAGCTTATAAAGGGGTATGACAAATGTCTCAACTTATTTGGCACT
Source organism: Maratus speciosus (assembly GCA_963932465.1). Lineage (NCBI taxonomy): Eukaryota > Metazoa > Arthropoda > Arachnida > Araneae > Salticidae > Maratus > Maratus speciosus. Next base: position 408,204,453 of record OZ010793.1, on the reverse strand, counting down.
TATGTAGAAAAATAAAGTTGCGCCTTATCTTTAATGTTTCATTATATTTTTTACCTTTGATACACGCCTCTGTCCACAGTCGCCAGGGGAAACTTATTTTCCGACTCACCCTTGTAGTAACAATATTAAATATCATACATTATTATACTCTAAGATGATATATATAATTGCTAGCAAAGTAAAATTAAGTTTTATATACTATCTTGGAAAAAAGTTTTCAAATAATTCAATATGTAGAGATAATATAAATGCAAATTTTTAACTTAAATTCAGTTAGTATATCTAAAAATTTAAAAAAAAAGAGAGAGAGAGAGAGAAAGAGAGAAAAGAAAGATTTAAACTATCTAAAAAAGAAGTTTTTTATTTAACCATCAAAAAAATACATACAGCACTTAAAAAACTGGGAAAAGGTTAATGTCAGTTGGTTATGAGGACGAAGTTGCCATTATTAAAAGTAACTATACTGTTTATAGTAAAATCATAGCTTAAACATTCCATGTGAGAAGATGTCTTCAAAAAATAAAAGAAAAAAATCTTTTGAAATCAAAAACAAAATTCTTTGTGACCTTTGTATTTTACTAAGACTTATAGTCTATTCAAAATGAAGGGATACTGAAAATAAACATAACTTGTATGAAATCGTAACATATACAATACTTTGGCAACAATCAATGTCGGAAAAAAAAAACTTACTTTGCTATATAAAAAAAAATAATTTATTCTTTGTTACTTCAATCACAATCAGTGTTTATTTATATCATAAAAAAATTATTTTAACAAAAATTTGTTAGATTTCTTTATCAAATAGATTTTCTTTAAAAAAGAAAAAAGTATTTGTTTTTATAAAATTGGAAAATCAGTGAACAAAACACGACAAAATGAACTCTCTGACATAAATTTGCAACCTTTAAATTTACCATGAGTTTTTCCACGTCTAAAATGAGTTATAATTGATAACAAAGTTATAATTCTAAATGTACTAATAACGAAAGCATACTCAGAATATTTTGAAAAAAAAAAAAATACTAATTAAACTACTTATATATGTAATAAAGGATCAGTCAAATTTAGCGGTGAAATTAGAGTAGAAAGTCTGTAAAAAAATAAAATACTTTCGAGTATTTGGCATGAAAAGACGAAAGCGTCACACTATTTGGCAAGCAGTACTTTTCCTCGCCAAAAGCAAACGATTTTAATGCACCTGAAAATGGCTAGTTAATTTTTACAATGCATGTAAATAGTATTTAATAAATTTAAACTTAAACAATGAGAGAGTTTAATAAATACATTTTTTTTAATTACATATTTCTGTTGCTTGTTATTTAATTTTTTTACTTTAAAAACCATCTTATATATAAAAAATATTTTCATATATTTAAGCACATTCCAAAATAAAGGGAAGATGAAGAATCAGGGTTCATACAGAGTTGGGAGGAAAAAATCCAAGGAGTACCCAAAAAATCCAAGGAGTCCAAAAAATGTTAAGGATTTGCCAATTTTTTTTTTTTTTCCTGTTGTCGATGTTTTTATGTGCTGCATCGTTATGTGGTATGCACACTCCAATTTTTAATGCGCAATTTGGAGAGAAAAACATTTCAAAAACAAATTTTACTCTATTAGAATCTAATTGTTAGTGATGAAGTCGCACAGTATTCACAACATATTGCTTACTGATTTCGTAAGTTTAAATACAAAATTGACTCCACTTTTTTAGGCAGTGACCAATGGTCATGTCACAGGGGTGATTCTTTGTAAAAAAAAAAGTTCTGAAATTCACAGCAAATCTTCTGAAAAGTTACACCAGAGAGGGGGGGAGGGGGAAATCCACTCCCGACACTAGCTATGCGTTTTCTCCGAAGCTCTTTGACGAAATTTGTGGTTTTTTCGCGATATTTTGACGATATGTCGATTTTTGCGCGATCTTTTGACAAAATTTGCCGTTTTTTCGCGATCTTTTGACGAAATTTGCCGTTTTTTCGCGATCTTTTGACGAAATTTGCCGTTTTTTCGCGATCTTTTGACGAAATTTGCCGATTTTTCCCGATCTTTTGACGAAATTTGCGGGAATTTTCGCGAGATTTTGAAGAAATTTGCTTTTTTTTTGCGATTCTTTCACGAAATTTGCGTTTTTTCGCGATTTTTTGACGAAATTTACGTTTTTTCTGCAAATGATTGACAGAATTAATTTTTTTCAGTGGCCATATGTCCGAATTTTCGGATTGGTGAACAATTTAAAATTTTCGGAAATGAATGCCTTACATTTCCAGAGAATTCGGACTAGAATCACACCTAGGTCATATAAATAGAGATTAGTCAAACCCCAAACACTTATTATGTATATCACATACATGATACATCGTAAAGAAAATTTTAAAAGCAATAAAAAAGAATGTTAAATGCAACATACAAGAAAAAATATAACAAGTTTTGAATTTATTCTTTTAGAACAGCGGTAATCGCTTTCTTTGAAGGTCAAATTTTGACGAATTCGCATTTTTTTCGCGATCTTCTAGTAGAAATTCGTGGTTATTTTTTTCGCGACCTTCTGGGAAAATTTGTTTTTTTCGTGACCTTTTAATGGAATTCATATTTTATTTCGATTGTTTAACGAATCTGACCTTTTTTTCGCGATCCTTTGACGAAATTTGCGTGTTTTTCGCGATCCTTTGACGAAATTCGATTGTTTTTCACGATCATTTGACGAAATTCACATATTTTTCGCGATCTTCTGAAGAAATTCACGTGTGTTTCGCGATCTTCTGAGAAAATTTCGCAATCTTCTGGGGTAATTCGCATTTTTTTCGCGATCTTCTGAGGTAATTCGCATTTTTTTTCGCGATCTTCTGGGGAAATTCGCGTTTTTTCGCGATCTTCTGGGGAAATTCGCGTTTTATTTTGATCGCTTGACGAAACTAACGTTTTTTTGCGATCTTTTGATGGAAACCGTGTGTTTTTCGCGATCCTTTGAGTCGATTCGCGTGTTTTTCGCGATCTTTTGAGGAAATTCGCGTTTTATGCGATCTTTTAAGGAAATCGGATTTTTTTTATCGATCTTTAACGAAATTCACGTTTCATCGTGATCCTTTGAGTAAATTTGCGTTTTTTCGCTGTCTTTTAAGAAATTCGCGTCTTTTTAAGAAATCCGAGTTTTCTCGTGATCTGTTGGAGAAATTCGCGTTTTTTCACGATCCTTTGCAAAATTTATGATTTTTTTCCGCGATCGATTGATGAAATATGACGTTATTTTTTTGGAACATATTTGCGAAAAACACGATTTTTCCGAGATTCTTAGCTAAATGCCAAACATCGATAAAATTTAAAATAAAAGGCGGCCAACAGTGTCAAAAAACGGACTTTACGGACCTAATAATTGAAAAACGGGCCTAGTGGGAGCCCTGCTATTAAGATTACCCTATCCAATCAATGTTGTGCTTCAGATGAATGACGTGCATAATAGATTTAACCGTGCGTTTTTCAATCACGATTTTTTTTATCCTCGCTTGCGTCCGAAGCCGCAATAGAATATAAGGATTTTCTAAGTAGTGGTTTGCTTATCTAAGTAGTTCTAAGTACTACTTGGAAATGTTTTCATTTCTAAGGAGTTATCAAGGAGTCTAAGGAGTCTGTGCGAACCCTGAGAATGTATCAGTTTTCATTTCAATATCAAAGAAGCCATTTCCATAGCAACAAAACTGAATCGACAGTGCTCAATTGGACTTAATTTTGACATTGAAACAATTTTAATTAAAATTTTGTTTTAATTCATAAAATTTGATAGTTAACTTTCATTATAAATATATACATATATATGTATGACAAAACTATAGTTAAATCAAACAAACTGACTAAACTAAAGTTATTTACATTAAATTTATTTAAACAAGTTCAATATGAAACACTTATCTTAAAGGGTATTTGGCATAAAAAAGTATTTCTTGAAATTTTATTCCATCGCCAACTGGTGATAAATCATCAAATATCGAAATTTTCATTAGTTTTTTACGGACGCTCTATCGAGTTTCCATCAAAATTTTTTTATAAACATATCTATCCTCATGAGTAGAACATTCTATAATTTTTCAGATTTTTTAGAGTATGCCAGTATGGAGACCTTTTGTAAGTATAATTAATTTAAGAAAAATAAAAATACAGATGAATATTGCTATTTCAAGAGAATGTGAAATAGTTTAAGGTACACAACATACAGTAATAAATTAATCATCTGCCAATAGAATGTACAGTTAACACAAAAATTTTTACTTACCATAGGAATGAATGTACTGGTGAATGAGATGAGAAGGACAAACATTGCCAGAAACTGACTATTTCGACGACTATTTGTTAATTTTTCAATGGTCTCTAAGCAAAATAATGGAAAGACTTGTCTGGCTGTCTAAAGAAATGTAAAAAAATAAATTAAAATGTAATAAAATATGCTGTTACAAAATTTTCCCTGTCTCAATCATATTCACACACATAACTTGAAAATTTCATCATACATTTTATCATATTAAATAGCTTTTCAACTTCTCAGCTTTTCATTTGTTTAGCAACTTACTACCCACTTCAGAACCAGTGTAACATGTATGCATTTTCAAACGGTATGCATGGTCTTAATTTTTCAGTCCACTATTTGCAAATAGTAAGTTTTGGCTAGTGTAATCACAGAATTTTTGCAAGTAAACAACCTGATGATTACTATCCAGAAATAAAAGTACTCAAATATGTACAAAGTGCAATTGTTCTAAAGTGGTTAATATATAAGGCAAGATAAGATTGGGAATCCACAAAATTCAACAGAAAACTAGCATAAAAATATTTTCCTGGAAATTTATTTATCCTTTGGAAATGAGTTTTTATATTTTATAAACAAAAAAGAGGAAAAAAAGAAAATAAGCCAAGAAACACACTTACATAACTTTTTGGAGCTTCTATAACTAAAATAACAGAAAATATCATAATCCCTGCACAAAACTGTAGTAGTAACTGCAACCAGTAACTAAAAATTAAAATAAGGTTTTGTAAAGATGGCAACATTAAACATGTAAATTAAACTAATTTTTAAACTAATATTTTGATAAAATGACTGACATGATTAATGAGCTTTAAGTACTAAAATTCCAAACCAATATATATATATAAAAGTGAAAAATACATCAGTTAAAGATAACCACTTCTTCTCTATAAAAAAAAAAAAACTATGCTTTTTATTACTGTTTAAGAGAGATTATAATGCTAAAATTGCAATTAGAGAAGAAAAATTATCAATCAATTAAAGAAATTACTTAATATTAAAACAATAGCGATTATGAAAAAAATTGTAATTAGACAAGAAAAATTATCAATCAATTAAAGAAATTACTTAATATAGAAACAATGTGATCCACTTTGAATACATGATATATATATATATATATATATATATATATATATATATATATATATATACTAAACAAAGTCTATGCAGATTAAAATGAGATTGTTAAATTGATATACAATGAAATCCACTTTTAGATTATACATAATTACTGAAAAACAAAAACAAATTGTTACTTGGAAATCAAATCAAAATGCCAAGGCATTGAAAAAATAATATGCATATCAAAATTGAAACTTTCAAATACTTTATTTTAAACAGATATTAAAATTTTCATTTGAAAAATTTATCAGTAATAAAAAAATATATATTACAAAGAGTATTACTAATCTGAAATCACTTACATTGGCAAAATAATTAGCTGTATACTCAAAATAAATAGTTGCATAAAACCAGCACAGATGAAATAAGTTGGAAGCATTTTATCACCTTCTTTCATGTACTGCAAAAATATTTTAATATAACATTAAACTATTTACAATTTTATGAATACATTAAATTAATTTCACAAACCAGTTAAAGAATGAAAAATTTTTACTCTAGGCTTAACAGGAAATTTTTTACCGAAGGCTAAATTTAGCATGCACAGCCATACAGTTGAACACTCCCCGCATTCAGGAAAAACCACACCAGAAAAATGTGCAACCTTTATGATCAGAATCCAACAACAGAGAGTTCAAAGAAAATCAACACTCACATCTCGAGAGAATCCATCAGAAAAAGCCTTTTGACCAATAAAAATCAACCAGCCAGTGTTTTCATGCCAATGAAATACAGATTAAAAATTGAATTGGGGATGATAATCAAATAGTGAAACCTACTAGTGAGAGTAGAAACTCTCAATTACAAATTTAGAAAAGATTGCTAGAGTAAATATTTATGTTTTTAGAAATTTAATAAAGGTATTAAAATAAATTAGGCTTAAGTCTCTGTCGGTTGCAATAGGCCTGACAGGCTCAGCACAATTATTTCCGTTCTCCTCTCCATTATTAGACTGTGCAGGATTACTTACTTTGAATATAATAAACGAGGTTTTTCCATTCAAATTTGAAATATTCTCTCTTTGTACACCCTAATGAAGGTCACTGATCACTTTATGGGTGTTAGAATTGTGTCAATTAATTGCTAATGACGATTTTCTAACAGGCACCTGTCAGGCTAAATATGCTCGAACTCTGGAGTCCCAGAGTTGCGACAGACGGAGGTTTAAATTAGAAAAATTAATTTCGTGAAATTTTCAAAAAATGTTATCTAGTAACAATCAATGACTCAAAATTTTAAATCTCCTAATTACGTTTCTACAGTAATATGTACACAAAAAAGAAAAAAGAAGAAACTTCTATGTCAAAGTACCCACATTAAAATTCAAAAAGGAATTAAAATTAAATTCAACATTTCCCTTTTTAAATATTTTTCTTTTGAGCAGAGAATCGAAAATTAGATGGCAACAAGTAAATTTTTTTTATGAGATATTTTGTCAAAAAGAATACATTATATTTAACTAAAAAGTTACAAAATACAGTCATATAGTATTTACCTTTTCTTCATAATCAGCTTTATGGAATGAATTTGTAAATGGCCGGCAATGTTCATCTCTAAGTCTATCGATACTGCGTGCATCAATGGCTCTGGCTAAGTAATCGTTCACTTCATCCTGAGGATTTTTGAATTCCCGCCTGCGATAACTGAAAAACAGATGCAAACAATAGATAACCAGAAAGATTTACCATTTTTTACTAGTAGGAATTTTTAAACACTGTGCATACATTTCAATAAATAATTATTTTTTAACTAGAGCACTAGAACATTAATAGGTAATACTAACGTGAAAATAGATTATTAAAAACTTTTACTACGTAAAACAAATACATTTAATAATGAATGCATTAGAAAAAATAGTGTTTATAAACCAATGCAAATTATGGTATTTTGAATCAATGGTGGATTGTTTCAGAATTGAAACTTTTTTCATTTTAGCCTCAAGATGACCTCTACATGAAATTTAATAACACACTGCCTTTTCAAAAAAATATTCATTTATATCTTTTCACAATATTTTATTTTAAAGTTGTAACATATTGCATTTATTATGTTATAGCAGCAGATACAATAAATGATACATTTTGAAGATCTGAATGATCGTTTTATGACACATCAAAAGTTCGGGAACCATAGTTTGGGAAACATTGCTCTAGGGTATATTGTTTAATGATATAAAACAAGAATCAATCACAGATAACATACTTAATATTTCACACTTCTCAGTATGAAAGACAAAAATTAAAGAACTTCGTATCTATCTCACCATATTAGAATTTTATAGCAATAAGCATTTTACTATGATTATAAAAATTATAAATGTGTTTGAATCTTTGAAGTGACCCAGTAAATATAAGTATATTATAAAATAATTGTTAGAAAAAAAGGAAAATAAAATATTATAATTCATATAACACCATTTAAAAAATATTATATATTTAGCTGATTATCAGATATCAGCTGATCATCTTTAATAAGGTCTTGGAAAAGACCTAAGTATAATACAATGATAATTTTAAAAAGAGAAATAAATTGCATTTCAACAACATATTTGTGTTTTAAATTTTATTTTTAAGCTAACTATAGCCTAGATGGGAAGATTGGCAGGTCAAGATCATATTCTAAAAGAATTATACAGGGCCATTTGGTAAATATATTTTTGTAGGAAAATATGCAATCAAAGTCATTTCATACTGCACTGAAAGAAATATTCAGTCGAACCCAGTTATAGCATCATTCAAGGGACTATAATAATAATGACACTATAACTGAACTGAGTGATGTAATAATGGAGGCTGGGTTAGAAACATGAGGTACAAGTAAAGAGCACATACCATTGTGCCACAGACTGGTAAATTTTTATCCCTAATCATCCTTACCCATTTTAAAACAGTGTTATCGACATCTTCATACATACACTGCTTAAATCTTTTCCCATCCCTATTCTTACTAACTGCCTATTCTTCAACTGCACAATGATTTTTAAAATGGTTGGATGTAATGATCATTGAATGTAAAAAGGGGATTTTGACTTCCTCCAACTGTCAGCACCAGAGTGTGTGTGCGAGAGTGTGGCAACAACAAGTGTTTATCTTAGTGTGGAAAAAAAAATTGTTTTGTTTAGCACCAAGAAGAATGGAAATGATTAAATAAACAAATAATCTCATTTTCATACAATCCGAATCAAATAAATTTATACATATATCACAACAGCAACCTCTTTGTTTGAGTGCTATACACGCACAAAAGTAGAATAAACTTTGTTGTATAGAATATATTTTTTGTAATATGGAGATTAACTTACATGTTAATGGTGTTCAAAGTCAAGGTTCAGCAGAAAATTTTGCTAAGTAGAAAACTTCGTTAAATAGGGACTTTATTAAAGGGAAGTTCCACTGTATTACAAAAAATGTCGGCAAATGAATGGTAGTCATATGGTGAGATTCACACAATATCATTTGGAGTAAAACTAGTAAATTCTCTAGTTAATGTCAAGGGGAAACAATGATAGGAAATCAAATAGGCAAATACACTATATGGCCATTAATGACCGGCAACTTTCAATTTTAGACATTTTGTCGAATATTTAAAAATATACTTGTCAGATTCTTCTAGAATTTTTGGATTAAAAAAGAACAAGTTTGACTTCATATTTATCAACGTCGATTTGATAATGAGGACAATTAGGGGGCCAACAAAAAATAAAATAAAAAAATAATACTTGGGATCACCGTGTAAAATAAAATGCACGAAATGATCTATCGCTACGGAATATACATAAGCAGACATCGTACAATATGTGTATTCATTTGTGTAAGAACAAGTTTGACTTCATATTTATCAACGTCGATTTGATAATGAGGACAATTAGGGGGCCAACAAAATATAAATTTAAAAAATAATACTTGGTATCACCGTGTACTTGGGATCAATAGCATATATATTAATAGAGATATAGCAATTTTTTAAAAAAATAAAAAAAATTCTTGGATGTTTTTTGCTTATAACATGCAGGGTTTTTAACCAAATTTAACGCCAGTTTCAGAAAAATTGGCAAAATGTAGTAGAAATAAAATAGTGCAACTGGAATATAAATACAGTAGAACCTTGATTATCCAAAGTAATTGGGACCGACTCTCTTTCGGAAAATCGAAATTTTCGGATAATCGAGAATGTTTCAATTTTAAGATTAAGGCTGTTCTTAACTGCTCTGCTCAACAAGCACAAAACATTCTGACACATTTAAAAATTCATTTTTTAGTGGAAAGATATAAAATTGGAAAGCCTGGCCATGGAAGCGATTTGGAATTGAACTGTTTTTTCCATTTTTTGATCCATCAATTACCCATTGAGTTATAAGCGTTTTCGATCATGTGACAAACCTGTTTTTCGCCTGCTCGAGTGATTTTTCTACTTTAGCATGGAAATTCGGTTCAAAACGTCCACTTTCATACTATTTTCTGAAAGATCTATTGCGTTTTCAAAAAAATGGAAAAAACAGCTCAATGACATAGTTTCTGAACAACAACACCAGCTAGTTTCATCCATTTTCGAACAAAAATTAATTAAAACTTATGTCAAAAAGTTGGACTCTGATTTGACAACAACCTTAAGAAGAAATATGCAATATTTCTTATTATGGTAATAAGCGCTTAATAAAAATAAAGCAATAGCAAAATAAAAACAAGAATAAATTACCTGAATTTTAATTTTGAAATTAAATACCTTTTACATATATCACAAATGATTTGAAAAAATGTTTTGCTTATCCCAGTTTCGATTGTCTTTTCTTTGAAGCTCTATCACGGAGATTTTTAATATTATTACTTCACCAGTATCACAGTCTTTCTGATGCTCCAGCTATGCCAAACCTTTTGCAAAACATTCAAAAGCTTCAGAATTGCTAATTTGTTTGTTTTCTTCGTTCCATTCCATAGCTTACGGGAGCTCAAGTTAAATTCAAAGGAACTCTAAGAAAGGGGATCGAAAATATATGTACTCGTAGTTCGGAAAGGACTGCTTGCACACAAGGAATATTGTAGTTTAAAAAAAAAAAAAAAAAAAAAAAGCTTTCAAAAATGGATTTTGCAAACAAAGAATGTGATAGAATAAAAAAAAAAAAAAAAAAAAAAAAAGAAAAAGCTTTAAAAATGGATTTCGGTTAATCAAGAGTTTCGGTTAAAAGAATTTCAGATAAAAAAGGTTCTACTGTATATTAAATATTTAAGGAAAAGTGGGCAGTTGTATAAAATAATTTTTATCTGCGCTGCGCAAAAGATAAGAATTAACTTTTTGCATAATAATAGTCAACTCTATGGAGCAACTTATTATCAGCCAAATATCGTAAAAATTCAGAGAGATATCGGCTTTAGAGTGAGCTGTTTTAGTTTCTCACTAAAACTCGCTGAATGATAAGGGATTGTCCACAAATTGTTATTTTTAAATTATCAGGCAGCGTTTGGAGCAAGTTTTTTGAAAAAGCTATTAATAGTTTATGGTTATGTTTAGGAAGATTTTGACTCTAAACTACAAGGAAGAGGAAAATATAGTCCATACATTGATTACATTTAGGTAAATTGAGGAGTTTATGGTAAAATTTTATGAAATTTAGCCCGATACTCAATACATTCTACGGTAAATTCTATCGCATATACATATTTTCTGTATACATGTAATTTGTATTACAATGGTAAAAATAATAAACTAAAATCTAAGATATACATTTTTTATGCGTTAAGAGTCAACTTGCAATTTGATTTTCATAGTGATATTTCAATAGCTTTTTGAGAAATTACGTTTTGCATATTGAATTTTCACAGAAAAGTGCATTTTCCATAAAATACATTTATTTAACTGAAACATTTACTTAACTATTTTAAACTTTATTTAAAATTTACTTAACAGCTAAATGAATTGGAAATTTACTGTACTTATAGATCAAGGTCATTTTTTTTTTTTTGTGCTAACTTTTTTGAACTAAAGTATCATTAAAAAAAGAAAAAAAAATAGTATACAAATTAGGATATCTGATTACGTTTAAAATGAGATTTTTGTTTTACATCTGTGTATTACATTTTATTAAAGCCCACATTTTTTACTTTCCAAATCTGCACTTACATTTATTTTAATATAAAAAAATCTAAGTTATCAGAATTTAAAAACATGAAACCGGAAGTGCCAAACATTTCAACGTTAAAATTTTTTCCCCTTCGAACAAAAACCTTTAAAACTGTCTTTTAGATATAAACTGCAAAAGACCTTGATTGATAAATACAGTAAATTCCTAATTCACATAACTGTTAACTAAATGTTAAGGAAAGTTTAATATAGTTAAGTAAATATTCAGGTTAAATAAATGTATTTTATAGAAAACTTTTCAGTAAAAATTAGATACGCAAAACGGGATTTCTCAAAAAGCTATTGAAGTAATCACTATAAAAATGAAATTGCAAGTTATTGACTCATAACTCATGAAAAATGACCAATATACCTTACATTTTAGTTTATTGTCTTCAACACTATCATACAAATTACGTGTATACAGAAAATACTTATATATATGCGATAGAATTTACTGTAGTGTGTTTTGCGTATTGGGCTAAATTTTGCAAAATTTTACCATAAACTCTTCAATTTACCTAAATGTAATCAATGTATGGACTATATTTTCCTTTTCATCATAGTTTGGAGTCAAAATCTTATAGCCGTAAACTATAATTAAATAGCTTTTTCAAAAAACTTGCTCCGAACGCTGTCAGATAACTTAAAAATAACAATTTGTGGACAATCCCCTATCATTCAGTGAGTTCTAGCAAGAAACTAAAAAACAGCTCACTCTAATGCCGATAACTCTCTGAAATTTTACGATATTTGACTGATTTTTTTTAATAAGTTGCTCCATAGAGTTGACTATTAAATTATGCAAAAAGTTTAATTTTTATCTTTCGCGCATGCACAGATAAAAATTATTTTATACAACAGCTCATATTTCCTTAAATATTTAATATATTTATATTCCAACTGCACTATTTTAATTCTACTACATTTTGTCAATTTTTCTGAAACTGGTGTTAAATTTGGTTAAAAACGCTGCATGTTATAAGCAAAAAAACAGGCAAGAATTTTTAAAAAAAAATTGCTATATCTCTATTAATATACATGCCATTCTTACACAAATGAATACATATATTGTACAATGCTTGCTTGTTGCTTATGTATATTCTGTAGCGATAGATCATTTCGTGCATTTTATTTTACAGTGTGATCCCAAGTACTATTTTTTTCTTTAATTTTTTGTTGGCCACCTAATTATCCTCATTATAAAAAATGACGTTGATAAATATGGTCAAACTTGTTCTTTTTAATCCTAAAATTCCAGAAGAATTTGACAAGTGTATTTTTAAATAGACAAAATGTCTAAAATTAAAAGTTGACAGTCATTAATGGCCATATAGTGTATTCCCATGTATGAATTCGGCCGGTAATCTCAAATCGACATACATTGAATCTTTACAGGAAGCATATTGTTTGTCTCCACAGTAACACCCCCCCCTCTCCTGCCCTGATGGCAGTGGGGGGGGGGGGGATGTCAAATGACAAATCCCGCCACAAGCTGCAAGATCATATCTCACAAAGCCTATCAAAATCCATTTTCACATTTCAAGAACATATCAACTTAAAACACAGTTGAATGAAGTACAGGGAGAAAAAATACTTTTGAAGAAATATTCTTTTGGTGAGAATAAATTGCTTTATCGCAAATCTGTATAATTAATGCCCTTAAAATTTACAGATAATCTATTTAAAAAAAAAAAAAAAAAATCGCTTTTAGAGTCACAAATAGACATTCAAATATACTATAAAAATAAATTGAACATAATAAATTTAACTAATATGTATGAAATAAGTCATTAGAAAGACTTCACTTAGATAAATAAATTAAAATATATGAGATAACATCTGCAATTTAGACAATCACAAAGACAAACTAATTTGTTCTAAATGTATTTTGTTAATCATGAATTAGAAATTTCTGAGTTAAAAAGAAAAAAAAATTTTTTTTTTAATTATCCAGTTAAAGTTTTAGTAATTAAAAAAATAGAATGCTAGAACCTTAAATAGATGAAAGATGACATTTTAAAGAAGTTTGGAGAATTTTTGCAAAATATTAGGATGTAAATCAGCTTATAAAGAAGTATATCATCTTTTTTCTTCAGATAGTGAGGAATTTTTTTTTTTTTTTTGTTAGCATAAAATTAGACAACAAAGTATTTAATAAAATAATTATTTAGATATTAAAATAAAGACCAATTTATATTTTTTCATTCACAACCATAGCATAATAATAAGTTTTAAAGTATAAGATTTTCACAGATATGAAACAATTTTAAGTGAGTATATCTTTCATTCTAAGTTAATATTTTTCTACTATAAGATTAAAAAATGTTTATATATCGAGGATATAACTAAATAAAGCGCAAGAAATTTTATTTTATTTAAACTTTAAATATTGCTGTTAAATGATTTTAGAATGAAAATTACAATTCAAATTTAAATTGCAGTTAATTATTCTTTGTAAGATGCAAAAATATTTATTTATTAATAGTATAAGTAAGTAATAAGTAATAACATAATTTTAAACTTAAAATGTAATGTTACTTGCATATTACAATGGAAAATTAAATTTTAATTGTAATTAGTTCTAAATTTTATTACAAACTCATTTAACAGCAATATTCAAACTTTAAACTAAAACTTTTTTTTTTTTTACATTTTAATTAGTTATAAAATCGATATGCAAATATTTTTGCATCCTATAGTGGAAAATATCCCCGGATCAGCAATGTTTATTTTTATTAAACAAAACTAACTTTCTTATGTTTTAAATACTATTTTGTGCATCTTACAAATTTTCCTATATGATATCATCAGCTAATCGGCAAAAGATCATATGATATTACAATGCACTCCGCATAAGATTACCAAGTGATCAAATGATCGAAAACCAATAGGAATAAGCTTAAAAATTGATTCATTAGTAGTCGGGATGCGGTGGTCGAAAGCTGCCAGGTAGACAAAAAGCCTTCCCTGCTGACCTCGGAAAGTGAGGTTGCTAGGACAAAAAGTAGACGGGTTATGACATTTGGCAAAGTTCGGCATAGAATTATCCACTGTATGGGTACGCTCTTGAACCTCCTCCCATTTAAGATACTTTTTAAATACACAAACATAAAAAGGAAAACAGAATTAAAAATTAACTTCCACAGTGGGTTCAGGGACTCTGCCCTCTCTGATAAAAATTTCTCAATTCTTCTTTATCTTAGTGTTGGACGAGAATTTTTTTAAAAATATTTTTTCCAAAATTGAAGAAAAAGAAAATTTAGTTATTTAAATTTCAAATTCAAGGGAAATGCAATAATAGTGCACATATAATTAGTTGCAACAAAGTATTACAAAATTCAAGTTACCTATTATTAAATTTGCGTAAGTCAGAATGTCCCATCATTCTCATTTCTTTAGAGACATTATTAGGCGATGTGTATTGAGGTGGACGAATGGAACTTATGCGTTTCTTTTCATCTGGAATTATGATGAATGTTTCAATATTATGGTCTAGAAGATATTTGTGTCGTTCTCCACCACATCCAGGTTCAACTTCATATTCATCATTTAGACAATTCAAAGTTTCTCGGGTGACATGAACATGCCTAAATTACATAATGATAATTTTAAAAAACTATAAAGAAACAAAGATGGATATGAAAGTTCTAATTTGATTATTCAATTGATGAGACTAAAATTAAACTAACATATCATATTTACTTGCATATTTTTTTACCATTTCTTCAATGCTAAAAACAAAGGGTTAAAAATTTTGAATTTTTCAAAGTACTCATTCATGTTCAATTATTTAATGGGAAAGTTTAAGTAACTAAAGAAATGAGTATGTTTAATATGAATATAATATTTTAATAAATAATTAACATTAAATAAGGTTTATGACTGCTTGAACAATTTTTAAATAGGCTTAATCAGAGAAAAAAAAAATTCTTTACTTAGTTTTCAGAAGTATTCTGAAATGAAAAAACAAAAAATTATTTAGTGAGAGACTATTTGGGTCATTTAATTTAGTATTTAAATCTGCCATTTTCTTTAAACAGTGAAACATTTTAGAAAAGCAACTTTTCTAATTAACAGTATTTTACAAAATTGGAACTGAAAAATGGTATTTTTATACATTACTATCTGACCCGCCCGGCTTTACCTGGGACCGTGATAATAACTTTAAATGAACCTCAAATTTGTATGATTTTATATCTTTAACTCCATTTTGTCAAAATATATATTTTTAAAGAGAAAAAAAAAATCACAAAAAAAATATTGAATTGAAAGTATATGTTATTTGGTATTTTAATTTATGCATAATTTGATTTTTGAAGTCTATGCATACCGAAAGCGAGCGAAACTGTGACGAAGCACTCGGGTTTTTACAGATGTCAAAATTTTCACACATTTTATTTTGTAAAAAATATTTCTACCAGCTTGAACATTTAAAAATGTTTGTAGGTGCTGTAAATCTGGTCTATAGAGATGCAGTTCTAAAATGATAATGTTAAAATACAGACGTTTAGCATCTTTTGGCGTAGAAAAAACATCGTTGCAGTGAGGCACAAAGTGACCTGCGTTCACCGCTATATTTGAAAGGGTTAAAATTCTTTTTTAAAAACCAATTGTACCACCGATTAGAAGAAGGTTTCAGCTTTGAGAGCATAATTTTGATTTATCGGTACTTCTAAAATTGGATGGACACTGCCTTAAAGGGGATTATTTTTCTTTTTTTTTTCAACTGCAATATTTTTTAAAATTGACTATGACATTTGAGATATAAGAGTACGATCTTTTAGAATATGTCTTCAGTTTTTAACTTTACTAAGTGGTTTGGCTGATGGAAGTTAATAAATAACGACAAAATACACCCAAAATTCCTTTCTTTTTCTTCATTTCCTCCCGATGTGTAAATAGGGTATCTGCACATGTGAAAGTGCTTTTTCTCTCTCGGAAGAACTAAGAGGAGTTTTTAATGAGGTTCTTTGTAATTTTTAATTAATAATTCATTGTCTGAATATATATTTTTAAATGAAAAAAATTGCGAAAAAATATTGATTTTTAAAAGTGCTTGTTAGAAGACATTATCTTGTTTTTTCCCTGTTTAGTTTGGTCATTTCATAAAATAATAAATAGTTCTTGTTGTCAGAACTCTTTGAAATTTTTATCGGTTATAAATATAACATTTTTGCAGCCCATGTAAAAATTTTGTGAAAAAAAGATTGAAAATTTTAGCAAAAGGGTTTAAAGAAGTTCTTCTTAATGAATGTTTGGTTCGAATTTAAATTACAGGATTTTCACCTATCATTACGATTTTTTCTTCTTTTTTTTTTTACAAAAATAATAAAATTCAAAATATAATTGTCCAAATGCTTAAAGATATAGATATGTTATATAAAATTCGTGTCCGCTGGCTGTGTGAAAAATAATAATAAACTTATATTTAGCAGTAAAAGAAGTTGAAATAACTGCAAAAGGGGAGGGAGGGGGAAATTTAATGTAAAAAAAAAAAAAAAATACATTTCTTGTTGTCCAAAGCCTATGTATAAATAATTTTCATGCATGCTAAGATATTGAATTGAACAAACAGTTTTTTCTGTTATTAAAAGAAGTTGAAATAACTGCAAAAGGGAAAAAGTGTGTGTCTGTGTGTGTGTGTGGGGGGGGGGGGGGGATTCAATGTTAAAAAAATACATTTCTTGTTGTGCAAAGCCTATGTATAATTTTCATGCATGCTAAGATATTTATATTGAATTGAACAGTTTTTTCTGTTATTTTTATTTTTCATTTTTTTTCTTCTGATTGATGGAATTATATGCCAAAAATTTTGAAAGTGAAACTCATTATTTCCCTCTAATAGCAGACTTACCAAGTTCTGAAACCCAAAAATCAGAAATTTTATAGGAGATTTTTTTTTTTTTTCAGTAAAAACATTTTTTAAATGTAAGCATGTTTAGTACAAGTTTAAATTTTAATTGTGCTTGCCTGTCATTGAAAATTAAATACATCACTTTTACTCAAATAAGAAAAAAATATATGCATTTCTTATATGTAGAAAAAACAAGTATATTATATTTAGGTTATTTAACATATAAAATTAACTACGAATAACTGGGGAAATTTCCTTTCATCATAATCACATATAAACAATTAGTGAAGACTTTAATTTTTATTTTAGACAAATTATGGATAGTCAAAATTACAGACTATTGAAAAATGTATGAGAAAATCAGGAGATATATGTCAAAAATCAGGAGCACAGAAAAACATGTGAAAATCAGGAGTCTCCTGCCAAAATCTGGAGACTTGGCAAGTCTGAATATGTTATATACTTTCTGAACCACATTTCTGAATCAAATATGTTTCCAATGACGGTATGTAATTTTTGTACTAAAATATTGATATTTAGTTGTAAAAATCATGGTTTTATGCATGACTATTTCTTTTTATCATTCTTTTTCACATCTAAATCCAGAGTTAAATTTTTTGATTTTCAAACTAATTTTTTCACCCTTAAATCTGATAATACATGGACAAATCGATACTCGATCATTAGCTAAAAGGTTAGTATATAGTATTAAAATTTCTGAGCTATTGTTAAAAAATTAAGTGTATTTTTTAATCCAAATGTACATACTGTTAATCCTATGGCAAAATGCATGGAAAATTGAAAAAAACAAAAAGTGATTTCAGGGAATAAATTTTTTTAAAGGGTTATTTTCATATTTTTTTTTTTTATATTTTGCAGCGTTTCAAAGAGAATTGGAAATAACTGCTATTTTGTATTTTCTTTTCTACGTAATTTCATTTTGAAATCTATGCATAATGTTGAAATATCCTGGGAAAAGGGAAAGAGAGGGGGGGGGGGGGGGGGTATTATAATATTTTAAATGCTTAAAACTTTGTCGTTATCCTCTAAACTTTGAAATTTTTAGGAGTTAAATCAATGTTTTTGTAGCTAGGTCAAAAAATCATGAAAAAATATTGCTATTTAGTGGTAAAAGGGTGTATGGTTTTTTTTTTTTTTTTTCACTTGGTCTTTTCAGTAGTTAAAAAAATTCTTGTTATTCTTTGAGATTTAAAACATTTTATCATGAATTTCAGAACTTATTTAAAGATTATTTTATGCACTATTCAATGTTCAAATCGGTCAAGTTAGTTCAATTACATACGTTTTACAGAGTCAAAACTACACATTGACTACATTGTGGTGTGCAATGTCCAACATTTTTTTTTTGAGGGGGGGGGGGGGGGGAGAGTAAAATTTTCTGAACAGAGAATTCATATTTTTTAAATAACCATTCTTTATTTACCGTTTCTAACATTTAAAATGTCTAATTAATAATATTTATGAACCATGTATTTTTAATTATATTTATATTTACACACACATGTTGAAAATGAAAGAAAGTTAAAAAAACAAACAAATTATGTGCAAAAAAACATTTATTAATGAAAACTACATATTTAAAGGGAATAACTTTCAGGCAATGCAGCATTTTTAAATAATACATGAAGCATGATTTTATAATGATAGATGTATAACAGTTTTGTTGCCATAGTTAAGACTTTAAAATCTAATTTTGATTTTTAAGATTATTTGAAAATATTTAACTTACTTCTCACATAATGATTTTTTTTGTTGCTGTATTTTGAAAATAAAATAAACAAGTTAAAAAATATTGATATTAACATATTAGCATTTAATGAATGTTTTTTATATACGAAAGTCATGCAATATTCAGCAGATTGCGTGCATTTGCTTTCACAAATCAATAACTTTAAAACTTCTGCTGGTGAAAATGCCATCATATACAAAATGAAATGTCCATTTTTATTCTTTAAACTTAAATCTTTTATTATGCTTACAAAAAGTGGTGTAATTTCCACAAACTTTTACATTCATGATTTCTTTTGTTAAATTAAAGATGCTTTTAATGCTTGTTTTACTCAATAAGTCCATTTATTAAAAAAATATTTATCTTCAAATGGCTATTGAGATTCTACATTTGCAACAATTCCTTTTTTTTTTTTTTTTTACAGAGCAAATTAGCGTATTAGAGACAGCAGAGTCTGAAGGGGGGTTGGTGAGCTTATCTCGTAGGGGGTAGAACTTCCTAGTACTATACATTTAAAAATAAATGTGAAAATTTGCAGATCAACAGCTTGCAATACATGGTTTCTCACTAAATAATGGTACAATAAACAAAAAAGCGTCTCTGTTAAAATACTTCTAGTGCTGAAATCTAAAAATGACAAATTCTGGCTGTGTTTAGATTACCCTCTTCAGACTCGAAATACGCAAATGAGGAACTCTATTGTTTTCCTCATAAAGACTTAACTGATTATTTTACATTTTGATTTCACTTCTATACAACTGAATGTTTTTTGCTTTAAAACAAAACCAATAAATGGCAGCATTGATGCTGATCTCCTCATAAAGTAAATTTTATTTTCATCTGGGTTTGCAAAATGTCTTACAGATAATGTAGCCAAGAAAGTAAGCAATTTTCATAGTTATCCCACATTAATCTTCACTCATGTGAAAACACCAATTTACTAATGTTAATACTATGGAAGAATTCTTTTAAGATAGCTCGCTTACATTTCAATATTTTTTATATTGTCTAGCTGAGATCGATCAGTACATAGGCCGTTTTTTACTTTTTCGATTTTCTTTGCAGGTTTTTTTAAAATGAGAATACTTTCACTTTCGAAACCGGTTCTGAAAGTAAAAGCATCCTAATAATAAAAAAAAAAAACCTGTAAACAAAATTAAAAAAATAAACGGCTTTTGTGCAGATCGATCTCAGCTACCCAATGCAAAAAACAAAAAAAAAAAATCTCTATATAATAAAAGCCAGTGTAACGCTGGGCGGGGCGAATCCATCAATCTTACCAGTCTTTCAGGAAGAGACTCAAGGGAAAAGGATCCATTCTCCCATTGGTTGACAAGAAACAAGGATCCCGCGATTTCTTCTCAAGGTTACAAGTCCTGATAATTGAGCAGTAGTAGACACTTTTTAACAAATCAGTGCAAGGCACATCGCATTACACCACCAAAATAAATCTCCAAGTGTCACTTGAGATTATTTCAAGTATTAAGTTGCAATTATATTTAAATTTTTCTTTGCGACATGTAAGGAATTTTAATTTATTTCTCATATAAAGTGATTCACGGAAAACAATGATATGGTATTTTTAAAAATATCCTTTTTTTCCTGCAAAAAATTGATAAAACTGACTTTCTTTTAAAAAAATAATCAATTTAAATATTTTAGGCTTATTATTTTGTAACTTATTTTAAATTAATATTACTTATATTTTCTTTTCTATATACAGGTGTATGTAAATTTAAACTTAAAAAACATATCCCATATTTTAAAAGTAAAAAATTAATATTTATACGAAAAGTAAAATTAATAATTTTTGATTTATAGCTTTGCATCAGGAGGACAAAGCTTAGGGGATTAGACAGTTGGGATTTCAACCCGAGATACTTATTTATTAATCAATATACATCTTTAAAAAAATTTGGAGGGGGGGAGAAGGGGGGGTAAACGATAAAATACAATTTCAAAGTGTTATTAAAAAAAATAGTATTATTCAATAGTTGCAGCAGACTGTTTTAATTACGCACTTTTATTGCATATTTATTAAATTTTTGTTTTGTTAAGAAATCTTAATTTTGTTATAGTAGTATTTTAGCCGGAAAACCTGGTTTACCCAGAAATATTGTAAATGCTAATTGTGTGTTTATTAAAACATAAACTAGCCGTACTTTGCTCATCTAAACGCTTCCATATTGTCAATTATTTTTTTTATCAGTTTTTCAAGTTTTAAGTGAAAAACACAATTTTTACCCACCATCCTTATAACGACTATCTCGTTATATATGTTTGCATTTTATTCCCCCCCCCCCCAGACAGTTTCAATTAAAATTCTGTTTAATAACTTATTTATTTTGCGCACTATAGTCTAACAGTGCAGCCCTTAAATTAAATGCAACATTTAAAAACTAAATCGATTGTATTAACAGCCTTCTCACTTAAATTAAACTATTCTAACTACTCATCTCTTTAATAAAATAAAATCAGTGAATCACTCTCCATTTTCACTTTCCAATTCTTTCACACATACGCTTTAACCTTGTACAAAATTCGTTACGGCTGACTGTTAGTTATTTTAACTTCGTCATTTCCTTATTTGGGCATGAATATAACTCATCATTCAAAATCACTTTACATGCAATCTACTTATTAGAATTATTTTCGCTTCACACCCTTTTGTTCAGATGTCTGGCAATTCTGCATTTTTGTGGTAAAGCGGTGAATCTTTGATCTAACATCTGGTCTAGAAAAATACAGTCTCATGCTTTTTAGCCTAACGAACTCTGTCTGTTACTATGCCTTTCCAGATAACACTTTTTATTTTTACATTTAACCGCAGCTGTATCAATGTACAGATGAGGCTCAGTCTATCATGACTCAGGAATGTATGCAGCCCACAATCTGCCCCCCCCCCCCTACACAATTAATATGGTAGAAGCCTACCGTACATTTTTACCGTACACATACCAGCCAATGTTTCTATTACCCCCTGTGCATGGCGCAAAAATACTTTTAGATTGGCGATATTGTAGCCCGCCAAGCAAGAAAGTTGTAACTGTATATTCTTCCCAATTCCTGCTTTCTCTCTAGCCTCGTGATGACGTCTTAAAAGAGGCTCCTTATTGCTTCTCCCCTGTACCTCTCCCTTCGACTTTCATCATGAAAATAAGATAAGTCTTCGTTTACCGAATTGGAGTTTTTTTTTAATAGGACCTGGTGTTTCTCGCAATCTTAATCAATCGGTTAATTCTCGCAATCTTATAAACGCAAACGGACATCTCTTCTAGCAAAAAAAGCCATCATATAAAATTGGTCTCCGTGACCAGCTTTTTTCTCCATTAACAAAAAAAATGTAAGGGAGAGGTACTTGCTTCTAAGCCTTTTTTTTCTGCATGGATTTCTGGCAGCGATGGATTCCCCCCGGCTGTCACACCGTGCCCGCTACGTGGGTTTCATCATGGAGTTGAACTTTCGCCCTGGACGACCGCTCTTCGCCGTAAAGTATCTGTGCCTGCCTGCTTCTCTGCTTTTCCCCTTTGCCAACCCCCGGAGTTGTGGAATCAGCTGCTCCCTTCCCGTCGCCTAAGAAATCTGCCTGCCTTACATCCTCCCGTGCCGAAGATTTCTGCCCGCGTGCAAACTTATCTCTCGGAACATTCCCCCCTGCCCTTTTTGTTGCATCGACTTTACGTTCGCTTATACACCGGACAGTGCATTAATCGGCTGATAAATCATCCCTACTAAGGAAACAGCTTTCAACTCAATCACATAAAGGTGATTCTTCAAATAATTGTGTGCTCTTTTGTCTACTGAGGTGTGCGCGTGTGTTTTGTGCAACCATTCGACTGTGCCTACAAGTTTCCAACAAAATGATGTGCAATTAGTTTCTTTTTATAATCTTCTGTTTTCACAAGTCCTACAAATTCTACAATCCTACGGTACTGTTTGTGAAAAATACTACAAATTATTCATCAGTTAAGTGCAGTGAAACACTGATTTCAAACCAAAAAAAAAACCCTGCAAAAACGTGTGCTACCCCCCTCATGTGTAAAGAAAAGGTGATAAGAGAATACTCGCCTTAGCGAGTGCTAAAATTTCCCTTGTTTACTTTCTGTTTACGAAAAACGAAAGGAACGTCTGAGCGAGTCAGTGATTGAATGAATGAATCCCGCTCTCCAACCTCCTCAATATTCTGGAAAAGTGTGTTTTTTTTTTTTACCATACGACACCAACCAGTTTGTGAAATAATTTTGTGAAGTGCTCAATTAGATAGTAACGTTCTGTTGTGAGGTTTTATAAGTTGTTCATTTTTATTCAAGAGGCAGTTTGCGATAAAAAAAAAATCTCTCCAAAAAAGTCATTTGCTGCCAAAGAATCGTTTTAGTGATTCACTCTCACGCATACATGAATTTTTAGCAAATGTGTATGATATTGACAAAGAGATCATGAAGGTGCAAAAAAAAAAGTGAAAATATATAGTGCTAATTCCCTTAAATAGCACATTTTTAGAGTACGAAAGCATATTTTAATTCTACCATTTAATTGCTTTCCTTTCGCTTAATTTTCTTTTCAGTTAATTCTGGAAACCTTGTTTTAAAATTTTTAAAAGTTGTTTCATTCCATTTGTATGCTTTCTTATTCCATAAGTACTCACAAGTACTTCTTATTTAATTTTATTAATATTATTGTGTTTTTGTACAGGATACGAAAACACAGTGATATTGCTATTTTTGATATTTTGTGTTGTCTATTATAATATTTATAAATATAATATAAGTAGTTTTTTTCCCATTGCATTGAATGTTCCAATATCTTTAGTTATTAAGATACACATTCACCTTTGCTTAACTTTTAATGCATATTAAAATATATTAATTTTTTTTCTCTCTCAAAAAGAGTTAACGAAGATTATACTTTGTCCCATATATTTTTCTGGTTCGCCTTTCGGCTTGAAAATATTGTGAGAAATATTTTTGATTTCTGTCCTTTCAGAGAAATAAGGACAGATAGCAAGTTTTTTTTCTCTGCTAAAAAGGATAAAATAAGTTTTTAATTCAGTTGCTTGCTCCTACCAGTTTTATTTTGAAAGACTTACATGTTTCATTCATTAAAAAAAAAAATAAAATAAAATAAAATAAAATAGGAGCTATTGCGAAATATTTTTCTGTTTCTCTTTTGCTTAAAATAAGCAACGATATTATTTTTACTTTGGGAAACACAATTTTGTCCCTGGATAAGTTTTCTTTCTCTCTATTTTTTTTATATAAGGTTTAAAAAAAAATAAGACCTTTTGTTTATTTTTTAAGTTGTGTATTAGTTTTTTTAATGTGATTATTTTATTTCATTATTTTATTTGCTTTGCATTTTTATTTGTTTATGTGTGTTATATTTAGATATGTATGCAGAATTTCAGTAAAAATTTTTTATTAGAGAATTTGTGTTAGGTAAACCGTTGACCATGTCCGCTAAACAAGTTCAAATCAACATTAACCAATTTGACGGAGATCCGGATTTGCTTAAATTCTTTTTTAACCAAATTAGGTCGGTCGCTGAAATTAACAAATACAGCCCTCAGACTACCATTGCTGTACTTGTAGGCAAGTTAATTGGTCCCGCTCAAAAATTTTATGCTCAGAATCCGGAAATTCAAAAAATTAATGATCTAGATACGCTTGAAAAAGAATTTGCCGCATTTTTCTCACCCCCCAGCAAGTGCGTGGCTGGCGTTGAACTTTCGAGCTTATCTCTTCTGCCAGTGGAGTCAATTAAAAACCTGGCACATCGGTTAAACGTGTTAGCCGCAACTGTCTATTCAGATATTAAAGACGAAAATGCCCGTAACACGATTAAACTTATGAAATTTATGGAAGCTGTGCCAGCTAACATACGAATAAAGTTACAAGAAGAAGGCGTGAATGAATATCGTGCTGCTGTTGAAAGAGCACAGATATTACACGAAATTCTGCATAACGAAAAGATTCTACATTCCTTACCCTCTGTCAGTAAATCTCAAAATAACATCGAAGAGCAATTGAAGGAACTCTCGGAAAAAATAAATGCATTAACACTCGCACCGCCTGGACCCAAAACTGAAACTAAAAAAAAATGACATGCAAGGTAGCCCAAAGTATAACGCAAATGCGATGCGCTATAGGAAAAATTTCAAAACGCGAAATTTCCCAAAACGTTTTTCCCCTCACAAACTTCCACAAAGAAAAGTTGTAACTTGTCAACTCTGTTTCCGTAATGGCCACCAGGCACATCAGTGTTTTAAATGGAAAAGAGTTAATACACAGAGAAGGGAAAATTTTAACAGACGCAACAATTACCAGGTTCAGGAAAACTAGAACAGAGACACAATTTTTATGCTGATGATTTTGTGTCTCAACCATGTGACTTAACATCAGCAACATTTCCTATTGACCCTACATTACCAAAGATCTCTAAAGAAAGATTAGTCAATTCAACCGGGTCACAAACTTCAGATCACATTAAAATTGCAAGAAATATCACTACTCAAACAGAAAATGAAGGCGATAAAATTGTTCACATCATTTGTAGTGTTAATACGCATTCTCCATCACTTCCTCTTGTAAAGGCCACTATTGCAAACCATAAAATCACCCTATTGGCTGACTCTGGAAGTAGCATTTCGTTACTTTCACAAAATTTATTTAATGAACTTAAACCTGTATTAAAATACAAGAGACTATCAACAGCCATAAATATTAAAACCGTCAATTCGGATGTTTCTTTTTCTTCATGTATTAGAGCATCCATTAAATTAGAAAAAAAATCCTTCTCGCACCACTTTTATATAGTGGATATTCCTGAATCCTCCAGTTTTGAAGGCATTCTTGGTTTTGATTTCATTAGTAAATTTAACATTATCATTGATACTTTCAATAAATGCATTCACATTAACAACAACTTGACTATTCCACTAGAAACATCACACACTAAGTCTAAAGTCAGTGAAAGTAATCAATGTAACACCTTGTGTGATGTAGTGACAAATCAAAAAGTTTTCTTAACCCGTAAAATAATTCTAGAACCCCAAGAGCAAACATGGTGCTCAGTTTACACAAACAATAATATCAAACATGACATAAATTATCTATTTGAATATGTGGCAGATAAAAAAGATGTAATAAGTCATGATGCCATTATTCAATTGAATAAGAAAACTAAACGCAAAAAGAAGCCTGTACAATTAAATCATTTCTTTTCTATTTCACTTAAAAATAATTCTGACACTACCATTCATCTCCCTAAACACACAAAAATTGGACATTTATCTGAAGTTGAGGAAATTCTTGACTACCCCTCTGATAATTTGGACAAGCATCATAACTCAGAACAACACTTCCTAAATTTTATTCAGGCATCTAATGAAACATTAAAAAAGAGGAAAGAGGATTTGGCAGCTACCGATTTTGATTTTACACATTTAAGTTCTAATGAAGCAAATACAATGACTAAATTATTACTTAATTACTACCCGGCCTTTTCAAAATCATTAAATACACTTGGACATACTGATAAGATTGTACCTGATTTGAAATTTATTAATGACTACCCTATAAAAACTCTTCCTTTTCCCCTTCCTCAATCTTTGCAAAAAGGTACTTTAGAACAAATTAAAGATCTGCTTGATGCCAAAATTATTGAACGCCACTGTTCAGAATGGGCTTGCCCCATGCTTTTAGTCAAAAAGAAACCAGACGGAACTGGTAAACAAAAATTTCGTCTCGCCTTAGATCTTCGAATGGTAAATACTGTAATTCAAGGATCATCTTACCCTCTACCTAAAATTCAAACCATCATTTCAAATCTTTCTCAGTATCGATATTTTTCTTCTCTTGACTTTCATCAGGCATATCATCAAATTGATTTGCCAGAAAAATTCCAAAATCAGTTGACATTTACTACTATGTTTGGTTCTTTTAGATACAAGAGATTAGTGTTCGGATTAAAAAACAGTGCTTCTATTTTCCAAGCTTTAATGGACTCTTTGCTTGATGAGTTACAATTAGATGGTGTTTATACATATCAGGATGATTTCATTGTAGGTGCAAACTCTTTTGATGAAATGTGTAATAAATTAAAAAAAATTCTCTCTATCCTAACCAAATACAACTTAACCCTGTCTCCTAGCAAGTGTACTTTTCATAAATCTAGTATTGACTATTTGGGATTTCATGTAGAAAATCAGTCCGTTTCCCCGATTCAGTCAAATATCATAAAAATAACATCTTTTCCCACACCTACAACTAAACGTCAACTAAAAAGACTCATTGGTGTCATTACATTTTATAAGAGTCTAATTCCATCCTTTTCTGAGTTAGTACAACCACTGATAAACCTAACTACTCCTAAAGTTAAATTTAAATGGACAGTTAAACATCAAGAAATCATGGACACAATACAGAAAATTTTCTTTAATTCTCCCATGGTTAGATTACCTGATTGGAACAAGACATTTTATTTAAATACAGATGCGTCAAATGTTGCTATTTCTGGTGTTTTATTACAAGAACATGATCAACAACTTTTACCAGTTGCATATTTTTCTAAATCTCTTAAGCCATCAGAAAAAAAATACCCTGCACTCAAATTAGAACTCATGGCAATTTATAAATCTGTAACCGCTTTCAAATATTATTTATATAACAGACAATTTGTAATTCTTTCTGACAGTAAACCCTTAGAAAAATATAACAAGACTACTAATCCAGCTGATATTATCTCTCGTTGGCTCATGGAGCTTTCAGAGTACTCATACACTTTTAAACATATCCCTGGTAAGAAAAATGTTCTTGCTGACTATTTATCTCGCTGTACTTTTGAAAACAATCAACAAACTCTGGATACTAACCCTGAACTTATCCATGACCCTCAACCATTACCTATTGTTGACTATGATACACCAGACAGTAATAATTCATGTTCAAGCGCCACTAAGAAATATGTAAACTATCTTGTATCTGGTAAACAAACAAATCCAGATCCTTTATTAGAAATTTCAAATGAAACTTTCTGCACTGAACAAAAAAATGACACCACCTTGTCCACTGTTTACAAAGATATTCTAAAGAAAGGACCTTCTCAAAAATATCCTTATTACTTCATACACCCTGATTCGAAAGTTTTAATGTTAAAAAAAGAAAACAATCTTAATAACACTTTTTCATATCACATTGTTGTTCCTAACTCTCTTAAAAGCAAAGTTTTAACAATCTCTCATTTATCTCACTTTGGTTTTAATAAAACCTATGAGTTCCTATCATCAAGATATTTTTGGAAAGGCATGTATGTTGACACCTTAAACTTTGTAGCTTCATGTGTCAAATGTCTTCAATGTAAACATCATCAAACCCCTCCTGCACCCTTACAACCCACCTACACGCCCAGATATCCTGGCCATACTATTAGTACAGATCTCGTTGGACCTTTTTCTAATGGTAAACATATTTTAACTATTACAGATCACTTTTCAAGACACGTTGAACTTTTTCCACTTAATGATACATCTGCAGCTAAAGTCGTTAAATGTTTATTCTCTTACATAACCACCTTTGGGAGACCTTCTGTTGTCTTATCAGACTTAGGACCCCAATATACATCTCAAATATACAACATTTTTAATGATACTCTAGGTATTAAGGTACTTCACAGCTCTGTTTCGAGACCACAAAGCAATGCTCTTTCGGAGAGAATAAATAAATCTATCAAATACTCTGTTAATATACTTTTGCAAGAAGGTCACTCATTTGAAAATGCAATATTTATACACAAGTCGCTCTATAATAGTTCAAAACATTCAACTACATTATTCACTCCTAATCTTCTCCATTTTGGACGTGAACTTTCATTAATTTTTGACACTTTTGATCAGAATAGCAATCAACCTTTTCTAGACAAACATACTGAAATACATAAACTACTTGAAGATTTACACAAAATATATGACAAGGCTTACAATAACATTAAAACAGCACAGGATAAAAGATATAAACATTACGGTCAGAAAGCTAAATTAAGAACCGTTTGTCTCAAAGATATTGTGTACTTAAAATCTGTTGATAAATTCAAACCTAAATACACTGGACCATACATTGTAACTTTCAAACATTCACCTGTGTCATTCTCGATCAAGAGATTGTATGCTGCTGATAATACAGCATTTCGGGTGCACATGGATAGGTTACTTCTTGCACCACCTCGATATGGACATTTATTCGATGCTACAAGTCACTTAAACAATCACAACTTCCCTAATGTTTATCAACCACATACATACAATTTAAGAAACAGAAAATAATATACTTCTGTTTACATTTTTTTCTTATGACATGTATTGTGAAGCTAAGTGTACAACCAGAGGCCTAGGTTGTATGTATGTTGCTTACAACAGAACTTTGACAACATTATGGCTGGCCCATGACTGTTTTCTTCGAAGATCTCTTGTGAACAATATTTTGAATCACTTTACACTCATTTCATTTTACTGTACACTTTTTATGTTATTTACATACACTTAACTATTATTTACAGTTTAACATTTATTTTACATTTCATTCTTTTACGATTACATTTCAGTTAAAACTGATAACTAACACATTTAATAATTGCAGTTATTTAAAAAAAAAAAAAAAAAAAAAAAAAAAATTTCACATGTAATTTGATAACATTTTCTGTAAGGCAACCAGTTAGTTACCTTCTAATTATACGACTTGTGCATTATTTAACCTGATTATGACTTTTTCATTTTTTTTATGTCTCTCTTCACTCTAGGATTGTCTACCCCTTTTTGATTTGATATATATGTGACATATATCTATTTTTTTTTTTTTTTTTTTTTTAATTCTCCCTTTCGAATGTTTTGTTCCCGTTCAAAATTATTGCCCTTAGGGTCCAAAACTTCATTGTGTTGAGAGACAACCCCTTGGAATTGGTGTTCCAATTCACAAAAAATCAATTTTTGCTTGTAAACCGACGTGTGCTCCTTTAGAGGACCGCTAGTGTCTTCGGAGGAGCAGGGACTCATATAAGCGGGCGCTGTATGAGTCTCAAAAACTCCCTCCTCACATAAGGCTGAAGCCCTAAGCTGACGCCATAATACTTGTGGTCTACACAAGATTCAGGGTGACACCTTTTTCATGGGCGTGCTTCAGGCACCTCTTTTTTTTGTCATCCTATGCTGCATGCATGAACATTACATTTTTTTTAAACCATGTCCAATTTCTTTTAAAATTATATTACAATTGATTATTAGTTTACAATTACACATTTCACTTATTATTATTTACTCTTTACTTCTAGTGTTGCATTTGTGTTTATATATATATTTTTATTGTTAGTACTTGTATTTTTCATAAAATGATCCGAATCAGGATCAATATTTTGATGATGTGCAGCCAAGGGTCTAGTTACATGCTGCTTAAATATTTGCTGTCAGAGTCGACTCAGTCAAAAAAAATATACCATGGTATGCAATTTTGAAGAAAATTTTACTGAAGGTGGAGATCCATAAACTTAATTTAGAAAATATTAATTCATAAAATCTCTTAGGACTGTTGAACTATTGATGAAAGAGATTTTTTTTTGTTTTCATGACAGCAACTTGTTTTAAAAAAAAACTTTTATGTTTTGAAGATATATTTATATGTGTAACTATTTTTTCTTGCTGTTTTGCCCATGCACACGGGTCAACAAAAGTTTTTTTTTGCGGTGTCCCAGGTGATATATATAACGACTATCTCGTTATATATGTTTGCATTTTATTCCCCCCCCCCCAGACAGTTTCAATTAAAATTCTGTTTAATAACTTATTTATTTTGCGCACTATAGTCTAACAGTGCAGCCCTTAAATTAAATGCAACATTTAAAAACTAAATCGATTGTATTAACAGCCTTTCTCACTTAAATTAAATTATTCTAACTACTCATCTCTTTAATAAAATAAAATCAGTGAATCACTCTCCATTTTCACTTTCCAATTCTTTCACACATACGCTTTAACCTTGTACAAAATTCGTTACGGCTGACTGTTAGTT
Source organism: Maratus speciosus (assembly GCA_963932465.1). Classification (NCBI taxonomy): domain Eukaryota; kingdom Metazoa; phylum Arthropoda; class Arachnida; order Araneae; family Salticidae; genus Maratus; species Maratus speciosus. Next base: position 408,173,263 of record OZ010793.1, on the reverse strand, counting down.
ATTTTAACTTCGGTCATTTCCTTATTTGGGCATGAATATAACTCATCATTCAAAATCACTTTACATGCAATCTACTTATTAGAATTATTTTCGCTTCACACCCTTTTGTTCAGATGTCTGGCAATTCTGCATTTTTGTGGTAAAGCGGTGAATCTTTGATCTAACATCTGGTCTAGAAAAATACTGTCTCATGCTTTTTAGCCTAACGAACTCTGTCTGTTACTATGCCCTTTCCAGATAACACTTTTTATTTTTACATTTAACCGCAGCTGTATCAATGTACAGATGAGGCTCAGTCTATCATGACTCAGGAATGTATGCAGCCCACAATCTGCCCCCCCCCCCCCCTACACAATTAATATGGTAGAAGCCTACCGTACATTTTTGGCGAACATACCAGCCAATGTTTCTATTACCCCCTGTGCATGGCGCAAAAATACTTTTAGATTGGCGATATTGTAGCCCGCCAAGCAAGAAAGTTGTAACTGTATATTCTTCCCAATTCCTGCTTTCTCTCTAGCCTCGTGATGACGTCTTAAAAGAGGCTCCTTATTGCTTCTCCCCTGTACCTCTCCCTTCGACTTTCATCATGAAAATAAGATAAGTCTTCGTTTACCGAATTGGAGTTTTTTTTAATAGGACCTGGTGTTTCTCGCAATCTTAATCAATCGGTTAATTCTCGCAATCTTATAAACGCAAACGGACATCTCTTCTAGCAAAAAAAGCCATCATAATCCTAGGACGGGCATTTACACTAGTAAATAAATAAATAAATAGAAATAGATGTGAAAGAAATGCAAATGAGATATCTTAAATTTCTTCCATATGATTAAAATTAGTGAATGGGTGTTTTCGTCTGACTGAAGTAGCCTCTTAAGAACTTAACAGAAAAAAAAAAAAAAAAAAAAAAAAAAAAAAGAGGATTTGTAGATCATTCATTTGTTTAAAGTCTTTAAATTTGTGATTGTGTGAATTTAGGTTATTGATAATTAAACTGATATTTTAGAGAGCTAGTAATTTTAGATCATATTTGTGTACCTAAATTACCAGTCGTCTAAAGTATTAATTTCAGAAAAGGTCTTTTTTCTGTCATCTATGATGTCATGTTGTTTGTGCAAAAGTAATGAATAAGTATTTGTAGTATTTTAGCGTCAAGTCTCAAGAAATTAATTCACACACTAGTTTATTAAAATAGCCACCACCACTCACAGTGGCAGCTAAAGAAAATAAACTTCAAGGGGGAAAAAAAGTGGAATTATCTTATTTTTCAAACATATAAACAAACTAGAAACAGACTTAAGATTTAAAAAAAAAAAAAAAATGACAATTTTTAGATCACATACTGTTAGATTTGTATAAAATAACATTAATTCAAATCATTTGAAACTTCTACAAACAAAAATATGCAGAAACGTTTTCTTTTTACCTTTTAAATATATTATTTTCTAAAAGTAAGGAGAGCAAGAAAATATGCGGAGAATAAATAATGCAAGTAAATATGGTATTAATTGAAAACAATTATTTTCTAAATAAATTAATGCCTCTGCAATAAAATCACAGGAATAATTTATGATAAACATTCATTTTAACTTGGTTCTTTGGCTATATTTCCAAATTAAAATGTTTATCATAATGAGTTGAGACATTTAAAAAATTGGCATGTTTGGAACAGAATCAGAAATTAAAGCAGAAAACCCACATAATCACCCCACCCCAGTCAGTTAAATATTAAATGATAGGATAAGAAAAAAAAATTCCAAACACTTTATTATTATGAATGTGTTATTTTTTTTGTCAAAATATGCAAAAACATCCCATTTAAGAAACGTACATTTTACTTTAAAAACATGCATTTGGTTTTAAAATATATAAATACAGTAGACTCCTTCAAATCCACACAACTTGAAACCAGACATTGTGCAGATTTTAGAATTTTGTGGATTTCTGGTCACTGTTTTGTTTACCTTTTAAAACAGTAATTTGAATTTAAAATAATTAAGTAAAATATTAAAATAATTTATAAATTAATAAATAAATTATATATATAAAAGCGCTAAGTGTATAACACTTCCGGAATGAACTCATCCAGATCCCAAAAATCTTTCCTTAAAATTAGCCATTTTATTTTAATTTCCAGAGATTTAATTTTTTCAATAAAGTTGCATAAGATTAACCTTTTCAGAAAGATTGTGAAAAACAAAAAACACTTGAGTGATGAGCTACATCAAAAAACATGTTTTTTTATATATCTTGCGTTGAAAATCTCATCACCCAGCAATCAGCGATGGTAAACAATATGCAATTCATTCCTTTATCCTTTGAGATTCATTAAAATATAGACCATGGATGCAATAATTTTGCTAAATGGCAATGTAAAACATACAAAACTAAAAACATTTTACTGCTTTTTGCAATCGTTTCATGATTTCCAAAACAATGTTTAATTATGAATGTTTTTGATTCATCCCTTTGAGATTCATTAAAATATAGACCATGGAGCTCATTGGCAATATAGCAATCTGAACAAACTCTATGCATTAAAATTTTCTTTAAAAATATCAATTTAAGCAAGCGAAGGTGTGCATTAAATGGAATATTGTCAGAATTTTTATATTCGAGCTGTTTAAATTTAATTTAATGACTTTATTTTTCAATCTTATAACATGTGTTGTTTTTTACTATTAGCTAACAAATTTATTAGGAATTGAATTCCTACAGTTTTTTTAAAAATTACAATAAATTGAAGGTTATAGATTTTTTTAAAATGCAATGAACGAAGATGAAAGTCCCACTGCAAGAAGATGATAAAGAATAATGAGCAGCAAGCAAGATGGCTAGCAAGGCAAAGCCAAGAGTCGTGGGATAGAATTTGGCCGGCAAATGCTGCAACGAAACAAATATGACGAGAATGAGACATCGTTCTTGAGAGCTTCAAAAGCCGTGTAAATGTTGAAGTCGATGAACACTATTGCGGATCGATGAGCATTATTTGCCAGTCCTGTTGTTCCAAAAATTTGAGAGCTGAACACTAGCCTGATGGAAAATTTACAAGTTGCTGCTGTAAAGTAAGAGTGAAACTGGAGAAGCCTATAAATGCTGAAGGAAACATTTTGTCATACCCTAAATTTTTGTTGAACTTGCTTACGGATCTGAGCAATCTGATTACAAGAACTTTCACAAAAATATTCATTCATACAACAGCGCGGTTTCATTTCCATCAATGGGAGCAAAAGTTGTTGATTTTAATGGTAGAGGACCTTATATTTTCAAAGTTCAGGGTCAAATTTGTCACCCAACAAGCCACATTCAACCTCTCAATGGTGAAGCTCCCCAGTTTGCTCAACTCTATGTCATTGACAGCACTCAAGTTACTGAAATTAGAGTTATTCATCCTGCTAATAAGCAGTGCATCTCACGTATATTGGATAACATTGAACGTTTTTTCAGGCAGCACAATCAGCTAACTAATACATGGCTGTAATAAAAATGGCCTGTTTTTATAACTATTTTACCCTACCTGACCCTATTTAGTCAAATAAGATAAAATTTATTACTTCATAACTCTTTTTATAATGCAATGCTATATCAATCTTTTAAAAATGCAAACACGTCGTTCTGACGGGCTATCTTCTAGTTATTAATAATTACATAAAATAATTAGGTAAAATAATAAAAATTTAGCTTTAAAACCAGAATGAAGCTTTTTTATCATCTCTACTTTTTGAATTATTGTCAAACGAACACGTTTTCTTATCTTGTCTTTTTTCATTAGAAATATTGGAATCAGTCATATTATGCAGTAAAGATGAAAATAAGCACTCGCCAGTCGCGACTCGGCGACTAAACATGAAAAACTGGCGACTAAAAATATGGAAAGTACCGGCCAAATGCAGGATTTTCCAAAAGGGATTTCGTCACAGAATGGCGGAAAAAAACTCTGCGAATTTCGTAGAAAGATCACGAAAAAACGCACATTTCGTCAAAAGATTGCGAAAAAAATGTAAATTTTGTCGAAGAATCGCGGAAAAAACCAAACATCGTCAACAGGTCGCGAAAAAAAACGCGTATTTCGTCCAAAAATCGCGAAAAAAACAAGACTTTTGTAAAACTTTCGCGAAAGAAACTACACATTTCGTCAAAGGATCGCGAAAAAAACCTGAACTTCGTCAAAGGATCGCTAAGAAACCCGAATTTCGTCAATAAATCGCAAAAAAACGCAAATTTCGTCAAAGACTCGCGAAAAAAACGAGACTTTGTCAAAAGATCGAGAAAAAAAACCGCACATTTCGTCAAAGGATCGCTAAGAAACCCAAATTTCGCCAAAAGATCGTAGAAAAAACGCGAATATCGTAAATGAATTGCGTAAAAAACGCGAATTTCGTCAAAGGATCACGGAAGAAACGCAAACATCGCCAATAAATCACTGAAAAATGCGAATTTCATTAAAGTATCGTGAAAAAAAACGCATAATTAGTACCAGGAGGGACCCTCCCCCTTTACATTTCAGAAAATTTGTAGTAAATTTCAGATTTTTTTTTTCTTTTCAGTACCAAAGCATAGTGAGACTTTTTAAAATCGATTACTAATTAGTGTCTCAAGTTTATTCAGGGATGATTCTGTTCCGGATTTTCCGAAAATTCCAAAAAAAATTGAGGCAGCCATTTCCGAAAAATTTTAAAAAATCGGTCATAAATCCGAAAATTCGGATGTAAAATATATCGCGAATTTCGACAAATGGTCGCCGAAAAAAATCAATTTTTCGACGAAAAATCGGCAATTTTGTCAAAAGATCGCGGGAAAACGCTAATTTCGTCAGAGGATCGCGAAAAAACGAGAAATTTCGTCATAAGATCGCGAAAAAGCAGCAAATTTCTTCATAAGATTGCGAAAAAGCGGCAAATTTCGTCATAAGATTGCGAAAAACCGGCAAATTTCGTCATAAGATTGCGAAAAAGCGGCGAATTTCGTCATAAGATCGCGAAAAAGTGGGAAATTTCGTCATAAAATCGGGTAAAAGCGGCAAATTTCGTCATAAGATCGCGAAAAAACGGCAAATTTCGTCAAAAAATCGCTAAAAAGTGACAAATTTCGTCAAAAAATTGCAAAAAAAAAAAAAGCAATTTCGTAAAAAGATTGCGAAAAAACCCACAAATTTCGTCAAAGTGGCGCGAAAAAAAACATAGTTCGTGCCGAGAGTGGATTTCTCATCCCCCCCCCCCCCCTATCTCTGTCGTAAATCTTTAAAAAAATTGGCTGTGAATTTCAGAATTTCTTTTTTTACTCAGAATCACCCCTGTTTATTAAAAAAATATGAATTAAAATATTTTTATTTAGTACATAAATTACTTATTTACTCTAAACTCATATATTTTTAATTTAAATATTCAGTGACATAAATGTACTTATCAGCTACTAAAGAAATTCCTAGTAGCCAGTAACTGGCTACTAAAAAATCAACCTACCGGCCAGTGGCCACTAAGCAAAATTCCTTATTTTCATCTTTATTAGGCAGAATTACATATGAAATCACAAAAAATACAAATTATTACAGATTAAAACCGAAATGATCACAAAAAAGTAAACAAAAACCAAGACCACCTTATAAAGTTATTACATTGCAAAGTATGTACTGTAAAAGCACTTATTTTTGTGAGGCTTTAATTTTCGCAAGCCCGTCGTAATTGCGAAAATTTAAGCCTCACAAAAACTTTTTTGCCTCAAAAAACAATAAAAATTCACAAATTTTTCACTTATCCAAAATTTAATTAAAACAGTTACTTAAATATGAAATAAATGTGAAAATTTCTTGAATACTTGCAACTATTTCTTGAATAAAAACAATAATACAACTAATAGAATGTAGCTCATTCACTTACAATATTTATACCAGCTTCCTTGAAGCCATTCAAAAACAAAATTATCCCATGTTTGACTTCAACACTTAATGTGCGCACAAGCCAAGAAGCATGAATCGGTTTTAGCCATGATATTCGCAGATCCACAAATTCTTTTTCCTCTAGAAATTTAAACTCATTAGAATACCACTCAATAAACTCATTCTTGAGCAAATGCTTGATCCCGCTGTTTACAGTTAAGTCCAAAGGCTGGAGATCTCTTGTGCAGGAAGCATGTACAAAAACTGGAATAATATTCCGATTCTCTAGTTCAGCCAGAAAAAGAGGATCTTGATGTGCCTTAGAAACATCAAACAATGCTACACAAGGTCGTTCTGGAACTACCTGATAAGCTCTCTCTGCTTGTTGTAATAAGCAGACCTGCCAACCTTTGAAAATGAGAAATCTTAGCACACAAAATTAAAATTAATCTGGAAGTTAGTTGGTTGGTTTTTCGTGTTTCACGGCTATTTTTTTACATTCGTAAAAAGAATAAGATTTCAGTCTTCAACTCACTATAGTAAATTTTTTCTTCTGAAAATTATTATATGATTTGTACAGCTTCTTCTCATTTCGCAGCCTTTTTTTTTTTTTTTTTAACATAAAAGAAGTCCAGTTCCAATTTTTTAGCCAAGTGCAGTAAATTTTGACGAAATTCGCGATTTGTATTCACGATATTCACAATTTTTTCCCCCAATCGTAATTCACTTTTTTCTATTACGATTCTTTCTTGAAATCCTCGAATGAATGAATTTTTAGCTCAAACTTTTGATGAAATCCGCATTTTTTACCGTGATCCTTTGACGATTTTTACACGATCCTTTGGCAAAATTTGTGTTTTATTTCCACGATCTCTACTTTCCACGAAAAAAATCATAGTTTGAGACCAATTTTCGTAGCATCGTAGTTTATAGATCCAAATCGTAGCAACTACGATTTTTTCGTAATAGTTGGCAGGTCTGAATAAGGTACAAGAATATTCTCGATGTATCGAATCATTATGTCAGGACAAAAGGAAGTTTCTTAAAATGCCTTATGCAAAAGGGGTTCTATTTAGGTAGTTTCGATATTTTTCAATTTTTGGTTCTGTTTATATAAAACTCGCGAAATCACCGATATCTTCATTTTTGCGAAAATAAGTGCTTTTACAGTTTAAAGTTATGATAAGGTAGTCTTGTCATAAACAGTATGACTTCAACAGTTGCAGTTGCAGGTATTGTAAGAAAGTTACTGACGTGCCATATTTTTTATCTTAGATAATATAATTTACACCACAATCGTAAAATAACTAAATTTTATGTCATCATGTTTATACAGATTTAATAAATAAAAAAACTTGATTAATTAAAAAATGTTTTGGGAAAAAGATCGTGATCACTATTGATATTAGCAGAATCTTGATTTTTTCAGAAACAAATTCATATTTTCTTCACGAGGCAACTTGAGTTTTGGTGCTATTAACCAGAATTAATAAAAAAAATGCATATGTTATATTGATAAAATAAAACTTTAAATTGAAATATGTGGAAATGAACACAAGAAAAATAAACACTTTGGTTACAGTTTACACTTGTGAATATTGTGCACAACCTACAATATGGCGAATTTTGTTATAGCTACGCTAATTTATATCAAAATCAAAAGTAACGTAACTTTATTTAGTAATTAATCAGCTGTAATAGCCAAAAGAGCATCAATAACAAAAAAAAATAGCAAAAAACATTGCAATCGCTGCTGATTTCAGCATCATCTTGAAATTTGTTCCTGCAACTTAACTGTAAGTTTCACTGTTTACATCAGAAAAAATGCACAGCTTTTAGGTGTTCACAGATTTAACGGAGTCTACTGTGTTGCGGTGTCTTCAATACACAGTGTTTGGAAAAATTTTTGTTAAAAAGTAGAAAGTCCTACAAAAATGATTTAGGAAAGATATAAAGTCATGCAAATTTGAGAATTATTTAAGACTATCCTGGGCCCAGGCAACGCAGGGCAGGCCAGCTAGTTTTTACATGAAATTCATACTATGTTTTTAAGTAATTTATGAAAATTATGTTTTCATTTGGTAACTAAATATAAATTAAACACTAAAATAAAAGACAATTTAAAATTTCTATATGTAACTTATGCATTTAGTGATATAAAATATATTCTTTTTCTGAATATCTAACTTCATAAAAGCAAATTGAAAAAATAAATTTTCTAGGACATTTATCAAGAAAGAGACAATGTAAAACAGTCACAAAAAAAGCTTTACTGACCCAGGAATTCCACCGGCTTCCATGTAGTTTGCTAAAGTGACATCATTTGACCATACATCAAATTGCCATTTTCTCAAACCTAATACACCACATAGGACACGGCCTGTATGAATGCCTACTCGCATGTTGACATCCACTCCAGTAACTTCTCGAACTAAACTGAACAGTTACATAAATTAAACATTCAGAATAATTATAAAATTTTATTTTACCAATACATGAAACTGAAGTACTACAAATATATAGCTTCATAGATACATCTATTTTTTAAGTATATTTAGCATTTGCACATCTATGCATTGAAGATAAAATGAGTCTTTGATTTGAAATCAAATGATAATTGAAAATATATGCATGTATATTCATATGATAAACAGTCAAGTCAAATTTCATCTATCAGTGAAATGTTAAATGTTTTTGAACAAGAATAAAATGAACAAAGGCAAAATTACAATTTCTAAACAGCAAAACTAAGTGGTCAAGATAATGAACCACCAATGAAGCTCATAAACTTAATATCACATTTCAGTCATGCAGCATACTATATTTTTGGAATATTTTATTAATACTTCAAATTAATTTAAAAACACTGATTTCATAATACATGATGTTTACATCATACTACAGTATTATGCCTTTCTCTTGTGAACTACTGCAGGGATTTCAATACTTTTAATTTGTAGTTTTGTCAGCAGTTAAACTATAAATTGGTCATTCAGCAAGAAATAATAATAAAGCTATATACTTTCGAAAGAAAAAAAACAAACAAACATGTAAAATATCTGACATTGATGTACTTTAATCTTGGGAGCTACTGAAAGGATTTCAGTACTGTTTTTGCAAATAGTTTCGGCAGAAGCTAAAAAATAAATTCATCATACAGCAAGAAATAATTAAAAATACAATAGTGACACAATTTTGCAAACAAATTCCTCTTTTTTTTTTTTTTTTTTTTTTTTTTTAACCAATTTATAATTTTGCTTTTGTCAAAACTATTAAAAGAAAATATTGAAATATCTTCAGTAGTTTTCGAGAAAAAAGGTACATCAATCTCGGTTGTTTTGCATGCAATTTTGAAACTGCTGTTGCCTCATTAAAATGTTTATCAATCTCAAGTTTATTGGGACATAGAGAAAGAGAGACAGATAAAAAGATTTCACCAGTCTTTAACAGAACTGAATGCCATAGCTTAAATGCTTTTCTGTGAAGATTGATAAGAATTTAAAATTTTCCATTGGTTGAAGGGTGATTCCATGCGGAGAGTCACACACGTAACGCAGGCTTTAATTTGCATTTATTCAATCATTTATTATATTTTAATGTTAATTCTGATTTTAGGTGGTATGGTAAATAAGTTATTAACATATTTTTTAGTTTAAATGTGTGTAAGTAAAACTCACAGAAATATATCATTTAATTTCATACTCAAAATGTGCTTTTTTTCTGAAGTAGAAAAAAAGCACATTTTGAGTAATGAAATTAAATGATATACTTCGGTGAATTTTATTGCCACACATTTAAATTTAAAAATATGCTAATAACTTATTTACCATACCACTTAAAATCAGAATTAACATTAAAATTTAATAAATAATTGAATAAATGCAAATTAAAGCCTGCGTTACGTGTGTGACACTCTCCACAGAATCGCCCTGAAAAGAAAATGGCACATTTGATTAATGGATTTAAATGATAAATTATGGATGCGAAAATTTCCAAAAATGGAACTTAAATTATTCTGATTAATTTGACATTTTGTTAATACATTTGAGGGAAATAAAAGGTTACTTAAACTTACATAATCTGATCTGCAACATAGGTTTGTGTCAAATATGAATGATGTTAGTAACATTATGGTTTTAATTATATGTAGATACTATTAAAAAGTTATCAATAAAAATACTTTATATTGCCAAAGCATGTTTGCTATTTAGTCAATTGGCATTGGACACTATTATGAATCATTACCTAATAGGTTTAAAAGTTTCCAAATATGCCTATTTTTAGGTGATTTTAGCATGCTATTGCTACATAGTAAATTGTAATGTATTTAGATAAGATCTTACATCTAAATATTAAATTATGACCATCAAAGCTGTTTTTCTGAATCAAAAATTGTAAAAAAAAAAACAAAAAAACATTACATGTCTAAATTATGCAGTCACCTCTCACTTATACGCGTTTGAAGGGATTGATTTAAAATCGTGCATAACTGAGAGCCGCACATAATTGAGAGGATGTTGTATGTAGTAATTCTTTGTACACATTATGGGAAAAAAACATTTTTAAATATAAGAATTATGATTAGTAACATTTTATAAAATAAAAGAGGTGTAATATTAGTATAGTATACTTAAAATCCTTACACTTTCCCTATAAAATTTAGTTCAAAAAATACAATAAACGTAAAATTTCATTTTACATAGAAGAAGGTATGCCAATTAGTCCTCTTTTAAGAAGTCATCGATGCTAGTTTGTTCTTGCTTAAGCCGCGTTTGTACAACGACCTTTTCTAATCCATTAAAGTGCGTCATTGCACTTGATGCTACATAAACATATTAAAGGTAACATCTCAAAGCGTCCAGGGCTACAAAAGCTGTAACATAAGATGGGACAGTTACAATATCAGTTTCATCATTATCATCTTCTTCTCCTTTTTCAGCTGTCGTGTCACCAAAAACAGTTTCAATATATCTTATTGCTGTTAATCTATATTGTCTAATAACATTGACGAAATCTTGAAAAGAAAGAGAATTTTGGCTTATACTGTTTCATTCTTCTCGTCTATTTTTAGATCATTGCTGTTGTTTTCATTTTCTTGTAATAAAATAGCTTCAGCCTCATTTGAATGAACAAATTTTGCTTTTCTAAAGCAGTTTAGAAGTTGTTGGGACTGTTACGTTATTCCAAGAGGAAACGAACATTGCGTAGCATCCATAATCCAAATTTTCTTGAATTCCTTTTTCTGCTCTGAGATATAAACACTCTTCGCACCAAATCTTTCCTATACTGCGCTTTAACTGACCTCATTATAAATAGATTTAATGGCTGGAGCCTGCTAGTACAATTTACAGGGGGAAATATAACTCGTGTATGTGTCAGCAATGGTAGAAATGAAGGATGGGCAGGACACTGATCCTTAAATAGCAAAACTTTTCTTTTCTTTTGGTTATCTTCATATCAAATTCCTTCAAAAAGTCTAAAAATAGCCTGTTATTTCCACGTATAACTGAGAGAGACAATTCAAAGTGCCGCTTATAAGTGAGAAATCTACAGAATTATTTTACTATTCCTCGTGACGGGAACTTAGGAAAATCGCGTATAACTGAGAGACGCGTATAAATGAGAGGTGCATAAGTGAGAGGTGACTGTATATGTTAGACATAGTAGACCCAGTTTAGATTTCCATAAGCTCCTTTCGTACATGAGATTTTATTCAACTTATCCATCAGATGCAAGTGTTTCATGGTCGGGAAGTAAGAAAATATTGTTATTTGGATATTAGTATCACAAAATCCTTGTCCAAACTGTTGCTTAACCTAATAAAACAACATTGTGAAATAAAATTCCAGACATGCTATAATTTCCCTAATCAATAGGAAATTATGAATATAAATTTAATGAGACCATGGGGGTTCAGAGGGGCATAGCCCCTTTTCAGAAAATGTACATTTTTATATAAAAAAATTACAAGAATAAGCAGTTCATCATAATTTCACAATATCATTGTATAACACCTTGTGTAATTTAATGCTTCTAATTTCCAGAAAATTTGAAGAATTTTATATGCTTATAAATATTTATGTAATTTAAAAAAATTAAATTGCAGATTGCAGGATGTTAAATATTATGCAAACTGGGATAAAAAACAATGACTTGCAGAGCTGATATTGAGGCCCCTGATTTACTAATATAATCAAATACTGAAAATTAAGGGAAAAAAAAAACTGCTTTAATTTTTATTTAAAAAAAGCATGCCCATACCTTAAAATATCAACAATATAAATGAATTCTAAAGGATTTATAACATTTTATTACATTATCTAATCAAAGCTAATACATGATTTGATATGGCATTCTTTAGATGTTTAAAAACATGCTAAGAAAAAAAATGTACATACATACATGCAAAATCATACATATTATTTCTGTTGTCAACATCCCTTTTTCTATGCACAATCAAAATTCACAATGATGAATGGGCAGGGGCGCCATTTCAGAATTTTCTTGGGGGGGGGGGGGGGGCAAACATTTTTTGAGGGATGCTATACAGTTAAAGTTAGTATCCAGGGGGGTCTACCCCCGTATAAGAAACGTTTACTGACTTATGCTTACAATAACAGTAAAAACTTCTAATACGGAAACTCAAAACCGGGTCATTCCATGTGAAATCAACCAATTTAAAGAAAAAGTGTTGCACCATAGTCACAGATTTTTTTTTAAATTTTTATCATAGACAGATACAGTAATGAAACCCTCAAACCTGAAATTTAAAAATAATTTTCGCAATATTGGCTGAGATATAGCCATTTGAAAATTGGTCATTTTTTCCAAATGGCGGCCATCTTGGATGCTATCCCTATGTCTATAAATGTCCATAACTTGACAACTAATGACTCAAATTTTATATTTCTGGTACCAATTTAAAGCTATTTGTATAAAGAATGCATATATGATATTAAAACAATAGTAATTTTTTATTTTAATACTGTTTATTACATTCAAACTGAAAATATCACCCTCAAAAAATGGCTTACTGTAATGGGCCATAAAAAAAATGACCCATGATAATTTTTTTTCAAACTTGCTAAAAACATTGCTCCATATGTGTACTTTAAATAGAAAAAAAATTGGAGAGGTAAAATTTTTCGTTTAAAAAAAATAGCTTTTTACACATAGGATGTCACTTACTAAGCAGTGACTATCTTAAAACATGTAAATATCCCTGATTTAAGAAATAATGGCCAAAACTAAATATTTTTTAATCCCTGAATTAATGTAAAACTATAATGAAATATAATCTCATAAGTTTTTTGTAGGACCACCCTCCAATTGCTCCCCTCCCCCACCCCCCCAAAAAAAGAAGTCATTGCTAAAAATGTATAATTGAAAAAATTTAACACTGAAGAAAATAAGAAAATAAATAAAGAATATAATGTATAATTGTGAAAAACCTTTAAATGCAATATATATAAATGAGATTTTACTGCATGTGGAATCTATTCAAAACGTTTTCCATGCAAGAAATTCAATTTTTATACCTAAATTTCTATTTCTTACTTTAAAAATTGCTCACTTAAAAAGTTTTACATTTGTATGCGACTTTATAGAAAAATTCTGCTGTATGCATGTATTTACATCATTCAAGTTGCATTAAATATTCAGATATAAATATGCCTGTTTATGTATTTTCTATTTCAATAAATTTACATACTAAGAATGACAGAATTCATGAAATGAATGCTAATCTTGCATAATCTATTTTCCTTATTCTTTGAATTCAAAACATGATGTAATAATGCATCATCTTCTATCCTGATGTAATATTGCATCATGTTATATGTTTATGCAATTTTATCATAATGTATCCAACAAATCTTTTGTTGAAAATTTTTGAAACCTTTTGTGGGTAAGCTTATTATAAACTGCATTATATATAAAATTTTAAATGAAAAAAATATTTGACATAATTTATGAATTATTGCATAATGTTGTATGCTGATGCAATTTTGGGAAAAGATTGCTGCTGTATCGTCATCTGTTTTCTAATTGGTTGTAATTAAAGTATGATGAAATATTACATCATAATGTACAAAAAAATTTGACTATCCCTTTTAAACATCATTTCTGTTGATGTTTTCAATGTAGTATGCACTGGCATAGAATAGTTATTTTGTGCTTAAGATTCTACAGTGGACATGGAGTGTTTTGTATGCAAGAAACTTGGTGTTTCATTGAGTACTGATCTGATTCCTGTTCTTCAATTGTCTTCACGTGATTTGCAGTTATTAAAAAAAAGATTGCATTATGTAATGCCAGATGAAAAATGCTTTGTCCATGGAAATAGTATATGCAAGGTTCACAAGGATAAATATCTAAAATGGTATATTTTAAGACAGAGACAGTGTTGTGATCCATTTAATAAATATCCAAATAGCATCAGAGCAAAATCACTAAAAACAATATCATTAGATATGTCTAAAACAAATCCAGATATCTTCATTCCAGGAAAAAAATTGTGTGTTTCCTGTTATTCATCAGTAAATATGAAAAAATGTCTATTGTTGACAGGATAACCACCTCAGGAACAGAAAGCTTCTCTGATTCAGATTTTAATGAACCCACAGTAGTAATAGAACAATTGAACAAAAGTTGTGAATTGTTAGAGTTATCGCCAATAAAGGTAAGTAGGCATACCTCAAAGAGAAAACTTAATTACATGCAAAAGAAAGTTTAAAAAATAACTAAGTGTGTTGCAACTAAAGCAGCTACAGTATTAGGTGTTGAAACCATAAATAAGCCTCAAAATAGTAAAGACACAACTTGTCCTGACTGCACATCTATGATGGATAAATTATTGGAGAAGTTTACAAACGCATGTTTTAAAGAAAAAGTTCAAATTCTAACACTAGTTCCAGATTCATGGACAATACAGCAAACAATGACTTATTTTAATACTACACAGTATCTTGTAAAAAAGGCAAGGAAGTTTAAAACAACAGAAGGGATGTTATCGATGCCTAGTGGAAGAAAAAGTGTTAAACTGAGTCCAGACGTTATAGAAAAAGTTATTAATTTTTATTATGATGATAATAACAGCCGCATGTGTCCTGGAAAAAAAAGATTTCATATCTGTTCCAACTGAAAACGGCAGAATATTAAAACAAAAGAGATTGATTTTGCACAATTTAAAGGACTTATATATTGCATTTAAAGAACAACATGACTTAAAAATTGGATTGTCTAAGTTTTGCTCACTACGTCCAAGAGAATGTGTTACTGCTGGAAGCAAAGGTATTCATTCTGTCTCTGTGTGTGTATACCATCAAAATATTAAACTTATGCTTCATGCTATTCATATCAATGACTACATATCACTGCTAAAAAAACTTGTTTGTTGCATTGAATCTGAAGAATGCATGTTGCACAGGTGTGATAAATGTCCATCTCCTGAAATTTTAAAGAAAGATTTAATGGGTTTAGATGAATTGGAAATGAGTAATGATATTATTTATAAACAGTGGGTAAAGACTAGTGGAGCAGAATTAAAAAAAGTGATTATGCCTGTTGATGAATTTGTTGATGATTTAATTACAAAACTCCTTGGTTTATGTTCACACCACTTTTTTGCAAAATCACAAAGTTTATATTTCAAGAAAACAAAGGATGAATTGAATACAGAAACTGCTATTATTTCAGCTGATTTTTCTGAAAACTATACTTGCATTGTGCAAGACGCTATTCAAAATATCAATTGGCAAAAAGAACAGGTTACAGTTCACCCCTTTCTTGCTTATATAAGGGACAGTATCACTGATACTGTGAAATCTATTCCTATGTGTGCAATAAGCGAGCATTTAGTTCATGACACTACATTTTGGGCTTTTCAAAAAGTAATTGTCAATTATTTAATTTCGCAAATTCCACAGATTAAATACATAAAATATTTTAGTGATGGATCATCAGCCCAATACAAAAATTATAAAAATTTTATTAATCTCTGCCATCATGAAGAAGACCATGGTGTGAAAGCTGAATGACATTTTTTTGCCTCTTGCCACGGAAAAGGAGCTTGTGATGGAATAGGCGGCACCATAAAACGCATGGCCACCAAAGCAAGTCTTCAGCATCCATTCAAAGATGGTATCTTAAATGCATTTGATCTGTATACATTTGCAAAAGAATATGTTAAAGGAATTGAAAGTTTTTTTATAACTGAAATTGAAATTGCCAATAATCAGTTAGCAGATAGGTATGCATAAGGCAGATACAATCGTAGGAACAAGGGTTAATCACAGCTTTGTGCCAATAAATAAAGGCCAAATACTGGTTTCCAGGGTATCAGGCTCCTCAACAAATTTTATTGCTACTGTGAGATTTAGTGAAACCAACAAACCACAAACATTTAAAAGTGAACAATATGTTGCATGTGTATATGGTGTTAATTGGTGGATTGGTAAGATTTTAGATTACTGCGAGGAATTCAATAACCATAAAATTATGTTCATGCATCCTCATGGTCCTAGTTCATCATATTCATGGCCAAAATCTTCAGATGTTTGTTGGATTCCATATGAGCATATAATGAAAGTAGTGTCTACCCCAATGACTGCTACAGGAAGAACATATACTGTTGCTCCACAGGAGCATTCAGCAATTCAACTCTTATTCTTAAACTTCAAGACAGATTAAATCCTTGGTAATTTTCAACAATATATTATCAAGTTCCTTTCAACAATATATTATAAAGTTATATCCATGTAAGTATCCTGTTCTTATTTTATGTAAATATGTTTCATATAAGTTTTATCTAAGTCTTACTTTTATACATATTTGATGTTTTTGTTGTACATTTGTATCACACAAGATTTGTGTACTCATTTTGTCAAGATTTGTTCATTTAAATTGAAATTGGCAGTGAACTGAATAACTAATGTCAACTCAATCAACTCATTAATATTAATTTTTAATCTTTTATTTGAATTCAACTGATTTACAGCTAGTATTTCTGCCATATTTCAAAAAAACATGTTTTATGGCTCTTTTTCCTTCTAAATATTTTCCATTATGTATATTTTTTTGAGAATTATACATATTATCATTTTATATGAAATAAAAAGTATTGAAATGAAAATTTACCGTTATTTTAATATGTATGTGTTTTTAGTATAATTAACTGCTGTTTGGTATTTCTAAAGTGAATTATTTATATATTGATGCTCATACATTAATTCATATGCCAGAAAAAAATATTTTTAACCATTATTTGTTAAACCAAAGATACTTACGTGTTTTAAGATAGTCAGTGTTAGGTAAATGACATCCTATGTGTAAAAAGCTATTTTTCTTTAATGAAAAATTTTACCTCTCCAATTTTTTTTCTGTTTAAAGTATACATATGGAGCAATGTTTTTAGCAAGTTTGAAAAAAATTTATGATGGGCCATTTTTTTTATGGCCCATTACACTAAGCCAATTTTTGAGGGTGATATTTTCTGTTTAAATGTAATAAACAGTATTAAAATAAAAATTTACCATTGTTTTAATATCATATATGCATTCTTTATATAAATAGCTTTAAATTGGTACCAGAAATATAAAATTTGAATCATTAGTTGTCAAGTTATGGACATTTATAGACATTGGGATAGCATCCAAGATGGTCGCCATTTGGTAAAAATGGCCATTTTTTAAAAGGGTATATCTCAGTGAATATTGTGCAAATTAGTTTTAAATTTCAGATTTGAGGGTTTCACTACTATGTCTGTCTACAAAAAAAAATTTAAAAAAAATCCGTGACTATGCTGCAACACCCATTGGTTGAATTCGTGTGGAATGACCCAACCAATTAAATATTCCGTTTTAGACAGGTTTCCGTCTTAGAAGGTAAAACTTTAGCAAATTGGACATGATTTTTTTTTCTTTTTAGACAGGTTTCATTTTTACAGGTATCCTCACTGACTGTTAAACCATCCGCTCTATAGTATAGCTCTGAAAAGAGATGTATTAGAGTAAAACTTGTGAAAACGAAACCTGTCTATAACAGATTTCTTTCTAGAAGGGGAAAAAATCGAATTTCGTTAAAAAAAATCATACTTGCTAAGACAGAAACCTATTTAAATGGAGCTTTTTTCTAGTCCCTTTCAAACTTTTACTTACAGGGGCGCCATTTCATGAGTTTCCTGACGAAGGACAAGAAAAATTTTTCTTTGAGAAACAGGGAATGTGGAAAATTGCACAACTTTCAGAACTGCACAAATCACACAGAAAATAAATACTGCATAATAAAACATGCTCTACGTGATTTTGTCTCCATGACTTCTTTCACAAGCTTGTGATTATTCCACAATTTTTTTTTTTTTTTTCCGTGAAAGTCTGAGATTTTTCTTTCTTTCAAAATCTTCAAAATCAATTCGTCAATGGATCGCAGAAAGAAATCTCGCATCTTGAAAATTTCGAAAAAAAAAGTCTCAAAATAATCGCTTAAAAATTCGCTAATTCCTTCAAACGACCATGGAAAATATCGCTAATTTCATCAGAGATCGCCAAAAGGAATGCCGATTTCGTCAAATGATTACACAAACAGAAATCTTTAATTTTGTAAAAGGATTGCCATAAAAATCGCGAATTTCGTCAAAAGATTGCGCAAAAAAAAAACACGAAAATTTAGTCGAACAATCGCTCAATAAAATCGAGGAGAAATTCGTCAAACGATCGCGTAATAAGGTCCAAAGTTTTGTCTAACTCTCGCGCAAACAAATCAAAAATATTATTAGTCGGTGGGCAGAAACAAAATCATGAATTTCAATAAATGATAGTGATAAGGAATCGTGAATTTTGGCAAAAAATCACGAAAACAAATATCGAATTTCTTCAGTTAGTCAAGGAAAAATATTGTGAATTTCGGCAAGTGCTCGCGCGGAAAAAAAATCCATTTCCAATCTTTCAGAAAAAAAATAGTGAATTCCGTAAATCGATTGCGGAAAAAAAAAATCGCAAATTTCGTCAGATGATCCCGAAAGAAAATCATGAAATTCAATCAGTCATGAGATAATCAGCCAACGAATGTCATGAATAGGTCACGAAATTTGCAAATTTTGTGATCTGTAAGTATAAAAAAAATTTTCGTTAGTGATTTTCTGCAAGTGAAGGTAAAGCGTAATTTTTTTCAGATTGTGTTTTCCCTATTATGAGATAGTTTCATGTTAATCCGATTTTTCAAAGAAATTCTGAATATTTTTCCGAAAAAAAAAAACTACATATTTGAACATTAATGAATACTATGATATATCTTCATTTTTTTACAGAAAAGGTAAAATTTTAGATTAATATTCATATAAAAAGCACAAATAAATGCACAAGAATTACTTTCATTTGCATATACAATTTAAAATTATTTAAAATACATTAGAAAAACCCAGAACGTTTTCAGTCATCACAAGACCGTCATCAGTGGGATTTAAATGTTATTATTTTCCATGTGCTTATTCGAGAATTGGCTAGAAGAAAATCATTGTGATTAGAAAAACTCGTCAATGATTTTGACGAGTTTTCCCAAGATCAATTTGCACACAGCTGAGAAGCAACTGATAAAAAAAAAAATATCAGATGTATTTTTTAAATTAATCAAAGTATCATGAAAGATATATGTCTCACCTTCAGAGAGTTCGAATAGAAAGACTTTAGGGAATTTTTTTGATAATTATTAATTTCTATGCATAAGCATTTATTTAATGCATATGTTTTATTTGCAATAAAATCCTATGAGCTATTTTAGAGTTTGAGCAATTTTCTAATATTTGTTTGAGTCTGACATTTGATTAGGAATGCACCGAATATTTGGTATCTATTCGCTATTCGGCCATACTACCGAATATTCGGTGAGGCTGAATATCAAACTATTCAGTTTACCGAATACTTAAAAAACCTCTTAAAAATATTTTTTAAAATGTTATACAACTTCTACTTTTAACTGTCAATTAATAAAGATATTCAGAATAATTAGAATCTTTAAATAAAAGAGAATGATTTTATGTTATTTATTTGTTGTTTTAAAAATGTCACTTAAAAAAATTAACCATTAATGACATATCATTTGTTCAAGGGAATTAATAAATGTGGAAATGCAAGTTACTGAGTTATAATCCTGGTAATCTGGTTATAATCTGGTAAATAATCCGTTTCTTGCTTGTTTGCAAACAGGGTATTTCTAAACAAAACGGAAGAAAATTTCAGGGATAATAATAAGCATCAAAACACAGGCAATTTTTTTGTCCAGCAAATCAGGATCGCAATTCACTTATTCAGTCAGAAATGCAGTGTATCACCAAGTCAAACTTTAATTTTCTTTTGTTACTTTAACAATAATGATGGTATTGTAACTATATTGTCAACAGAGTTACTTTAATTTCAGTGAAATATGATAACATGACAAGAAGTGCTGGAAATAGCAACCATTCATATCTAAACAGCACTAAACTAGACATTTTATTAAGAATGCATTTAACAATACTTATACTGTACCACTGGCCAAAATCCAGTCTTTTTCAAGGATATCATCACATTCTATACAAGCAAATTAATGTGATGCAAATTTTGCTAAAATATCTTCATTTTTATACAGCTATAAACAAAAATTCTGCTACGGCTTGTACACCTTTCATTTTTGATGAAAGAAGTGGAATGATATGTTGCTTCTTGTTCAATATGAGAGAATTCTTTTCATTTGTTTGAATTAATTGAAGTCATGGAATTTAAATTTTATTAAAATTTTTTTAAACCATCCTCTTCTTAAATAGTACCCCCCCCCCCCCCTCAACATACTTTTTTTAGTACAAAATTTACTTATAAAAATAGTCTTGTTTATCAAAATGGAAGTATCTGTGCTAAATATTATAAAAAATTGTTTAAAATTTAACTTTTTAACGTTAAACACTGAGATATAAAAGTATTTGGCCAGCCGAATATTCGGTATTCAGCCGAATAGATGCTGTTCGGCTGACCTAATATTCGGTATTCAGCCTAACAGTTACTATTCGGCTGGCCGAATATTCGGTATTCGGTTTACCTGCAGGCCAAATATTCGGCATTCGGTATTCAGCCAAAATCACTATTCGGTGCATCCCTACATTTGATGGATGATAAATTTTCTGAAAAATCAAATTTCTTGGGGGGGGGGGGGGCGGCTATTGCCCCCCCATCCCCCCCTCAAATGGCGCCCCTGTGAATGGGGTATCATTTGAAAAGTTTTTGGACATAGTAGATTCACATTTTGTTAAAACACATTGTTTGATATAAAATTGAACTTAATTAAAAATCAATGAAAAAATATATCAGCATATAATCTCAAAGATTGCCGTATGAAAGTTTCATACAGGTCTATCAGAAAAAAACTCTTTGCAAAATTCAATCTCAGAAAAATTACTCTTTACAAAACTCAATCTAAAAAAAAAAAAAAAACGATCCATTACAAAATTTAACCTTAGAAAAACAAGTCACTACTCCATGAAAAGATAAAAGCTCCCCCCCCCCCCCCCCCAGAAACAACACTATAAAATATTAAAAACTACATAATGTGAGTTTATTTCATTGTGCCAATTGAAAGATTTTTGCATAAAATCTGTTTGTTAGTTATTCAAATTAGTCCTAGATTGATTAAGAAACAAACTTTTAGAATAATCTTTTTCACAGCTGAAAGAAAAGTATAATTTGTTTATATTTTGTATGTTATTATTCCAAAACAAACGTTTAAAATATTTAAATTACAGTGTTTACATATATTTTACAACAATCTGTATAAAACAGTTTGGGTGAAAATAGTTAATTTCTATTCATTTTTGTAAAATATTAAACCAACATAAATTACTTAGAGAAAAAATACAATGTAATATTGCCTTTAAACATAAGCTTGGTTTAAAGACAATTTGAATAACTTTTTTTCCACCATGTCCTATTTTGTGAATTTAATTCTTATTTTTGTGATATCAGTTGAATTTCAAAAACTTGGTGCAGACATAACTCAAGAAAAGAAAAGTAGGTACTTTTTCAGTATAAGGGCTTTGGTGTTTTGTAAAAAAGCTTGGTGCAATTTGGGCTTCAGAAAGTGAAATTGTTTACCAAATACTATAAACAGCTATGAAAACAAACATAATTAACTTTTATGTTTGTTTATATATACAGTAAAACCTCCCTAAAGCGACCACATTCTGCTCCAATAAAAATTGGTCGTTCCGAGAGGTGGTCTCTTAATAGAGGTCATGTTTAAATCTAGATTTCAATTGTTGAAAAAAAGGTAACAATTACTGCTACTAAAATTTATTTTTCACATTAGGAACAAATATGAAAATTTAAGTATCAAAACAAAAGT
Organism: Maratus speciosus; assembly: GCA_963932465.1. Taxonomy (NCBI): domain Eukaryota; kingdom Metazoa; phylum Arthropoda; class Arachnida; order Araneae; family Salticidae; genus Maratus; species Maratus speciosus. Next base: position 408,151,026 of record OZ010793.1, on the reverse strand, counting down.
TAATTACATAAGTTAATTAGTGCAGAGTTTAAAAAAATCAATACATTGACGTTTGCTTTGATTTTATGGTTTTATCTTCTATAACTTTTATTTCCCGAGTCCTTTCGAAGTTCAGTAAATAAATGCATTTTTTTTTTTTTTTTAGACGGAAACAAATTATAATGATTTCATTAATTTATCTATTTCTTTGAGAGTTTCCTGACAGAACAGGGCAGGGAGTTTATTGACCGCCATCCCTACTTTGTCATCAGAGTTAAATTCATTGCCTAAAAAGGCACAAAGGGGCTTAAGCACTTAAAAGTTACCAGAATAAATAAAAATTCTAAACTTAGTTAACCTTCTTAAAGCAACCAGGAAAAAAAAGGAATTTGTTTCATTTTCTTCAAAGAAATGGGTCGCTCATGGAGGGAGTTCAACTGGGGTGGTCTCCGAATAGAGGTAAAATTAGTATTGAGCCTATGGAAATAAATTTCATTCCATGAAAATATGGACGTTCAGGGAGGTGGCCGCACAGACAGGTTTCACTGTATATTTATACATAAATAGCTAAACATTTTATTCATATATACATTATAGTTTTTTATAAAAAAATTTACTTCTGTTTGTATATACAAATATATAAATGGCTTATTTATCTTAAATAAATCATATAAATATTTTAAAAAATCTGCTTGTGTATAGCAAACAGTGATTAGGTTGCTAGAAAATACAAAGCCAAATTTCTTTCTCTCACCAAGGCCTCTATTCTGGAAAAGTGATGAAAAGTATTTAGCGGAAAAATTTTCATTCCCTTTAGCTTGTGGTGCAAATGAGGATATATATAGGTTAAAATTTAAATTCTTACAAGTATTAAAATAAAACAAATTTCACTTACCAGTTTATTTACAGTTTTATTAATGTAATATTAGAAAAAAGTCATCAAATAAATAGATGAAAAGGATTACATTTTAATATAAAACAACACATTTTCTAATTCCCCTCGGACTCCAATAATATAAAATTAATCAGAAAATAGCCATACATTTAAGAGGAGATCCTACTTCTTTGGCCTAAAATTCGCTTTTACTTTTTTTTTTTTCAGTTACAAAGAAAAGAGATACCATCTTTAGACTTTTTACATTATATTTATTGATATTTTACTTACATACTTAATTTTTATGCATAAAAAAATGAATAAATCGCCTTGTGCGACTTGAAGGTGTGTGGCATCAACTTCCAATTGCAGGCATGAAAGTGGGAAATGGGAAAAAAGGTGGAAATTTTCCATCTATACAATAAGGCCAAACACGTATAATTTAGACACATTTTAACAGTTATTCATACAATAAAATGAATTATAACAGTACATATGATTGTTATTTTCTTTTTGTAACTTAGAAAGTATTAAAAGAAAATAAATAAATAACAATAAATGTATAAATTCATTAAATCAAAAAAGAAAATTTGAAACAGTTTGCTAAAACTATAAATCCATCCGAATGTATCTGAAGAACTTATTTGAAGTACAGAGATTAATTTTTCAAAATAAATGTACTCATTTGAATGATTTGACTGTTTAAGACTTTACTTTAAAAAAAAAAAATGCTAAACATATGCACGCCAAACTGATCTTTACTCCAGCAATACGTTTCCAAAAATGCATTGCTGAAATTACTCAGAAGTGTTTTATAAATAAAATAAAATATTCTATTCCAAAAAGAACCTTATGGAAACTTCCTTTCCCTAGCTAAAGAACTTAATTTACATGACTTTTAGATGTTTATAATTAAAGATCGCCTTTGGCAGTACAGCAATTCAGAAACAAACTCCAAGGATTTGAATAGACAAAATGTTTAATTGTTAAGTTGAGTTTTCTAGAGACACCCCCCCCCCCCCATATGCTTCTAAAATTTTCTTTGCATTTTTGCATCAATCCAGAGAATGTCCAAATTTGTTTAGCACCTGAAACAAATTTGGCCCCCACATTATGAGAGGGAATTAAATTCTCTGGAGTTTCTAAAAAGATTTTTGACAAAATGATAGTAATTTGAACAAAATTACTGTCATTTTGTCATTTTAGTGTTAAACTGCAGGGACGTAGGAAAGGGGTGGAGCTCAACCCTCCCCCCCATTGGAATTTTTTTTCCTTTGAATTATAATGTCTCCTTTAAAGTAAAATTTAAATTTTAAACATTGAAAAAATGACTTTCTTTTGTAACAAAGTTGCTACATTTTTCGAATCGACCTTATTGTCACAGTTTTTTTATGTACAAGGCAAGTAATGTACCTGATAGTTTTCAGAATTCTTGGAATGCTACCTGAAATTTAGAATAGACTAGTAGGGCAATTTGTAGTTGGAACCAATGCAAGAAATTCTGAAGTTCCTACAGAGAACATCCTGTCTCTGTTCACCGTCCATCTACTGTGATTAATGGAACATTCTTGATGCATAGAAAAGTTCAGCAAAAATGGATTTTCTTTCAAAATCTGTAGCATTGGATTGGTAGATATTTGTGCTGTTGAAGGGTAAGGGGAGAGAAGGGGGAGTGCAAAAAGGCCCCAGAGCCATACATCTTTTTTTCCTTTCGTACTCCGCTGTCACATTTTACAAAATTGTAAAATTTAATTTATTCCTTAATGTTTACGTTGAAATAATGCACATACACATTTTAAATTATGAATACAATTAATTAATTAATCTACATAATTACTTATTAAATGAGACACTTTATCATTGATTTTTTCAGTTATTTTGATCATACTGAGTTAAAAAACTATTTGAGCCAATTGCTATGCTACTGTCATTACAAATCATGTTTGGTTTTTTTCTTGTTGTTTACTTTTTGCGTGCTTGAAAAAATAATTAATGAAAACTATAATTTTCAGTAGTATAAGCTCCAGCAAAAATGATTACCTTTTTTTAAAAATAAAAAATAAAGGAAATTGGTCGAATAGTTCTTTAGGAAAATGGTTGCACAGTTTGAAAAACAAGTTTTAACTTTCAAAATAGCGTTGCGTTCAGCAAGTGCCGTTTACGTTAAATGGGGAAAAAAGATTGCAAAGAACTGAAATGTCACGAAACTCCTTTAGGGGAACAATCTACACTTAAGGAATACAGAAAATACAAAATAAAAGTTTGAAATTTTTGACCCAAAGAAGTAGAACCTCCCTTTTCCCCTTAAAAAAAAAATTAATTAATTAATTAAATACACAAAATCGGTAAAATATTTTCAAAATAGGAACCATGTTTCACTTATTAAGTATAGGTGTAAATTAGCGGTCGCCACTCGCCACGTGGCGATTAAAGTTGTAAAAGTGGCGATTAAAATATCGGCCATCGATCGCCACTATAGTCGCCACTCGCCTTGTGGCGATAAAAAAAATCTGTTATCGATCACCAACAGAAATACAACTTTTTTCATGGAAATATGCATCTCTACTTTGATTATATCTAATTAGCAAACTGATTAATTCTTTTTCCTACCGGATGCAAGCAGACTGCAGATTTAGCTGTATTTTCAATATGTCAGTTTTTTGCATGCTCGCTCTTCAGTTGGATTATTTTTTCAAGAAATATAGTTTTATACAAAATATATTCATCCGCTTTGATTCCACATCTATTTCAAATAATTTATTCCTTTTTTTTTTTTTTTTTTTTTCTTTCACTGGATGCAAATGCAAGTGGATTTTAACCCTTTCGGGTCTGGTTTACTACTAATAGTACAGGTCTTTTCATCAAGTATTATTTTGTCTTAAAAATTACTTTTGTTACTATCTACACATAGTAATGATAGTATATGGCTATGCTTTTCTTATTATGAGCTCATTTATGTTTGGACATTTAGTAATTTATTTTATACATATATTTCACTCTTTAAATTTAAAATATAGGTTACTTTTCTGAACGAATTGTGAGGTAAAACGCAAAAAACATTATAAAGTTGTAATATCTGTTAAACCCTCTTGTAATACGAGATTTTCCAAACGTCTCCAAAAACTCTTAACCTATTATCATATCAGTAAATCTATTTGGATAGCTACGATTAAGATTATTAAAATAAAAGTAATTTTGTTCTCAAAATTGAAAAAAAAATTGGACCCTAAACGGTAAGGACATTACAATATCTTCAATGTGTTTGATCAGTTAGATTATTTTTCTGCAAGAGATACTGTTTAATCCTGCGAAATACACTCACCAGCTTAGATTTCAACTGTATGTAATGTATATGGTATGTTAATAACACATTTAATTATTAAATAAAATTGAAATAGCGTTTTATTGTGTTTTGTTTGATTTTTTGTATACACCTAGCTGTTGGAATTTTGATTGAGTTACTAACTTTTTATGTAAAGAAAGTAACAGTAATCTGATTGATAATTGTGTTTATGAACATTTACAAATAATCAAAAAATATATTCTAAAAAAATTAATATGATAACAATTTTGTAGTTTTAAAGTAATTTTCTTGAATTTCAACTGTGTCCCTATTCTTATCACGAATAGTTGGCTGGTTTAAAACTCCGATTTATAGAAAATATGTATATATACAACGATTATAGTTTATCTAGATGCCAAGAAAGTTTGAAACATTATAGTGGCCACTAACTTTAAAAAGTGGCCACTAATGAAACTGAGTCTACCGGCCACTGGCTACTAACTCAATTTCCCAGTTTTCACCTATATTATTAAGCCATTTTACACTTCATAAATTTAAAGTTAGTGGGGAAAATATTTCATAATTATTTTATTCAGAAAACATTTTTGAAAATTGATTTCCGAGGCAATAACTGCTTGCTTATATTTGAAACTATTTTTATGTTTGCTTTAAAGCTGTTCTCAAATCAAAAGGAGTTACTTTCATTTTTGTTCAGAAGCGCATGAAACTGGCAGGTATTCTAATTCTTATTCAGAAACTATGTAATCAAATGAAGTTTTATATTTTTTGGTAAAGGCAGAAGTTCTTTTAGAAAATACTGTGAAAGTGGGTGTTTTGAACTGAATTCCTGACAAAGCAACACGAGAAAAAAGAAAAACTTGCCGTCACATGACAAGAATCACTTATAACTCGATAAGTAATTTATTTGTCAGGCCTGCCAATTTTATGCCTTTACGTTTAAAAATGAGTCAGAAAATGTTTCTGAAAGTTTCATGTTGTTGAGCAGGGAATTTGAGAACCACCTGAAACAAAAGTTTGTTTTGGAATAATAACGTACAAAATACAAACAAAATGCACTTTTCTTTCAGTTGATGATATAAGAGAGTGCAACAACAAATAAAAATTATTAGGTAATAAATTTTACTTTTGTAATGACAAAAATTTAAAAGCCTATTGGGAAAACTGTCAATTTTGTTTGATTAAAAAGTAATTATAATAGTAAAAAAAAACAAAATAAATAAACTTACGCAATAGCTTCAATCATGTCTAGCCCCATTTCAACACAACACTGTGCATGATCAGGACGGGGTTCAGGAAGCCCACTGACACAGTAATAACAATCACCGAGGAGTTTGATTCGTAAGCAGTGATTTTCGGCTGCTAACTTGTCAAAACGGGCAAAAAGCTCATTAAGAATTTTCACCACTTCTTCAGCAGTGCACTGGGAGGACAGACTAGTAAACCCACAAATATCTGCAAACAAAATACTGAAAAACAAATATTAAATATGATTAAATAAAATATAATGAAGCAACGAAGTAATTTAAGTGAAACAGAGCTCAGAAACAACAGAGTTAGATGAAACAAAACGAGTCATGCCATAAACCAATGTGGCATGCTTATGATTCAATTAAACAACTCTTTAAGACTTGTCATAAAGACATTTTATTGAATCACTATATATTTTAACACAAAAGAAAGTAAGTAACAGTAGATTTATCCAATTATTTTCTATGAGACATTTCACATTCTTTCTTTTAAATAAAAGAAAAAAAAATGTATCTATCTATAAGGGCCAGAAGAGCCAAACTGCAGAAAGGAGAAAAAGTTTTGCTTTCCTCCCTCACATCTAAAAAAAAACTTTTCAGGCAGAAAAAGCAGAAATTTGAGGGAGTAGGGAAAAATATAAATGATACATTATTTATTCATTATTGCTAAGTTGTAACAAAAGCAGAAGAAGTGTCTTAAAAAATTATAGTATTTCAAAGATTTTAAGCTTCGTTTTGCTGGAGGAGTGAAGGAGATGAGAAAGGAAGTAAGTAGAAATTTTAGATGATAATTTAGATGATTCATTATTTATTATTGCTACAAAGTAAATAAAGAAAAAAATTAGACTTAAATTATGTCAGCTGAGAGAGTCAAGTGGGAAAACAAAAATTTTAGAAGGGGGAAGATTGAAGTAGTTTACATTGTTGATTATTTAGTGGTACTATAGAGTAAAAATAAAGCAGATTTTTTTTTTTAATCAAACAGTTTTAATTTCTTTTAATTTTGTGTTCTAGGGAGGGACAAACTGGAAGCAAACAAATTAAGTAAGAGGAGTTTTAGATAATTTTTTTTAAAGGCATAAATCTGCCACAACAAAGAAGATCCTCAACCTTAAGTACAAGCTAAATGTCACCTGTGTAAAATATTTCAATATCATTTCACAATACATCCCATGCTAACTGTTATCTCACCTTAAATAATAATTCTTTATTTGGTATTAATAAAAAAAGCTTTACAAATTACATTTAAGGTGAAGCAAATTGTGGTATTTCATGTGTGTGGTTCAAAAAGAAAATTTATTGATAAAAAATATAACCTGTACAATTGAACTTCAAGAAATGTACCAAAAAGTTTATGGAACTTTCTTTATCAAATGGGTAAGATTTTGATAGTGGTTTTAAACATAAGTATTTTAAAATATCTGTTTTTTTCCCTTTTATTTTAGGGGAACAGTTTGTAAAGGACAACAGTAACATTTTATAGAAAACATATGGGAAAATTCCCTCCACAAAAGAAAAAAATCTAAATACACTAGAACTTCATTTTAAGTTTTTAAAAGGACCTATGCAATGAAACATAAGTAAAGAGAAAACTTCAAATGCACATTATTAATAGGAAAGAGAGAACTTCTTAAAACACCAGAAATATTAATAAATGCACAATGCTTTTTGAAAGAATTAGTCTTTCTTCATCAGGCGCAGAAGATGAAAATAAGGAATTTTGCTAAGTGGCCACTGGCCGGTAGGTTGATTTTTTTTAGTAGCCAGTTACTGGCTAGTAGGAATAATTTCTTTAGCACCAGTAAATACATTTATGTCACTGAATATTTAATTAAAAAATATATGAGTTTAGAGTAAATAAGTAATTTATGTACTAAATAAAAATATTTTAATTCATATTGTTTCAATAAACTTTAGATACTAATTTCCAATCTATTTTAAAAATTTAAGTTAACAGCAAAGGTATATGCAACATGCTTAGATAGCTAACTACACAAGTCCCACTATGCTTAGGTACTTAAAAAAAAAAAAAAAGAAATCTGAAATTTACAACAAATTTTCTGAAATGTAAAGGGAGGGTCCCTCCTGGTACTAATTAAGCGTTTTTTTCACAATACTTTAACAAAATTCGCGTTTTTCTGCGATCTATTGACAAAATTCGCATTTTTACACGATCCATTGATGATATTTGCGTTTTTTTTGCGATTCATTCATGATATTCGCGTTTTTACTTGCGATCCTTTGATGAAATTTGGGTTTCTTAGTGAGCCTTTGACGAAATTCGTGTTTTTCCGTGATCTTTTGACAAAGTCTCTTTCTTTTTCCGTGATTCTTTGATGTATTTCGCGTTTTTTTCACAATTCTTTGACGAAATTTGCAATTTAATGACAAAATTCGTGCTTTCTTTGTGATTTTGTGATGAAATACGTGTTTTTTTTTTCGCGATCTTTTGACAAAAGTATAGTTTTCTTTGTGATTTTGTGATGAAACACGCGTTTTTTTTCGCGATCTGTTGGCGATATTTCGGGTTTTTCGCAATCATTCGACAAAATTTACGTTTTTTTTTTCGCAATCTTTTGATGAAATGTGCGTTTTTTCGCGATTTTTCGACAAAATTTGCGGAGTTTTTTAAGCGATTCTGTGACGAAATCCCTTTTGGAAAATCCTGCATTTGGCCGGTACTTTCCATATTTTCAATCGCCAGTTTTTTAAGTTTAGTTGCTGAGTGGCGACTGGCAAGTGCTTATTTTCATCTTTACATAGAACACATCCTACTACTATTTTGAAAACAGCAGCAAGACTGAAGTAGTAGTCGAAGTACAAGTCAAAGTAGTAGGACGTGCTCTCTGCACCTGATGAAGAAAGACTAGTTCTTTCGAAAAGTTTTGCACATTTATTAAAATTTCTATGGTGTTTTAAGAATTTCTTTTTCCTATCATTGGACACTTGCTTATTTAATGCACCTTGTTAAATTTTAAATAAATTCTGAGCCAAAGAATTCCAAGAACATAAAAATAAATCTTTACTTATTACGTATATTTTTTAGAATGCAATAAAACAAAAACTTGACAACAGATAAAATGCTGGGCAGGGCTTAAATTCTAACGAAAAAAAAAGTACTGGAGCTCTTATTTTTCGCAGTAATAACAGCCATAATGTATTCTCCCATCCCCTCAACCTGCATATTTATATTTCATACATTATTTACAAAATTTAAAGCAATTTTGTCTTCTGAAGAAGAAAAAATTTTATATTTTGGTTATATCTTTATGCAATTATACATAATAAAATTTAATAAATGGATAAGCAAAAATATTAAATTCGGGAGTGAGAAATTTTTAGAAAATCCAACTCGCCAAAGATTTCAATATATTAACTAGCAAAACACAACGATTCTAGTGCACTTCAGTGCACAGTGCTCCAACTAATATTTAAATACTCACTAAAAATAAATGAATGCTAGAGCTGTGCTCCTATGAACTGCAGTGCAAATTAAGCACCACATGATGCTAAAAATTTGATCTGTAAGAATGATTCCCAAGCATGAACATTTTAGCAACAAACATGGTGAAAAACATCAAGTAAACATACAACATGACTAGTGTGTGGAAAGGGTAAATACCCAGCAGGTAGGGGTTTTTTTTTTTTGTATATACCTGGGTATTTACACAAGCCTCGGGTAAATAGCCAAAAATTGGATATTTTCATACCAATTATAACACTTTGTAAGAGGAAACATCAATTTACTCCCAAAACAGAAAAATGATGGTGTTCTTGCTCCAAAAGCAGCTGAAAAAAAGTAGACTACACCAGTACAAAGCCGTATGGAAAAAGGAGTAGGGATGCTGAGATACACTGATGTGCATAAAAGAACCAATAAGATGTATTAACAATTTAGAAAGCGATAATGAGAAAATTAACTTATGTTCAGAAACTATTATCCCAAAGAACTATAAAGGGTTAAAAGTATAAAATATAATAAGATTTTATTACAAAGTATGGCAATTATTGAAGAAACTTATCAGCTAAAGAGAAAACTTTTAGATATGTTTTGAATTCATATAAAAACAAGTAAGAAAAATCATGCATTAAGCATAGATTATGAGACACTTTCCAACACTTCCTGAATGTTCCAACAAAACTTCGTTATTTAGGGAAATAAGGTATATAAGAGAACTAAGTAAACATTTTAGAAAATACATAAAACATTTGAAAAACTGATTTCAGCAGTTACCGTCCACAGTGGTGCAGCCACGGGAGGGGTTTTGGGGGTTAGAACACCCCCTAAGTCACTTTTTCGAGACGTCTTATGCTAAAAGAATGGTCATCTGCCACTCAGACGCTTTGAGTTTAAGTATTATACAATGGGCCATTTCTTAATTGCACTTCTGTCTTTGTTCCATGTTCGAAACAATAATAGACCATCGAATTTCAGAAAAAACGTGAAACATACACTTTGCAGATCTCTCTCAGTTTCAAACACCCTGTTTTACGCTTTTTGCTCCCAATTATATCTAAGACCAAGCTTTTTACGTACCCAAGTAAAAATCTTTGTAAAATAAGAATTAAAAAAGTAGTAACTATAAAGTTGTAAAAAGCTGTTTTTGATTGTAATTGAACAAATTATCACAATCAGTGTGTCTTTCGAACCATTTGTTCCTTAGGAGATCTGCAGAGTTGTATAATATAGACGCACACGCGCACGTCGTGTGCGGAAAATTTTCCGCAAAATTCGAAACTTTGCGGAAATTTTTTTTGGGAAAAAAAAACAAAAAAACGTAATTTTTGTTCTTGTAACTTTTTTTTTTTTTAAGTACCGAAATGTTAAAAATATTTCCCAATTTTATATGCAATTTATTTATTGTTTGCCAGGGGTGATTCTGTTCCGAATTTTCCGAAAATTTAAGGCATTAAGTTCCGAAAATTTAAAAATATCGGCCATCAGCCCGAAAATTCAGGCATAAAAAAAAATCGCATAAAAGTATTGCAAATTTAGACAAATGGTCGCCGGAAAAAAAAACAATTTCGTCAGTCGTTTGCAGAAAAAAAATCACCCCCTTTCGTCAAAGCATCGCGGAAAAAACGCGAATTTCGCCAAAGAAACGCGGAAAAAAACGCGAATTTCTTCGAAGGATCCTTGAAAAAAAAAATAATTTCTTCAAAGAATCACAGAAAAAACGCAAATTTCGTCAAAGCAGCGCTGGAAAAAAAACGAATTTCGTAAAAGCATAGTGGAAAAAGTCCGAATTTTGTCAAAGGATCGCGAAAAAAACGCAAATTTCGTCAAAGAATCGCGAAAGAAACACGAATTTTGTCAAAGGGCCGTGAGAAAAGTGCGAATTCCGTCAAAGTTTCGCGAAAAAAACACTAATTTCGTGAAAAGATCGCTGAAAAAACGCGAACTCCGTCAAAAGATCGCGAAAAATACACGAACTTCGTCAAAAGATCGCGAAAAAAACTTGAATTTTCTCAATCGATCGCTAGTTTCGTGATAAAACGAACAAAACGCGGTCAAAATATAAAAAAAAAAACCCTGTAATTTTCTTGAAAAGATCGCAAGCTTTGTCAGAAGATCGTGAAAAACGCAAATTTCGTCCAAAGATCGCGAAAAACAAGCGAATTTCGTCCAAAGATCCCTAAAAATATGCGGCTTTAGTCAAAAGCTTGCTAAAAACAAGCAAATTTTCTCAAAAGATCGCAAAAAGTATGCGAATTTCGCCAAAAGACCGCAAAAATACGCAAATTTCGTCAAAAGATTGCGAAAGGCACTCGAACTTCAGTAAAAGATCCCAAAAAACACTCATATTTTGATAAGAGATCGTGAAATGACGTGAATTTTGTCAAAGGATCGCGAAAAACACGCTAATTTCGTGAAATGGTTGTGGAGATTTTGTTTATTTTGTGATTTGCTGAATTTAGGTCCCTAAAGGTTACTTTATACGCGAAATATATGGTCTTTTTTGGTCCCTTTTCTTAAAAAAAATGGTCACCTTTTACCATTTTGTACTACAAAAGTTGAGTGGGAGCCCTCTATGTTGTATTCATGGGCTTTTCTTTGATTAGTTAAAATTACTGCTCTAAAATATTTTTTAAAGCCAAATAAACTGATTTTTTTTCTTCCTCCTGCTAATTTTTCATTATTGCAATCTGTACCCAATTGTCGTTTAGAATGCCCAGAGTTAGCAAAATGTGTGGAGAAATTTTATCTGAGTAATTATTCTTTAAAATGGGAAAATATTTTCAAGATAGCATTCATTTTAATTTTTAGGAGTTTGCTAGCATTAGAATTTCAGTCTGCTCCAAAAACAGAATTTCAATTTTATTGCTACAAAATTAGATTTTTGCTGCTACAAAATCAGATTTTTGTTGCTCCAAAAATTGATTTTACTGCTCCAAAATCAGACTTTTGCTGCTCTAAAATGGCTTTAGTGCACTTTCATACCTGCATCAGTCTCTTTAATGATGATACCTATGAATAGACCTCTCCCTATAAAATGTGATTCAGTTGTTTCAGAAGTAATGCCGTATTATTTCTGTGAACAGAGTGACTGGCATTTTGTGCGAAAAGGTTACAATATTAAGGATTGGGCTGTTTCTAAATGCATTGACAAATTAATTGATAAGAATTTACCTTTTCTTATCATGGATTTTTAGCTTTATTATTTTTTAAAACTAAAATAATTATTCTTTAATTAATATCAATTAATTTAAATGGTAATTACTTTAAAAGTACTGTTTTTAATTAATATCATCAAAATAATATAACACATTATTTTATTAAACAGGGTTCATACAGAGTTGGAAAGAAAAAATCCAAGGAGTGCCCAAAAAATCCAAGGAGTCCAAAAAATTTTAAGGATTTGCCATTTTTTTTTTGTTGTTGTTCTCGATGTTTTTTTGTGCTGCATCGTTATGTGGTATGCACACTCCAATTTTTAATACCCCATGCGGAGAGAAAAAATTTCAAAAACAAATTTTACTCTATTAGAATCTAATTGTTAGTGCTGAAATTGCACAGTATTCGCAATATATTGCTTATTGATTTCGTAAGTTTAATACAAAATCGACAATCTACTTTTTTATGCAGTGACCAATGGTCATGTCATAGGGGTGAAAAGTTACACCAGAGAGGGTGTAAAATTCGCGTTTTTTCGTGATCTTTTGACGAAATTTGTCGATTTTTCGCGATCTTTTGACGAAATTTGTGTTTTTTCGCGATCTTTTGACGAAATTTGCCGTTTTTTGCGATCTTTCGACGAAAATTTTGGGTTTTCGCGATCTTTCGACGAAATTTTTTGGGTTTTTTCGCGATCTTTCGACGAAATTTGTGGGTTTTTTCGCGATTATTTGACGAAATTTGCGTTTTTTCGCGATTATTTGACGAAATTTGCGTTTTCCCCCGCGATCCTTTGACGAAATTGGCGATTTTTCTGCAAACGATGGACAAAATTATTCTTTTTCGGCGACCATATGTCCGAATTTTTGGATTGGTGACCGATTTTTTAAAATTTTCGGAAATGAATGCCTTACATTTTCGGAAAATTCGGACTAGAATCCCCCCTAGGTCATATAAATAGAGATTAGTCAAGCCCCAAACACTTATTATGTATATCACATACATGATACATCTTAAAGTAAATTTTAAAAGGGGAAAAAAAAAGAATGCTAAATGAAACATACAAGAAAAAATATAACAGGTTTTGAATTTATTCTTTTAGAACGGCGGTAATAGCTTTCTTTGAAGGTGAAATTTTGACGAATTCGCATTTTTTTTGCGATCTTATGATGAAATTTGCGTTTTTTCGCGATCTTCTGGGGGAAATTCGCTTTTCTTTCGCGATCTTCAGGGAGAAATTCGCTTTTTTCGCGATCTTTAAATGGAATTCGCTTTTATTTCGATTGTTTAACGAATCTGACTTTTTTCGCGATCTTTTGATGGAAACCGCGTGTTTTTCATGATCCTTTGACGAAATTTGCGTGTTTTTCACGATCCTTTGACGAAATTTGCGTGTTTTTTGCGATCCTTTGACGAAATTTGCGTGTTTTTTGCGATCCTTTGAGGAAATTCGCGTGTTTTTCGCGATCCTTTGAGGAAATTCGTGTGTTTTTCGCAATCTTTTGAGGAAATTCGCGTGTTTTTCGCGATCTTCTGCGGAAATACGCGTTTTTTGCGATCTTCTAATGGAATTCGCGTTTTATTTCGATCGTTTGACGAAACGAACGTTTTTTTTTCGCGATCTTTTGATGAAAACCGTGTGTTTTTCGCGATCCTTTGAGAAAATCTGCTTTCTTTTCTCGATCTTTAACGAAATCCGCGTTTTTTCGTGACACTTTGAGTAATTTCGCGTTTTTTCGCTGTCTCTTAAGAAATTCGAGTCTTTTTAAGAAATCCGAGTTTTTTCGTGAACTGTTGGAGAAATTCGCGTTTTTTCACGATCCTTTAATAAAATTTAAGAATTTTTTCCGCGATCGATTGACGAAATTTGACGGTATTTTTTGGAACATATTTAGAAAAACGCGATTTTTCCGAGATTCTTGGCTAAATGCCAAACATCGATAAAATTTAAAATAAAGGTCGGCTAACAGTGTCGAAAAACGGACTTTACGGACCTAATAATTGAAAAACGGACCTAGTGAGAGCCCTGCTATTAAGATTACCCTACCCAATCAATGTTGTGCTTCAGATGAATGACGTGCATAAAGGATTTACCGAGCGTTTTTCAATCACAATTTTTTTTCCCTCGGCAGCAATATCGCATGCGTCCGAAGCCGCAATAGAATAAAAGGAGTTTCTAAGTAGTGGTTTGCTTATCTAAGTAGTTCTAAGTACTACTTGGGAATGTTTTCATTTCTAAGGAGTTTCCAAGGAGTCTAAGGAGTCTGTGCGAACCCTGTTAAACATTAAATTAATTTGCAGAAAGTTTTTGACCCAATATTTGCGTGCGCAGAAAGTTTTTGGTTTTATACAAGTCTGGAGATCTGTACACAAATTTAAAGAATGTATTCCATTAGTTAGTAATGTAGCAACGAGTAATGGTGCTTGCTCTCGGAGAAGCATTGCCACCCGTGTCACGTAGGAAAGAAGCATTTATTGTAATTTCATTGAGTTATAGATAATATGTCTGTGAGTATGGATTTTGAAAAGAAAGGGGTTAAATGTAAAACATTTTCTTAGATTGTATAAAATATAATTATACACAATTTTATGCTAATCATGTATTAATTTAAATTAATAAGCACAATGTTAAAAATCTGCAGTTTTAGCTTTATAGTCAGTCGCTATTATAGAAAACGGTTACTTGAATATATTATGGAATATTCTCATTATTTTTTATTATTCTCATTCTCATTATACCTTAAAAGTAACCACCATGTCAAAAACCAAGCTTTTATACCAACTACACTGTATGGCCGAAGGTGACCGGTCACTTGCAATTTTAGACGTTTTGTTAAATATCTAGAAAAATACATGAGGAATTAACCTGAAACTGCAGGTGCGTAAATAGTATAGTATAGGTCATATATTTCCGCGAAGATTTTTTTCCCGAAACCCCATAGGGGACCGTCAACAAATTGAAAAAGAATGAATATCTTTTGGATAACCTGTAAAAACTAATGTAGCAAAAGCGTTCAAACTCGAGATTATTAATAAGTGGCTTATTGTAATATACTGTGTTCATTTTTATGAGGATAGCAGTGTATACTCGTAGAGAAATTAAGGTTTTTATAAAAACAGTCCCAAATTTCACCAAGTTTTTTGCTTATAATGTGCAGAGTTCTTATTATAAAAAAGTTCTTTTCAGAAAATATGAAAAAGTACATTGTACATAATACCCTGCAATCAGAATTAAAAAATAATAAAAATTGAATGAAAAATGAGTAGGTTTACTAAAAATGTTTCACTGCGCATGCGCGAATGCAATCAAAATATAATGTGCATAATGTATATTAGCTAATTATATAGAGCAAGTTTTGTGAAAGCCACAAAATCATAGCTTGAAAATTCTGAAAATTATCGTCAATAGAATAAGCTCGAAATCCGTTATTCCTAAAAGGAAGCAAAAAGATGAGGGATTGTATCCAAATATAGTAGTACGTGCAATATTATGTACGCTATCTTGGCACTAATCAACAGATATTTGATACAACACCTCATCTTTTTGGGAACAACGGATTTCGAGCTTATTCTATCGACGATAATTTTCAGAATTTTCATTCTATGATTTTGAGACTATCACAAAACCTGCTCTATATAATTAGCTAATACATTATGCACATTATATTTTGATTGTATTCGCACATGCTCAATGAAACATTTTTTAATACACCTCCTCATTTTTCATCCAATTTTTATTATTTTTCAATTCTGATTGCAGAGTATTATGTACAATGTTGTTTGTCATATTTTCTGAAAAGAACTTTTTTTTATATTAAGAACTCTGCAAATTATAAGCAAAAAACTTGGCGAAATATGGGACTGTTTTTATAAAAACCTTAATTTCTCTACGAGTTTACATGCTATCCTCATAAAAATGAACACAGTATATTACAATAAGCCATTTATTAATAATCTCGAGTTTGAAGGTTTTTGCTACATTAGTTTTTACAGGGTTAACCAAAAGATAGTTCCTTTTCAATTTGTTGACGGTCCCCTATGGGGTTTCGGGAAAAAAATCTTCGCGGAAATATATGACCGATACTATACTGTTTACACACCTGCAGTTTCAAGTTAATTCCTCATGCATTTTTCTATATATTTAACAAAAGGTCTAAAATCACAAGTGACCGGTCACCTTTGGCCATATAGTGTATATCGCACAAACCGCTGTTTTAGAACGTTTTTTGCTCTTGCATCCTTTTAATTTCGAATTTTTGGAAAACTGTTCTTGGTGATCATTTATGTTTCTAGAGTAACAGCCATGCCAAACGTAATGTATCTAGCTCTAACAATTCCTAATAAATCATAATTAAGGCTATATAATGCTGCTAGCATTGTGTAGGGATAATACGTAATTAAAAAAAGCGTGCAAAAAGACGTCTGTCTGACATTAGCCTTAGGTCGTTTTCAGACAGTTTTCCACTCATTTCATCCTTTTTAAATTGATTTTTTTTTTTTTTTTTTTTTTTTTTTAGGAACCGTTCTTGAGCATTTATACATCCCAAAAGTTATCACTATGCCAGATACCTTCTATACAAAATGTATCACATAAACTGCAATTTTAGAAAGTTTTTTTTTTCTCTTGCACCCTTTAAAATTTTGAATTTTTAAAAAACTGTTCAGGGCATGCATTTAAGTCTCTAAATTAACAACCATGCCAAATTCCATGTTTCCAGCCGTTGTTTTACCGATGTAAAATACAGCTTATGTTGAAACGGAGATAGTCACCATCATTTTGCCATTATTATTAAGGTTCCACTCTACGCTTAAAAAGTAAAATCGGAATTATTATAAGATCATTCGTGCGTCTTATTTTTCTAGCAATCAGCGGGGGAGTTCAGGGCACTCGGTGAACCTAAGCGACGTACAATTTTCCAAGGATTGTCAGTAGCGATTTTCGAAAAAATGTGTTTGTAATGTGCCGCGATATTAATTAAAAACCCATGTAGAAAACAATGGTACAGATCAAAACAGTGTTGCTACTTTGTGACCTCCTTTCGAAGCATGCTTGGCACAGTGCCAAGTTTAAACTTTGTATAAGATCTTTGTTTTAGGTAAGGTGAAACATAACAACTTTTTATTCCAAATGAATTCAATTACTAAAGGCAAATATTAAAAAGATAATTCATATATTAATTCCAAGACATTAAACGTCAGTAATTTTGAAACAAAAATTGCTTATAATTCAATAAATAATTCATTTATAAGGAAAAAAAAAAATTTCGATTAGAAATCATTTCAATAATTATGTCTGAATATGCTTTTATTTTTAAAAATGAATAGAAAAGTTTTACGTTATTAAGCTTACTTTTTTTTATTCCTTTAAAATTGTCCACTATTACATGAAATATGATTTACAAGTGACTTTTCGTGAGAATCTCTGCAACCTCTTTCCGAAGCGTAGTTGGTTCTCTACCAAGTTTAAACTTTGTACAAAGTCTGTGTTTTAGAGGGAGAAATATTCATCGGTTTTCATTCCAGTAGAATTAAATTATGGCATGTGGTATTGTTATATGTACACAAGTAAATATTATCTTTGACCAGTTCTGATATTTTGTATGGAACCCTTTGTATTTTTTAGTTAAGTTCGCACACGACCGAATATCTTTTTAAATCTGTTCGGTAGTTCCAAAAGTAACCACTACAAAAAAAAAAGGTTACTTCTTTATAATATTAGTACAGGTACGACTTCAGTTTGAACCCGTATATTTTTAGAGAACTTTAACAATAATAAAGATGTTTTAATGAAATTTTCAACAGATTTACTTTACTTAATGGCAAATTAGATGTCATGTAAAGTACTGGAAGTGCACAAAAAAAAACCCCAATAAAATACCATGTTTAATATCAACTACATTCCAAAATATGGATTACCTAACTGAGCACTAATTGGATGTAAATGATGATAAATTCCACCAATTGTCGTGATGTTGTTACATTTGACAAAAGCACGGTAAGTATATTGAAAATTTTGTTAAAATGGCTTCATTGTTATAAAAGTTAAAAACAAGAATTCGAGATTGTCTTGAAATGAAATCCTGTGTATTTTTGGTTGAACAAATGGATTGGAATTCTGTTATTTTCTATGCAAAAATTATTTGCTGGACCGTACACTTACAACTCTTAAAGTTTGCCTCATCATCTTTAAACACTTTTTATAAATCTAACCTAGTTTGGTGTTATTTCATTGGTGCATTTTATGTTTTCTAACTCTAATACTGTAAACGCTGTTTAAATGAAACACAACCAATGTAACTGCGGGTAAAAAGCATTATGATTTGATTCATTAAAAAGACAGATTATATTAACCGATGATTCAAATAACTGGCGAACACTTTTATCAAAAAACTCAACCCCCCCCCCCACCCCCTAGAACCTAATTCTGGCTGCGCCACTGACCGTCCATAGCAAATATGTATTCCAATTCTTTTGAACAGCCCTGTATTTGATCTGTAGGTTGATATATATACTATATAATGGGAAAATTTAGTTTAGCAAGAAAACACATAACAGGTTGAAATTTCTCTTTCAACAATTTATACTAATAGATGGAAACATACTTGTATACTTTTGTACAACCCTGTAGTTAACCTAGTACCTTTATTACACACCACTATTTAGCTAAAGTTTAATTCAAAGTAAAACACTCTTAAATTAAAACTACTGGAATCACAATTCCAGAAATTATCATTTATAGATGGCCATGTATCAAATTCTTTGCATGACTATGTATATCATTTTATCTATGTTCTACAAACGGTAAAGTAAATGCAGTTTAGTGTAAAAATGCATAACTCATTTAAAAACCACCTTTAAGCAATTTGCAATCATACCCAGTAACCATTTCGAATTCTTTTGTGTAGCCCTGTATATGAATTACAGCATTTATACACACCATATACAATGCACAAATATAGTGAAACATAAAAGCACATAACAATTAAAAATGCATTTCCAGCAATCATTGCTACTGCACAGTACTTCGGATACAATATAGTATCTGAAATCTTTTGTGTGTCCGTGTAAATGCTATGCATTTCGTATTATACTAGATGAAATAAGTTATAGTAAACCTCATCGATGTATATCAATTTCATTATGCATGAAATAATTTATCATAATTAAAATACGCCGGAAAAAATTCCCTCCACGCTATATCATTATGTAACGGAACTCTCTTGTAAATGAATAAACTATTCTTTGCAACGCATATTCTATAGAATGCATATTTTAGTGCACTTGATAAATGCATATCAATTTTATTATGTTTGAAAGCATGTAACATCATTAAAAATCATTTTAAACTATTTTTTCCCCATAGACCGTAATATAATGGAAAACTTTTGACTGTCCCTGTAAATGAATTAAGCATACTACAAACTTAATTTGAAATAGGGTTCGTGCTATGGTAGAGGTCACTAACATTCAAAAATTTCAGAACGATCTGAGTATATTTACAGAAGTTAGAGCGTGGACAGATGGACAGGCAAACCGAAGTCATAAACACTTTTCAACTTTGTTGGAAAGTGTTAAAAAAAGGCTCCATTTTTAAACCACTTATAGAACTAATTGATTCCTTTCAGTCAAATGAACATATTATTGTCTATATATAAATATCTCCTGTATCGTTATTGAAAAAAAAATTAATCAGGAGTCAGGACATATTAACAAAAATATATATATGTTACCATGAAAGACTGAAATCTGGAGAATGCCGACTTTCACCAGTGAATTTCAGCATTCAAATAGTCGCATGGCGTATGTCTGAAATATTTGCTAAATAGCCTTATTTCTCACTTACACCGCCAAATGTTGACATTCACCATGTACTAATGGTGAATATGCGGTAGATTTGCATTTTCTTCTCCGTATTTCAGGCATGGTAAAACATCACAAGAGTGACGTAACTTTTTCACCTCTTCTTGCTGAGAGGGGTGACCAATCACGGTGAGCAGAGGGGTCGTCACTCTGTAGAGGAATTTTCACGGCAGGACTAGCCTGGAGAATTTAAATGCCAAGGTAGATTTAAAGGGCAGTCCGGGATTGTTTTTTTTTTGGACATGCAGTTTTAGATTCTAGCATGAGAAGGAGAAGGAATGCTCGATATTATTTGCCCTCTTAACACCCTGGCGCCGAGCAAAAGGGCAAAATTTTAATGTGGATTTTACTGCTTAAAAAAAAAAAAAATTATGATTTTTCCAACATGATATAACAAATTTAATTATGTATATGGATATAATTCTCGGGAGTATTAATACTAACTTAATGTTTTAAAACTGCATTATATCCAGTAGAATTGTATTCATTTAAATAATGCTTCTATTGCAGTGAAACCTGCAGCTTAGTGAATGGATACATCAGTGCACAGTGCTTACAAGGTTAATAATGATAGCAGTTGTGTTCAATAAATGTTAAGCATTAAGATTTTAGTTTTAAGTTTATCCCATAAAGAACTTATCATTTATACTATTCTTCTATAAATCATACTTTATGATTAAAACACATTATGATATATGTCAAAATAGAAGAAAGCTTAAGTAACAGCCCATGTAAATAAATTGTTGAACTTAAAACAAACAGTACATTCTAAATGAGGAAAGAAAAGAAAAAAAAAAAAAAAAAGCAATTTAACAAATTATAACAACCATTTAAAAAATGATTTTTTCAAAGACTAAAATTTAAGACATAAAAAATCGCACAGAATTTATCATACATTATGTGCGCCATGAATTAAACATTAATAGTGTTATTACACGTAAAAATTCCAAGCAACAAAAATTGCCTGTGACTCGTACATATTATCCACTGAAACTTATGTATTATCCAAGCATTTCATTGGCTGTTCGGGAAAAGGCTTCTCCATCATCAGATTTCCAAGAAATCTGATGGCCCATTTTAAATGAAATTTCATTCTTAAACTTCTAAACATCCCACAATATTACTTTTTACACCGTCGTATAGAGAAAAAAATGTACTTTTAAATGCAATTTGTTTGAAAGCTGTATCTCAATTTGTTTCTGAGTTATTAATTTTTTTTGTAGTTTTTATTACTTTTTTGTCATAGTGGCAACAGAAGGTATCCACCTCTGTTGAAAGTAAAGGGAAATACATATTACTGTATAGACCAATCAGAAAATGAATAAAATGATGATTAAGCCAATAAAAACCTTCAGATATGCTTTTGATTTCCTACCCTGATGAGGACAATAACCATTTTTCCAAATGGTTAAAAAAACTTAATTAGTGATTAAAATCTTATTTATTGCAACAAGTTAAACTCTTTTGATACTTTGAATTGCACAAGAGTTTTTTGCTGCTTTTCAACGGAATTTATTTGTGGAACACTTCTTTTAGCAATGACAAAGTGCATAGCCTTGTCCTCCATTTCTCGAATTAGCTGCAGCTGCTTCTCTCAACAAAATTTCTTGAGAAGAAATCTCATCTACGCAAAGTAACTTTTCTTTACAAATTACGACCTGATTACGGGTATAAAGCTGCTTCAGGGTACCATTTATATTCGCTAGTTTATAAAAGTCGGAGTCTTCTATTCCAACAACCGCCAACACATTTTGGCCCTCTGTACAACCACTGTAGACATCAGGGTCTTGTATTTGTATGGTATCCCCAATTTGAGCAGGAGGAAATTTTTCTTTGAGGTTTGTAATATTTTCGTTGCCTGCAGTAGAAGATTCTCTTTCATGGCTGCTCTTTTTATAAAAATAAACTTGTGTTGTTCAGTCACGGCTTGATATGAAGACATGGTAGGTTGCAGGTCCTCTTCAATATTTTTTTTTGGAATCTGGTTTTCGGTATGGCCACTGCTAAAATTTTCTTCAAAAATATTAAGTTTCTTCAAGCTGTTCTTCGATTTCAAAAGTATCAACGATTTCTTCGAGTTGTTCTTCGGTTTCGATATTTGCGATTTGTTCACTAGGCAAAAAAGACTATGCTATGCCTCTTTTTGGTTTAACACCAAACATGGCTTCATAAAGATTTTGGCGTATTCCTTTGTGGTATGAAATAATCTTGGCAAATTGAACAAAGGACGAAACATCTGCCCATTTGTACTATTTTCGTTCATCCATGCAGTTAACATATTTTGTATATCTTAATTGGCCCTTTCAACTGAGCCTTGTTTTTGACTATGACAAGGTTTTCCATGAACTATCTTAACATCTTTCCAAATAGCGCATAGTTCGGATATGACTTGATTACTGAATTTCCTACCATTACTTGATTGCAATATAGCTGGAGCACTAAATGTTAAAAATATTTGAAGAACGCAATATGCCACTTCTTCAGCTATCTTAGCTTCCAAAGGTAGCTGGACAAACTTAGTTAAATGATCTTGATACACCATTATGAACTTATATTCGCCATCCCTGTGTGATTGCAGGTCTATCAGATTAACTTGACATCTTGTGTTTAACTCAGAAATTACCATTGATTTCACAACAATACCTTTCTCAGTTGCACTATGTTTCATTTGACGTTCTTAGTATAAATTTAAATACAGCATTACAATTTTATATGTAATATTTTTTTATTTAACTTGCAAATCTTTAAGCATACGTATTCTTCCCCCGTGGCATTTTCTGGTATGAGTTTCAAATAGTATACTGAACAATTCATCATTATACATAGAATGACACAAAATGTATAACGCTTCCGGGGTTGAACTCATCCGTTTCCTGATAATCCAAACGCGGCCACGTTAGGCTTAAGTATTCCGATGCCGTATTTGCCGACTGCCTTATTTAATCTGTCTATCTATTTGTTGTGTAACATATTCTTCTTCAATTTTTCTCAAACCTTCAAAAAGTATACAATTATAACGCTTTAAGATCTAATTTAAAAATAACCAGATACCAACAACAGGGTTCCGATGTATACAAGCGATTACCGTTGCCATTCATAAGCATAAATTACAAATCCAAAAACAAATGAATGACTCTTTCAGCTATTCATTAAATGCTCTTAAAATATTTTGCAAAAGCATATTAATATTTTGAAATACGTTTTTCACTTTTGTTTACATTTATTTACAGTTTGAATTCAGTATACACGGTTAAAAATATCGCGAAAAATTACCTCTGTTTTTCAAGGCTATCTATTTTCTGACCAATGAGAACACTTTATGGTGTTCAGTGAATATAGCTATATTCGGTGATTCATTCCCGTGAATTATTTTGTACCGGATTAACGTTTCCTTTCTAAAAACAAACGTATTTCAAATTATTTAAAAGCTTTATTATGGTTTTACAAATATTTTAAGAGCAAAATCGGATGTCGACCGTATTTTTTAATGATTCGCTCAAAGAGTCATTCAACTGCTTCTGGATTTGGAATTTGTGTTGTACATGTGGCATCACGACACACGTGTGAATGTTGATTTGATTTTCAATCTTAAAACGTTGAGTAAAACAAATATTTGATAAAGAATATGAGTAAATTCTTTTCCACTATTCGCAAAAGTTACATTTTTAGACAGATTATTCAGAATAAATTAATATTTATAAGAGATTACATTCAATTATCTAATATTCAGCTGCAATAACTTGAGTTAAAATTAGATTGGTAGCTTTATCTATCCCTATATGAAAGTAAACAAACAATTGATTCATTCGTCTTGAACTTTTAAAATATTAAAACAAACGTTTATATGCTCTGTTGCGCCATCTGTCGGTAGTTAAAAAAAAGAAATTCTCTTTTTAAAATGTTTTTTGAATTCTGAAGACATTGGGGGGAAAAATGAATATTTCTTATAAAATGAAATTAGAATATCAGAAACATGTAATGCCGTGTATTACATATATATATATATATGTATATATATCAATGCATTATTATAATAAATAAAATTTTGTATTTTGTAGGGAAAATAAATTTGTAATTTAATAACAGAATTTGGGAAAATAAATTGTTAATGTAATTAACAGTTGCGATTTACTTATGTGATAAAAGATGATTTTTAATTATCAAAATTTATTACAGGTTTCTTTTATGCATGTTTAAAAAAAATCGGGATTTTCTCTGTTCAAATTTTTAAAATTTAAGTTATATAATTATTATTTTGGCAATTAATAAAAACAAATAAACCTTCTGTTGGAATTGTCTTTTATTTTACCACATACCATCAGATAAAATAGTTAATTGACAATATGTTTTAAAATAACATTATTAGTACTAATTTGAATGTTTTTGTGAAATATTTCTTCAAATTTTGTGAGTGAAGTTCATTTGCATACTTTATATCAGTATTTTACCAATTCAATTAATAATTTTCTTGCCAATTAAATTTCAATGAAAAATGGGCTGTTTTTACTTTACCCCACCTGACCCTATTAATCAGACAAGACAAAATTTATTACTTCACAATTCTTTTTCTAATGCAATGCTATATAATTTTTTTGAAAATGCAAACACGTCATTCTGACGGGCTATATTCTAGTTGGTAACATAATATTGTATATTCGTTTCTCCTGGTTTTAATGGCACAATTAACTTCTCTTCATCCTTAATTTTTTAAATGCCAAAATGTTTTAAACGTCTGTAATCCAAAAGTGCGCTGTATTTAGTTTTAGCAGAAATCAATCACAAAGTACTTTAGAGTACTTTTCTTGAGAAAAATAAAAACAATTGTCTACTCGTTTACTCGCAATTAATGCATTTAACTTTTTTAAAAAATTATCACGATTTACTGCAGTATCCATTTAGTATAGATCAGGGTATCGAATAAAAAAGTAATATTTAAGAAAACGTTGCAGGCACCATCAAACCTTTCATAAGGCTGACAAACTTGACTGAATCGCAGCAGAACAAAGGATTTGGTGACACTGTCGCCTCTCTGTTGACTTCGGCTTCTCTTTTCGACTTCCATCAGAGCATATCAGGCTTGTTGATATACTCTGGTGATGGTCCAAATGTACAAGAATATAATCAAAAATTGGGTATTTCACCAACGTATTTGGTATGTGTTGACATTCACCGGTGACAGTCAACATTCTCCAATTTCGGTCTTTCACGGTAACATATATATGTATCTGTCATTAGTCTTTTCTACTAGAAATTATCTTTTCAATTTATATTTACAAAAAATAAGGTTAAGGGTCATCTTCATACTGAAATTTTACCAAACTCTGCAATTTTTGATATGAGCACATAATTTTGACATCGTATTTGGCTTATTCTGTAAAACCTTAGAATACCAAATGGGAAATCATTCGATCAAGTAGCTTATGAAATATGGTGGTTTAAAATTTGGAACTCCTAATGTTAAATTCTTGTGTAATTATTGCAAAACAGATTACAATGCAGGTAGTTTTTAAAGCATAACGCAAGAACTAGCAGCAAGTGAGTGATATATAAAATATATAGAGAGAGGGTAGAAGGTCAAGAAAGGGAAGGGGAGAGAGAGAAAACAGGATTTTGTTAAAAATATCTAAACAGGAACCTGAACACGACACTAATTTAACACAAAGTTAGAATTAGAATTTTCATAAATATAAGAAATTACTCAATTTTCATAGAAACAGTATCCAATGAGAAAGTTGGGACTTATAGACTTACTCTGATAATTTATAACAAAGAAACCTGACAAATTAAAAGAATTACCTAACATTTTCATGCCTTTGTATATATATTTTATGAAACATTGTATCTTCAGGTTTGTTGGCTATGTCAGCTTTCATCTCCATGGCCACATGCCTGGGTAATACAGATAGAAGTAAGCGTTCCTGAAAATATAATATTCAAATAATTCATAATTTATAATTATTCAACATGTCATACATAAACATACATAAAACATGCTAAAATTCACTAACAGTCAAATTATTTGGTACTTTTCCATTAGATGAATATAAATTGTCTCTCATAAATTAATTTTTCTTTCAAGATTTCCTTTTTTGATTATAGGTGATTATTTTAAGAAATATTTTAATATGGCTTACACAATTTGGCAATTATCAATTGATCTTTGTGTCAAATCTTTGTGTTTAAATTCTTTCAAAATATAATTCATATTGCAAGATTGGATTATAAAAGTATATGATAAAGTAATATATTCACAATATCATAGCACCAAAATTGCAATGTGGCCAAAGAACAAAGATATACATACACACGAAAACGTGATTTCAAGATTCCTGCATTCCTTTAATTATCGCTGCTCAATTTTATATGCTTCTAGTGCACATCCATAGAACTCTGAATATTTCATGAATCATACTAGTCGATTTTTTACAGTACCACTGGCATAATATATATCATAAAATCCAGATTGTAAGCATCCTGCCCTCAAAAGTAAGCCCCCCACCCACTTCTAAGCAATTTTGATTTTTTTTTTTTTTTTAATTCTCAAATATAAGGCCCAATCCCCCTTTCACAAACTTTTTTTGTGGAAAAAATTGACTGAAAAGTCTAAGTGAGATAATTTTGAATCTTTTGACTTTTTTGGTGGATTTCCATATGTTTTTACATAATCTTAATAAAATCCCATCCTCCCTCCTTGCATGAAATGTCCACTTCCCGTCTTTGCCCTCCCTACTCATTACAGAAAGTTTAACATCTTGAAAATATTAACTATTTTATTCTTTAAAATTATTATTACTTTTTTTTAAATTTTGCAATATTTCTTATTTTGTAGTAAGAAGATTTACCTAAATTCTCATCATCTGCACTATCTCATTTATCTAAAATCTTCATCCTGCTTGAAATTTTTACTACAGGGGGGGGGGGGTGAATTCTAAATAAGTGGGAGGAAAGGAAAAGATTTTCTGTTGTTGTCAAGTTGTTTAGCTGTTCTCAGCCGTGAATCATATGTATATTTCATGTTTAAATAGAGAGAGAGAGAGAAAAAAAATAGATTTTATACTGTGTGTGTTTGGGGGTAGGTGGCAAACACAAAAAAAACTTTTTTTTGCGGGGGGGGGGGGGGGATGAGAAATAATTTAGGTGGTTGGTTTAATATTTTTACAACAAAATTGCAAATCAAGCAGAAAAAAATAAAGAATTTTACAGATTTTAAACTGCAGGAGATGTTCATGATATGAAGGTGGGGAAACAGGGAGAGAAGCAGAAATTTTGGGAGAAGGAGATAATCTAGGTGATGTATTATTTATTAATTTGTTACTATAGTGTATTAAATAAGTCAATAAAGAAATTTAAAATTAAATAGTTTTATAGGTTAAATTATGCATGTTTCATACCAGAGGGGAGGCACAGGGGGAAGCCGTTTTGGAGAGAAAGGGAGGTTTAGATTATTGATTAAATATTGTTGCAATAAATAAAATAACAAATAAAGAAGTAAATAAAAAAAATATTAAGGTTTTAAAATCTTGCTCAGGGGCTTTTGTTGGGGAAGATTTTAGGGGTTTATGGTATATATAAATATAAAATAAAACTTTTTGAGTATATCATTTTCAGAAAACATAGTTGAAATCATCATCTATGCTGGTTTGTAATGAAATATAATTTTTTTTATTATTGCTTGAAATTTCTTCAATACAATGTATTTAATAAAACTAGAGGATCCAACTCGGACCTTCCGGGTTACCAAATGTAAGGGAAAACCACTATTTTTATTAATATATATTTTTTAGATTGCTCACTAACACCACCATAAAGCATTTTTATTTGAAAAGTATCAATTTTGCATTTAAATAAAGGTTTGAAACTTATTTAAACCGATACTTTCACATGAATTAATAGCCAAAGGAGTCGCCAAAGATTATGTTACTTAATGCAGTCTTTTTTAATTATGATCATTTCAGTTACTTAAGTGAATAGTTTGATTACATGTTTATTTATATTATTTTATTAATTTTTTATTGATGAAGTTTTAACTTCATTATGGAACATCAGCCGGAACCAAACACTGAACAATTTATAACTTAAGTGCAAATTAATTAATCTTTCATAATCATCGATATGTGATATAGATAGATTTTTAAAAAAATCATGCTTGAAAATTATTTTTAAAACCATAAAAAATGTAAATTGCGATACAGTTTTCAAACAAATTGCATTTGTAAATACATTTTATTTCTCTATTCGACAGTGTAAAAATTGAAAATGTGCGATGTTTAGAAGTTTAACAAAATTGCAGTAAAAGCAAAATTTAATCATCTGCTGTTAACATCAAAATGATGTCAGTGTTACACATGAACATGTTTCTCCTTTATAACACAGATAGTTATACTTTTCCTTAAATTACATATACGTCATTAAGATTGCCTATCATTATTGTACCTAGTTCAGTGAGTTTCTGCATACACTTTTCATAATATTTACAAATAATATCTTTGATAGTTTTTAAGCTAACATTTGCCTTGGTCTGTATGATAAAAAAGTACCAACTATTCTTTAATGAATTTATTAATTACTGTTAAAATATTTAAGTACATAAAGAAAATACTATTTTATATTTTAGAATTACTGAATAATATTTACTGCAAAGTTTGTGATATTTAATGTGTATTTTCACATTAATAAGATATACCTGTTGCTGATTTTCTCTTTGAATATTTAGTCTAGATTCCACACACAGCCTGGTTTCCATAAATGCTTGTCTCTGAGAAGATTTGCTTGGGAAGTGTGAAAATATGCCAGCCATGTTCACAGCCACAAATAAGAGTGTACTAGCAACCAACTGAAATATATAATTGAAAATTTTTAGAGATAGTGTATATTAAAGTAATTTTCCTTATACATGGTGTGCATTAAAAGGCATGCAACACTAAAAATCATTAAAACAGCTATAATGTAAAAGATTATATAGTTACAATAGTTTATGAAATTACAGCAAAGTTATGTTACAAACAATATGAGAAAGAAATGATACTTTTAATGTTAAGATAAAATTTTCTCTATTCTGTATTATATATATATATATATATATCCATATTTTCATTTAAATATATTATGGGTCTATGTATCTCAAAAATAATAAACCTATATAACATAGAAAAAAAATTAATTTAAAAGCTCCACAATTTCTTATACATTCAATTTATCTATGATGAATTTATAGGCATTGTCAGGAATTTATGTGAAAGAGGGGGAGGGGACAGATGAAGATTAATATATGAAAATATTTATATACTAAAATAACAGGTTTTTTGATCGCATGATACAGCAATTCAAAATTATTGATGCTCATTGCACATACATATTATATTTATCTTATATCAACTAGCTTTACTTTAGAAATATAGGATATATGGAGCATCTTAAAATAATCTAGAAGGTATATGGTGTATACCTCCGTATACCCTCCACTACATCTCCATCCCTTTTGCATGAAGATGCAAGGGATGGGGGTGATCCACATCCCTTTTGCATGAATTAGGAGCGGCCAAACTTTTACAGTTACCTCAACCTAGTTATCCTTAAGATACAGAAGAAATTGAAGAATCTATGTTTTTTTTTTACATTGTTATTCAAGAGATTTTACAAGCTAACAGACTAATTTTGAACTCATGAATAAAAAGGCATAGAAAAAGGTCATGGTTACACTAAAATAAAATACAGATACCATAAAATATCTCAAAAATACTAGAAGTTTAATATAGAAATTCATTATCATACTACAATAACAGTTATGAAATTTCTGTGAGAAAACAAATAAGCCAAGTTACAAATATTATTAAGATCAAAAAGAATTTTAAGTATGATGAATGAATCGGCCCTTTTACTTGGCTTTTTAAAAAAGTCTAATTTATGCTTTATGGTATAATTTGTTCAGACTTGAATATTTCAGATTTATACAAAGAAAAATATCAGTTTTTGTTATAAAATTGAATGTTGAAAATGGATTAAAATTTAAAATTGATATTTTCACAAAATATCCATCAAAATGTAACAATTTATTGAACTTAAAATAACTATTTGATGGCATTTTCTCATTCAATATCTCAGATCATCCTTTACAATGTACTTTTATAGAGATTGTTTTTATTTTAGGATTTTGATATGGTTTAAAGTAGATATTTTGTATCTATTCTAATAAAAGTGTAGAATAAAATGAAGGAATTGTATTTTTAGAACAATATAAGTTACAAATAATTGTTTCATGGAAAATCCCCCTCCCCCACCTCCTCCTAATACTATGCATTTCAATTTTTTAAATGAAAAATATTACAAAAATTTGAACAAATAAAGGACAGAAATTTGAATGAAAAGAAATCTTAGTGAAAAGAAGAAATATCAAAAAGCTAAATCCAATTCCACAAACCAAAATAAATGTCTAAAGGGAAGGAATTACAGAGATAAAGTAATCATTAAACATCTACCAGAAATAAAGTTTAATATTAATGTGCTACACAGCATTTGATCTAAGCTTTTTTAGAATGGCCTAAATTTACACAAAATTAGATTTTAAAGCTTTTGATCAAAAATACTTATTTCTGATAAATTTTTAAATATTCAAATGTACTTAAATTCATTAAATGAAATATAATTAAAATGGAATAATTTAATATATACATATTTAGATATTCATAGTTTTATTTCTATGTTCAAGTACCTAAATTGTAGCTTCACCTAGTTTGCTGTATATTAACAAAGAAATGACCTTTTAAGCAAAACTCTTATTTTTACAATTTGATTTTTGATGTCCAATCTTGAAAATTAGATATAACAGAAACAAATGTTTCATTGAAAAAGTTTTTTTAAGAACTTAAAGTAGTTATGGGTCAGCTTGAAGCTACTCAGATTACAGATATTTTCATGGCAGGGGCGTAGCTACCGTGGAGCAGTTGGAGCAAACTGCTCCAGGCGCACGAATCCTAAGGGCGCAAAATTAGAAAGAGCGAAATAAAGATTTGTAAAAATATTTGCATATATTTTTTCATTATTAATCAGATAATAAAGATGAATCTTGCGCACTCTGCATATTCCTATGAAATTTTACCTTATGTTTAACCTCAACTGTTTCGATTTAAAATATGTGTTTATACACAGTTAAAAGAAATTACTTCTATTCGCGAAGTTTTAATTTTATTTCATATCATATTGCAGACTCAAGTAAATTCTCCAACACCATTTCAGCATGTCTGATTTTTTTTTTTTCTGTAACTTTTCCGTATACGAAAGTGGAAGATTTTAGAATCTTAAAGTAATCGCAACTTATTTACAAGGCTTTCATCGGTCACTGTATTGGCTACTACTATTTCCAAACAATAATCTTCTTGGTACATTTCTGTTGAAAATGTTTGGAATTTTATCATGATGGGAAACATTGATAGCCAAAGAAGTCACCACTGAGAAACCTATATTTATGATGCAACAGCAATGCTGCAACTATTTATTTACCCCCCCCCCCCCAAAAAAAAATAAATAAATAAATAAATAAATAATAAAATAAATAAAGAAATAATTTTTAAAAAAAAGTTGATATGTTGAAGAAAATTATTGACCATTTTACAAACAAAAAAACAAAAAAAGCGAAAATGTTAAGTTGTTTTGTTTGTTTAGTGAAACTAAACATGCATCAATGCAGATTACAAAACAATAATAAGAACCGGATTTAGTCATATTCCATATCAGTCCACGGCGACTAAATTTACAGGTGGAGGGGGGCCGGAAAACTAAATTTTATGCGTATTGTTTTTGAGATTTAAAAAATATGATTATCTGAAATGCAGTATTGATAAGCATTTTCCTTCAAAAAGAGAGAAATACTTATGTATCAAATGCAGTGTTCGGTAGGACCTGATTATCGCCTATTCAAATTTACACCGCTTTTGTTGAAAAATATTTTTAGAAACCTTATTTATTCGAAGAATTTTAGGATTAAATAAGGCAAAACATATTTTTCGAAAATAGTAATGTGAGTTTGCTTAAGCCGTGATCAGGCTCCTCGCCGTTTCCCTCTCTCACCACCACCATCCGATATCACATATTACTAGTCAATGAATTTTCAAATTATAAAATGAAAAAAATCTGGAGTTACTCCACTCAACTTTCCGAACAGTTTACAGAAATACTGTGTTTTCAAAACTGTATAACAATGAATAAAAACTTAAGTGTGTTTTCAAAACTGTATAACAATGAATAAAAACTTAAGATTCTAATTTTACACAAAGGTGAAATATTTCTGCACTTTCATTCATAAAACTTAAACATTTTTCTAATGACATAATTTTTAACAAATATTCATTCTGCCCGTTCTAAAACAAGGCCTATAAATACAAAAAATAAAATAAAAATAAAGAATTTTACTTAAATTAAGTCACATTCTGACAGGCTCAGAGTAGCCCGCCGGGCAACCGATCTCCGAGTCGGTGCGCCTAAACCAGATTGCCCTTCCTCAGGTGAAGCAAATAGTTACAAAATTTGCTACAAGCATAAGATTTGAACAGTCGTAATTAATTTAATAATTCAAAAATAATCACTTTTTTTTTGCCTTTTCTTAATTAATGATTTTTTTCTCTTCGCAGAGCAGAAGAATTGAAATTTTTTCTTGATTTTTTTTTGTTGTTGTTTCAGAGTTCCATTTAAATCTTGTAAAATCTAATGGATATTCTGTAATTCTGTTTGTTACGAATGGCGACATTGTCTGCCTCAAGAATTTTAGCCAGTCTATGGCACCAAAGAGCGTCGCCTCCATTTTAAAATATACGTATTTTATTTTATATAGTTCCTGTAAAATAATTTTTTATTTGTTTGAAATGTCTAGGTTCGTGTATTCGTAAAGTGCCATGATTGTAATTTCCCCTATATAAATATTTAATGTACCTGTTGCTACTTGCTAGGCTTAAAGGAAAAAAAAAAAAAAAAATACATTCTGGCTAAGACTAAAATCTGTCTTACATAGAGCTTTAGACAGAGTTAACTATATAAAAATCTATTTTAAAGATGCTACCACTTAAACTCTATTTTAAAGATACTACCACTTAAACTCTATTTTAAAGATACCACTTTAAAATCAAATTAATAACATTTACAAGTTTCTTAATATTACTAGCAGCATTAAGATATTTTATCATCCCGCTTCAAAAAAAGTTTAATTATTCATAACTTTTTTATTCAGTATTAAAATTCTGTACTTAGAATCCTACACCAATCACTCACAAGCTAAACGTTAAACCAATAGTAGCGTTCTTTAAAATTTTTTCTTTTACATTTCAATGTTTGTAATTTTTTTTTTTTTTTTTTTCAATAGAATATCTGAGGTTGATGTCTAAACGGTTATCTTTATAGTGTTTCGATTTTTCATATTATTATTAGTCCAGGCAATAGGGAATTTTACCTAGCAAAATTAATGGTAGTTCTGGAAATCGGCTTACTTAATGTTTTTTAGGTCGCTAAATCCAAATTTGTAACTTCCCACCAAAATTTCTCCCGGCAACACCTCCAAATTTTGGTAAAAAGCTCCCCAAAAAAGGTTTTTATTAAAAAAATCAATTTTTTATTATTCTAGGGGAAAAGTATCTAAAAATTCAGAAAGTAGACAAAATTTGCAACAATTAGATGTATGACATTATGACTTAGGATCAAGGGGAAGGGGGGATCTGCCTCGGAACATGTGCGCGTGCTGCGTGGACTAAGTTGCGCAATTCCACTTAACCACTCACACGTTTACATTTGTCCTCCCATCTCCCCTCCGAACTTTCCTTATAAGGTTTACTTTAAGTTTTCTGGGTCGCTGAATCCGAATTTTTAACATACCCCCAAAATCCACCCCCCCCCCCCCCCCCCAGAAAATAGTTGTTATTAACTTAAATTTCTTATTGTTTTAGGGGTAAAGCATTACGAAATTCAGAAACTAGACAAAATTTGCAACAAGTAGGATACATGACATTAAGACGTAGGATAAACGGGGAGAGAAGGGGCTGCCTCGGAACATTCCCCGCGCGCTTTTCTCAAAAACCAAATTTTTTCAAAAAATCAATTTTTGGGGGGGGGTTGCCTGGTGAAATTTTGGTGGGAAGTTACAAATTCGGATTCAGCGACCCAAAAAACTTAAAGTGAGTCGAAATCCAGAACTAGTATTAATTTTTTCAGGTAAAATCCCCTATTGCCTGGACTTCATAACTTAGTGCACGTAGCGCCGCAGTGCATGTTCACTGAAATCGTGCTCTGAAAGCGGCAATCTTGAGTATAAGGGCGTGAATCAGTGTTCTCGCTGCCGATCGCCACTGCGCCAAAATGTTTAATTTGCAAGAAAAAAATCACCAAATTGCAAGAGATGGTTTTTTCTCCTTCGGCAACACTCTCAATGTTGTGGGATTAAACCTTTTCCGCATAACTCATTATTTGTGTTTCGATATTCTTAGTGTTTTACGACGAATCTATTTCTACTATTATTTGAATTTGGCTGGTTTCTCTTTTGCGATTAGCCAAATTGTTCAGATTAGTCAAAAGCCAGTGAAAACCCCGATGACAACTTTTATCGTTGTCCATTGGCTAATTTTCCAACCCATTAGCTGCATAAATATACTTCCAATAGTAAAAAAGTTTCAAAGCTGTTTTTTATAATCTTAAAAGTAATTTATGTCAAAATAGTTATTTTTAAAAGTTACGAGGCTTACATTTTTATTCGGTCCCTAAGTTCTATACGTTACATTTAGAAAAATCTTCTCCGTACTGTAACAGGTAAATAAAAAAAAAATTTTTTTTTGAACAACCAAAACTTACTGAGTTATGATACTTTTAATTTTGTGAAATTTTAGTATTTTCTGGCACTAAAAATAGCAAAACGTGTTTCATTCATATGCGGAAAGTTAAAAATAAATTTTAAATCATGTATTTTTTTTTTAATAGTATTCTACAATGCTTCGAAACCCTTGAAAAGAAAAACATATATTAAAGGCGACAGATTGTACTGTCCCGTTGGCGCATTTAAAACGAAAATCTCGCCCAGTTCGCAGAAAATATTGGTAGGTACTTAAAGAATTATAATTCATTTCATTATTCATTATTTATTTTTAATTATTTGTATTTAATACGTTGTTAAAATACTTTGATTTTCAAATAAAAGTAAGGTTTTAAATAAAATTAAGAATAGTACATAAATTTTTAACTTCAAGACAAAATTGCGCAGAACTTTTTCGAGTGACAAGAGGGCGCACAAACTTTACTTGCTCCAGGGCGCTGAACATGTAGCTACGCCACTGTTTCATGGAAAGCAAAAAGGATTAACAACAGCTGCAGTTTTATTACTGGGACTAGTTGCCAAAATAAGGGATTAAAAAAGCAAAACAAAGTGTTTCCCAGGATTTTAAAAATGCAATTTTCAAGGAATCTAATAAAAGTATTATTGGATACTATGATTTTTCTTTATGATACAGCATGTATATTCTTTTAATATATCAATATTTAAGTTTATGATAATGAAGTTTATAAAAATAAAAGCTTTTTCTATAAAGAGGTAATAATGAAATTTTTAATAACACCGTTATTCTTAAATAATACTCTTGCAATAATTCCAAAACAACTTCATTCGGCAACTGTCAATACTTTTATAACAGAATTGCATGCAGGTATCCATTTAGTTTGTTTTTTTTAAAAAGGGCTGGGGGGGGGGGATAAAAAGTAAGATAAGAATAAAATTTTGATTCACACATCTCACTCCAAAATATTTTTCTGGTTACAAGAAGTCATATTATATTTAATGAATGTATCTTAATATTGAAAAATTGTAGAAAAGTAGAATAATTCATAATTAAATTTGAAAATAAAAGTACAGAACAAAAGAATAAAATTAATGTTATAAGTAATTAAAAATTAGAGATAGTTTTAATAAAAAAAAATACAAAATAGGAATTTTTAAAGACTAATAAACTTTATGCATGTGACCTGAGGCTAAGGCTAAAATTAGTCAGCTGGCGGTATTTACTTTTTAATATTAGCATAGTGCTCTATAGAGTATATATATATTATTAATGCTGGTTTTTTAAAAATATCGCAAAAAATTCATTATTGTAGCAGTGTATACTTGATATATTGAAATAAAAATTTGTAATGTTGTTCTGTATCCAAAAACATTACTAAATTTGCAAAATTTTAGACCACTACCTGAAGCTAAATCTCATTTGCTGGAGGTATTTGCACCTACACATACTGGCATTATGGCAGTACAGTCTATAGTGTCTACAATAATGGATCAAAATACTATGATCCCTGGGGTGTGACATTGCATGCATAAAGTCCGTTATGCCGGATTTCACACAATATAGCAATATTTAGCTCTAACTTAGGAACTTATACAATCATTAAAAAATATTTTAATATGCTCATTTATAAATTAATACTTTAAAATTATGTGTATTTCTTAAAGATTTACCAGCAAGAATTTTTTTTTAACTCTACCTCAGTGATTTTTAAATCTACTAGAACAAATACATACTGACTTTCAAAATCAGCAAGCATATTGACACTAAGCATTGAATTTTTAAATGGGAGAAACTATGAAAATTGAACTTTACAAATATTAATGCATTTGTAGAGAGCAATTTTTTCTTATATATTTTTAAAACTTAATATAAACAACACTTGAATAATTGTTTTCACACAGCAATAAAGAAAAAACTACATACATAAATAAAACAAAATTTTATGCTTTTATCAATGTAAATAAAGAGATCTGAATTTATATTTGATGTTTCATATGTGAGAGAAGAAATATCTAAGAAATTAACCTTTTACCAAAATGTTTCAAGAATTCAAAAACAATGTGAATAAACAGGGAAAAAAAAAATTCAGTAGTAATTGAAATGATAAATAATTTCAATGATAATTAGAATTCAATACAGTGACTATACACAATATATAATTATAGTAGCCAAAACCAAAAAGTTTACCTGTTTCCATATAAAAGGATCTTGGTCATTGACTATTGTATATGAGATCAATTGGACGACAGACAATAGGACACCACATATAAGACACTCAGGCATACGTACAGGAAGGAGCGTATAGCCAAAATATACAAAAAACACAGTGCACCAAATGCTGGACATTGCAATTGGTACAGGAGAGTCTATGACAACTAAGATGACCGTGATAAAAAATGAAATCATAATGGTGTATGAAAATATAAACAAATAAATCTGATTAAAAAATGATTGGGTGCTTAAAACTGCCATAATCAAATATAAAGTCACTAACACACCAAATGTTATGCCATGTGTTAGAGATCTGTGATCGCTCAATGCATAATTGAATATTAACATGACACCTCCCACAGCACACACTATACCAAGCAGTGCAGTCAAGTTTCTTTGGTTTAAATGCAAAAAATAGCGCTGGTACAAAATCTCAACTTCAACATTCTTGAACCGCGGTAGGCGAAAAGCATCGAGACAGAACTTATGACAGTTCCAAATAGTCAAGTATTTTCTATCTGATCGCAACTGGTTTTCTTTAACAGATACCTCACTGATGGAGCTCCCTGATGAAGCCATTCTTTCAATACCAGTTGAGAAATTGTCATCCCAATTTTATGCAGGATTTCAGAGGCCTAGATTAAAGCTCATTAAAAATGAGCTCATAAGCTTTGTATTATGTTATGCTTAAAATATTTAATTTACACATTATGACAGTCTTTTCACAAGTTGTTATCTCATAACAGCAGATGTGTGATGAAGCTTGTTGGGTGGGCATAACTGAGCAGTACTTTTACCTAAAAGGAGAAAAGAAATATTTTAAGTTATCATTCAAGAGATAAAAAAAGAAACTTCAGTTAATTACATTAAAATAGGTGAATAAAGGTAACATATGAAAATGGGCATATGTATAGTGTTCACTCTAGGCAGTGTTGAATTCAGACGTTTTCCTCCAAGAGAGATTTCTGCAGCCTCAGGGGGATATTTTAGAGATCAGGGGGAGGGGGGATTGCACTTTAGTCCATTAAAAAGCATAAAATCTCAAACCTTCCGGGAGGGACTTTTCAATGTTCTGTGAGAGGGCGAGTATCCTCCTTCTCCCCCCCCCCCCCCCCCCCGAAGGTCAGGTCACCTCCTGAATTCAACATTGACTCTAGGCCATTGTTTAAGGGTGCAGCACCTTGCCCTAAAACAGTGAAATGCACCCATATCCAAAGATATTTTGTAAATCTTCCTTGTATACCAAAGTTTTTCTAAATCTGTGTGCCTGAGAGCTTTAAAAAAATATACAACTTTCCCATTTCTTTAAAAGAAACATGATTATTCAACTCTATTATAATTATTTAATTGTAATTACTATTTATAATTCATAAAAATGTTTAAAATTTATGTTCCTTTTATCATACCTAATAATTGCAATTTTTTTATTGTTATCAAACCCAATAATGCATATTCTCTTGAAATAGAACTCCTTTTCACTTACTAAAACTCTGCAGTTTTTCTTTCTACAGTAAATATTTCATATGTATACAGCAGGGTTGCAAAAAAGCCGGCTAAAATTAAAAAAAGCCAGGCCGGTGGCTTTTATTGGTTTTAACCGGCTTTTTTTGGCCATAATTGGCTTTTATACAATAAAGCATTGTAATTATAAACTACACATTTTAAAGTGTTTTTAATTAGTTTTAATGACATTTAATTGATTTACAGTTTAATAAGTAACCCAATTTCTCAATAATAAGGACATTAATACTGGAATAAAACTTAGATGATTTTGCTTGTGATTTGTATTCTGAATTGCACATATGTCGGCTAAATTTTAAAGGGGCCATACCAACTGCCAATTTTTCCATTTTTACTGCTTTATAAAATTAAAGAGGACAATGGTTACTTAGTTATATGTTTTATTACTTAATTTTAAGAGCTATTAATATACAAGTCTTATTTTATTTCTAGCAAACATTTGAAATTATACATAGTCATATTAATAAAAACACCCCCATTTCTCACTATTAAAAAACATTATGAATAGCATATGCATGAATATGCTTAGCAACAAGCTTTTCAAAATTTTATTTGGAGAATTTTTTTTTTCTTGTTTTAAATGCTCTATTTTTTATACACTTATGTACCACTCTCCTCAAACGAAATATCTTTTCTAATTTCTCTTTTAACATTTATAACTTAATCTCTCCATATGGACACATAAAAATGTTTCCATTTTGATGTGCTACATTTTATCATTAAGGCTTTTAAATCCAAAAGGGCAACTTTCTGACATAAGTTTTAATTTATTTTTGTTCAGAAATGCATGAAACTAGCAGATGTTGTTGTTCAGAAACTATGTAATTGTGCTGTTTTTTTGCAAATGCAATAGATTTTTCAGAAAATAGTGTCAAAGTGAGCGTTTTGAATCGCATTTCCGCACGAAAGAAGAAACCACTCAGAAAAGGGTGAAAAAACATGTTTGTTACATGATCAAAATCTCTTATAACTCAATAGGTAATTGATGGATCAAAAAATGAAAAACACAGTTCGATTCCAAATCGCTTCCATAGTCAGGCTTTCGAATTTTATATCTTTCCGTTAAGAAATGAATTTTTAAATGTGTCAACATTTTGCGCTTGTTGAGCAGAGCAGTTAAGAACAGTTTTAATTAAATATAATCTTTAAAATGTGTAGTACATGTGGAGCTATATTAGTGTTGACGCTAGAAAAAAAGGACCTCCGGGCGTGAATTTTTCAAAAAGGGAACACTATTCCAAAAAAAGGGTACATTTTTCAAAAAGGAAATGCTGTTCTAAAAAAGGGTGCATTTTTTCAAAAAGGGAACACTATTATAAAATAAGGGCACATTTTTTTCGAAAAGGGCACACTTGTACCTTGTTCATAAAACATATTTTGAACTGGTTTGTTTGGAGTCCCTAGAATTTACGATATTTTTCCGGTATCAATTGAATTACCATGGGGTGCATAGGAAGTGTTAAAAAGGGCAGCCAGGCACATCAGAAGGGTTTAAAAGAGCCGCCGGGTGCAAAAAGGAAATAAAAAAGGCCGCCGGGCGCTGCGCCCTGCTAAAGCGGCTTAGAATCAACACTATATATAATATAGAATTTCAAAACACCAGTTTAAAGCCTAACTTATATCCTTTTCAATGTTTTTATATGTATTATATATTTTTTTCTTTTTCAGACATAATGCGTTCACAGTTGTCTTCTAGAAGTTAAAGACTTATTTATTTAATAAAATTTAATAGAAATCTATAATTTTTTTTAATAGAAAATATTTATAAGTGTATTAAAAATTAATTGATCCAAATTTAAAACGAATTTACTGTAAACCAACTTAAAAAAATAAAAACTGGCTTTTTTCAATAAAAGCCGGCTTTTTTTAAGTGGTTAAAACCAAAAAAAGCCGGCTGGCTTTTTTTGGCCTGGCTAAAAGCCAGCAACCCTGGTATACAGATATATAATATTTATAGGACTAATCTGAAATTTATGCGTCATTAATGTTATTCTTAATAGCCCATAGATGCAAATTGTCACTTTTTTTTCACTGTTATTTCTGAATAGTAATTACAAAATAAGTCTTATTTAATCAAAAAAATTCTCCAATTAAATAAAGAATATTATTCAAAAATAGTGGTAGCAAAAATGCATAAAAATTGGCAGCAATGACAGCATTATAATAAAATTAATAACAGGGTAGGTTTTCTATAGGTAAAACCTACTTTTTAACAGTACCAGCAAAATAATACGCTTTTATATGCTAAAACCTGGTATATATATATATACAGTAGACTCCCCTCAAATCCGCACAGCTTGGGACCAGAGGTTGTGCGGATTTTAGAATTTTGCGGATTTCTGGTCATTGTTTTGTTTACATTTTTTAAACAGTAATTTGAATGTAATTAATAATCCAATCAAAATTATAATGAATGCTTACAGTATAGTAAAATATTAAAATAATTAAGTAATAGACTAAAATAATGAAAAAATAGATAATTTTTTTAAATGATTAAAATATTAAAAGCAAAGGTCAAGTAAATAATCAATGTATAATTAAATATTCATTATAAAGATGGGATGCATTTTTCCTAAATTATTCAATGAAACTTTCCTCATAAAGGTACACTACTAATTCAAATTAAAATCATAAAATAAGGAAGTTTTATTTCAGGTTTACCCAGACTTAATAATCAAAAAAGCTTGATTAATGCATAAATATGTTTGGCAAAAGTTTGTGATTATCAGTGATGCCAGCAATATCTTGATTTTTTTCAGAAATAAATTTATTCTTCCTTCATGAAAAAGCACAAATTCAGTAATATCAACAAAAAATACAGATTAAAATATATATAGAATTGATATAAAACTAAAAAAGTCAAATTTTGCCTGTACATCTGAACTGAAATTTCATTGTTTACATCTGTAAATTATGTGCGGATTTTAGGGTTGCGGATTCGAGGGAGTCTACTGTATAACCATTATAAAATATTACAAATTATCATCTATTTTAAATATACAAATTATAATTAAGTTTTACATATATATACATCTAAAAAAAAAGGTTAAAAATAATAGCATCCATGTAATAAGCACTACAGCTACAAATAACCACACAAATTATATATAGCACATTATGTTTAAAATGTATTTGGCAGATCCAGAATTTCACACCATAATTAAACTGGAAATAAACAACAAAACTAAGTTACTTAAAACCTTTTTGGATGGTTTTAGAAGGATGTCTGTGATTGTGTAACAACGTACACGGAATGAACTTGGTTGGACTATAGAGCATTGGATGTCGGTTATTTTTTGTGGCTGTGTGGCTAAAGTTTGGGTACAAATTTTGCTGTTGCTTTAGTGTATATTATAACATCTGTTCTAAATCAGCAGTGCCTTCAGATTGGGAAATATGCTGTTTATTGTGACGTCAGGTCTGGTGGAGTGTGTTTGTGATATGCTTTCGAATGTTTTTGTGCATTTCATTTATGCATTACGACACTCTGGCCGAAACCCACTGCCACTACTGCAACAATTTGTTGCGTATAGTATTTATTTAGTCTGAAACATTGCCGTGCTTTTATAAAATACCCACTGCCGATGAGGCCACAGCTTTTTGGTTTGATTTTTATTGCTCAAGTTGTATCTGTTAACATTTCTTTGATGTTTTGTTGTTTATATCCAGTTTAATTATGGTGCAAAATTCTGAGTCTGTCAAAAACATTTTAAACATAATGTGCTATAAATATATTCACTTCACTAATAAATATTAGATTATTGTTTACAATGGATACATTACTGATGTGTATTATTTCTCTTTTATAATATTAATTATTAAAATACAATTTAATAATTAATATAATTATTAGGCATTATTAATTTATGTATTAACATGCAAGTACCAGACAAGAAATATAGAATTGATTTTTGCCAGCTAAGTGTTAGTAACCTGGATACTGAGACGGAGGTAAATCTGCACCAGGGAAAATTGTTTAAGAGTTTGGTTATTTAATCTTAAAATTTTTGCATAAAAATTTTAAATATATAACATTTTATAATTTTATCATAAAAAAGTACAATGTCTAAACTTGATGTATGAACTTTTTCAGATTTTTAAAAACTGCTTTTCTTGTGAAGTTTTTTTTTTTTTTCAAACACTCATAATAAATGTACAATAGCATTATAATAAATTAAAATAACAAATTTAGAAATGAATTTATTGTGCAAAAAAGCTGCCAAGTTTTTGTTTTATGATCATGTTTCATAATTTTAAATACAAAAACAGATTATCAGTGCAATACATATTTATTTTAAAATTCTACTATTGTGAGGTTTTGCAATCTCATATCCCATTTAAATTTTATGTAAATATCGAGAAACTTAATTATGCTTATGAATACAGTAGACGCTCGATTTTACGAACTCGTGGGGACTCATATAATGTGTTCGTAAATGAGAGTGATATTACTTCAATGGGATGCTGATTGGGACCGGTACATCAGTTCTTAAAAACGAAGAATTCGTAAAAATGAGGTTCGTAAAATTGAGCGCCTACTGTAGTATACTTTCCCTGGCAAAAGTTTCTCAGAAATTCACCCCCCCCCCCCTCATTAGGGAATTAAAAATTATGAAAAACAGAGCTTTACTTTTGGCTGGCAGAAAAAATGTCAGCCAAATTGTTAATGACTAAGTCAAATTATTAATTTTCTACAAAATATAATAAAAGTACTTTTATTTCATTTCATTATAAGCTACATATTCATAAGATCACAATCTAAAAAATAATATAGACACACAGGTAATTTGGTGAAAATATGTAATTATTCACACTTATATTTCATCATGATCTAGAGTAAGATGAGGTAGTATCTTTCGAAAAGAAACAAGAACGTTAAATTCATTAAAATGAGTAATGCTAATACAGTAGACCCCCTCAAATCCACAACCCTAAAATCTGCACATCATCACAGATGTAAACAATGTAACTTCAAAATTACAGACTTTTATTTTTATATCATTATGTACATATTTTAAATGTAATTACTCATTAATGGGACTGAATTCATGCTTTTTTATGAAGGAATTCAAAATTAATTTCTGAAAAAATTCATATTACTGATATCTTTGGTAATCGCAATCTTTTTACCAAATATATTTATGTATTAATCAAGTTTTTTTTTTTTTTTTTTTTTATATCTGGCTAATCCTGAAATAAAATTTCCTTATTTTATGATATAGATGTGAATTAGTATAGTTCCTTTAAGTGCTACGCTCGCCAACCCCCGTTCAGACACCGCAGAATCTAAAAACATGCTAATTGAATGGGTTTTTAAAATATTAGAGAAGATTAAATTATACTGAAAAAGCTGTGCAGATCTCCCTGTAAACGGGTTTCCATTCAATTCCCTTTTATTGCAAAAATTTAACGGAGAATCAGTTGCTGTTGAGGCATCCAATGGTTGTTTTCGTTTTTGATTAAAGAGGATCAGTTAAACATTTGAAAAGAAGCTAAAATAAAATGAATTAAGTATTCACAGTCTTCGTCAACTGATATTTTAAAACAATCTCTATAACAATAGCCTAAATCATGTGACTATCATCAACAGTTCCGGGTGGGGAACACTTTGCTTTTTATACTCTAGGTGCCATTTTGATACTTTAATGTTATCCAGGCAGAGGTGATAAGTCGCCAAATATTATTCTATCCCATCATTTCATTTATATTATAATGGTTCAAGTCATCAAATGCCATAAACAAATACGATCTGATCCCTTCGCCTTTCATATGAAAGTTTGGAACAAATGTCATATACGCCCCATATTGGCGTGATTTTTTTCCAGTGCGAATTTGTGGAACGCGTCAACAGCATAAACAACAACATCCGGCTTACCATATCAAGCAAAATAACGATACTTTGGCACCAGTTAAGTACCCATTGCGTATATGACATTGGCGTCAGAAAAAAATCGTGCCAAATGGGGCCGTAATATGACATCTGTGCCGAAAGAAAAAAAACCCGGGTGCAAATGTCGCCAATATCTTTTTTTCAACTCGCCAGTTAGCATTTTTTTTATTGTTCGAACTTAGTTATCCCGTCGACAAAAAATCTATCGCAAACTATAAGATTAAATGCTAATAATGCTTGATTGTAAATGTCACATTCACTTGACTTTTAGCAAGTTACAGCTGTTTACGTCATCAAGTGACTTTTATTTCGACATTTTATTTTTATATTTATTAATGTTATACTAATTTATTTGTTTTTGCGTTATTTAAAATAAAAATTGTCAATTTGTATAATTTGGCGAGTGGTTTGGCGATTTATATAATTTGGCGAAATTGGTTGACAGAATAACTACTACATTGTACAGTATTTTTTAATTATTTTCAAAAGGAAATAGCAAAAAAATAATTAATAACTATAGAACAAAATAATTTATATA
Organism: Maratus speciosus; assembly: GCA_963932465.1. Taxonomy (NCBI): domain Eukaryota; kingdom Metazoa; phylum Arthropoda; class Arachnida; order Araneae; family Salticidae; genus Maratus; species Maratus speciosus. The sequence continues at coordinate 408,106,185 of OZ010793.1, read as the reverse complement.
AATTTAAAAAAGAAATAAAAGGGTACCTTTCAGTTAGCCGGGCGCCAGTGTTCTATATACATATTTATATACATACGTATGTGTATATATACTTATATATTTGCATATATATATGTGTGTGTGTATATATAAAATATATCTATATGTATATATATGTATGTATATATAACACTGGCGCCCGGCTAACCGAAAAGTACCAATAAAAGTGAATAAACATTTATTATTAAATAAACAACAATAGCCGGGTTACCATGCCTATCAAAATAATGCCATTTGTGCGCCAATTAGGAACCCTGGTGCGTATATGACATATGTGCCTAATATTATTCTTTTCTTTTTTTAAAGTAGTTTTTTAAGCCATCAATTTAAATGTTTCATTTTTAAATGAAAGTTTTGTATTTAATAAAATGATAACAAAATACAAAAAAAGCATTGTTCTTAGCATAGATTTAAAGGAGGCGAAACTGGTCGCCAAATTAATTTAAAATTGTAACCTTTTCAGAATTATGAAAAAAAAAATTCTGTTATGATTAAAATTTGAGTTGCCATCATTAGAAAAAATGTATTTAAAATTAGAAAAAAATTAATATTTCGAAAACTAATTCGAATTTAAAAATTCTAATGCCAGTTTTGAGATCTGTGGATCAACACAGATTTTTGGTGTTAATTTCATCGCAAAGTATTCCATATTTTAGGAGAAATCGCTGTGAAACAAAATCAGTTGTTTAATCAGTCGATTCAAAGAATCGATACATTTCAGCCGTTTCATATATCCGTTTCCTAAATTCGTTTCATTAGGATTTTATATATATATAGGGTAGATTTAATTATACATTATTAATTATTCACTTATAATAATTTAATCATTTTTAGAATCATTCTAATTTTTATTACTTTAGTTTATTACTTATACATTTTAATATTCTGTTATATTGTAAGCATTCATTATAATTTTGATTGCATTATAACATTCAATTCAAATTACGTTTTTAAAATGTAAACAAATCAATGACCAGAAAACCGCAAAATTCTAAAATCTGCACAACCTCTGGCCCCAAGCAGTGCGGATTTGAGGGAGTCTGCTGTATGCATTTATTATCATCATTATTATTATTTTTTTTTTTTTAGTTTGCTTACAGAATAAGTTTTAAAAAACATATGTATTTTGGGGTAAAAAATAAATTTGTATAGAAATTTCATTATATAGATGAATTTTTTTTTTTTTTTTTATGTATATATATTTAAGATGATAAACTCAGGAAAAACATGTTTTACTCAAGATGATAAAAACCAACACAGGGTACTAAATACTTATGAATATTACTTAATAATATGAAGAATGACAAATTTAATAAGAGAATATATGTTAGATAAAAATAAATGTATCTTATTTGGTTTAACAACAACAAAGATAAAAAAATTAATATATTTTTAAAGTTGATCTTCTATTATAAATGTTTCCCTCACCAGGATAAGTCATTCTGTACAGTTATTGAGAATAAGAAGTCTAATTAAAGAATATGATGAAACATATTCAAAACTTATTTGATAAATTTAACAGCAACAATAAGAGAATATATGCCAGACTAAAAGTTTCTTAGAGGAATTGACTTACAAAAAAAAGTAAAAATGCTGTACATTTAAATAAATAAATCATAGATATAAATTAATTTGATCCCATTAATTAAACTATGCTTTAAACATATTACGAAACCATTAAAATGACTTTTTAGATAATCATTAATCACAATCCGAGAAATTTACATTAATTTCAAATCTTTTAAATACTCCTTTTCACATGTAATATTAAATACACTTCATCAAAGGTTACTCCACAATATATTTCAATTTCCATATCATGTTTGTTTCATTAGAAAAAAAAAAACTTTTACAAAAGTTTTACACATAATTCATTGATATATTTAAAATTATCAACCATATTAAAATTAACAAAGATATCAAAATTAGACTTTTGCAAGATTCATTAAACTACTTTTTTTTTTTTTCTTCAAGTTTACAATATATAATTATTTTATCTTTAAAATATCCCGTTACTTTACCAAATAAACCAGGCATAAAGCAGCCTGTCAAAATAATGAACACCAGCAGTTACAAAGAATCCAGTGACAGTTTGTCAAGAAATGCAAAGTGAACTTTGTACACATATTTTCAACAGTCTTGTTATGAAATCTTGAGACAGATAAGCAAAGAAGTTGAGAATTCCTTTAGAAGACGCTTATCTCTTCTAGTACTTCTTTTAAAAATGGTTAGAGAATAATCTTAAAGCGTCCAAAGAAGCCAAAATAAAGTAGCAAACCGCTAATTAAATACTAATAAAATATTTATAATAAAATAATCACCATGTTCACTAAACAAACAACATACATGCAAATAAATATTTAATCTTTAATAAACGCAAAATTCAGCATTAAATCAACCATAATACGGGGGGAAAATTACTCATCAATTAACACTTTATCCAATTATGCATATAAATTAAGGATGATAAATGTCGTTATTACGATTTATTAAATGTAATTAGTGATAAACCGCAGCAAATCAAAGATTAATATTCAAATAATGATCATAATATCTGTAAGAAATATGAAATACCATGGAAAATTTAAAGGAAAAATATTTCTAACTATTATTTGCACAATTTCCTCGATAAACAATTAGAAAAAACCAGAAAACCGTTCGCATTTTCCCCACGACAAAGAAAAATAACCATTTTAAATAAGACAATAATAATTTAAAGTGCCAAAAGAGTTATACATTACCCTAAAAAAGTTTGTTTTACCCCTTTTGTAAACTTTAAAGTATCAAAACAACACACATGCACTTACTACAGCGACCGCATGATTGCTGTCTGGAGATCCACGCATCCCTTACTTTTCAGTCAACTCAACATAAACATCCCCCGCAAACTCTGCTGCATCCAGATCTCGTCTGCACAAAACCTGAGTCGTGTCTCCTATTGGATACTGGCAATTACAGAGAAAAAGAAGAGGGGAAAATTCTAGCGACTGCAGCACCACGTATGGAAGTACGTGAAATGTAAGTAAAACGTAAACGAAACGTTCTCCGGAAAAGAGTGGGCCCAGTAATCGCAAGAAGAATTTTATGCATTGTATTTACTCATAAAAATATATTTGTACATAAAAGTCAAATGATTGTAGTTCATAATAATTTTAGTTCGACATGAGGTTATTTCACAAATAATAAAACATATATTTAAATAATAAATTCAAAATTTAAATAAGAGTAAGATAGTAAAGATTTTTAAAGCTATCTTTTGATTAGTGAAAAAGGATGGGATACATTATGGAGTTCTCAAATAATCTGCAAATATTTAATTAAAGGTAACCTAAATAAAACATGAATTTTAGAATTTAATGAAAAATCATGTACTTATTTCAAATGGTGGTTTAGTTTTCTTTGGATATTTTGTCTTCGCGCGGTGAATAAATTAAAATTCCTTATCAATAGCAAATGTAAATTAAATAAATGATTTCTTAATATTATTATTTAACCCTTTCAGGAGCAAGTAATTGCATTGCTGTAACGTCGAATTCATACCGGAATCTTTCAAAAAATTTATTGCAAAAAATGGAAAAGCAATTTTACGATTTTTTCCCACCAAAGCTAGAAAAGTAAAATTTAATAAGTTTTTTTCTGGAACAAATCTTCATTAATCGTAGGCCACTCAAGGAGTTAATCGGGTTTTCGGCATGGTCTTATAAAATATAAAAAAAACTATTTTATAGTTTATAAAAGGACCATTTGATTATTATACCGAGTATTGCATTATTTTAATGTTATTGAAATATTGATCGTTCTAACAAAGGTAAAAACATGTACTTTTCGTAGTTTAGTTAGTACGTACTCTACTCTCTATGTTTTCCATAGAGGTTTTTTTTACAATCATACTGTGGCGGTCGGCATGGGCGTACCCAAGGGGAGGCGCTGATGGGGCTACAGCCCCTCCCCCCGAAATTTTCGAAAATGATATGAAGTAATTGTTGATTTTTTCCCCTTCTTTTTTGCAAAAAAATTTAATTTTTTTCTATCTTACAGCGGACTAGCTATTCTCATTAGTCCCATATTAGCCCACATTGACACCAAAGAAGAGAAAGGAGACTGGTGGGGTTACAACCCCCCCCCCCCCCTCCTCCTGAAATATACAAAAATTAAGTGAAAAAAGTGTTTTTTCCTTACTTTTTTAGATAAATCTGTAATTTTTTCTTGTGTCATACAGCGGAATAGCCATCCTCGTTAACCCCATATTAGTCCACATTGACATCACAACATACTATAAGATGGGGGAGGGGACTGATGGAATGACAGCCCCTTCATCTCGCAAATAGTCGAAAATGAAATGAAGAAATAGTGCTGATTTTTTTTCTTACTTTTGTTTGAGATAAATTTGCCTTTTTTCTCTTATCATTCAACAGACTAGCCCCAGATAGCATGAACAATTGCAACAAGATTAATTTTTTCTTGATATTTTCTTGTCACGACAAATTTGAAGTAATAATATTGCCGCAAGGACACTACTAGGTAGATGGAATATAATCAATCGCTTTCTTGCAACGCAACTTTGCCCTAAACCTGATACAACACTGTCATAAAATAACGACGTAAGCGACAAATTCCTTTTGTTGGAAGGAGAACGGATATAAACGCGCATGCGCGGAAATTTGACAAAGACAAAATTACCACACTTCTTTATTAAATCTCATCAAGCAGCGCCATTGGATTAGCGTTCAAGTAAAGAACCCAGATATAAAGGTATTTATTATTTTAATTATTCAAATGTGATTCGAATATTTTTGTATTTTCTCTGTACAAACTACAACTTGTTTCGTACAGAAATTTTAATAAATTAAAAAGTTATGTTTATTTACTGAGGAATGCTTACATTTTTTTAAATGGTTTGGTTTTGGTCCATGTTAAGGCATTATTGAAAATTTTAATTTTTAAATGAATTTTTCTCAACTTTGAAGGGAATTTCTAAGATATCGTTTTAATTAATATTTGCTTTTTTTCTTGCTATTCACGCCGATCGAGTAGTGTTGAATTCAGATATTTTTCTTCGGGAGCAATTTCTGCGGCTCTGGAAGGGGGGGGGGATATTTTAGAGATTCGGTGTGGAAATTGCTTACTAAAAAGCATAAAATCTCAAACCTTCCGGGGGGGGGGGAATGCCCCTCCTCTTGAATTCAGCGGTGTGTTCGAATGTATTTTTAACAGTGCGTTCGAATGGATTTTTAAATTTAAATTATCTTTTCATGGCCATTAAACCCTTTTCTATATGTAAATATTAAGTATTTTAAACAGTTTCTTAATGTGCTATTCTTCATGCTTCTTATGATGGACTTCTATTGTATCGCTATTTTCTAATTTTTATTAAAGTTATTAACAGTATTTCCTTCCGGCGTCAGTTTTATTTAATTCTTTAAAAATTTCTCTTTTCGTTTGACATAACTGCTTGTTAATCGGATGTGTATAAGTCTTTTTATTTCCTATTTTTCTTAAATTTTAAATACGAATATTTTGAAATTGTTAATTTTCGCGTCAGCAAACCTGGGCTTGAAATGTGCCAGAGAAAATCGGAACAATATTCCGGTTCGTAAAATTATGCCAAATATTGATCTGGTTTGCAGTGTTGTAATCGTAAAAAAAATCAGAGGGTGTACGCTAAAGTCATGAACGTCATGTCTAGAGTATATACGATATAGATTTATTCGAGATACCGGTGGTTTTCGGAGCTTTTTTAAAAAATCCAGAAGGTATACGGCGTATATCTCCGTATACCCTCCAATACACTCCGGCTGGTTTGTGAAATTATGGTAAATATCGTTCCGATTTGGTAACACATATTATTATTATTATTTATTATTTTCTTCTATTATTATTATTATTATTTATTATTTTCTTCTATTATTATTATTATTATTTATTATTTTCTTCTATTATTATTATTATTATTATTTATTTTCTTCTATGATAACAATCTTTAATAAAATGTAATTCTTAAGAACCGACACTCGTCACCCGAACTAAAATTTAACATTCAAGCTAATGTTAATTCTATGGACAGTTCTTTGCATATTTCGGGCTCACATTTTAATATTTTTTAATATTATTTTTTGCATAGGATACATCTGGTTGATATATATAGTTGTGCAACTGTACCTTTTCGAGCTTTTATGCTATTTTTTATATGCAGATACTTTCAATTTTGAAACCTGTTCTGAAAGTGAAACTGTACTCATATAAAAGAAAACTGTAACCAAAATCGAAAAAGCACAACAATATATGAGGCATTCTCACAGTCTTTTGACTTTTATGTCCTTGAATAATAATTTTTATTTTAATACATTTTTTTTTATGTTTTTTTATTTCATATACTGGGGAACATTCCATTGCATGATTGCATAACAATATTAACGAGATAAATAAGTTTTGGACGATGTTGGGGGTCCAAATACCAGGAAAACTCCTATACCGTCCCGTGTCCCTGATGCTGATTTTTAAATTTGGAGCTGTCCGTATAAAATTGTTTCAATAAAAGTAATTCGATGTAATTTTTTTTCCGAAACTGCGAGAACTGTTTAATATAAATATTGTGCAAAAAATTAACCTGCACACATTTTTACGGTTGATATTATTTTTTGAACTCTGTCCCTGGGTTTTTCATCCTTACCGTCCTTCTTGCTAAACTTATACAGAAAATCACTTCAGATGCAGCCATAGAGTTTTTTTCAAGTTTTTTCTCATGCAGAAGTATGCTAGAGAAAGAATGTCTAAAATTCTTTGACAGGAAATTTACTGTAGAATTTAAATCAGCATTTAAATATCAAATTCAAGATCGCGGCTTTATTGGTAGTCTTACCGTCCCCAAGGTTTATTTCTGCACTTTTCGAGGTAAATTAAGAAAAAAAAATATTTAATCCAATGTTAACAACTGTTTCTAGAAATCAATGAACATTGTGGCTACCACTTAGTCTTAACATGATTTTCCTAAAAATAGGGGATAATTTTCCTGACCGTTACATCCTTACAGTCCCTTTTTTTCCCATTTCGTCCCTGTTTTCCTATACCTCCCCCCCCCCCTTTTTTTTATCTTACCGTCCTTTCTTTAATACCCCTTTAAGACAATGTTACACAAAAATTCTGTATTAATAGTACTACATTTTTATTATTTCTTATTTGAATGTCCTGTGGGTACTATGCAAATTCATTATAAGTAAAAATGTAGAAGAAAATTAAAAGTTATAGTGGTAAAATGGTAAAGAAAATTAAACTTGCAAGTTTAACTTAAACCGCAGTTAACTAAAAATTTTTTCGCTGCTGACCCTTTTTTCTTTATTTTGAATCATTAAGGCATTTGTCTATTATATTAAAATGTGATTTTAGCATGTTTAATTTCACCAGATTATTATTCCCGAAAGTCAAAAGTTTGTGAGAATACCCCATATATATACTATATATATATATTATATACCATATATATATTATAAGCTGTATAGCATTTTAACTGTAAAGATTTCTCCCATATACTAACGTTAGCGTTCGAGTTTCTTCGCGTGACTAGTGTAGGTTTTGTATAATTATGTAGTGGGTTAAGTATATGTATATGTAGTGTTATGAGACTAATTCAGTTACGCGAAAACACGCCATTCGCTAATATTAATACAATGGGAGATTTTTTTAAAGGTATTTTCGTTTGCATTTTAATATTTTAATTTTTTTTGTATTTGAAAGCTGAGGTGGATCTGTACTATCCTTTTGCACTTTTTTTTATTTTGTTTACAAGTATTTTTAATTAGAACACTTTCGGAATCGGTTTCGAAAGTGAAAGCATCCTCATAAAAAAATCCAGCAAACAAAATCGAAAAAGTAAAAAACGATCTTTTTTGAGATCGACCTCAGCTGTCATATGCGAAAAAAACAAGTTGGAAATTGCTCGTCAGACGTGGCAAATGTGGTGCGTTCTTACTATAACTAGTTTTATAAATATTTTTTGCACCACATATTCTACTGAATATATATTTTAGTGCACTTCATAAGTGCATATCCATTTCATTCTCTTCGAAAGGCTGTAACATCATTAAAATGCACTTACAATAATTTTTTCCCATTGGCCATAATATAACGGAAAACTTTAGACTGTCTCTGTAATTAAACTATACATCCGATTTTCACAAAATTTGAAATAACCCGACAAAATTTTGCAACAATTATATATTTAAAATTTCAGACCATTCGGTTGGATAGTTTTTTCTCTGTTATATGCGGACGGACAGACAGGCGGACCGAACGACGACTATAGGTGTTACGCATTTATATAATTACGAACGCACCTAAAAATCATTTAAAAATAATCAAATGAAAACGAGATATTTTTAAAAAATTCTCCCACATTATTAACATTGCCGAACAAGTGTTTTCACGTGACTGAAATAGCCTCTTACACTAGTCATGTGGAGAAATTCTAACGCTAATGTTAATCCTATGGGAGGATTCTTTACAGATTTCTCGCTTGCATTTTAATATTTTTAAAAGAGTTTTTACATAGGGTACCCCATGTCGGTAACTTTTATTGTGAATTTGTACTTTTTCGATTTTGGTTGCAGTTTTTTATATAAGTACAGTTTCATTTTCAGTACCGATTCTAATCGGTTTAAAAAGTGAAACTATCTTGATATGAAAAACTGTAACCAAAATCGAAAAAGTACAAACGCACGATAAAAGTTATCGACCTCACGTACCCTATGCCAAAAATCTTTTAAAAATATTAAAATGCAAGCGAGAAATCTGAAAAGATTTTTCCCACAGGTTTAACATTAGCGTTAAAAATTCTTCGCGTTACTAGTTTTAGCCCTTTACGCGCTAAAACTCGAACTCTAACGTTAACCCTATGAGACAAATCTTTACAGATTTGTCTCATCTTGCTCACATTTTGATATATTTTTTTTCTGATAGGTTACCCGAGGTCGAAATAAATTGTTGTGCGTTTGTTCTTTTTTGGTTTTGGTAACAGTTTTTCAATATGCGGACACTTTCACTTTCGGAAGAGGTTGGAACCTGTTCTGAAAGTGAAACTATTTTCGTATAAAAAAAACTGTAACCAAAATCGAAAATGTACACAAACGCTAACATTAGTAATCGACCTCAGGTATCCTGGAAAAAAAAAATCGTGTAAAAATATTAAAACGCAAGCGATAAATTTGAAAAGATTTTAACCATAGGTTGAACATTAGTGATCAAATTTCTTCGCGTGACTAGTGGAGACCGTTTACGCGGAAAAACTCAAGTTAAATCTATGAAAAAATCTTTACAGATTTCTCATTCGCATTTTAATATTTTTAAATAATTTTCGTTAAACAGGATACCTGAGGTCGATATCTATTATTGTGAGTTTGTACTTTTCTATTTTGTTTGCATTTGTTTTTTTTATATGAGGATAGTTTCACTTTCATAACGCGTTCCAACCAGTTCCAATAGTGAAAATGTCCGCACGCACACACACACACACACACAAAAAAAAAAAACTGAACAAAATCGAAAAATTAAAAACGCACAACTATATATATCGACCTCAGGTATTCTATGCATATATTTCTCTCTCATTTAAGCTGTATAGCTTTATCGCTGTGAAGATTTCTCCCACATACTTAACATTAGGGTTCGAGTTTCTTCGCATGACTAATGTAGATTCTTAAGAACTCTCTTCAGTCACGGGGAAAAGGAAAAATGCTGATGCTAAGTCTATGGGAACGTTATTTTCAAATATCTCGCTCAAATTTTAATATTTTTAAATGAATTTTTTCGCATAGGATAGCTGAGGACGATCTACAACCTGGCTAGTTTTTACTTTTTCGATTTCGGTTTCAGATTCTATTTTAAAAAATACAATTACTTTCGGAATTGAAACTATCCTATTATAGAAAAAAAAAATAATAATCAAAATTGAGAAAGTAAAAACTAGTCTGATTGTAGATCATCCTCAGCTATTCTATGCAAAAGAAAAAAAAAATTAAATTTTTAGCGAAAAATTTGAAAATAACGCTCCCATAGATTTACCATTAGCGTTCGACTTTTTCCAAGTGACTAGTATGGGCTCTTAACCCTTTAAAACCGGGAGTTTTTTTGGTAGAAATTGAAAGTTTGGGTTTCCCCTTACGATAGGATCGTATTTGATTGAAAAAAAAAAAAAATACCTGATGTCAAGTTATGACAAAAGAGGACCCGCACAATTATGTGGGTTCGGCCTTAATGCAGCCGTTTTTGGGCTAAATCTACACAATTGTGTAGTTTGGGATTATGTGTGCAAATATCTAAAAATAAAAGTTTAAGCAAAAAAAGTTGTTGTTTATTGAGATAACTTTCATCAGCCACATTGAAAATATTTGAAACAACTTTTGTTTTTGGACAGACCACTACAATTTCATTTTCTGAGACGTGCTCAATGCTCGCACCCCTCTTAAGAGCCTTTGACAAATGGCATGCCCTTCACTTCGTTTGGATTGTGCCTGATCCTTCAAATTTCTTTTTTTTAGTTTTTCCAACAGCGGTATTTTGTTGAAATACTGTACTTTCCCACTGGTATAATACAAAATTTAAAACCAGGGCCGAAACTAAGGGGGGGGGGGGGGGGCAGAGGGGGCATGTGCCCCGGGCGCCAGAATGAAGGAGCGCCAAATGAAGGATTATACCTTTGGAATGGATAATTTTCTTCTGATGGACTGATGGCTTCTATTATTATGAAACGGCCATTATAAATGAAGTGTTAGGTGAAGATGAAAGAGCAGCCGCAAAAAGTTAGAACTCTGATTTTCTGGTCAGAATGGAGAGAAAAAAAATGGCCTAATAATTGTATATATATATTTTTTTTTCACAAAAAAATTATGGCCATTTTTTTCTTCCCATTCTGACCAGAAAATCAGAGTTCTAACTTTTTACGGCTGCTCTTTCATCTTCACCTAACACTTCATTTATAATGGCTGTTTCATAATAATAGAAGCCATCAGTCCATCAGAAGAAAACAATTCGTTGAAAGCGGAAACTCGGTTAAGCAGGACTCTACTGTATATTTTATTTTAAAAATGATCTTTAGAATATTTTTGTTGGTGTTCAGAGGGGAGTCATGACCCCCGTGACCTCCCCCTTGGATCCGCCATTGTAGATTACGAATTCAGTCTTACATATTTTAAGATTACATATTTTAAATTTTAAAATAAGTCGGCTGGAGGGCGCCAAAATCCATGCTTGCCCCGGGTGCAAAAAAGACTAGTTTCGGCCCTGTTTAAAACTATCCCAGATGATGTTGTTACAGTGTGGTTTGTTTTTTATATACTGCTTTACTGAGGCACGTCCTAAAAAAGGGAATCATCTGCTCATCTATGGAAAATTTTCCCTGATCTCCTGGTAAATTCAAGCAGATACTACGGAATCTGTCGAGCATTTGCTGAACTTTCCATAATTTATTATTTATTCCTGGTGGCTTACTTGCTGTGTCGACAAAATGGAATGAATTTATCAAACTTAAAAATCAATCTCGTGGTTTGCATATAACTCATATAAAACTTATAAATCATATATGGCATCTATAACTCAGAGCAGAAACATACAGTTCGTTACATGTGCATATTATATATCTAATACTATCCATTTTAAATAGAAATCATAAATAGTACAAACCTATTAATTTAAAATTGGTCAGCTTTAAAAATGTAATTAATAAAAAATAAATTGCTAAAAACATAAGTTTAAAAAAATCACTTAAAAATAAAAATTTTATATATTAGGAATTGTATCTATTTTGGAAATGGTAAATGCCGTACCCGCACAATTGTGTGGTTAATTTGTTTTTCAACTTTTCTGAAACCTAATTAAATTTATCAAAGTCAAAATCAATTAAAATCATGAATAAACTATATGAAAAGAAATATTAAATCTAAGCAAACACTATAAATCATATTTAAAAGAAATTACGACAGTACATACTTTTTGTCTATTGCTGTCAGATGATGTAGTCTTTTTAAAAGCAGAAAATCTAACCCTGTATTGTAGTTGGTTACCCCCAATTGTGTTTTATCAGAACATCTAAAGCATATAAATGTGCAGATTTGGTTTTAAATCGCACAAAAACAGAAAATAGTCATTCTCTTTTACTTTAGTATCGCCGCACAATTGTGTGGGTCAGGGCTTAAAGGGTTAAGAGGCTACTTCAGTCAAGCGGAAACACCCATTCGCCAATGTTAATCCAATAAGAGAATTTTTTTAAGGTAACTCGGTTGCATTTCAATATTTTTAAAGGATTTTTTTATATATACTTTCACTTTTGGAGCCGGTATAAACAGTGAAAAAAGTGAAAGTCTCCGCACAAAAAAAATAAAAATAAAGAAAGAAAATAAAATAAAAACTTCAGCGAACTTAAAATAAAGTGAAAAAAAACCACAATTGCAGAAATTTACCTCAGCTATGCAATGCAAAAGAAAAAGTATTTTTAAAATATAAAAATACAAACGAGATATTTTAAAAAATATATCTCGTTGGATTAACATTAGCGATTCGGTCATTTTGCCTAAAGAGTTATAATTTGTGATCACCTTTAGAATTAATTCTAAGCAGGATTCTTGATAACAGAAAAATTTAACATGTAACTTTTAAAATGCACTCTATTGTTTCTCTCTTTTAGGATGCAAAGACACGGAAATAATATAGAGAAGAATGTTAAATAATTGTATGTTAATTTGGTAAATATTATGTGTGTATACTTTGTGTTAGAAACTATTATTTGTAACTGTGTGAAAATAAACTTTGTAATTTTATAGACTGTATTGTTTTATTACAACTTTGTTTTTTTTAAATTCTTGAAACTTTTCAAATATGTTGTTTTTGTGGAATTATATTTATTCAGATTTAAGAATAGGGAAATTTCAATTTTAAAATGAGTTTTTTTTTTTCCTTCTGAAGTTAATAAGTTTTAGCAATATATTCCACTCTGGCCAAAAAAAAAAAAAATAAAATAAATGAAAATAAATTATATTTTGTTTAATAAAATTATATATGAAATTAAGATTGAGGGTGTGTGTTTATACTCATCTAGGTTTGCTTTGCATTGGTTATGTACATGGACCACTTATTTTTAGATATTGTTTTTAATTACCTTCTAAGAATTAGAAGTGTTGGTTGGTTGGTTGGTTGGTTGTATTTATGTCGGCCAATTATCTGCACGTGGGATATAGGCCCTAAGGGGGGAGTGCCTTCCGTGGAGGTCTTTCTAAGGGAACCTAACCCGTATTAACGCTTGCAGAACCAAGGTTCGAAGAAAACCACGAAAACTCCGAACGATTAGGCCGACGGGCGCGATTGGGATCGAACCCAGCACTTCCCGTCTACCAGCTTCGAGAGCAGAACCTCTCGGCCGCTGGTGGGGCCAAGAATTAGAAGGGAATAAGCAACTAATTGAGAATTGGCGAGTCTAATAAAACTTCTAAACAAATTAAGGTATATTATTGGAAGTTATCGGGGCTTACCAGGTTGTTGAATGGTTAGCCCTGTGGCCTCCGATTCAACTATGTCGGGTTTAATTCCTGTGGGTGTGGTAGCGTATTTGTGGTGATTTGGAATCTATTTTAAACTATAAGTCCTTGTTTAAGCGGTCTATATAGCATAAAAATGTCAAGCATTTGACAAACCTCCGATTATATGGAATCCTGCACAAAACTCGCACAACCTTCAAAAGAACGACTATTAGCGTACAAATAAAAAATATACAATCAAAAATTGAGTAGAAATGCGGCAACTAGTGACCATTCGCCAAAGTTTGGGAAGAATTTCATTTTGATACTAAAAATTAATATTCGATGAGTCCTTAAAAAATAAAGTTCTTTTATCGTGTTTTGGGGGCATTTTTAACACAGGGAGCGGGAGAGGCAAACTAAAAAATTTTTAAGTATGTTAAGAGACAAGTATCGTTTATTATGTTTTTTTTTTTTGTTTTTTTTATCGAATGATTACCATTTGCAAATTGATACGATCATTTGTTACATAGTTACGACAAGTTTTATGAATACGAAGTCGAAAACTATAATTGGCGCAGGTACCGTAGGTTTTTACAGCAGCAACTGATAGCCATTCAGGAAAATTTATTTGGTAAGATCTGGTAATTTTGGCACTAGAAATGAAGATACGATGAGTCCCCCCCCCAAAATAAAGTTGTTTCATCGTGGGGTTCTTTTTGAAGAGGGTGGGGGGGGACTTAAACACGGCATGGGGAACAGAACTTATTTTTAAAATGTCAAATGCAGTATAGTTTGTTATGAATTTTTTTATTCTGAATCAAATGATATCGCACACAAGCCGATACGATCATTGTTTACAAAGTTAGGTCAGGTTATAAGTAGTGGATTTTGGAAAATTTAATGACTTTGAAATAAACTCAAAATTATCCTGATTTTGATTATTGCTATTTTGAAGACATTTAATAGTTTTGAGATGACTTAATATGATATAAAAAACTCTTTTTAAACGTAAAATAAATGTGACAAAACTATACTAAAAAATAAAATATAATTTTCCACTTTGCATTGATAAAATCTTTTCTGTAACTTTCTTATAAATGTTCGTATCGACTTGCCGATAATGTTATTCAAATACATACGAAACGATATCCCACTTGACCTATTTGAAAAAAGTTGAATTTTGCCGCCTCGAGCTAAAATGCCTCCCCCCCCCCCCAAAAAAAGAAGGTAAAACAACTTTACATTTTGGAGACTCATCGGATCTTAATTTGTAGTGCCAAAAAGAGGTTTGTCTCAAGCTTTCGTGAATAGCAATCACTTGTTACTGTAAAAACCTATTTTACCTGTAAAAGACTTTATATGAATAAAACCTGTAAAAAATGATCGTATTGACTTGCTGATGATTTCACCTGATTCGGAATTATAAAAAACATAATAAACAATATCCAATTTCACCTACTTATTTATTTATTTTTAGTTACCCCCCTCCCCGAGCTAACAATGCCCCCTTTTGTGCACAAAACATGATAAAACAACTTTATTTTTTTAGTACTCATTGGATCGTCATTTTTAGTATCAAAACGAAGTTCTTCCCAAATTTGGGTGAATGGCCATCTGTTGTCTCAAAAAATCCTATTTTACCTGTGTACTACACGCAAAATTCAGAGAATTGACAACATTTCAATGAAATTACTACATATTTGCAGCTATATTTGTCATGACAAGATTCCGAGTTTGAAATTCATTTGCAGATGTTCTGACATGACAATATTGCAAATTTACAATGCGTTTGCAAATAGTCTGACATCGCAATATTACTAGTTTGCTATGATTTTGCAGTAAGATTGATGCAACAAGATTGCAACTTGCGCGACAACTTGGCTGCAAGTTCAAAGTATGGTGACTTCGGAGTTTGCATAATCTTGTTGCAGTCTTGTTATGAACTTTCAGACTTGTCATGCTGAGCTTGCTGCAACATTGCAAGTCTGCAAAGTAAGATTGCTGAAAATTTTCTGCAAACTAAAATTGCTATCTGGGGCCGCTCTTTTCTCTTTAGTTCCATATTAGTACATAGTGACACTAAATTATACTAAAAAAATCGAAGGGGGCTAATCGGATTGCAGCCCCCTCCCAAAATAGTCGAAAATGAAATGAAAAAAGTGCTCAATTTTTTCTTTTTGTTTGAGGTAAATTTGTATTTTTTCCCCTATCATTCAACAGACTAGCCGCTCTCTTCTTTTTAGTTCTATATTAGTGCACAGTGACGCCACATTATACACAAACAGGTGAAAGAGACTAATGGGGTTACAGCCCCCCTCATCGAAAATAGTCGAAAATGAAAGGAAAAAATAGTGCTGATTTTTGTTTCCTTCTTGTTTGCGATAAATTTGCGTTATTTTCCCTGTCATTCAACAGACTAGCCGCTCCCTTCTCTTTAGTTCTATATAAGTACACAGTGACACTAGATTATACACAAAAAAGGAGTTGCAGCCCCCTCCCAAAATAGTCGAAAATGAAATGAAAAAAGGTGCTTGTTTGTTTTCTTTTTGCTTGAGATAAATTTGTATTTTCCCCCTATCATTCAAAAGACTAGCCGCTCTCTTCTCTTTAGTTCCATATTAGTGCACAGTGACACCTCATTATACCCAAACAGGTGTTTTGGGCTAATGGGGTTACAGCCCCCTCCTCCAAAAAATACGAAAATAAAATGAAAAAAATAGTGTTTTTTTTTCCTTTATGCTTAAGATAAATTTATATTTTTTTACCCTATCCTTCAACAGACTAGCCGCTCACTTCTCTTTAGTTCCATATTAGTGCACAGTGACACCACATTATACCCAAAGAAGTGGAATGGGGTAATAGGGTTGCAGGCCCCTCTCAAAATAGTCGAAAATGCAATGAAAAAAACATGCTGATTTTTTTTCTTTTTGTTTGATATAAATTTGTAACTTTGTTATCTGCAATATAAAGAACAGTCTGGTTAGTTCCATATCAGCGAACAGTTACACCACAGTTTACCCATCGAGGGGAAGGGGACTGATGGGGTTACAGGTCTCCCGAAATAGTCGAAATAGGTTTTCGAAATAGTCGAAAATGAAATGAAAAAGGTGCTGATTTTTTTTTCTTTCCGTTTGAGATAAATTTGTAATTTAGTGTTCTGTTTTACCGCGGATTAGCCATTCTCGTTAGTCCCATATTAGTCTACATAGACACCACAACATACTCAAAGAAGATGAAGGAGACTTTATCTTCAGTGGTGTGGGAGAACAATTTTACAAATTTTAAATTACAATGACTTTCTATATAAAATAAAACCCATTAACCCTTTCAACTTATTTCGGAGTAGGGCGGTCTCAGGATTGGACCCGTAAACCTCCCATCCCTCTGAGTTTAAAAAAATTCTGACATTCACAGCAAATTTTCTGAAAGGTTACAGCAGAGGGGGTAAGGGAGGATCCCTACCCGGCACTAATTCTTTTTGTTGCAGTTTGGGTTAACTCTGTTTCTTGGTTTTCATAAACTTGGGTTTTTATTTCTGGTCAATTTCAGGCTGAGTGTAGATTCCTGCAAGTTGGGTTCGGGTTAACCAGACTTTTAAATCGTTAGTTCAGTATATTATTTCCTTTTAAAAACTATACCTGTATTAATAAACATTGTTGTTTGTATATGTGCCGTTTTCTAAAGAGACCGCCGTGTTTTTTCCACGACCCTTTAATAAAATTCAGGTTTTTATGAAAACCATTTGACGAAATTCGCATCTTCCCGTGATCCTTTGACGAAATTCACTTCATTTTTCCGCGGCTATCTGCGAAATTTGCGTTTTTTCCGCGGCCCTGTGACGAAATACACGTTTTTTTTCGCGATACTTTGTCAAAGTCTGGGCTTTTTTCGCTGCTTTTTGACGAAATTCGCGTTCTTTCTGCGGCCCTTTGACGACATTTTGCGTTTTTTCCGCGATTCTTCGTCAAAATTTCCGTTTGTTACGCTGCTTTTTGACGAACTTCGCGTTTTTTTCGCGGCCTTTTTGTCGAAATGTGCGTTTTTTCCGCGATCCTTAAACGAAATTTCCATTTTTTCCGCGGATTTTTGACGAAATTTGCGTTTTTTTCTCGATCCGTTGTCGAAATTCCCGCTTTTCCCGCGTTTTTTGACGGAACTTGGACGACATGCGTGTTTTTCCGCTGCCTTTTGACGAAATTCGTCTTTTTCCGCGGCCGTTTGACGGAATACGCGTTTTTTTAATTGTACTTTGTCGAAGTCTGGGTTTTTTCCGCGATTCTTTGTCGAAATTTGCGTTTCTCCGTGGCTTTTTGACGAAATTTGCGTTTTTTTCGCGATTCTTTGTTGAAATTCGCGCTTTTTCCGCGTCCGTTTGATGAAATTTGCGTTTTTTCCGTGGTTCTTTGATGAAATATTTTTTTGTCTTTTGATGAAATTCACGTTTTTTGCGGTTATTTGACGAAATTCACATTTTTTCCGCAACCCTTTGACGAAATTTGTGTTTTTTCAGCGGTCAATAGAATAAATTCGCGTTTCCTCCGCGTTTGACTTTTCTTATGCGATCCTATTACAAAATTTTCGTTTTTTCGCGGCCCTTTGACAAAATTCGCGTTTTATCCGCGGCCCTTTGACAAAATTCGCATTTTATCGGCAGCCCTTTGACAAAATTCCGTTTTTTTCCGCGATCCTTTAAGGAAATTTGAGATTTTTTTTCTGTGAACGATTGATGATATTGATCTTTTCCGCCGACCATTTGTCAAAAATCGCGATGTATTTTTAAGCCCGAATTTTGGGACTGATGAGCGATTTTTTTTAATTTATGGAACCTCATGCCTAAAATTTACGAAAAAATCGGAACAGAATCCTTCCTACCCCCCCCGCCCCCACCTCTGGCTACGGCCTTATTGTTAAAAATGATTTCTGTTTACAACACAATTCAACGTGTTTCGTAAGATATAGGACATTATAGACATTTAAGTCAGTACCCCCCTCCCGAAATAAAATCCTGGGTACGCCAGTGGCGGTCGGTGAGCCAAATAAGAAAGGATGCTGACATGGACAGCAAAACAGTAAAAACTCTTCCCTTCCTCAGATAGCATGAACATTAGCAGCAAGTTTGATTTTTTCTGATATTATCTTGCCGTGACAAATTTGAATTGAGAAATTCGCAGCAAATTTCCCGCAAGGTATACCGTCACCCACTTGCATAAGTAGTTTGTTGTGAAACTGATGGCAAGACTGTCTTTAATTCACGAAAGTGACGAAAGCTAAAAATCCCTCTGTTCAGAGAATAGACAATCAACACATACGCAGAAATTTTATTCGGATGGCACCGCTTTTTCTAAACGCTATACTTATCAAATATCAAAAGGCTCGTACTAAAAAAGTACAAATATTATCTTAGCTTGTTTATGGTGATGGAAACGATGCATCCGCCTTCTGACTGTGTGTTCGCATCAATAGATCTGTTCACGTTCAGGTCTATGGACCCTTTCGAAGGGGTTAAACTTATAGAGTAAGAGTTGTAAACAGATAGTGGGGCATGGAAAGATTACTGCTTTGTGGTAAGTTTGCAGCATTTTTGATTACTTGTTTGTCGTTAATTTGCAATAAATTTGATGCAGCATGAATTTAACTTGCACGACAAGTTAGCTGCAAGTTCAAAATGTGGTGACTTCGGCGTTTGCGTTATCTTGCTGCAGTCTTGTTATGAACTTTCAGTCTTGTCATGCTGAGCTTGCTGCAACTTTGAAGGTTTTCAAAGTAAGACTGCTGAAAATTTTTTTTTATTTCCCATTTTTAGTTTAAATACTTGTGCGATTCAAATAAAATGTTAAGTGTGTTTGTAATAATTTTTATTTATTTGCAAAGATATTTTAGGATATGGATATTTTGGATATTTTAAGCTATGAGGTATTCGCTACGGCTTTTGCCGGCATGACCTCAAATGATCACATTTGGCGTTAATTCCTTGGAACAACCTTCCTTCATGAGGAAAAAAGGCAGAACCATATTTTAGGAACATATACGAGGATGGTTCAATAATTATAGTCCCGAGTGTATATAAAATATTTGTACTGCGATGATTGATGTGGAATATTGAAAACTAATATCTTAGATGCCTATATACTCAATTTCAGAACCGTAGCAGCTATATTAACATACTTTTTTTTCGTTTTAGGTGTGAGAGGTGGAACCTAACTGAAAGAGGGGCTTGGGGGGGGGGGGGGCTGGTTTGGAGCTTATGGGGCCAGACCTGAAGCTGTTCTGTGATAGATTTGTGACATTGGATGAGACATGGCTACTGTCGTTTGGACTCGGGATCATAGTGCTCTAGCCACGTCTCATCCACTGTCACACATCTTCTAACCCCATAAGCTCCAAACCAGTCTTCCCTTCAACCCCCCCACCCCTTTGAAGCTAGGTGCCACTTCTCACACCTAAAACGAAAAAAAAAATATGTTAATATAGAAACTACAGTTCTGAAATTGAACATATAGGCATCTAAGACATTAGGCTATATTCCACATCAACCATCGCAGTGCAAATATTTTATACACACTCGGGACAATAATTATTGAACCACCCTCGTATATACAAAACTAAATAAAGGCACTGATATATATTTGCACAGAAGTTAATAGCAGAATAATTTAAAATATTTTTGGGGTCATTCTTATAAAGGACGTACGCTCATTCACTGTACTCGGGATTTTGAAACTAAAAGATGTCTGTTATCTTTTAAAACATGGGTGCACAACCACTGGTCTACGGTCACCAAGATTATCATTCTTTTTACATAGACTAATTAGTCTTATTTAATGATAGAAACCTTTCAATTAAATATGTTTAAGATTACCGTTTGGTTATTTTGGTGGCTAATGACTTCCAGGCAGAGCCGTCCTTAGCGAAAGCGAGGCCGAGTGCAAAAATTTTTGCGAGGCCCCTTTTTTTTCAAAACTAGCTAATCCCCTCCCATTTCCAACAATGTTGCCGATTTAGCAGATAATTTTAATTCGTTTAACAGAAATTTCGATTAGTAATTTTTGCATTCTTCAATGACAAAAATTCCGTGATTAAATAAAGTAAAGGTAACTTGAGAAATTCTGGTAGGTATTTTTCAGTTAAAAAAGTCAGCTAAATTGACAAAACTTACTTCCTACAAAGCTATCATCTTTTGAAACCGCTCGCATGACATATACAGGGTGCACCCAAGATTACGCTTTTTTTGGTGGTTGGGGGGGGGGGGGGGGGAGGAGGAGGAGTATATTTTAGTAGAGGTCTTACAGACTCAGTAGGCCGTATTTACTTTCATAATACTCGGACTCCGTGAGTTCCGTTTTGTTTTTTGCAGATTTGGGGCTGGCCGCATTCATTCTTGCCGTGTCATGTCGGAGCGGTTAATTCTTTCTTTCTGTTTCTTTTTTTTTTTTTTAAGTATTATACTGTACAGACATTGAAAAAAAAAGAGAGAGCATCTTCATATTTTTTAATCTCCAAATTGCTGTAGAAAGATGTGAAAGGTACTGTTTGATTGGGAATCGTGTCTACTTTCTGTATTTGAATACAAATCGTGTAAAAGAGGTAATTTACATATTAAAAATTGTATCGGCTTTTATTTTTTTTTTTTAATGGTAGCGCCCACTTTTGACACAACATTTTAGTTCCTTTGAGCAAAGTAGACCGAAGAAAAGACACCTATTGCGTATTTTTTCTTAAATCATAAAGTTAGATGAAGTTTGAGGATGCTAATGTTAATTCAGTGAAAAACTTTTTTTTATTATCTTCAAAAAGAAAAAAAAAAGAATCTTCTGATTCATTTTTAATACGATATGATATATAGGCTCAGACGTATTTTAGGCATTTTTTTTAAATTGAAAAACAAATTTTTAATTATGAAAATTGTTAAGAAATTCATGTTTAAAAAATTCTGATATATGAACGACATTAAATTTCAGGAAAAATGAGCCATAATTAAAAAAAAAGGGGGGAGGGGTACGTAAGTGTACAACTGATTCCAGTCATTAGTTTTCGAGATAACTTTTACTTTTTGATGGACTAAAGTGACCATCTCCTGTTATTAAACATACACAGAAAAGAAAATGTTTGGGATTAACTGAAAAAAAAGTGTAGTATTTCCTTATATATATATAAAAAGTTTGTTTTACACTACAAATTTTTTTATTCTTTTTTGCGTAGCTAATTGAATGATCCCGATATATCTCAAACCCTCATGCAAAGATCTTGAACGGTACTATTCCAATTTCTTTGCCTCATGTGATATCTCATCGGAAAGCCCTCGGGCCACTCTTTAATATTAATAACCTTTCTTCCCTCTTTACCGAAATTTGCCCCAGGGCTAATTAAGCTACAACGAGATTCGACCTCATTTGAAGGCTTTACCGAAGATGAAACTCCTCACGGTCCTTCGATTTGCGGGGTCTATTTTGTCTCTGGACAATTAGGGGGCATGCCCCCGGTGGGGGAGCGGAAATGGATTTCTTCATGTGACATATCGTTTTAAAGCTTTTGGCCTGTACATTACTAAACACCCGCTCTTCCCCTGTTAACTCTTTTTACTTTCTTCTATCTTTACAAGAAGAAAGTATTGGTTTCATGAAAATTTTCGAATTCCAGTTTTCGACGGATTTACACGTTTTATGAGTCAGAGATTCCAAAAAACATGTTTTTACAAAATGTCTGTCTGTGAGTCTGTCTGTCTGTCTGTCTGTCTGTCTGTCCGTCTGTCTGTCTGTCTGTCCGTCTGTCTGTATGTGACACAAATTTTGTGGGCGCTCTATCTCAAGAACTAATGCACGAAATTTCACAAAACTTCATATTTAGTTAGACCTTGATATAAACTGGAACTGATTAGTTTTTGGTGAAAATCGCCCAACAGGTGGCGCTGCTATGCGGCATTTTTAACGATTTCTGCAATAGCTGTATCTCAAGAACTACTACACGCATTTTCATAAAAATTCAGATTCAGTTAGTCCAGGATATAGTTTGGTGCTGATTACTTTTTTGGGAAAATCGCCCGACAGGTGGCGCTGGTATGCTGCATTGTTCATGATTATCGCAATAGCTCTAACTAAAGAAAGAATGCACGAATTTTCATCAAACTTCAGATTCAGTTAGTCCCTGATATAAATTAGTGCTGCTTAATTTTTGGTGCAAATCGCCCAACAGGTGGCGCTGCTGTGCTGCATTTTTCACGATTTCCACAAGATCTGTATCTCAAGAACTATTGCACGGATTTTCATCAAACTTCAGATTTAGTTAGTCCTTGACATGAATTGATGTATAAATTAGTGCTGTTTAATTTTTGGTGTAAATCGCTCAACAGGTGGCGCTGCTATGCTGTATTTTTTGCGATTTCCGCAATAGCTTTATCTCAAGAACTAATGCTTGGATTTTCAACTAACTTCAGATTCAGGTATACCTTGATATCGTTTAGTGCTGTTTACTTTTGGCGTAAATCTCTCAATAGGTGGCGCTGCTATGCTACATTTTTTTCAGAATTTCCGCTATAGCTCTATCTCAAGAACTAATGCACGAATTTTCATCCAACTTCAAATTCAGATACACTTTGATATGAATTGGTGCTAAATCGTTGTCATTTCTTGTACTATTTAAATGATTTAATTGATGTGATTTATGTAGAAGAAAGTTTTGTGATGGCCACAACATACTAGTTTTTATTTATAGAGGGCGTTTTAAAGTTTTAATTTGTTCATTACTACCCCATACAATTTTCCAAAAATTATGAAAAAAAATTACATAACAAATCTCAACAATTTGAAGCTTCCCCCATTTTTCACACATTGATCGGTAGGTATTTCAGACAAAATCGAGTAATCGAGTTATCATAAAAAATTAAGGTTTATTTAAAAATATTATCATGGGCCCGAGAAACGCCGAGAGGGTCAGCTAGTTCATGTAATAAAAAAAGAAACTTGATTACATAAAAATAAAAGAAATCTGTGTTGTTACATTAATAATAGTCACTAAAATAATAGTAAGCTGTGTAATCATTAAAATAATGTTGTGCAGTTTGTCAGAATCATCATCAGCATCAACCCCTTAACAGTTAACATTTAGTTCATGCGCCTGTCCAGATTCGTTGCGCACCTGTTGCTGTTTAGAGAATAAGTATAACATGTATAACAATGCCTATAGAATGAATATAAGTTACAAATCTTTTTTCCTCTTTAGCATCCACATCTTGCACTATCTTATATTATAATACGAGCAAAAATTGTGTGTGTATGTGTATGTAAATTTTATCTTAAAAACGGCTCTAACGATTTTGACTAAATTTTTATTTTACCATTTTCGGGCACGAGAAGACCATTGGGCTAGGTCACATGTTCGAGAAAATTCGATTAGTGGGTCATTTTGGGTCATAATGGGTCAGGGTCAAGCTAGTTATATCTAAAAAACGGCTCAATTTATTTTAATTAAATTTTATATCCAACTGTTTTTGGGCACGAGAAAACTATTGGGCTTGGACACATGTTCGAGAAATTTTGATTAGTGGGTTTTATTTGGGTCACTATGGGTCAAACCAATTTGATCTAAAAAATGGCTCTAACGATTTTGACTAAATTTTGTATTCTGTCGTTTTTGATTACGAGAAGAATACTGGGTTAAGTCACATGTTAGAGAAATTTTGATTAGTGGGTCATTTTTGGGTCACTGTGGGTCAAGCTAATTTTATCTAGAAAACGGCTCTAACGATTTTGACGAAATTTTGTATTCTATCGTTTTCGAGCGCAAAAATACCATTGGGCTAAGTCGCATGTTCAAGAACATTTATTTAGTGGGTCATTTTGGGTTCAATGGGTCAGGGTCAAGTTAATTGCATCTGAAAAACGGCTCGGACGATTTTGACAAAATTTTATATTATACCGTTTCGGGGCACGAGAAAATCATTGGGCTAGGTCACATGTTCGAGAAATTTCCGTTAGTGGGCCATTTTTGGGTCACTACGGGTCAAACTAATTTTATCTAAAAAACGGCTCTAACGATTTTGACTGAACTTTGTATTAGATCGTTTTCGGTCTTGTAAAGACCACTGGGCTGGGTCACATGTTCAAGAAAATTAGGTTAGTGGGTCATTTTGGGATCACTGCGGGTCAAGCTAATTGTATCTAACAAACGGCTTTAACGATTTTGACTAAGTTTTGTATTCTATCGTTTTCGGGCTCAAGAAGAGCATTGGGCTAGGTCGCATGTTCAAGAACATTCGATTAGTGCATCATTTTGGGTCACAATGGGTCAGGGTCAAGTTAATTGTATCTAAAAAACGTCTTAAATAATTTTGACAAAATTTTGTATTATACCGTTTCCTGGCACAAGATCATTGAGCTAGGTCACATGTTTGAGAAATTTCGATTAGTGAGTCCTTTTTGGGTCACTACGGGTCATGCTAATTTTATCTAGAAAACGGCTCTAACGATTTTGATTAAAGTTTGTATTCTATCGTTTTCGGGCTCGAGAAGACCATTGAGTTAGGTCGCATGGTAGAGAAATTTCAATTAGTGGGTCATTTTTGTGTCACTACGGGCCAAGCAATTTTTTTCTAAAAAATGACTCTAATGATTTTGACTGAATTTCGTATTTTACCGTTTTCGGTCTTGAAAAGACCACTCGGCTGTGTCGCATATTCGAGAAAATTAGATTAGTGAGTCATTTTGGAGTCACTGCGGGTCAAACTAATTTTATCCATAAAACGGCTTAAAAGATTTTGACTAAATTTTGCATCCTACTGTTTTTGATTACCAGACCATTGAGCTAAGTCACATGTTCGAGGAGATTTGATTAGTGCTTCAAAGATTACGAATGCCAAATCACATACTCGGCGCCAAATGTAAGAATCTTGCCAAATTTGGTTATATTTTTCGAAAAAATAGGCATTCAGAATGTGAAAGAATTTTTTAGAAATTCTTAATAGCATTCGAAGTACATGATTAAACCAATCAGAGTTGAGCTAAAAATGTAATTTGGATTGATGTCCTTTCATTGTAAATGTGTAAATAACGTAAAATTTAGAAACATGTTCTACATAGTTTTCATATTGATTGTTTTTGTGAATAATACTGTTATAAAATAACATGCTTTATAGCAATAATACAGAGAGAGAGAGAACCAATGATACAGTGAGAATATTATATCGAAAACACAAAGCTAATTTTGACTGATCATAGCTCGGTCATCCCCGCTTGCACATTTTTTAAATAAGCATATTTACAATATAAATTTATTATGAAGTAAATGTCTCAACAAAATGAATAATAAACATTTAGCTATTTTGTGTTCATATTTTTTTCGGAAGCAAGCCTTCCTTGGCACGGGGCCCTCATAGGCGCGAGTGTCGCACACCCCTAAGGACGGCTCTTCTACTTCCAGGCTAAAAGGTTATGCTGTACTATTTTAAAATAGCGAGAAAAATATTTGCAATCTCACAAAAGTACTGAGAATTCTATTAAACATTACTGTTAATTTATTATTATGTAATACTTTTTAGTGTTAATACTACTAGTTTGTTCTATGCTAAATTCGATCGCGATCGATATTTGTTTAAATAATTTAAAATGGACAAAGAAAATAAAGGTGTGATCATATCAACAAATATTAGTAACATTTTTGTTTTTTATAACTCACAGTAATATTCCTTCTTTTATAGATGAGAACTATAGTTAAACAATACCATAAAGATCGTATTTTCACTAACAATAAAATCAGAATTGCTGGTTAATCTACCATATTACAGCTTTTATAATATTATAGCTTTTTAAATTTTTTCTTCAAATATTTTTAAATGTTAACAATAGAAATTTTGTGAGTTTTTGACTGAACTAATAATAAGAAGCAATTTTTAACACAAAAGGTTTCCTTTATCTCTTATCATTCATGAGTAATAACATAAAGTCGAAAAATATTCCGGGTGTAAAATTTACCCTCTTATAGTCAATTTAGGCAACAAAGATAATTGTGTATTACAAACCCTATATATAGCCCCAAAATTTATTATTTTTTTAATTTGCCGACTGGAAAAGCCCCGGTAATCTAAGAAAGTAATATGTTGAATAGGACAGAATCAAAACCTTATTTAGCGAATCTGACGTCATTTTTACTGATATTTTTCATCCGCCAATGCTCTAATTAAGCTACAATAATTTTATTTCAATACTTAATTTGACTTCTTTTACGTAAATGAATCATTAATGTTGAAAAGACCCTCGTTCTGTTACAGTCCGTCATCAAGCAATGTACTCTTAAAAAAAAACCATAAATGTCATTTTATTTTCATATGAGAAGATATGAAACAGAGAAACAAAACTGGTAGAACTTTCTAGAACAATATTTGTATTTAATTTTCTTGATATCGTCCTATTTGCAACTTAAATTTTTCCTTTGACTAATCATTAGTATTTTAACATTCTATTATAATTTTAAACCAAATTTCTACTAAATTTATGTCTGTATAGTCCTTTTAAGTATGCGAATTAGTAACAGAAATGAATATGTCTCAAATAATCGTTCAACGTTGAGCAGATAGCAGGAAAACTGTTGTGAAAGAAATTTGCCATATTGGAGGTTCTAAAAGTCATCTTTGGCTCATATGTAGCAATTTTTTTCTGAACAATTTGTAAATGACTAGTCTGATTTCAAAAGCATACAATTTGCCTAAAAAATTCTGCTAACAAAGGGCTTTTCTAGGCGTTGGACGACGGAAAGTACAAAACTAAGGAAACCTTAAGGCATAGCAGATCACGCAGCAAATTTCGCCATTGGTGTGGGTGACCTTGGACAAAAGAAAACGCAGATTAACCTTTCGAGACCAACAGATGGCAGCACTGAAAACCCTAGCACGAAAGTCTGTGAAATGCTCACAGCAAGAAAGCCTATGACAACTCAAAGAAGTGACAACTCTCTTCGGAGGTGAGGTACACGGTACACACACATATGGGCACGTCAACACGACAGCGTAGCTCTAGAAACCACCCCGCAACACGAGTGAGCATCGCTCGTCCGATGTCAACAAGACGTTCTTCTCTTCCCACTGGGAATGGAGTAGTTGAGGCGGCAGCGCGCCATCTTGCACGGACAGTAAAGCGAGTTTCTCCCAGGAAGCGATTGCGCTAAGCTTTTTCTCGCGCTAAAGATCTCCCCTACTGTCCGCGGGTTCTCTGGTTCGACCCTTGTCGGCGCACACATCTTCTGCAAACATAAATCAAATAGTATTTAATGTGGCTCTGCAAGTCATGTATATCAAGTTTCTCGGATCCAGAAGGAAACATACTAACTTTTTCTAAATTAGCGATACTCAAATGTGCCTTGCTGAATGGTAATTTAAATACGGAATGTATTGGTGCAATATTCTACTGGATATATGGAATATTGTCAAAATTGTGTCCAACATTTCTTTAAGTTCTTTACTGTAAAATATGTATGCCCTAGGCTTCAACTTACTCAGCCTAATAAGTAATACGCCTCTGCCTCCTTGGCCACATCTAAATATCCATCAGTGCTTGTGCACTTGTCTGTAGGGAAAAGAAAATCTTTTATTTCTTCTGAATTTTTATTCAACTGCAACATGCCAGTATTACACAGCATGTCGATTTTTTATTCATTTGATGGACTGCTTTCATGGTTATAGTTTTGTTCCAGTTACACATCGTCCATCTTTTCCCTTTCCAAGCTGAAGCATCGAATGAATTTTTATATGCTCCTAATTCCTGCACATAAATTCTATTCACATTATGAAGGGTTATGTACGCATTCCTTCGTGCTGAATTTTATAGTCATTATTGAACACAGATTTACAACATTGGACTTTATACATCTTTGGTTTCATGTTCATTATTGAACACAGATTTACAAGTACAACATTGGACTTTATACATCTTTGGTTTCACATTTCATAAACACGTATAAATATAAACGAAGAGGACTGAAATATATTTCTGCGCACAAATAAAAGTAAAATATAACAAATTTATTAGAACCAACAACTTTTTGTATTTACATTTGCTCACAACGCTTTTTCTTGACAGCACATGGTGAGCAAATTATTTTTCTGGCGAAAACTTGTCAGATCTTGTCGCCTGGCTGCTTTTCCATGCAGGTGATTACTACAGATGTGATGGGCTTGGGATTATCCTTTCTGAAACTGAAAATTTTATTTATTCACGCATAGAAAAAAAAAATAAAAACTTTTTTTTTTCCCTTAAAAATTACTTTTTTTATTTCATGTTATTTTAATTCTATTTGAGGTCAGAGTGATGGGGAAACAGACATCGTGTTTTTATTTTCTAGAATTAGAATAGAATTCTATTTAAAAAATTGTGATATTTTCAGATTTATGTCTTGCATTGACGACGACGACCAAAACCCTTGTATAATCGCTGTGGCGACGACCTGTTGATATAGCGCCAATCGGAAGAGACGCGACTAATTTGTTGTTCGATTTTCATTTGTGATAGTAGGATATTTTTTTAAACGACCCTAAAAGGAAAGGGCATGTTTACAAACAAACACTTCCGTCAACCAATCTACCACTCCATTTTTGTCATAGCGATCATTGCAGGAATCGTCTTGGCGATGTAGGCCAATCATTTCACAAACCTGTTAAGCGTAGGCCAATCAAATTTCCCTAGCTCTTGTGTACAGTAGGAGTAATAAAAAACATACAGATTTTTCTTTCTGATCCACAGTTAGGGTTCCTATAACACAGGCTGAATCGTCAAGCATTTTGTTTCCCACTTAGACCAATGAGCGATTGTTGCCCCCGCGTCGTGGCCTATCGTTCTTCTCCTACCGTCAATTAAATGGCGGCGTGAGTCAGCCCGAGTTATAGGAGCCTTATACACAGTAATTCGATCAACAGTGACGTCATTTGCCCTTTCCTTATTTCCCGTGACACCAAATTCACTCTTTGGAGAAACATTTCCGATATCGTTGTCTTTCATTCCGCAACAACTCGTTCGTAACGCAAGGTTGAATGCCATAGCGCAACAACGGACCGTAGTCTTGTGACGTCAGGGTTGCGTGCTTTGGGAAAGCATTTCGGAAATCGTAGCCTCGAATCCAAATGGAGAATGGAGGATATTCCATCTCCGTTTTGATCACGTGGTCAAGGTAAAAACTTCTAGCGTAAAGACGGGAAGGCTCCGTAGACGTGTAATGTAAATCCCCGCTAGCCAATGAAACAGCTCATGAGGCAAAGCAGTAGTATCTTCCTTTCTTATCAGTTAGAAGTCCCTTGGGTAAATTATGCTGCGTTTACACTATGGCTTATCAGGTCTACAAGGTCTGCGAGGTCTGCCAGGTGTGGGTTTAGCCGGGTTTAGGAGGGTCTGCGTGGTCTGCGAGGCTTGGTCTCTGTGGTCTAGGCCTTGGCTTTAAAATACTAGACCCAACCAATCAGCGTGCTTCATTTTTGTATATTCCGCCATTTAAGATCGAAGAAGCAGACGACAGCTTATGATTTTGAAGATATTTTGAAATAAGGGATTTATACAAATTAAAGGTACGTAATGTTTTTTCAGATGTTTTTAACATTTCTCTACATTGTTTCATAACTGTAGAAGTTTCTTTTATAAAGCTATACAATCGTAAGTTACTATTTTCATGCATTTACATACTACGCTACTGAAATTAATTTGTTAACTATGTTACTTTTTATATTACCAAACTCGATAAAACGATGCATTCGTAAATTCTTTAATTTGCATCTTCCTGTATTTACATACAACGCTGCCTATGTATTTGTTAATAGATAGTTATGTTCCTCATTTCCAAATTCTTTAAAATTAACCTGGTTTCATATGCATGAATTTAAAAACAAATTTGATAGTATATGAATACAAATTAATATAATACGGTCGTCATTCTATTATAATGTACGGTAATGCCTTTTTTGTGAGTAAATAGTTTGATTTCCTTCAGGTATTTATTTGATATTCTATTTCAATGCACATTTTTAGTACTGACAATTTTTAAATTTATCCTAAAACTAGCAACAAATTTTTAGCCATAGAATTAATTTTGAATTAACTCCAAAGTTTTCTCTATTATTTTTATATAACTGACTGATCATAGTAAACTCTGCATACTACATGATTTGCGTTATTATTAATCAATTTTAAATGTGTTAATTTTTACAATGATACAGTACTATCCAAAATATTATGAAGACTTTGAATTGTATAATTTAGCTTCTTATCCTCCCCCTTAAAAAATTATAATGACTTATAAAATTTTACTTTTTTTAAATTGAACAAACTTGTTATTAAGTTTTTACTTTTAATTATTATTAATAATTTATAAACCATCCCTTATTCTTTTTAAAATTTTATCTTATATGTTTATCTTTCTAAAATTTTCTTTAATAATTAATCAGTGGTAGTGTATTAAAACTGTAAAATATAGAACATGAGATTTTCCTCTCCACTTCCCCGCAAGGGATGATTTAAGATTGAAAAGTTCGTAAATTTTTTTTCAGAAAGAGTTTGAAAAACTTTCAAACCTACGAAAGTTGTGCTAGAAGTAGAGATTAGAATCTGCTGGTGCCAAGATAAATACATATTTTACCAAGTTTGCTCTCAGAATATCGCAGGTGTGCAGGTGTGTAGTCTTCTATAATAAGCGACTACCATTTGTGATCTTCTGCAAGAAAGTGGATTGTCTGATGTTCTTGGACTATGTGCTGTTTTTGTTGTTTTCCCTTAAAATTCATCAATCAGGAACTTTTATAACTATAAATAAAGTATTACGAACTTGTATTACTTACTGTAAGTATGTAGTTTTTTTTATATATTTTCTGTTGCTTAGAACGAGGGATTTTGAAATGCATTCTACATTGTTTTTGTTGTTTTTATTAGGATTATTAGTCTTTTTTTTTTCTATTTATTTACATTGCAGGATGTTTTCAATGGGACATTTTCAACAGTTATGTGAATGTTTGTCGATTGCCTGTTGACCTGACTTTCACATTTATAAAAGTATTCTATCAAGACACTTGCATACTTTTTTTGAAGATATGAATCTTCAATAATATTCGTGTATGATGATTGTAAGTAAGTCATTTTTCTCAAAAGTAGGTACATGTTGTGTATTTTATTTATCATTGTTTTATCTTTTATATGTAACATAAATTTTCTCACAAAATGAATCTAATCTGTATCTAAGAGAATTTTATTGTCAGTACAATATTTATTATTTAATTCCTTTTATTCTATAATCACTATATTATCAATGTTTTTTTCGCATTAGTTTTTTTTTAATTTATAAAATGATGATCAATTAAAAAATGTAGTTTATGTAAATATGTAAATTATGTCATAATGAAGGGAACAAATATTTTTTCAACTGGATACTGTGATACTCCATCCTCGAATATGTAAACTATGTTTTATATAAACATTGAGTATATGAGTATGCTGTTAGCGAGAAGCAGTTAACCTCTCCCTCCTCCCTATACACGCTTTTCAAGGATTTGATATTGCAAAAAAATGTGTCGCTCAGACTTAAAAAAATTCAGAAATTACACGAAAGCTAGAATAACTTATCAGATTTGTCTAAAATAAGATGACAGCTGTATGTGATTACTGTGTGTAACTTTAAGATTGAAGACAAATAGTTTTCTTTTTCACATTTTTATCACACAGCACACAAATGTTACAAACAATCACAAACACTGAAAAACATGTAGAATGATGAGGTGACTTTGGGGTAATAACCCGCTGTTAGAACAAGTGACGTTCATAAAACATCTTTTGGGGAATACTCCCGCTATAAGCAACAGAATAATTGGGGATAAGACCCGCTCGAATACACAATGTGCCGAAATGGCAGCTAAAGAACAACTATATACTTGGGGATAAGACCCGCTCGAATACACAACGTGCCGCAATGGCAGCTAAGCAACAACTGAACTGGGTCACATGACCGCAAAGCTACGGAGCTCGTTCGGCATGCGCACAAGGTCCGAACATGCCGCCCCGCGTTGCAATGTGCGTAGCACATTCAAAATATTAAAAATACACTATAAATACAAGAACTAAATAAAATACCAATACCACAAAATAATATTACAATACAAATACAATAATGATAAGTAGCAACAATAAGGACTATACAATACAATAAAATTAAATTCTTTGTTACAAAATTTAAGCTATTTTCTAAAAATAGTTCTATATTGTTCTTAAGAAAAGTTGAATGTAAAATAACATGTAAATCTTAGGTGCACTTTAAAATAAGTAAACAATGAGAAAAGGTATGTACATTAGATTTCATTAATGGGCAAGACACACAATCTAGATATGGATCTAAGAAAGATATTCGAGGCTGTTTTTACCTTTGCAACCCTAACATTACCGTCCTTTCCTGGTATAACCTCTAAGATTCGTCCTAGCATCCACTTACAGGGAGGTAAATTGTCCTCCTTTATGACTACCATCGCCCCTGGTTTGATGTTTTCCCCTTTTACCTGCCATTTTGAACGATTTTGGAGATGACTCAAGTAATTTAATTGCCAATTTCTCCAAATTAATTGGACGAATTTAGTGATTCTCTGCCACCTAGATAATCTCGATTCTGTGATATCAATCAACTGAGGTTCTGGAATGGCATCGATAGGCCGACCAATTAGGAAATGGCCTGGTGTCAATGCATTAAAATCATTTATATCGGTCGATAGCGGAGTTAAGGGACGCGAATTTAGTACCCCTTCGATTTGGGTGGTGACTGTTTGGAATTCTTCCATAGTCAATCTAGCACCTTTTAATGTTCGTTTAAGATAATACTTGAAAGATTTTACACCAGCCTCCCATAAACCACCGAAGTTGGGCGATCTAGGAGGAATGAACTTCCATTCAATAGCTTCTGAAGTAAGGTAATTAGCTAATTTTTCATCCGGTCTACGAACTAACTCATGAAGTTTGTGCAATTCTGATTTAGCACCCCTAAAATTCGTAGCATTGTCTGTCATAATAGAAGCGCATTTCCCTCGCCTTGAAACAAAGCGTTTAAGTGCGGCGATAAACGCATCAGAAGTTAGATCCGTTACTATTTCTAAATGAATAGCCTTTGTTACTAAGCAAACGAAAATCGCGACATAAACCTTATGAAAAATCCCTTTTCTTTGATTTTTATATTTAATCTCAAAAGGGCCGCAAAAATCGGCTCCTGTATGGTTAAACGTAAAATTTGGAGTTACTCTTTCCGATGGGAGGTCACCCATGATTTGTTTAGCAGTAACCGGGTTGTTCCTAAAACAGACAACGCAATCATGCACTACTTTTCGCGCTAAATTTTTTCCACTTACGGGCCAAAACCGCATTCGTACGTAATGGATTAAAGTTTGGGGACCAATATGAAAATACTTCCTGTGAAAATGCTCAAATATGAGTTTTGTGAGCCTATGGCCTTTCGGCAAAATGATTTGATGCTTCTTATCAAAGTTTAAATCTGAATTTTCCAACCTACCGCCAACTCTTAAGATATTATCTTGATCCAAAAAGGGGGATAAACATTTAATTTTACTGGAAGGGGGAACCCTTGATTCCCGTTTTAAACCCTTAATCTCTTCCTGAAATTCTGCATTTTGTACTAATCTAATTAGAGAAACTTCTGAATTTTTTATTTCTGGGGTTGTGAGGCTGCCTCTGCGCCGGTCTGCTAACTTGCATTTGCAATTGTGAAAAAACCTATAAACATATGCCAGTATGCGAAGAATACTATAGTATTTACCACTTATGTTGAGAAAAAAATTTACTTCTTCAGGATTCCTGAAAAGAGAAAGAGAAATATTAGAATTGAAATCATTACAGTTATTTTTATATTTTGATTTAGTCTCGGGAAAATAATCTGTTTCTGGCACAGAAATAGTTTCTTGCTCAGTCACTAAGTCATGAGCTGCTAGGAATTTTGGTCCCCTAAACCACATTGGATTCTCTACAAGAGAATTAACACTCGCACCTCTGGTCAAGAGATCGGCAGGGTTGTCCTTGCTGGAGCAGTGATACCAAGAGTTCGAATCTGAAAGTGCATTAATCTCTATGACACGGTTTGCCACAAACTGCTTCCATCGCTTTGATGATCCTTTGATCCAGAATAAGGTTATTTTGGAATCTGTCCAATAGTACACCTTCGATGTGATTTTTTGATCTAGGATGGGTTTTACTTTATTGGTCAGTCTTGCACTTAGTAAGGCTCCGAGAAGTTCTAGCCGAGGCAGAGTTATCTCCTTTATCGGTGCAACACGACTCTTTGAAGTCACGAGATTGACTTCCACACCACTCTCTCTTTTTATTCTCAGATAAATTGCAGATCCATACGCTATTTTACTAGCATCAGAAAAGGCGTGTATTTCTACAGCTATTACTTGATTCAAGCAACCAAGAATTTTCCTCGGAATTTTTAATTCTGCTAAATTTGGAAGTTCTTCGAGCCACTTTAACCATTTTTCGTGCACATTAGTTGGTAACTGTTCATCCCATGCTGTCTTCTTTAGCCATAGTTCTTGGAACAGGCATTTTATTCTAATGGTGAATGGCGTCAGCATGCCTAACGGATCGAAGATTTTACCAACTGCTTGCAATAGTAGACGCTTTGAGCTTTTTTGCGATGACAAGAATTCTATTAAACTTTTGACTTCGAATGTCAGACAATCTTCTTCTGTTTTCCAGGACATTCCTAATACCTTGCTTAGATTGCTTCCTAGGCTTATTGCAGCATGTTCTGCTTGAATATTTAAACCTTCCTTTTGCCAGCACTGCAGTAACGCTTCATCATTGGTTATCCATTTTCGAAGAATCATTCCTGCTTCAGACATTATTTTGTTAGCATTCAGGGAAACATCAAGAGCTTCTTGCAGCGTATCTTCGCCAGATATAAAATCGTCCACATAAATATATTTATCGAGTAGGTGAACAGTTCTTGGGTGTAGGTTCATAAACCGCTTGATGTGCTCCTTTATTGTAGCAGATAGGAGGAATGGAGAGGCATTGACTCCAAAAATAACACGTTTGAATCTGAAGACCTTGAAAGATTTTAAACCATCATCATACCACAGAAAACGAACAGAATCCCGATCTTTTTCAGCTAGTGAGATTTGAAGGAACGCCTTCTCGATATCAGAAGAAAAGGCAATTTCGTATAATCTGAAGTGGATTAAAATATCAAATAGAAGTGGATTTAAGTTGGTGCCGGGCCATAAACAATCATTAAGGGACAAATCATTGTTATCATGAGAGCTGGCATCGAAGACGATTCGGACCTTTGTAGTAAGTTTATCTTCTTTACAGACCGCATGATGGGGCAAATAATAAACTGCCCTGTCTAAAACAGGTTCATTTTCTTGCACCTGCTCTATAATTCCTTGCTTTAAATATTCCGTGAATATTTCAGAATATTGTCGAAAAAGCTCTGGGTTTCGATAAAATTTTCTTTTTAGACCTTCCAAACGCTGTTTCGCAACATTAAAATTATCATTTAAATCCTTCCAGTCTCTCTTCCAGGGTAACTGAACTTCATAACGATCGCCTAGAAATTTGACAGTTTTATCGAATATTTGTTGTGCTTGATCAGTTTCCGATATTTTTGGATTATCATGTTTTATGCCTATAGACTCAAGCTCCCAAAATTGTTTTAAATTATCATTTATTTCATCGAAATCTCTAACGAAATTGCACATAGTAATATTGTTTGTTTGCGTGTTCTCCTCTAGCGCCCCAGTTGGGATCCATCCAAAAACAGTGTCTTGCAGAAAAAGTTTATCATTTATCTTAACTGAATTATGCTTTAAAATTCTATAAAATAATTCAGCGCCAAGCAATGCGTGAACTTTTCCCGGTTTGAAAAATGTGGGGTCTGCCAATTCCACAATATTCGGTAAATTAATGTCCGATACATTTAATTGCTTTGATGGAATTACATCCGTGATTTTGGGAACAATTAAGAAATCTATATTCTCCCTGAAAGAGCCATCTTCGTTTGTAATTACACTCGAAATTTTATGTTTTACATTATAAGTATAACCGTTTAATCCTGTAACGGATACATTAATTATCCCTTTTTTAAATTTCAGCATGTCAGCGCAATCCTTAGTTAAAATATTGACATTGCTAGCATTATCCAAAATGACTCTAAACCTTCGTTTATTTCCGAAATTATCTTCTATAAAAACAAAGCATGTACTCAATAAAATTGATTTTCTTTCTTTACTTATATTATTCAAGGTCTTTAATGATTCGTTATTTACCGAAATGTTCTTCGTTTCTCTATTTACCGCACCTGCAAGAGGGGAGGAAATTTGGGGGGAAGCCAATTCATTTTTGGATTTATTTTCTTTTTCTCGATGAAGCCATGAGCTGTGTCGCAATCCACAGGTATTACAGTTATATTTTGAAATGCAAGAATTTACGCAATGAGAATTATTCAAACAATTAATACACAGCTTATTTTTCTTCACAAAATCGTATCGTTCAGAAACATTCATTTTTCGAAACTGAGAACATTTGTTCAAATTATGAAAGGCCAATTTACACAGAATACAAGTTTTTCCATTCGATTTATCATTCGAATTTAGCATGAAATTTTTTTGTTTGTTCGAAAGAGGAATGTTTTTGTTTAAGGGTTTTGAAGCAGAGTATCTATTTACGCTTTCTAACGTAGAACTGCGGTTTTCCAAAAATGACATTAATTCATTAAATTGCGGGTATTCTGATTTTTTAATCGAATATTCAAATAATTTTCGAGATTCCTTATCTACCTTTTGCAATATAATATTGATAAGGATAGCATCAGACAGATTGTTTTGTTCATATT
This sequence comes from Maratus speciosus, assembly GCA_963932465.1. Classification (NCBI taxonomy): domain Eukaryota; kingdom Metazoa; phylum Arthropoda; class Arachnida; order Araneae; family Salticidae; genus Maratus; species Maratus speciosus. The sequence continues at coordinate 408,068,806 of OZ010793.1, read as the reverse complement.
GTAATACTTTTAAGGCCCTCAAATTTTTATTTACACAATCAATAAAGGATCTCAATTCTTTAGAAGACTCGTAATGTATTTTTTCATAATTAATTATGGCCGATAAATGAGTGTCAATGAGCAAACGTTGATTTTCGAATCTTTCAGTAAGTGCTGTAAACAATGATTCAAAGGAATCGTCTAGACTCTCTAGTTGTTTTGCTTCATTTTTTAGCGATGCTCGCAAATAAAACAGCTTCTGAGCGTCATTTAACTGAGCATTATTTATGATTAAATTTGTAAATTGTACTTTAAAGATTGACCACTCTTCATATTTACCATTGAATGTTGGTAGTGGGATTTCAGGTAACTTAACTTTAATATTATTCGAACTTATAGATTCAATACTATCAGCATGCACATTTATTTCAGAAACTTTAAGATTTTTAAGAAATATGTTGAGACTTACCTCAAGTTTCTCGAGACGATCTTCGAGTTCATCTAACTCGTTTTCGATTTCTGGTAAGTCCTTAATATCAGGGATATCATAATATTTATCCCGTATTTCCGATACTTTTGCTTGCAGCTCAGGTAATTTTCGAATCTTTATTTCGAGCTCGGTACTCGAGTAATTAATTTCGTCTGTATTATCTTTTACGAAATTTTCTAATTTCGTTATAGCGCCTTTTAGAGCACCTTTTGTTCTATTTAATTTTTCCATAGCAGCTATTTCGCTGCGAAATCGACGGACCACTACAATGTATGTGATTACTGTGTGTAACTTTAAGATTGAAGACAAATAGTTTTCTTTTTCACATTTTTATCACACAGCACACAAATGTTACAAACAATCACAAACACTGAAAAACATGTAGAATGATGAGGTGACTTTGGGGTAATAACCCGCTGTTAGAACAAGTGACGTTCATAAAACATCTTTTGGGGAATACTCCCGCTATAAGCAACAGAATAATTGGGGATAAGACCCGCTCGAATACACAATGTGCCGAAATGGCAGCTAAAGAACAACTATATACTTGGGGATAAGACCCGCTCGAATACACAACGTGCCGCAATGGCAGCTAAGCAACAACTGAACTGGGTCACATGACCGCAAAGCTACGGAGCTCGTTCGGCATGCGCACAAGGTCCGAACAACAGCATTAAATAAGCAATTTAAGCACAGGAATTAATTCGTAATAATGTATATATTTGAGAATATGGTTATGTATAAATTGCTTCATAGCTGTGAACTATGATCAAATGATACCTCTCCCATTTCTGAAAAACTTTTAAAATGGTACACTGTAAAAAAAAATCTGTAGTTCTACAGATCTAAAGTTACATGCTTACTAAACTTTCACCTGTAACTGTACGAAAAAAGCTGCAAATTTACAAAACTAGTTTTTGTAAAGTTACAAAAATCTGTAACTTTACAAATGAATCTGCTAAAATTTCAGTAATCTTACTAAACTTTTATTTGTAACCCTGGCTGCAGTTACATGAAAAGTTCTCGGAATCCCAGTTTCCAAAAAAATTCTTAGTAACCTTACAGATTTTTTGATTTTCGGCGCAAAAGTGTGACTGTTACATGAAATTTTTTTGTTGCCGTTACATGAAAAGTTCTAGGAATCCAAGTTTCCTAGAAAAACTTTAGTAACTTCACAGATTTTTTTTTACAGTGTACACCTGGATAATTTTAATTTAATATCAGCTTAATAATTATTAAACTGCATATATTTTTTTTAATATTGAAATAATATAAAATGTATTATCTATGATAGTATCATGGTTTTTATTTGTTTTATAATTATTAAGCTGCATATGTAATAATCTAATGTATTTGATTTAATATTTGTTAATGTTGAACTAATCTAAAATCTATTACTATTATTATCAATGTAGTTGTTTATTTACAATTCTTTGAAGTGATATGAATTATTTATTTCATTAGTGTAAATTATTGAAATTATCAGGATCATATGGTGTATTTTAGAATTCAATTAAAATGTGTCAACATTGTAATTAATTTTGGCTTAGATGCCGTATGTTTCCTCCGCCGTTGTTGTTTTGAAATGTTTGGCGATTTTTTGTTGGCGTGTTGACGGTGGTTATGGATATGGCAACCTCGATATGTTGAATGTCGTGTGACGTGTCGTTCTGGCAACCGAGAAGTTAATGTTGGAATATTGTGAATGTATTTTGATATCGTATTGTATAGTTCTGCCTTTTTATTTTTATGTGAAATTTATTGAATGTATTTGATTAACTATGTTTTCTGTAGTCCGTTTAAACGCTGTTGTTGAAATAATTAGGAAATATGAGGAAATTTTGACAAGAAAAGAAGGTTTGTTTATAGTTTGTGAATACGTATTGATAAGCCTATTTAGGAAAATGTCGGCGATAATATTTCGAGCTGGATCTTTCAAGAAAGCAGATGTTTGTTAAGGTATGTTGATAATTTTATGTATTTTACTGCTTTTGAGTTTTTTACATTTTGTGATTGCTAGAAAGCGAGAATTGCTGAATTTTGAGAATTCTATATCGCGAGAAATGCTGAATTAGGCGATGTTTTCTTTCGGAAAATGTGCGCGAAGCGCACATACAACGATCGCTGGTTGCCATTTTAGCGAATTTTGTTTTTTATGTGTATTTTTGCTTTAAAAGTTTTTATATTATGAGATTGCTAGAAAGCGAAAACTTCTGAATTTTGAGAATGCTACACCTCGAGAAGTGTTGAATGCAGTGATGTTTTTTTTTTCGGAAAATGTGCGCGAAGCGCACATACAAGGATTACTGGTTGCCATTTTAGCGAATTTTGTTTATTATTTACATTTTATTTTCGTTAAGCCAAACATGCGTATAAACCGGTGCTTGGCGACATTTACTACTTGGCGGAAAAAGGGTTTTCACGCCAAGAAAATTCCAAGATGGCGGCCGGGGGGAACTTATGACATCTGTTCCAGTTGCCATAAAAAATATAATTTTCATTTTCTAGGTAATTTTCATCCAAATTGACCTTTGGATAGGTTTAACTAACAAATCATGTCAACTTTACATTTGAAAATTTTTTGGTGTTTTATATTACTGAAAGTACTGCTGTAAATTGTTTTAAATTATAACGTAAGTTACCATGGAATGACCTTAGTATTCAACGGCTAACAAAATTGGAATTAATATGTATCCGGTGCCATAAAATGCTATAATTTGAAATAAGTATTCTAAATTTTTGGTCAAAGTTCATTAAACCAAAAAAAAAAAAAAAAAATCGAAGCTATGATTTTTATGCTTTTAGATTTCGCTCACAGAATTTACATTTTTCTTATAACATATTTTATAAGTAAGTGACAGCGACAGCTTCATACTTTATTTTAAATATGAATTAACTAAGAAATTATGAGCATAGCAAGTAAAAGTTTTTTTTTTATCTCAAAAGATTAGTTTTGAGATGCTAATGATAATATCCATAGCTACCGAATCAGAATTTAGTTCAAAAGTGTTTTGGGAAATTTAAATTACCATAGGTATAAAATTTATCACTTATATTGTTTGGTTATTTTACTTATTTGTAATTAATGCAGTTTATAAATAAAAATGTAAGGAAAATAATGATATTTATTAGTAAAACATATTGCACATTAGCTGCATTTGGTTGCTCCCCCCCCCCCCCCCTGCTTTTCTTTTGGAAAAATAACCTTTATGTATAGTGTGTAATATAAATAAGTGTGTTTTATTGAATTCTTCTACTTGTGGAAAGCATATTCTCTTATTTTTATCTAAATTATTCTACACTGACTATTACCCATGCTGGTTCAGCTATTTAATATTTAACTTCAGAGTATTTTTTGGTACTTTTAGGTTACTCATGTACAAATCTTTCCAATAACAGCTTTTTTTTTTTTTTTTTTTTTTTTTTTTTTTTTTACACACATGAAAATTAGAAACAATATTTTGATGATTTTTTTTTTTCTGCAATTGAATCGAAATGAGTGAAAGGCATGTATTTAAATGTATGTGACATATGTATTAGAATGAAATGAGTGAATGGTTTATATTTAAAATTAAGTGAATGCAATGCGAATGATGACAAAGGGAAAATATTTGTTGATTTATCGCCTGTGCCGACTAACAGAAAAGTACCATATTTTAAAATTATTTTTTATATTACTATGCAAATTGTGAAATGAAGAGTTTTAATGTTATTAATAATTAACGCTATTTTGATCTCTGGTTCGAAATTTTAAGTTTATTTATTATACTATGTTAACTCTCATGGAAAGATGCTTGCAAACTAATATTAAACCAGTGGCAACTTTCTTTACAAATTTCTCGTTTGCTTTTGAATATTTAAAACAAAAAATTTCTGTTTTGTGTAGGGCAATGTGTAATTGGGAATTTTTTTGCTCTTGATTTCAGGTGCAGTTTTTCACCGGAAAATTTCAGTTTCAGAACTTGTTTCAAAATTAAAAGTGTCCTCAGAAGAAAAAAAAAATGCAACCAAAGAAAAAAAAAAGAGTAAACATATTTGGTTAGACATCAGGTTCAAGTTACCCGGTCCCAATATATATATATATATATATATATATATATATATATATATATATATATATAAATTCAAAGTATTGAAATGCAAATAAGGATTTTGAAAAGAACATTGCCCTTTGTTTAACATTTAGTTTCAGTGTTCTCGTGTTACTATTAGAGATGAGCGATATGGGCTTGGGCTACATTTTTGTACCATTCTTCGAGCTCTGATGGGCCCGAACTCATTAATTCTGAAATTAACAATTTTATTTATTGTCATACAGAAAAAAATAAAACAACTTTTTTCCCCCTTAAAAATTACTTATTCCATTTCAAGTCATTTTAATGTTATTTTTATCAGAATGAAAGGGAAACAGAAAGTGTTTTTTAAGCTCGTTTTAGATGTGTTTATAACTATATAAATACGCAGCACCTATAGTCTTCATCTGGTTCGTCCATCTCTCCGCATATAATAGCGCAAAAAATACCCAACCAAATGGTTTGAAATTTAATATATATATAATCTTTGCAGAATTTTGTCAAGTCATTTCAAATTTTATGAAAATCAAATCAAAACTTAAAAAGATATTAATAAAAGTTTTCTTCATTCTGTTAAATCCTATCACACGTAGTTAATTCAATGATATCCCATGATAGGTAATGATTCTAGGTTGCCATGTTGATTACATCATATTTAAGATGGAATCCTATTATTTCCGTATTACTGAATTTAATATATATAATCATAATAAATTTTGTATTGATGCATTTTTGCATAAAACTGCAACAGCTATTGTCCCAAGATCTGAATATTTATAGAACTAGTTATAGTATGAACGCACGTCTCATTTTCTAACTTGTTTAAATTTAGTATGAATTTTGACTTCTCTGAAAGCAGTTCTGTCAGCCACACAAGTTTCTCTTATTTATGAGAAGTAAATACAATACTCCATATACATTCTTGTAATATTTTTAGAAATTTTGATGTGTAAACAATGAAGGTTTCCTTTTTAATAGGATCACTTGCATTTCATATGTCTTCAATCTACTGATATTCTTAGCAGTTTGAATTAGACTTACTTCTTTTTGTCTCACTAAATATTATTTACTAATTTATGTATTCTTTATTTCAATTAATGGACTGAAATTTTCTTTCTTTCCTTTTTTTTAGGTATGTCAAGAACATGCATTTTGGTTTTGATGCACTATTTATTGCTTCTTATTTATTATACCAACTGAAAGTTATTAAATGATTATCTCGCTTCTTTCCAGAAAACTGTATTAATAGTTTACAATTTAGCTAGTTACACAGTTTATTTTTACTAATACTTTATCTGCCTTTCAGATTGAAATATAAATACCTGTTTCTTCAGATCAATAAAGTTTTCTGCAAAATATGTGTCATCATCACAGACCATTATGATTAATATTATTTTATTTATTATACGTAGTAATCATTATATTCAATAATAAATTTTATTATGTAATAATATTTATAATATAAAGAAATTTTATTTCGTTTCGGTTAACTTGTACTTTCAAATAAAAGAAATTTATTAAAAAATTGTTGTCTTTATTTGACTATATATTTTTATTATAAATGGTATTTCAAGTATTTACTTGTTTTGTCTATCATGTAAACCTTGATTTAAGAATTGTTTTTAATTATCTCTTTATTTTTAATAAAAAAAAAATGGCTAAGATATAAAATGAGAAAAACACTTTCAACTTGGTTCAAAGTGTTTATGAATTCAGTTTGTCTGTTTGCCCACACTTGTAAATATACTGAGATCGCATTGTAATTATTAAATGCCAATAATGTATGCTATAGAGGGTGCTATTAAAATGTGAAATTCAATAAATATAATGCATCAAAAAGTGTTATGGGGACAACAAGTGCTGAAAATGGATTTTTACTGAGTTATGTGTTTTTAAATGGCACATTTAGATATTTCATTGTATGAAAAAATTAAATTTCTTAATAGCTACTGTTGGAGAGTGTTTCATAATCTATGCCCAATTTATTATTATTATTATTTGTGTATACTTATACCAGTGGTACAGCCAGTATCCTTATTTGTAAGGGGTTTTGGAGAATTATTACTCCCTGTGTGATACAATATGTGACAAATAAAAAACAATGTAATGACAAGCAAAAACAAACATGATAAGTTTAGCATTTATGTGTTTAATGGTTTCATAGAAAAGCTTCTTTAATCTTCAAAGGGAAAAAAAAGAAGAGAGTGGGAAAGAACAATAGCAGTAATATATATGTAGAACTTAGCATATTAACAACACAATGATAATTACTCCTCACATTAGACATATTGCTCTTAACTTTTGCTTTCATTAAATTTGTGTTGAAACAGAGGTTCCTTTTATAAAATTTTGAAACAAACGATAAACATTTTATGCTGCTTATGCTTTTCTTTAGTTTGGTTTTTTCACATTTTTATCTTAATATAAGGGATTTTCAATACAACTTATTAGTTTTTTAAATACTGTGGCAGGAATTTTGAAATGCCACCTTCTTTTGCTGCTGCAGTGTTTATACAAATCTACATTTTTTGACCGATTTGCATGGAACTTAATATAAGGGCTGTGCATTTATAAAATTATCATTTTAATGTGTGTGTGTGGGGAGGGGGGGGGGGGGGTCTGACACTTGATTGTCATAAGATATTTTTGGGGAAAGAGTTTTTTTTTAATCCAAACGATGTTTTTTGTTTTAGTGCTTTAATTTTTTCTTTACATCAAAATTGTCTTATACCTTTTAAATAGTGCCTCTTTTAGATGTTAATTGATATACAGTTGTTTAAAGGTAAAATCATATCTTTATATCACTGCAAATGCAAACATATAAAAATAAAAAGGATTTTTAAGCATTGATGATGATTTCATTAAGGTGTGTATGGGTGGGGGAGGGACTAAAATTACCTAAATGTTGATAACATTATATATGTACAACACAATACAATTGTTTTAGAATGGGAGTAAAATTATTGCAAATTTAAAACAATTATCGGATTTCTCAGCCCTATTTTCAACCATCTGCTGTAGTTTATAATTTTTAAAAAATTTTATTTTCTAATGCAATTTTTTCTTTCATATTGCCACAAAAGGAAAATGGGTATGAGCATTATTTTTATAAATTATTTAAAAATCAGACTCACTGTATTTTCACATGCAAAAATGGCATCATTTTGAACAGATAATGCACATTTTTCATATATAAATTTTTAAGCCTTTACTATAAGTGTTACCATAGTACCTTTATTTAAATATAACATCACAACTAAAAGTATATAGAAAATGGCGTCATTTTCATGTAATCATTGTAGATTTAATTTTCACGAGCGATAATGTAAGTTTTCATTTAAAAATATTGTTTCATCATCAGGGGAGGACACTTGCTTTTCTGAAATTAATGTCCATTATCTGTAAAGTAAGAGCTTTATTTTCAAACTGTGCAAAAGTAAAATTTCATGAAATGTTATATTTAGTTCCTTTTTTTTCCAGTATTGTCAGGGAAATGAAATATTTTTTGTTACATGTGCCAAAGAAATTCTGTATTCTCCCTTATAAAACAGCAGGAATTTACTATTGTGTCAATTAATTTTTTCCTCATTGTCGTTTTAAAGATTTATAGCTCAGAAGGTAGTGTCACAGATGACAATAATATAAATAATGAAACAGGCAGTTAACTGTTGAACCAGAGAGTGGTGTTGCCATAGCAACATCATACACTCTGCTGGAATGTGAAATGAGTGGTAACCTGATTACTGATGATGTCTTCGATTAAGTTTTCCATCAGTGTTGGTATTCATTTCACATTGTAGCAACATTAATGTCAACATTAAAGCCAAACCATACATATAACAATTAAGAAAACAAAAGTAAGCTCCTACTGCCATTTTTTAAATGAAGAATTGAAGCAGTTATCTCGGGGGTCGTCCCTGCTCTCCTGGACTCCTATTTAAAGTACTTTTTGAACACTTAAATAAAAAAGATAAATCGTCCTTGCCCGCCTGGACCCCTGTTTAAGGTAATTTCTGAACACTTAAGGGACGGTCTCCCTTTTCAACAATTTTCTTTATTTTAAATTTTAAATATGATTCAAATGATGAACTCACTGAATTTTAATGTTCAATTAAAAGTACATTTTGAAAAAAAAAAATTAACTGTGTATTTTATTAAACTTTTAAAAAGTTTATAAAAAATTGAATCTTTTTAAATCCATACTACTTTTTAAAAAATTGATCTTTTTGCCCAATTTTTTTTTCTTTTTAGATTTTCAAATGTGTACTACACAAACTTGCACATGGATTTTTAGACATATCTAATATTACATTTATTATGATTTTTTTTACTGATATATGTATAGTGCAAAACGATGAAATCTAACACATCTTCATATACTTTTTTTTTTTTTTTAAATAACAAAAAACCTGAAGGCTAATTCCATGCGCAGATTTATCACATACATAATAAAGAACATGCACAAAAAAGCTTAAATCTCTATATGAAATACAGAAAAAGCCTTAAAACATGAAAGTGAAGAAAATATGAAAATGGAGAAAAAGCCATTTAGTTTTAATTTGTGTGGATAATTGCGCTGAGTGTTTTAACAAAATTTACAATACCTCGCGATATATTTACCGTATGGATAAAAATGAGGTGTCAAAATATTCACAATTAAACTGGCTTTCATTTATAATATTAAAAAAGAAAAATCAATTTTTTGACCAATTTTAAGGTAACTGCCCACTTAAATCAAAAGGAAAAATAAAAGTAAATTTTATTTTGTGGAAAGGAGGAATCGCATCCCTTCCCCATGCAACAAAAAAAAAAAAGTTAGATTTATTTTCTCTCTGTGTTTCATTATTTTAAACTGTTTGAAAATGAGTAAATTTTGTTTTTTTCAGAGTTAGAAAAAAAGAAAATTAGGGAACGACAATTGCATTTGTTTGCTTCTTTTGTGAGCAATCGTCTTTGAAAAACGCGTAATTTTTATTAATTTACACGTAATTAATGTCTGTGCAAAAGAAATTACAGCGCAATCAATTCTGACACGTTCATTTCGATACGAATACCAACGTAAACAAACAAACACGACTGTCCCTCCCTTCCCCAAACCTGCAAATATACGCATGCGCAAGCCAAGTTCTTATGCCGTAGTGTGAACACAATTTTTTCGATTCTTGGACCTGAAAGACCCAACAGACCTGACAGGCCACACAGTGTAAACGCAGCATTACCGGTATCACGTAACTTCTTTCAGCCTCGAACCCATATTTGGAATATTCTCCATAGGGTCCATTGGAACGGGTTTTTTTTCTTTTTCGAGCTCTAACGCGAAATGAATATTTTCTTTTGTTTTTAGTCAACCAGTTTTAGTTTAAGGTTTGCGAATTTTTTATCTTCTAATGTGTACGAATCATAATAGCTCTTCATATGGAAATTACGTCAGTTATTTTGAAATTTTTGAGAAAGGAACAAAGTTTTGGAGGGAATAAAGTAGGTGGATTTAGATTCAGCTGTTCATGGAAAGGAGTAGAGAAATTCAGTTCTGGTAGATGTATGATATTTTCGTAAAACAGAGAAACACAATGACAGATTGAGTCTGGCTGCTTTCTTATTTCGTTTCTTTTGATAATTTAACTTGTTTTCTGTTACAACACTCAGAAACGTAAGAACAATAAAAATGTCACACTTTTTTCACTATTACTTTAAAAAAAGAAAAAGTCTTTCAAAAATCTAGATTTTCCCAACACAAAGCTGATGAACAAGACGTCGAACACTCTTGAAGGTGAAGAAGCCGAATAACTGTTTGAGGATGCATTCACGAAAATTTGCAGAAAGCTTTATCCTTCTATATACATAAAAAAGTTTTGATTTGGAAATGGACCAATGAAAATCTGCGTAGATATTCCCGGTAGATCGGCATCCAATTTGAATGCTTAAATGCATGGCCTTTCATCGCTAATATAAAAAAAAACTGCTGCATACAAAAATATGAAAATCGGTGGTATTACAGAAAAATGTTTGATAAACACGCTGATGCAGACAGTTTCAAATCGAAGAATTATTTTAAGAGATATTTAATGCTAAAGTTGGACAAAATTGTTCCATTAAAAAAGTTTTATTGGAGCAAAACTATACATGAGAATTTAATCATTTTTAGATAATTTTATACGTTATAAGTTCCCGGTGTGCAGATTGCATTTATTTTTTTTTATTTGACTCATTTTTTGAGGTTTTATTTCTATTTTAAATTCAATTTTTCAGCATTTCGAGAGATATTTTTTATATAATTTAGAAAATGTTATTAATTTAAACTGCTGTCAATTGTATAAACAGCGCAAACAATGATGTTTACTTTAAATTAAAAATTTATTTACATGTGACTATTATAAACAGAAAAAAATCCCCTTTAAAATTAGAATTAAATGATTTCATGTTAAAAGCAGGAAAATTACGTCATAAGAACCATATTTACACTTGAATTTTAAATGAGAAACAAAATGTTAAAATAAAAAAAAACCTATGCGTTAAAACTTGTAAATGGAAGAAATTACGTCATATTTAAAATGGCCAAAAAATATGGCAAAACAATTTAAATTAAAAAATATATTTGCGCGAGATATTTTGAAATAATCTTTTCAACTATTATCGTGAATTCGAAGACAGCGCAAATGATATTTCCTTCTAACAACAAAAGTATTTTCGTTGAATATTAATAAGAGAAATAAAACTTTGGTGTAAATTATGTCAGATTTAAAACGATACATTTAAAATGAATTATTTAAAAGAACTATCTTATAGCGCTGCTAAAAAATACCGGGAGACAATGACACTGTTTATACTTAATTCATTTTACATTAGCTTATTTTCAAATGTTTAACTAATTTTTTAATTAAATACGAAAACAGCCATTGTATCTCTTAACAGCAGCAGATTTGGTCTTAAAAATCCCCAATCCAAGGAAAACGAATGGGAACCCGTTTACAGAGAGATCGCTACTGTTTTTATTATTATTATTATTATTTTTTAATTTTAATTCAATATTTTTAAAGCCGATCAAATTAGCGTGCTTTTTGGATTTTGGTGTGCCTGAACGGGGATTGGCGAGCGTAGCTCGTAGGGGGCAGAGCCATTGCCACCTAGAGTAGCAAGCCTTCTGGCTGCAAGAGAGAATTCCAGTGACGTCAAGCTTAGTATGCGAGAAAAAATTCCTCAGCAGGAAGGAACACACAGTGACTCTAGGAAGAAATAGTTATGTGAGTTGTTTATAAGCGCTGTTTTCGATCTAATCTAGATAAATCTAATGTGCATTATGTTTTTCTTTTAACAATTAAATTAAATTTTGGTACTATAATAAACATGTAACTTTACTATCGTAATTCGTTTATTTTACTATTATAATTCATTTATTTTACTATTATAATTCATTTATTTTACTATTGTAATTCATTTATTTTACTATTGTAATTCATTTAGTTTACTATATTTTAAATTATACAGTTAAAAGTTTAACAAAAATTTTAAATATAAATAATAATAGTAGTAAAATCGTAAAATATTTAATGTAGTTTAAAGTTTAATCTGACTATGAAAACATTTTATTGTACTTTTAACAATGATTTGAAGATTAGTCAACGACATTTCATTTGGAATATTAATTTTATTGTTTAAATTTTAGAACAAATACTAAGAATAGTCAGATATGAAATTTAGTGCGATTTCTTTAAAATAAAATTAAACGTCATTAAATAATGGATATTTTAGTATTACAATTTGTTTATTTTATACTTTTTAATTTTACTAACTCTTCATTTTTAAATTGGTGGTATTTTAATTTACAAATTTTAGTTTTGGGCATATTTTAAAATTTATCGAATGTAAATAACATATATTATTTTAGCATGTACATAAAATTTATTTTGAGTTTATTACCAATTTATATGGATTAACTTCTGCAGATTTTAGTTCAGTTTATTACCAATTGATATGGATTAACTTCTGCAGATTTCAGTTATATACATTATTGAATAAATACTAATAACAGGTTTTTAGTCATTTAGGCAAATGTATTGTGAAATTTTTTAAAATAATTAAAGTAAGATTTAAATAATGCATAATATTATTCAAATTTTAACTATTTAATCAGTGCCTTATTTAATTTAACATTTTCTAGGTCTATAATACTATTGTTAGAGCTTTTCAAAATTAATCAAAATTTAACATTTTAGTTTCGGATTGTAAAAAATGGCCTATAGAAATAATAATAATAATAACCATAGCAATATTACTATATGCTCTTAGATATTTTAAGATAATTTATGTTCAACTTTATCAAAAGCAAGTAAAAATATTTGAAGAAAGTGATTAAATAAATACACAAAAAAGCTAAGAATTTATCAAAATAAAAGACTAATCTTATAATAATAAATATCCTCCTACTTAATGGGAACAACACTTTGTTAGTTCTACAAGTTAATTAATAAATGAAGACAAGTTGAAAATATGAACTACTTTCATTAAAAAAAAGAAAGAACAAAATCAGACCCTTTCAATAAAATATTTAAATATTACTTTTAAGAAATAAATTAAAAAAATTGTATTTAATCATAAACAATCTTAGAATATTGAATAAATTAAAAATCTAACAATTTTGCAAAAAAAAAAAAAAAAAAAAAAAAAAAAAAAATTCCCTTTTTTTTTAAAAATAAAAATAAAAATTGTTCTCACAAAACAGGTTATTTTTGAAACAGTTTTTTGTCTTTTAGTATAAAATTATTTTTAATAAATTTACAGATTGGCTTATTTATTTAATTAATTAAAGAATAACATTTCTTCGAAGGTTTTACAGCCTTCTCAACAAAAGAGGAAAAAAAAGAAAAGAATCCTATTTTTCTCCGAAAAAAACCATTTTAAAATGAACAATCTAGTTCTTTCTTTCTTTTCTTTCCTTTTATGATGATTTATTTATAATAAGTAAAGGTTATTTAAACTGGTCGATATGATGTGGACTGTAGACGTTATTTTTCTTTTTAATTGATTTTATTCACACTTAAAACTGCACAAGACACTTACACAACATAAATTTCACAAACTTGAATAAATTGAAAATCATAATTAATATCCATCGCGTAGTTTGGATGGAGTGTTTTTAGAGACGTGTTGATGCTTTGACGATCAACAGCTTAACTGACATTTTTACAGACTGCTCGCTAGGGGGAGCTCGTTCTATTTCCGGAACGGAACATGCCGCCCGGGGATGAAATATGACATATTTCAGCAATTAATATAAACATAATACAATCGATAACTAATTAACACTACAAATGATACTAAAATACAAAATACTAATATACAAAACAATCAGGATAATTACTTAAAAATAATATTTATAAGAAATACAATGATGCATAAACATTATTTAAGAGTCCTTAATGGGCAACAGGCACACTTTTGAGATGCCTCTTAAAAATATACCACATGCAGTTTTGACTTTGACTGAACGAACCCTATTGTCCCTGCCTGGAATTATTTCCAGAATTCGGGCTAGAGCCCACTTACATGGTTGGAGATTTTCTTCTTTTAATAACACTAGAGATCCTAACTTTATGTTTTCTTTTGTAAATTGCCACTTACCGCGCTGCTGCAAGTGATTTAAGTAGTCAATAAACCAACGTTTCCAAATGCATTGAACATATTTGGTAATTAATTGCCAATGGGTTAATCTATTTTCAGAAATATTTATAACATTAGGCTCTGGAATACTATTAATGGGTCTGCCAATTAAAAAATGCCCTGGCGTAAGCACTTCAAACTCATTCATGTCATCAGAAAGCGGAAATAAAGGTCAGGAATTTAGGATCCCCTCAATTTGGACTACTAGAGTTTCAAAGTCCTTTAGAGTAATTTTATTATTACCTACGGCCCTAAGCAAATGATGTTTGAAGGACTTAACGCCAGCTTCCCATAGACCGCCAAAATTAGGAGATCGTGGTGGGATAAATTTCCAAGTTATGAATTCTTCGGCAAAGAAATTTGATAATTCCTCGTTGGGAGTGGCCAATAATTTCTTAAAGTTATTTAATTCTGTTGACGCACCTTTAAAATTAGTGGCATTGTCAGAAGTTAGCGTATTTACTTTGCCTCTCCTGGCACAAAATCTTTTAAGCGCAGCGATGAATGCAGCAGCGGATAACTCGCTTACTATCTCTAGATGAATAGCCTTGGTAGCCATGCATATAAATATGGCCACATAACTTTTGGAATAAGTGCCCTTTCTCTGATTCTTGTACTTAATGTGGAAGGGGCCACAAAAATCGACACCTGAATTGAGAAACGTGTGGTTAGGTGTTACGCGTTGCGATGGGAGGTCTCACATTAACTGATCTAGTGTTTTGGGGTTATGCCTGAAACATATGACACAAGTGTGCACTGTTTTTCGGGCAATGCTTTTAGCCTTTATAGGCCAATATTTCATCCGCACTTGATGAACTAATCCCTGAGCACCTATGTGAAAGTACCTTTTATGAAAGTACTCAAAAATTAATTTAGTGAGCTTATGATCACTGGGCAGAATTAATTGGTGCTTAGCATCAAAAGGCAAGTCAGAATTGATTAATCTGCCCCCTACACGAAGTAATCCACATTTGTCAATGAAGGGGTCTAATCCCTTTAACTTACTAGAAGAAGGAACAGTTTGTCCCTTTCTGAGTGCTGCTAATTCAGGAGCGAACTTACCTTCCTGGGCCTTTTTTACTAAAAATTGTAAACTATTTTGTAACTCAATTCCTGTGAGCTGCTTCCGTTTTATATCTCTATGGCGGCTGTTATTGATGAACCTAAAAATAAAACTACATATTCTAATTAATTTAAGAAAATTATTAGACGAATTATATAAACCATTAAAAAAATCGTTAGAGTCCTTATGGATAGTCAATAAATTAAAATCGGTTTTTAGTTCATGATCACAGTCAATGTCCTTGAGGGTAGGAAATTGTTTGGGAACTATAATTTCCCTTTGAAGAAATTCAGGACCAAACCACCATAAATCATTATTGATCAGATCCTTGGCTGTTGCACCTCTGGAGATGATATCTGCTGGATTGGATTTTGAAGATACATGGTTCCACTGATAATTCTCAGAAATAGACTGGATCGTGATGACTCTATTGGAAACGAAAGTTTTAAGTTTGTGGGGTGGTGTGTTAAGCCAAAATAGAACAATCGATGAATCTGTCCATAGCCACACCTTTTCAAAGTATAGCTGTAGGATGGGAATTATTTTTTGAACCAGTTTTGCCAAAAGTAGAGCTGCACACAACTCTAGTCGCGGGATGGTCATTGGCTTTAGGGGGGCCACACGGGACTTGCTGCACAAAAGATTAGACTTGAACTGTCCAGTTGTGGAGAGAGATCTTATGCAGATGGCTGCTCCATAGGCCTTTCCAGAAGCGTCTGAAAATCCGTGTAAATCTAGACCTGCAATGTTGTCATTGTAAGATGATTCATTTCTGTCAATTTAATCAGAAAATTTTGCCATTCCCGAAGAGAACTGGCAGGCAGATGTTGATTCCAATTTATCTTTAATTCCCACAAATGTTGCATGAAAATTTTTGCTTTGGTTAGAATAGGGCCAATTAGGCCTAAGGGATCGTAAATTTTAGCAATTTGTGCCAAAACGTCTCTCTTAGTATAAACATCTTTGGGTTCGATACTAATTTTAAAAGTAAAATGATCTGATTCAGGTTTCCAAAGCATCCCTAAAGTTTTTACAGAAATTTGCTGCGAGTGTTCGTCAAATGCATATTCTGATATGGCTGCGTCTTGTAATAATTCAGGATGATTAGAAACCCACTTGTGTAGCTCCATACCTCCCTCTTTAAGATCAGAATTAGTTGAGATTGCATGTCCTGTGCGTCTTGTAAGGAACCTGCACCAGATAAACAATCATCAACATACATGTCGTTATGAATCACTTCTGCAGCTTTTGGAAAATCTTTTCTTTCTTCATCAGCAAGAGCTTTATTCAACGTTCGCGTGGCAAGAAAGGGAGCACTAACAGTGCCATATGTAATCGTGTTGAGTTCATATATTTTTATCGGGGCGTCCGTACTGGACTTCCAAAGAATTTTTTGCAAATTTCTCTGTTGCGGGTCAATCAGAATCTGCCTGTACATTTTCTTAATGTCTGCACAGAATGCATATTTGTGGGTACGGAATCTGGTTATAATCGAAAATAAATCTTGCTGAACCGTTCCCCCATTTAATAAAATAGAATTAAGTGAATAACTACTAGATGTATTTGAACTTGCATTGAAGACAACTCTCAGGGGAGTGAATAATTTTTCTGGTTTATACACAGCATGATGTGGAATGTAATAAGACAGCTTATTTTCGTTTTCACTTTTAATTTGTGTCATATGCCCCAAAGTTTCGTATTCTTCCATAAAAGCTGTATATAAATTAGCCATTGTTTTATTTTTTATCTAATTTAGCCCATAAACTATTTAATCGCTTAGCTGCAATTTCTCTAGAACTTCCTAACACTGATTCTGCATTTTCTTTCAATGGTAGCTGTACTGTAAATCTACCGGTGTGATCGCGTTTATAGGTTCTTCTAAAATGTTCCTCACAAAATATTTCTTCATCCCCTTTGACAGTTTCTTTATTATCCCCAGGTAAAGATTCTATTTCAAAAAATTTCTGTAAAGTATTGTCTAAGCTATTTTCAGTTAAGAGGCAACAATATGACTTATTTTCAACTTGTGGAAGTGAACCTGCGATTATATACCCAAATACTGTATTCTGTAACATACAATTAGCATTTGCCAAACGAATTTGCTCACTCTTTAAAATGTCAAAAAATACCTCGCTACCAATCAATGCATCAACCTGACCAGGTATATGAAAATTATTGTCCGCTAATTCTATGTAGTTAGGAATGCATAAATTTGAAATGTCTAATCTTTCAACCGGAATATTGTTTGTTATTTTTGGTAGAACTGCAAACTCTAATGTTTTAGAAAATGTTCCTTTTTCATTTGATATTTTTACATTGATAATTTGTTTTATTTCCTGGTGTGATTCGTTAATACCGGAAATAACACCCTTGAATGGTTTTGGTTTTAGATTTAATTTCTTGATTGCGCTCTTACTTAAAGTGTTAATCGAAGACCCATTATCTAAGATTGTTCTTAATCTAATTTTATTTCCATACACATCTGTTACTAAAATTATAGCTGTGTTTAATATTGCGCAATTTCTTTTATCTTCTAGTAACAAATTGGAACCAATTAATGGCGTTTCTTTATTATCAGATTCAGAATTGCTTATTTGTTTGTTTTTAACAAACTCATTATTTTTATTTATTGTTGCCGTTTATGACATCATATTTTCATTTACTTCACATAGTAAGGTGTTATGTACTAATTTGCATCTCCTACAGGTAAATTTAGAATTGCATTGACCTTGATGTAATCGTAAACAATTTGAACATAATTTATTCTTACTTACAATCATTTTCCTTTCACGAATACTCATGTTTAAAAAAGCAGAACATTTGAAAAGGGGGTGAGGCGAATTGCATAACACAAATGGCTTTACATTATTTTTATTTTTATTATCGTTGATAAAAAAGGATCTGGATTTATTTACTGCGTAATTGTTCTTAGATTTCGAGGGCTTCGTTTGAGACGTGTTGGCGTCATTCGAAAGTTTTATCGCTTCTCAAACTAAGCATCTTTTTTCCAAAAAAGAAATTAAATGATCAAACCTCGGAACATCTGAGTTTTGAAGAGATAATTCAAACTGCTTTTGAGTCTCGTTATGCAATTTTTTCAGAATTATATTTATGAATACACTTTCTGATAAATTATTTTGTGTGTATTCCATAATTTTGAGTGCGCGAATGTTTTTGTTAATACAATCAATAAAATTACGCAATTCTTTAGGGGATTCATATTGCATTTTTTCATAATTTAAAATTGCAGAAATATGTGAATCGATTAACAATCTTAACTAACAATTTCATATCTGTGTATCAGAGCTTGAAACAATGAATTGAAATTATCATCAGGTGATTCTAAATGTTTAGCTTCGTTTTTTAAAGAAGCTTTTAAATAAAATAGCTTCTGATTATTATCTAATTGAGGATTGTTAACAATCAAGTTAGTAAACTGCGTTTTAAAATTAGCAAAATCACAGTAATCACCACCGAATGAAGGTAATGGAATTTCAGGGAGGCGTACCTTTGTTTTGTTTTCATTTGAATGATCATTAATATTTACACTTGCGATATTACATTTATTTTCAAAAGATGCTAATAAAACTTTTAATCTTACCTCTACTTGTTCGAGCCTTTCATTAGCAGTGTCAATATCCTCCTCTATATCTTGCACTTGTTGCGCAGATAATTCTTGCATGTCAAAATACTGTTCTCTAATTTCCTCTAATTTATTTTGAAGAGCTTCTGTCTTTTTTAATTTTACTTCTAATGTGCTCACATTCGTTGTTTTTATATCAGTAGTGTCGGTTAAAAACTGCTCTAATCTTGTGATAGCAGCCTTTACGGTGCCTTTTAATCGATTAAGCTTATCCATAGTAGCACTCAGGCTCTCTCGGACCACAATGGTCGATATGATGTGGGCTGTAGACGTTAATTTTCTTTTTAATTGATTTTATTCACACTTAAAACTGCACAAGACACTTACACAACATAAATTTCACAAACTTGAATAAATTGAAAATCATAATTAATATCCATCGCGTAGTTTGGATGGAGTGTTTTTAGAGACGTGTTGATGCTTTGACGATCAACAGCTTAACTGACTTTTTTACAGACTGCTCGCTAGGGGGAGCTCGTTCTATTTCCGGAACGGAACATAAACATTTCTTCGTAATATTTACGCGCATTTATTAAAAAATTTTGCTGCATTTTCAATCCAAAAAAAAAAAAAAAAAAAAAAAAATCAAGAGAGAGAAAGAAAGAAAAAAAAATCCTGTTTTTCAGATTACCGAACTTTTGTTTCTAAAATGAACAATCTAGTTAAAAATACTTTTATTTAAAAGATATTTTTGAAATTAGCAGTATTTATCAAGATATCAAGAAAATTCAGCAAACAAAAAAGTGATGATAAATATGTTTCATGTTAAAATTTTTTAGTTATAAAGTTTAATTTTATATGTCAGTAGCAATTTATTGATGTACAATCAAGCTTACAATTCTATTATTAGGTCATTTTAATGCTTAGTTGTTTATGTAGAAAAACATAGCTTAAACTTTACTTTATCAATGTGATATACAGATTCTTCGCCTCTTGCTGCTGACGTCACCAGCCAGCCAGAAGGCTTTGTATTCTAGGTGGCAATGGCAGAGCCCCCTAGTGTCATAAATGTAAATGTTTTGTCAAAGTGTTTGTACTAAACTAGGGAAAAGTTAGTTAAGCCAGATCAATTAAAAAAAACAGCGATAAATTTATAACTTTTTTGGCTATTGTAATGTTTAATTTAAAAAATGCATTTGACTGTAAAAATATATCCATTTATTTCAACTCTTTTTTATTGTAATAGTTACACAATTTTTCTTATTTCAGGATATTCAATAGTAATAAGGTAAATTCTTGGAAATCTACCGTAATCGAGTGAACAGCCAATTGTCATTTTTTAGCGAGCGTTGGTGGCAAAATTAATTTTAGGATTATAACTAAGATTGTTTTGTATTTTTTGTAACAAATACACACAAAATCATTAATATTTTTAAATTCTTCTACAAGATGTTTGTAAATGCATACTTTACTTTTAGAAAATATTCTATAACCGGGACAGTTACACAACTTCAGTCAGTCTTGAATTCGGACATTTTGTTTCCAGAAGGGATTTGTGCAGCTCGGAATCTAGCCCACAGTTAGGGTTGCCAGCAGATATGAATATATAAATAGCTTTATGAAAACTGCATACCATACCGTCTGTGGAGGTCCCAGGATCACAGCCCAGTTAGCCCAGGTTTTAATCAGGCCCTGGATCCGTATAATTAAACAGGGCTTGACGCCACCCATAGACTATCTAGGGCTCCGAGACCTTCTGGGAGACCCCTTTCTATATATCCATAGGAGTTATTCGTGAATTATGCTCACGTGACTTGTAATAAACTTTATATGTATTGTATATGTATAAATTTTGTACCAGATACTATTCAGATCTGTATACAGGGGGTTAAAAGAAAGATGGTCACAATGGAAAATTAGTAGGAAACAAGTAGAAGAAATGATGATTGGTTGACGGGGGTATGTCTGCAAACTTTCCTTTTACTTATCCATGTATTGAACAGGATGTCTAAAAGAAAAATATCCTCAATTTGTCATCGTAAATGGTTTTAACTTCCCTCGTTAAGAAGAAAACAACAATAATGAATTTCTAACAACTACTAAGTTGTTATAATAAAATTTTAATCATTAGTTTTCTGATGATGTAGCTCATTCTTTTTGTGTGTGTGGGGAAAGGGGTACAGGAAGCAAAGAAGGGAAGGGGAAGACCACACTCTCTTCCTAAATCTTTGAAAATATTTTTGGTCGCTCTTGACCAATTTCAACTATTTGGCATCATCTTAACGAAAATACTGATTACTCCCATGGGGCCCCCTCAAACGGGAAGTTGAGGACAGCTGCCCCTCATACCCCTGCATTAGTCAGGCCTGTAATTTAGCCGCCATAAAAGGTCTCTAAAAGGGTTCCTTTCATCTCTCTCAGGTACCGCACAACCATCCCCCACAACCGATCGCAGTCCTGATAATTGATAACAGAAAAAACATAAGTGAAAACTAAAACATTTCTGTAAGTAACAGATGGTACAAAAACATTCAATTTATTACATGGGAATGATGTAGTAATTATAAATGAAAAATTAAAAAAAGAACGCCAAGGAAATTCTTTGATTAAAAGTCACTTTTTTCTTCGAACTCAAAATAAGATTGGGGGCCCTTGCGATGCGAGGTCCCACGCGATTGCGACCGTCGCGATCTCTTAAATCAGCCCCTGGTTTCCAGATTGCACGTTTTCGTTGTACGCTTTCCTCGTAAGTTGTAGTATTTTCAGAATTTTTTAAGCCTATCGAACGTTTTACGTTTAAATTTGGTCCGTACGACGACTTCTTCCGTGTTGTTTACTATATCTAACTACTAGCAGAAATGACCGAGCTAGGCTCGGTCAAAATGAGCTTTGTGTTTATCTCGATATATTATCCCCACTAAATCATTCTTGCTGTTTTAGATACAATTAGCTTGACCCTGAGACATAGTGACCCAAAATTACGCACTAATCGATTTTTTTCGAACATGAGACCTAATACAATGCTCTTCTCGAGCCTGAAAACGATGGAATACAAAATTTAGTGAAAATCGTTAGTCATATTCTAGATAAAATAAGCTTGACCCACGTTGATTTAAAAAACCACTAACCGAAATTTATCGAAAGTGTGAGCTATTTCAATGGTATTTTTGGTCTGTGATACGGTATATAAAAAAAAAATGTCAAAATTGTTTGAACATTTTTGAGATGGATGCGTTAGCTTGACCCCGACCCATTATCACCAAAATGACCCACTAATAGAATTTTCTTGAGCATGCGACCCAGCCCACTGGTTTTATATTGTCCAGAAACGGTGTAGTACACAGTTTTGTGAAAATCTTTTGAGCCGTTTTTTAAATAAAGTTAGCTTGATCCTGATCCATTAGGACCCAAAATGACCCATTCATTGAAATTTCTCGTACATGCGACCCTGCCCAATCGTCTTATCATGCTCGGAAACGGTATTATACAAAATGTTTTCAAAATGTTTTGAAGCGCTTTTTAAATACAATTAGCTTGACCCTGACCTATTGTGAGCCAAAATGACCCACTAATCGAATTTCCTTGAACATGCGACCTAGCCCAATGGTCTTCTCGAGCCCTAAAATGATAAAATACAAAATTTAGTCAAAATAGTTTAAGCCGTTTATTAGATAAAATTAGCTGGATCCTGACCCATTGTGACCCAAAATGACCCACTAATCGAATTTTCTCGAACATGTGACTTACCCCAATTCTCTTCTCATGCCCAGAAATGGTATAATATAAAATTTGGTCAAAATGTTTTGAGCATGTTTTTAGATTCAATTAGCTTGACTTTGGCCCATTGTGACCCAAAATGACCCACTAATTGAATTTTCTCGAACATGTGACTTAGCCCAAACGTCATCTCATGACCAGAAACGGCCGTATATTAAAAAAAAATGTGAAAATGTCTTGAGCCGTTTTTAGAAGTAATTAGCTTGACCCTGACTCATAATGACCCACTAATCGAATTTTCTCAAACACGTGACCCATCCCAATGGTCTTTTTGTACCTGAAAACAATAGCTTACAGAATTTCGTCAAAATAGTTGAGCCGTTATCTAGATAAACTTATCTGGACCCACGGTGACCCAAAAATGACCCACTAATCGAATTTTCTTGAACACGTTATCCATCCCAATGGTCTTTTCGTGCCCGAAAATTGTTAGATACAAAATTTAGTCAAAATCAATTGAGCCGTTCTCTAGATATAATAAGCTTGACCCTGACCCATTATGACCCAAAATGACCCACTAATCTAATTTTCTCGAACACGAGACCCATCCCAATGGTCTTTTCGTGCCCGAAAACAGTAGGGTTTAAAATTTCGTCAAAATCGTTAGAGCTGTTATCTATATAACTTAGATTGACCCACGGTGACGCAAAAATCACCCACTAATCGAATTTTCTCGAACATGTGACTTAGCCCAATGGTCTTCTCGTAATCCAAAACTGTAGAATATAGAGTTTAGTGAAAATAGTTAGAGCCGTTTTTTAGATAAAAATAATTGACCCACAGTGACCCAAAAATGACCCACTAATCGAATTTTCTCGAACACGTGACCCATCCCTATGGTCTTTGCGCGCCCGAAAATGGTTAGATACAAAATTTAGTCAAAATCGATTGAGCCGTTCTTTAGATATAATTAGCTTGACCCTGACTCATTATGACCCAAAATGACCCACTAATCGTATTTTCTTGAACATGAGACCCATCCCAATGGTCTTTTCGTGCCCGAAAACAGTAAGGTGCAAAATTTCGTCAAAATCCTTAGAGCCGTTATCTAGATAGATTGACCCACGGTGACCCAAAAATGACCCACTAATCGAATTTTCTTGAACATGTGACTTAGCTTAATGGTCTTCTCGTAATCCAAAACTGTAGAATATAGAGTTTAGTAAAAATCGTTAGAGCCATTTTTTAGATAAAAATAGCTAGACCCACAGTGACCCAAAAATGACCCACTAATCGAATTTTCTCGAACACGTGACCCATCCCAATGGTCCTTTCATGCCCGAAAATGGTTAGATACAAAATTTAGTCAAAATCTATTGAGCCGTTCTTTAGATATAATTAGCTTGACCCTGACCCATTATGACCCAAAATGACCCACTAATCGAATTTTCTCAAACACGAGAGCCATCCCAATGGTTTTTTTCGTGCCTGAAAATGGTTAGATACAAAATTTAGTCAAAATCGATTGAGCCGTTCTCTAGATATAGTTAGCTTGACTCCGACCCATTATGACCCAAAATGACCCTTTAATCGAATTTTCTCGAACATGAGACCCATCCCAATGGTCTTTTTGTGCCCGAAAATGGTTAAATACAAAATTCAGTCAAAATCGATTGAGCCGTTCTCTAGATATAATTAGCTTGACCCTGACACATTATGACCCAAAATTACCCACTAATCGAATTTTCTCGAACACATGACCCATGGCTATCGTCTTTTCGTGCCCGAAAACAGTAGGGTGCAAAATTTCGTCAAAATCGTTAGAGTTTTCTCGAACATGTGACTTAGCCCAATGGTCATCTCGTAATCCAAAACTGAAGAATATAGAGTTTAGTGAATATCGTTAGAGCCGTTTTTTAGATAAAAATAGCTAGACCCACACTGACCCAAAAATGACCCACAAATCGAAATTTCTTCTTATAGTCTTCTCGTGCCTGAAAATGGTTGGATACAAAATTTGGTCAAAATCGATTGAGCCGTTCTTTAGATATAATTAGCTAGACCCTGACCCATTATGACCCAAAATCACCCACTAATCGAATTTTCTCGAACACGAGACCCATCCCAATGGTCTTTACGTGCCCGAAAACGGTAGGGTGCAAAATTTAATTAAAATCGTTAGAGCCGTTCTCAAGATAAAATTTACACACACACACACACTCACACACACAATTTTTGCTCGCATTATAGTATAAGATTAATAATTTCAAGAATTTTTGTCATTTTCAGTTTGTTTAAAATTTTTTCCCTTTTTGCCACAGAAAGTTACACCAATGCGCATCATATGCAAAAAAGGCTTGTTTCCGACCAGAGTGACAATTGGTTTTTCATTCCTAACGGGTTATATGACTGCAAAATTAGTTAAACAGTGTTGGTAGAATAATGTACTACAAATACAGCCTGAAAATAAAGATAAAATCCATTAATTAATAACTTATTTTAAATACAATTACTCACTGAAGACATTATTGACACATTCAATATGGTTCAGTAGGGTGTGAAAAATGATTGTAGTGCGATAAAACTAAAACTAACTATCGTTAATGAAAAATTTCTTTTTTTTTTTTTTTCTGAGACACATCTAGCAATCCTACCCACAGTACATATGAGTCATTGCTTTAATTACAGTGCATTCCATGTGATACCATAACATTTCAGATAAAGTAAAGTAAGGCCGTTGAAAATATCGCCACAAAATAACTAGTGACAATGAAAATCTTTTTTTTCCGAGATAAAACTAGTAAACCTACCCACAGTACATATGGATCATTGTTTTAGTTATAGTGCTTTCATGTGATACCATAACATTTCATGCAAAATAAAGCAAGGCGTCAAAAATATCGCCACAAAATAGCTAGTGACAATGAAAATCTTTTTTTTTCTGAGATATAACTAGTAACCACACCCACAGTACATACCGGGTGTCCCATAAATGACAGACGATTTTAAAATTCAATAACTTGCAGATATTAAAAAAATTCTTGCAGGAGGGTTAGGAGTTTTTTTACTGCGATTCTTGATTTTAGTTCGAATTTCAAACAATAGATGGCGCTGACAGCGATTGGCGCTCAGTCGAGGCCGAAACTGACGTCACTCAGCATTGATGCGGAGTGGGTAGGGCTCCTATAATACAGGCTGAATCGTCAAGCATTTTGTTTCCCATTTAGACCAATGAGCGATTGTTGCCCACGCGGCCTGGCCAATCGTTCTTCTCCTACCGGCAATTAAATGGCGGCGTGAGTCAGCCCGTATTATAGGAGCCTTAGGAGTGGGTCTCATTCGCCAGTAGAATATTGCTCTTAGGGCCAATTCTGAACTCATTCGATATGATTCCAATGGAATGCCTTGTTGCCATGGAAACAACAAATTCTTCGATAGTAGAATGCAGCGTTCAGAACTGGTTAAACTAGTAAATCTGCAGATCAAGAGCCTCAACGTCATCTCTGCAACTTATTGTTTTTAGAAAACTTTGCGTAATATTAATCTTTCTACAAAAACAAAATTTAAACTTTTTAAATTACAAAAAACATTTATAAAAGGAAAAAAAAATATTTCGATGGTTTCAGACATTAGAAGCGTTAAATTAAACACGTTGTTATGTAATGATATTCTGAAATTCTCACGAGCTACTTATTCTAGTAATTTTTATATAATAAAGCAAATTTCTTCAGGGGGGCGCCCCCCCTGAACCGGTTCTGTAATTTATTTTGCATTTGTAATTTTCTATTGATTGAGTTAATGATTATCCTATATCTTAGATTCCTTTTTACACTGCGATTTATAAGGATAAGCAACAATTTGGTCAAGCATTTTACGTTATCCTAATATCCATACAGAAGTATTTACTTGCCTGCTAACCACAAACACCTGTACCTAATGGATAAAGTACTTTTGGAAATGTAAACTGAGACATCTAATTTAGAAATCTAATACCTTTATAATTTTTGTTTCCAAAAAATAATTTTGATTACCATTCTGCAATATTTATATCTAAGATCTAATCTAAATATCTAAAAATGTACTCGATAGCATTAACTTACTAAAATCACCCTAAAGTAGGGGGACTTCTAAACCTAACGGTTCATAATTCATCATCGTGTCCACTTCCAATTGACTAAATAAATAAACGTGATTTGGTGCCGTTAAGTATTATTTGTGATAGCCTGTTAATAGTATCCACATTTAATTTAAAATCGTGATGTTACAAACACCGTTGAAATTTGATGCAGACCTGTGTTCAGGTCAAATTACGAAAGGTTAACTAACCTTTTATTTCCCTTAGCCGGGCATTTTGTTTCATTTTTCGTAATAGGGATTATTTTAATAATTTAATTTATTTTACACTCTACAAGCTGTTACACGGGACGTTGTTCACGTAGAATTAAAATAGAGATAAATGCATTAAATAAAACATTTCAGTCCCCACCATACATGGCAAGTCTCAGGCTTTTTGCACAACACTATTATCTTACAGAAAATGTTGTTCTTTTAAATCGCGCAAATGTTTCAATTAAATAAAGTAACATTTTTTTGTATTAAAATACTGGTATCCAGAACGCCGGAGGCTTGGCAGCTCTGCTCCTCTTAATAGAAACATATATAGTTAACCAACACTTTATCACATTTTATAGGAGACAATACGAAATTTCTTATTTGTATGGCCTTACATATACCTCAGTCATAAAAATGTTAAAATTTTGTGCCAATTAATATACACAATTGCGAAAATGAAATAAATGGCAACCAATGAGAAAAGGAAGGCCAAGTAAAATCGTGTAAATCGAGGAATCTTTCTTCGTAGTGTTGGGAAAATACAACTACAAAAATTATTTTAGGTGGTATTTGGTGTGAAATGTTTATATGTATTCATTCCTTTCCTAATTATCTTTTTTATTATTTGTAATTTGCTTATTCCATTTTCCTTTTGCACGTGACAATCTTACAAATTAAAATTAACTCTTTGGGAGAAATTGTTATTCCTTTTATTTATTTTATTTTTTTTTTGGCAACAATAAAGTTTATAAAGTTTAATAGAATAATGTCAGTTTATTCTGTATGAAAATAACGAACTTTTTCATTTATAATCAAAATAGTTGAATACATAAATAAAAATATTATTCTATATAGTATATAAATACTATTTTCATTTCTGCGTTTAAATAAATCTATATGCAAATATCTATACAAAGGCATTCATTAATTCATTCCTTTTAACTTTGATTTGACTTAAAAAACCATACATACTTTCACATTTATGATATTTTTAAGATGAGATACAGTTTCTACGCAACAGTTAAAAGAAATAAAATGAAATATAAGTAAATTCATAAAATAAAATGTTTTCTATTATTCGAACACATGTATAAAATTCCATCATAACTTATACACCTAATTTAAAAGCTCTGACAAATGTTTTGACAAAATTGCAAACTAAAAGGAATAATTTAATACTCTTATTTAAAAATTTCAGCATCCAAAATTTACCATTTAAATCTATTATTCATATGAGCGATTTCTTTCAACAAATGGAAATTTGAAAATCGTCTGACTTCCCATAGAAAAGCATTATGTCACAAAATAAAATGTTCTATATATTCCGAACAAATGAACCAAATTTAACCCAAAACTATACAGCTAAATCCGGGGAGCTCACCAATATACATCCTTAATTTCAAGCTAATCGGATGCTTTTTACGGCAGTTATCGCGGGACAGACAGACTAACTAACTAACAAACAAACAAACAGATGGAAACCAAAAAATTTCGGGTCTTTACAGTAAGCCTTCACTGACGTTTCAGCAATTAATCATTTTCACGGTTATTTTTCAACGTTCATAAAAGTCTACTGACGAACTTCGTTAACACTTACCGGCGCGGTGTCCTTAAAAAATAGCCACCTAATATTAATTCCAAAACTGACAAACGGCACCAAGAATATTTAACTAAAATTTTCCTATTATAATGTACACGAAAATAAGCAAGTTTGTATTTCCTAATAAATTCGTTTATAAATTGCGGTGTCAGTCCATTATTTCATCAGTTTTTAAACAGAATTACTCCGCGCCGGTAAGGGTTAAAACATCTAAAATTTCTTAGAATGTACCGGTTGTCACAAAAATGACCAACGATTTGAAAATTCAATTAAAGTAAAACGGATGGCGATAGAAATGTTCGGTTTGCTGCATTCTGCTTAGGTAACCAGTAGGACTGGGCGATATAGAAATTTCTTAAATCGATTTATCATCCATCTAACATCGCGATTTAGCACTTCGCGATTTAACAGATTTTACCATTTAGAAAATGGAAGCCTAGTTTTTAATTCTTAGTAACAAAATACGGTCTTTTTGAACCCCCCCCCCCCCCATCCTGTATTATTTAGTATACTTAGCTTTAAATTTTTCAAATACCTTTGAAAAGAGGTAATATTTTACAGATAAAAAATCTTTGAATGCCTCAAATCACTCATTTTTTTCCGTTTTAAAAAATAGTGACATATTTTTATATAATTTATAAACTCATTCTTTAAAAAATATTAAAAGAAAAGTTTTTTTTTTGGAGGGGGGGGGGGAGGTCTGACATGTTATGGCTTCTATAATATAAATTTCTTAATTTGAGTGTGGGGGGGAGGGGGGCAGCTTACCCTACTTTACCCAAATAGCCTCTCATTGCTAATAAGATACACACTCTTTTCTTTTTTTACAGATACAAAATTAAAAACTTATTGTGATAAAAAGAAACCAGATTCAACGGATTCAATGATAAATTTAACTGTGCATTTACCATGAGAAAAGCGTAAAAAAAGAAGTGGGAATGTATCAGAAAAAATGTGCACTTTTATTTCTTTTTAACTTTTAGATTATAATAAAATTTTTTTAACATAAATGATGACATTCGTATAGTGGATGGAGAAGGATGGAAAGTGTGAGCCTCTTTTTTTTCTGAACATTTCTGAAATTGCTGATTTTTTTTTCGCGTTATATTTATCGAGTTGATTTATTGCGAGTGTTGATACCCTGTAAGATTAGTAATAAAATAAAATCTTAAAATATATTAATTTTTAATGATAACAAAATGTCAAAAAAGCAGAAAATCGCAGATCTGCAGAAAAATCTAATGAATGCCCCCTCTACCACTCCCCAATTCTGCTGTAAAAATCAGGTTACTTGACTCATTACAGAACTCTTTTTAATAAATAACAAAATAATAATAAATTAAAACTAAAATATTCCAATGTTACCCAAACGTATGGAAATTAATTTTTCATCAAAATAATGCATAAAGATACAAACTAAAAATGGATGAATTTGGATTTTAACCTCAAGACTTTCTTTCTTTTGAGACATAAATAGTGAATCAATTTCAGCAAGATGCTCAATCCACGTGACTGGCATTGAAATTGGATGTCAAATCCGATGCATGGCTATTTTAAAATATTTTAATTGCAGAATATTAGAAAATAAAGAATATATATTAAAATATTACCGAAACATGTGAAAAATTAATTTTTCATTAAAAGATTGCATAAAAATAAAAACTGAAATTCGATGTATTTGGATTTTAAATATGAAACTTTATTCTTGTTTTTCATCCATAAATACTCAATTTCAAAGAAAAAATCTTATTTAAAAAAAAGTTATTTCATGCGGAACACGGCCAAATCGAAATACACCAAAGCAATGCAATTCTGAACGCTGTATTCCACCAAAGACTTTTAAGATACATAGATCTGAAAACTGTCATTTTAACTGAGGATTTTTGATCACAGCTGTTGTACGGCAGTGTATATGTTTCATATTTTAATTTACGCAAGAAAATGCTTTTATCAGCATATTTTGTCATTGCGGATCATTAAGTATTAGTCTACCCTATTTCATTTACACATTTTTTTTTTAAAAAAATTACCTTATTATTCATCATTTTTTTGTTTTTTTCGCATAGCAAGTAAGTATTTCAATAAACATCCTACAAGGATAAAAATATAGTGTTACCTTCGTTAATATGCATTTTTTAATTACTCTTTTGTATAAAAATTAGTTTAAAAAACGTAGATTTCTTTACAAGTAATTTAAAATTTTGTAAATTGCTATATTATGTTACAGTTGCTACCTTTAATCTAAACTTCCCTACCAGTTACTTTTGTAAGTCAAGCTTAAAAAAAGGTGGAATTATAATGTTTAACAAGCTGTTTCCACAATACCTAAATTTCGCCTTTATTTAGGTTTATAAGGCATGTTAAAATTAGGTACTCATTTTCAAACATACCATCAATAAAATTAGTAATAAATCGCCTTATTCAACTTTATTTCTAAAAATTCAATATTTATAACGCATATTTAGCTATAAAAAATAGCTTCATGTAAAAAAATATGCCATGAACTTTATATATATATATTGATAAAAAGTAATTTTTAAGCTCATTCTAGCCATAGCACTTAATGGTAAATAACCACAGCTGACGTACAAACCTCGCGGTTCAGGTGTTTCAATTTACTTCAGATGGCTGCCATGATTTCGCATGCTTTTGAATGGGAGTTGCCGGTCTATGTATCTTAAATGTCTTTGTATTCCACTATCGAAGAATTTGTTGTTTCCATGGCAACAAGGCATTCCATTGAAATTATATCGAATGAGCTCAGAATCGGGGCCAATGAGCAAGATTGTACTGGCGAATGAGACCTACTCCATAGCATTAATCTCCTTCCTTCGCATCAATGCTGAGTGAAGTCAGTTTCGGCCTCGGCTGAGCGCCAACCGCTGTCAGCGCCATCTATTGTTTGAAATTCGAACTAAAATCATGAATCACAGTAAAAAAAATCCTGACATCATACCTAACGCTCCTGCAAGAATTTTTTTAATATCTGTCACCGTTTGCAAGTTATTGAATTTTAAAATCGTCGGTCATTTTTGGGACACCCGGTATATGTCATTGCTTTAATTACAGTGCGATTACAGTTATTAATGTGATGCCATCACATTTCACACAAAGTAAAGCAAGACCGTTGAAAAATTGCAACAAAATAACTAGTGTCAATGAATATCTCCTTCTTTTTGTTTTTTGAGATATATCTAACAACTCTACCCACTGTACATATGGGTCATTGATTTAATGACAATGCATTTCATGTGACACCATCACATTTCACACAAAGTAAAGTAAGACCGTTGAAAAATTGCCACAAAATAACTAGTGACAATGAAAATCTTCCTTTTTTTACTGAGACATTTCTAGCAACTCTGTAATAATGGGTCTGGCAAGGCCGTTCTGTGAATGAGAGGTCATAACTCTAATATATGGTTAAAAACTGTCCTCATTTAAAACTTTAGGGAAAGGGTTGGCAGATAAGTCTTCGAAGAATTTATCCTCAACTATACGATAAAATCAATCTTATTCAAATATAAACTTCAAAAGAGATGTTTTATGTGAGAAACTCACATAAAATCGTTTTCTGGAACGCCTTCAATAATTAACGCCCAGTTTGCAAATGTCCACGGGGAAGCTGTAACGAATTTAGTTAATATAGCCCGTGGCTGTAAATAGATCGTTTTTCACGACACTATTTCTCAAAATGGCTTACCGCTCTGTTTTCTTTTCCTCCGAGCTTTCAAACCACAAACTATTTCAGATGAGGCTCCAACTCTAATAACAAAAACTCGGCAAAGACTCCAAGGCTAATATTCAATGCTGGCCTTAGATACCACAGTGGCAGAACACGACCAAAATCCACTGCCTCACACTTTCACTCCAATATTTATACTCGTGCAGACTGAACAACGATACCTAAATTTGCATACAGTTATAGTTAAAGCGTGGAACTATAGACTCAAAGGAAAACCAAATGCACCTCTGAAAATTAGAGTAATCATAGTGTAGTGTCAGTTATGCACACAGGTTATGTTTTAAGCCACATTTCATTCAAACTATTAGAGACTCTCTACAACAGAGTTGTTAGTCCCTTACAACTCTACTGACAACTGTACTGACACAGTACATATTGGTCATTGCTTTAATTACAGTGCATTTCATGTGATACAATCACCTTTCACACAAAGTAAAGTGAGGAGGTTGAAAATATTTCCACAATATAACTAGTGTCAATGAAAATCTTTCTTTTTTTTTGAGACACATCTAGCAAATCTACCGACAGTACAGATGGGTCATTGCTTTAATTACAATGCATTTCATGTGGTACCATCACATTTCACACAAAGTAAAGTAAGGAGGTTGAAATTATTGCTACAAAATAATTCGTGACAATGAAAATTTCCCTTTTTTTTTCTGAGACATTTCTAGCAACTCTACCGACGACAGTACATATGGGTCATTGCTTTAATTACAGTACATTTCATGTAATACCATCACATTTCACAAAAAGTAAAGTAAGGAGGTTAAAAATATTGCTACAAAATAACTGGTGTGAATGAAAATCTTCCTTTTTTTTCTGAGACTTAATTAAAATCCTATGCACAGCTCATATGGGTCATTGATTTAATTACAGTGCATTTCATGTTATATCATCACATTTCACTCAAAGTAAAGTAAGACCATTGAAAAATTGCCACAAAATAAATAGTATCTATGAAAATCTTCCTTTTTTTGTTTTCCGAGATATATCTAGCAACTCTACCCCGGTACCTATGGATCATTGATTTGTGCATTTTATGTGACACCATCGCAATTTACACAAAGTAAAGTAAGGCCGTTAAAAATATCGATAAAATATCTTTATTTCTGTTAAAGTTACCAAACGAAAATTCTTGCATTGGACTGAGACCTGTATTTATGACTGAATAAGTGGATTGCGAAGGTTTATTTTAATAAGAAGGTTTATTTAAATAAGTGTGCTCAACTGTTTTTAGAAAAGAAACACTCTTTTAAAAAGATTTTATGTTTATATTGAAAATCACGCCTAATTCTATTACAGTAATCCATATTAAAAAAACAAAATACCCAAAATAAAACATGTCCTTTGAAAATATTGATAAAATACTTTTAATTCTGTTAAAGTTACCAAATGAAAATCCTTGCATTGGACTGAGACCTGTATTTATGACTGAATAAGTGGATTGCGAAGATTTATTTTAATAAGGAGGTTTATTTAAATAAGTATGCTCAACTGTTTTTAGAAAGGAAAAACTCTTTTAAAAAGATTTGATGTTTATCTTAAAAATCACGCCTAATTCCATGACGGTAATGCATATTAAAAAAATAAAATAAACGGTCAAGTGCAAGTATTACTCGAGCTCAGAGGGTTCCATACAATAAATATATGAATTATTAAATGTATTATTAGAAAAAAAATTGTTACGAAAAAAAAATAACAAGACTTTGTAAAAAACTATACAACGTAGGGTTGGGTATAGCTATATATACTTGAAAAGTAGGAATGGGTATACCATGAAAGTTCAAAGACATGTGAAGCCTAAATAATATCAAATATTGCTTATTCTGCAGAGCTCTTTTTACTTTCTTCTATCTTTACAAGAAGAAAGTATTGGGTTCGTGAAAATTTTCGACTTTCGGTTTTCGACAGATTTACCCGTTTTAGGGATCAGAGATTCCGTAAAACATGTTTTACAAAATGTCTGCCTGTGAGTCTGTCTGTTTGTATGTATGCGACACAAATTTTGTGGGTGCTCTATCTCAAGAACTAACGCACGGAATTTAATAAAAAATTATATTTAGTTAGTACTTGATATAAATTGTGCTGATTAGTTTTTGGTGTAAATCGCACAACAAGTGGTGTTCCTATGCTGCAGTTTTCAGAATTGCCACTATAGCTCTATCTCAAGAACTAATGGAGAAATTTTCACCAAACTTCCGTTTCAGGTATACCTTGATATCGATTAGTGCTGTTTATGTGCTTTATATAGAAGAAAGTTTAGTGATGGCCACAACATACTAGTTTTTTTTAAAATCTTATCCTAATATGTTTATGATGAACTTAATTTGATACTGACAATAAAAGTAGTTCATTTTTAAACCCTTGCGCTCTGGAGCTGTTAGCGGATGTATGTTACCAGCCACTAGTGTTACCGCATCTGGCAGATTTTATTTATTTATTTATTTTTTAGAACTTTTGAATTTACACCACACAAATTTAATTGGTAATTTTATTTTCTTTTATTTATGGAAATGAATCATCTTGTAAAGCAAAATTAGGAGTTAAAACTTTCTGATGAGAATTCGGAATGTCTAATTTAAAAATCAATCATATATCATGACGTACGCTGCGTACGTCATTGTTGGAAATTACCATAATAGCATGACGTACTACGCTACATTCGTCATAGAGCGCAAGAGATTAAACTTTATTTGGCCTTTCATAAAACTAAATTCAGTTTAGTAATAATCTTTCCTTTTTACAGTGTAGCGAAAACAAAACCCTTGTTCAAAGTTTAAACTTGGAATTGTGCTAAGCGCGCTTCGAAAGGAGGTCACTAAGTTGCAACGCCGGCTTGGTCTGTGCCGCGTTTTTCCAGATAGGTTTTTAATTAACTTTTAAAGACACGGGAGGCATGTTGAGAGATCCACTCAATGCAAACTAGTCTCGAATCCCATAGTATTTATGTGATTAATTCTAATTAAATTGTGATTAATTCTTACTCTGTTTTTAACAATTTGACGTTTATTCCTTTTATACTGCTACTGGGTATTTCATTACACAAATATATCATTAAAAGTTGTATTTTGGTTTTAAAAGCCGATGGTACATAGGGAACGCAACCCATGTCATTATGTATGTCCAAACCGTCCGTGTCTTTAAAGGTTAATATCTCGGCTAACTACCGCGATTTTTTTCGAAAATCATTATCAACAATGCTTTTATATTTATGCTACAATAGGTACCTCAAGCGGTCCTCAACACCTTTGCTGGATGCCTACAAATCGAAATTTGTGTGTAACGGAAAAATGCGCTTTTCTAAAAAACTATGTGAAAAAAACTAATCCTTATAATTTTCCTGCAAAACTTAAATTATCGTCTACTATCTCTAATTTTTTTTATAATTTTAGTTTCAGTAGATTCGGAAATAGATGGGGGGGGGGGGGACATATTTTTGCACTATATTTTGGACGATAGCTCTGAAAATATAATATCTAAAATTAAAATAAATGTATTTTTGAGTTCAGATTTACGAAAGCTTTTACACGATATCCCACACGATATCCAAAGAAGAGATTTTTTTTCAAAGTAACTTAATTAGCCCCCTCTACATTTTTCCTAAATATATTTGTGAATGTTTAATAATCTGTAAAAATGTGGATCAATAGTCTTTATTTTTACCCCCCCCCCCCCCCCCCAATTTGAACTTTCCACGTTCCATAGTTTACAAGTAAAATGGCTGTGATAGACGGAAAGATAGACACAGGAGTGATATTATAATGGTTTCGTTTTTACTTTTTAAATACAGAACCCTAAAAATAGCCAAAGTAAAGTATGTCCTTTGAAAATGTCGATAAAATATCTTTATTTCTGTTAAAGATACCAAACGAAAATCCTTGCATTGGACTGAGACCTGTATTTATGACTGAATAAGTGGATTGCGAAGGTTTATTTTAATAAGAAGGTGTATTTATTTTAATAAGTATGCTCAACTGTTTTTAGAAAAGAAACACTCTTTTAAAAATATTTAATGTTTATCTTAAAATTCACATTTAATTTCAAAACAGTAATTCATATAAAAAAAAAAATACCCAAAGTAAAGTAAGTCCTTTGAAAATATCGATAAAACATCTTTATGCCTGTTAAAGTTACAAACGAAAATTCTTGCACGGGACTGAGACCTGTATTTATGACTGAATAAGTGGGATGCGAAAATTTATTTCAATAAGAAGGCTTACTTAAATAAGTATGCTCAATTGTCCGCCATCGGCAGTGATTGAATAGAGAATAAAAGTAAAAATAGTTTTTAGAAAAGAAAGACTCTTTTATAAGCAATCGCTGTTTGTCTTTAAAATCATGCCTAAATTTAAGACAATAATTCATATTCCAAAAAAATTTCGTTACAGTACGTTAATTTGGCACGGGCCTCGATTATTGAAAAGTAACCACTTGATTTCAGTTGAGTAGAAAGGGCGAACCCGTGAACTTATTAAAAAAAAATTAAATTTTTTATTCGTTTCTTTTTTAATGTCTGGCAACAGGAAAGAACATTATTCAAACTGTCTGTTCAGAATTTTTAAATTGTTTTCCCAACGTATAATTATCATTCAATAAAGATTAAATTACTAAATGATAAACGAGTTTTTTAAGAAATATAACTCTTTGTTTTTTTATTTTTATTTTCTATTTTTTAGGGTTTAAATATTTCGTTGTTGCAGTTTTATAGCCAGTTGGTTTATTTTGGCAAGAGTAGTTTGGAGCATAATTAACTCTATTGTTTCTGTAACTCGTAAATTGTAACCATAAATGCTGTTTGGCGATTTATGAGCTGTAGATGGTTAAAATTCCTTAAAATTAAAATTAATTTATTTATAATTAAATTCTTAAAAATATTAAAAGGGTGTACTATCATCAAAAATACACCAGTGTATTTTTTTTTAAATTTTTTCTAGTATATGAGGTAGTGAGCGAAAAATCGATTACAAAACTTTTATCTTTACATACAAAAACCAAATTAAATTAAGTAAAAGAGTGCAATAATTGCATTTCAGGGGTTTCAATGAATTGTTTTACATATAAGACATCATTTCAAACTAAATCGAGGGCGATTTACAACTTGTATTTGATTTTTTAAAAAATTTCTCGTACCGTTCCCGAGATAGGAATGCGAACCCCGCACCTTGTTGGTAGGAAGCGCTGCGTGTATCTAGTCGTTCAGAGAATGCCATCTAGATTAGAGAAAGCCGTTACACGCTTTGCTGTGATGGCACGAAACGCCACACAAAGCAGGCAAAACAAAGAAAAAAAATCGAACGACTTGCATGTTTCGATTTCGTTGGCTCGTGGAATTATTATTTACTAATAATAATTCGCGTGACGTTTCGTGACGTCATAAAAAAGCGTGTCAAGAGTTCGTTCCTCATCTAGGGGCGTTGGTTCAACGCATACTCGAATTAATATAAGGAAAGGGCATGTTTACAAACAAACACTGCCGTCAACTAATCTACCACTACATTTTTGTCATAACGATCATTCCAGGAATAGTCTTGGTGACGTAGGTTAGGCCAATCATATCATAGACCTGTTAAACGTAGACGAATCAAATTTCCCAAGCTCGTGTATACAGTAGGAGTCATAAAGAACGGACAAGTGTTTCTTGCCGACACACAGTAATCCAATCCCGAGGCTAACGAAAAAGACAGGCTAGCACAGTGCATCCCACGTGTCTTTTTTTACAGACCGCTAGAGTGACGTGATGCTCTTTTTGCACACATTCATTGGTGCATTCGAGCATCACGTAACTCCAGCGGTTTGTAAAAAGAGGTACGTGGAATGCACTGCTGTAGCCTGTCTTTCTGGTTAGCCTCGATTCAATCCACAGTGACGTCAGCTGCCCTTTCCTAGGCTTAGACACCACGTTCCTGGCTACAGATAAATCGGTTCAACAATTACTTGAGGCGAAGCGGAGATAAAGAAACACCCTATATATGTACCATAGCCGTAATACACTGCTCAAAAAAAAAAAAAAAAAAAAAAATTAGAGGGGTAAGCAAAAAAGTGAAGAGAACAGTGCAAAACAGCAATGAATGGGCATAAAATGGATAGTATACGTGTAGAAATGCGCAATACATAAAAAAAAAGACGCAAAGAAATGGTAAGAGAGCTTTTATTTTTTGAAAAGATGAAAAGAACACGAAAAGATGATTTAGGGCAATAATTTGGTTTCATGTAAATCATAAAAAAAATATTGTTTAGAAATGATGCAAGATTTTTAATATGGCATGTGGTCTCCTCGAACAGCTAAGACTGCTGCACACCGGTTTTTCATGGATGCAATGAGGTTATCGATAAGACTTGGGGAATACTGTTCCAATGCTCAAGAATTGCAATCTCCATGTCC
The DNA here is from genome assembly GCA_963932465.1 of Maratus speciosus. Taxonomy (NCBI): domain Eukaryota; kingdom Metazoa; phylum Arthropoda; class Arachnida; order Araneae; family Salticidae; genus Maratus; species Maratus speciosus. The sequence continues at coordinate 408,030,182 of OZ010793.1, read as the reverse complement.
CGGACAGTAAAAGGAGGCCTCGGTCTCACAGCAATGCGTCATCTGAGTATGTTCCAAACATGCTCAATCGGATTTAGGTCAGGAGAGCATACTGGTCATTCCATACGCTGTATTGTTTTAGCTTCAAGCATGTTTTCCACTAGACGAATTGTATAAAGTCTGGCATTATCATGCATGGAAAAGAAAAAATCACTAATTACTGCAACATAAAATACGACATGAGGTCTCGGTATCTCGTCTGTATTACTCCGGACCGTCAAAGTGTCATTCCGAATGATATGCAGGCCCGTACGTCCACGTATGCTGATTCCAGCCAAGAGCATCAACCCACCTCGTCTGTAATGTGATCTTTCACGAACGAATGTGGGATTATTTTGAGTGCCTCTTTCTCTCCATGCCAAAACACATCAGATGTCACATCCAGACTGAATCGGGACTCGTCTGTAAACAGAATTTCACTCCAACAACGTTGCCTCCAAATTCGATGTTCAGTTCCCACCTTCTTTGGAACGCACAGTGGCTTGAGGTCAACGGAACACAGTCCATTGGCTTACGTGCATAGAGACCAATTTCGGACTGTTTGGCTGGACACCCTTCGTCCTTTGGCCAAGAACAACTGTGTTTGCAGCTTAGTAGCATTGCCGGTACCGTCTCGACGGGCTGTTAACAGGATATATCATCAGTTTCTGTGTTAGCACATTTTCGACCTTGCACTTGTCGATGACTACCATTCTATGTGTCTTGGAATCGATTCCACAGCCTTTCATGGACACTTCTTGCGACTCCAACAGCGTCCACTAAACTTCGTTGTGTTTCCCCAAATTCAACTGTCCCGATAACACGCCAAGCTACGGATTGCGGTAAATCATGTTGTTGGGACATTTTCAAGCCACCTTTTATCGAAACACAAGCAGAGCAATTGAATTTTACAACTGAGGCAATGAAACAGACGTTTCTGCAAAATCCCGATTTCTGCACTTATCATCTTTTTCCAGTTTTTGACGTCATAAACTTTAATTTACGTGTGAAGTTTTCTTTATCTGTTTTCTACAGCACTTTAAATTATGGATGTTTTATTTTACGTTACTTATCGGTGTAAATATTTGCGTAATTTCGTTAAAACCATGTGCTCCCCTAATTGTTTTGAGCAGTGTAAAAATATAAATCAAACACTATTTAAATAAAACTGCGATTTTCAAATAAAATAAGAGAATCATTCTTAAAAAAATTCTTATTATTTAAATAACAGTCTTCAGTTTTTAATTTGGCATTTTAAAATAACCACGCGATTTATAAATTACAGGTATGCAACGTATGCATGAGCAAGAATTATTATTAAACTTTATTGATTCGTGGTTGAAGAATATATTTAGAACTGCTTTCAATGAATGCACTTAATTTTTCGCATTATTTAATTCTTTCATGTATGAAAGTTTTCCCTATATTGGCATTATAAGAATGGTTTATTGTTAAACAAAACTCATTTTCTAGGGTGAATTAATGAAAATGTCCGGTGGTATTGCTTGATATTGATGACAAATTTCTGAAAACCGATATATTAATTTTGAATGTATTGCTCAACTTTCAGAATAACACGGAGCGATTTCTCCAGATGAAGTTATTTTACTCCAGGCTGAAATATAAAAGAGTCATTTATATAAAATCAGGCTGATGTATTATGTAAGATGAAACCTTTAGCATGCAAGTCATTCTTAACCTTAACGGATATGCATTCTAGTTCAAATAGTTGGGCAGTTTAAGATTAATTTTAGCTATAAATATGAACAAAGAGAAATCAATTCTCATACGGTTACGTAAGTATAAGAAGTAAAATTATGCTTCCGAAGTTGAAGATGAATAAAAAAATTAATAAATAAATATCTATATTATAAAAGACAAACGTGTTCGTGCGTAACGCTGACGTCATTTTGACGGTGGCAACACCAAACGATTAAATTTAACTTTTAGTGCAATTTTTTTTAAATATTTCTAAAAATCGCACATTTTAAATTTTACACCATTTATAGGAAAAAAATGTCCTTTTAAATGATATTTGTTTGAAAACTGTATCGCTATTTACTAAATTTTTATTGTTTTTAAAATGATTTTTAGGCATGATTTTTTTTTAAATCATTGCCTATAGCGTGCAGACGATTACGTAAGATAAATCCGTTTGTACTAAATTAATATAAATTAGAATCCAGCTTGTATGACATAATATAAGGATATATAAGGAAATTAAAACGTTCATAAATCAATAAATAAAATAATAAAATATAAATAAAATACATATTTAAGACATGTGACGAAACTATGAACTTAAATCACTAAAACGATTAAAAAAAAAAAAAAAAAAAAAAAAAAAAAAAAAAAAAAAAAAAAAAAAAAAACGGCTGATTTTAACCAGTGATCTTTGGCGATTTCTTCTGCTGTTAACTCCTGGCACGAGGTCAACAGAAAACTTTCTCTTTTAATAAATTTAAAAACTTTATTTAAACTAATTACTATAGTTCATATAAATATGAATTTTGGTATTGTCACTGCGTATTCTAAAATATATATATATATATATATTAAATGTGGAAAATCTAATATAGTTATCAATTAAATAAATGATTTTCATCTATATTCTGTAACTAAGGAAGCTCGGGTATATCCGTTGCCATCGAAATACTCAAGGCCAGAGGACACGAGTTGTAACGTCATCACTAATCGACCGACTTCTCGCTAGTGTTGGAATTCACACTTGAAAATTTTGAATAGAAATTTTTTTCTTTTATTTTGTTTGTGGAATATCTATCCTCTTATAAAACAATACTAACTATTTAAGCTTACTGGTGAGAATTCGGAATCCCTAAATAAAAATTCAGCCAGATGCGGAATGCCACAGTGTTGCCGCATCTGACTGATTTTTTATTGGGGGATTCCAAATTGTTAGCAGTAAGTTAAAACAGTTATTATTGTTTTATAAGATGAGTGATATTCCACAAGTAAAAGAAAAGAAAATTGCTATGCAAAATTTTTCGGTGTGAATTCCAACACTAGTGAGATGTCGGTTGATTAGTAATGACGTCGCAACTCGTGTCCTCTGGCCTTGAGCATTTCGATGGCAGCGGTATGTTATATAATAAATCTGGCTGTTAAGGTAAATAATAGTTTAATGAATCTAGGTTACATAAAATAACTATACTATTTACAATTTAAAGTTAAGGGGACTTGGGAGAATAACAGACTTTCCCGTTCAAAGACCGAATCCTTTCTCTACACTTTCATCTCAGTCTGTTCTCAGGCTTGTTTAGTAAAAGTTATATCTCAGCAAATACTTGCGTTTGGGTTGGGCTTTACGCCATAGGTCTTTCATGGGAAAATGCTGAGGCATCTTGTTGCTAGCATGAGTCTTTAACCACAACTCACACTCGGCCATTCCGACCGCTTGTCGTCCTCGACAGCGTGTTAAATAAGCAACAAGATACATTAAAAAACCAAAAAAAGAAACTATCTAAAAATAATTAAAATCCAAGGGGGAAAAACTGTCATTAAATAATTAAGAAAATCGAGCTAAGTAAAAAAAAATTAAGTCTAAATTTTATGTAAATTTATGCTGAGCTGCCGTGGGATATCTCCAAAAAAAAAAAGAAAGCAAAAGAATAAAAAAAATCTCAGGATATCGTCAATTTGCGTCATGAGACCGTCTTTCTCATGCGCCATCATCAGGGATGAAAAAATATAATCTAAGGCCATCTGCCCATTATATTATCATCAAGAAAACATACTAAAATCTGCCTCATCTTAGGTAGAATTTCGTAAAAAAAACATCTTTATCCCGACGTCATTCGGGAAGAAAAAAAAAAGTTTGCCTCGTCTAAGCAAAAAAAAAAAAAAGGATTTCCAACCAAAAGGGTTTTTTTTCGACAGCCAGCTATTACTTCTGAAAAAAATATGTGAGGGGGGGGGCACATAATAATAATATACTTATACATATAACATATAAAGTTATAAAAATACAGGGGAAAAAATTCAAATATATAAAAACATATACACAATAATAAAACAATAATATTGCTGGCTCTTTACTATAGTTCTGAGTAGTCAAAAGTGTTTTATGTAAAAAAAATTTATATAAAAAAAGAGTCACTGCTTGGCAGTCTGGGAAGAAGTTTTATGCAAAACTAAAAAAAAAATTATTGTTTTGCACATTTAATAAAAAGTTTTAAGCAAAACTACAAAAAAATCACTGTTTTGCTGTTTTAATAAAAAATGTTTCTGCAAAACTAAAAAAAAAAATCACTGTTTTGCTGTTTTAATAAAAAATGTTTCTGCAAAACTAAAAAAAAATCACTGTTTTGCTGTTTTAATAAAAAATGTTTCTGCAAAACTAAAAAAAGCACTGTTTTCAGTCTAAGAAAATAAATGGATTTGCCATGCGAAAAAAAAATCACAGCATGGACTGCACAACTGTTTAAATTGAAGGCCACTGTTTCATGTGGTCACGTGATCCATTTTCGTCGCCGGTCTATGTTTTGTTTCAAAATCGAATTCCTGCAGGAATAGAGCCCAACGCGCAATTTTCGGCGTAAGATAATTTTTGTCGAGAGTTTTTTGAAATGCTTGACAGTCGGTAATGACACGGAATCGAGTGCCGTGGAGGTAGACGCGGAATTTTTTGAGAGCTTCGATGACTGCTAATACTTCCAATTCGTAGCTACTTAACTTTTCCTCCTGTGGTGATGTTTTTTTGCTCATATATTGAACCGGATGGAAGTGTCCGTCGGTGGATTTCTGCATGAGAACTGCGCGGAAGCCCATTTTACTGGCGTCAGTGTGCACTTCGAGGTCCGAACCCGGTATAAAAATGTGTAAAACTGGAGCACTTGTGAGTAGATTACGTAACGTGTACAGTGCTTCCATCTGCGCCGGTCCAAATTCGAAAGTTGATGATGCACACGGTCCAAATTCGAAAGTTGATGTTTTTCGCAAGAGATCGCTCAGGGGCCATGCGATAGAGGCATACTTGGGAATAAACTTCCGAAAATATCCTGTTAAACCTAGGAGTGATTGCAACTGTTTAACGTTTTTGGGTTCCGGAAAATGTTGGACGGCCTTAATTTTCGTTGGGAAGGGCGTTATAGTATTATTTTCAATGTCGTGGCCCAAAAATTCAATTTTTCGTTGCAGAAACTGACATTTTTTAAAATTAATATCGAGTCCGTAATCAGCAGCAGTTTCTAACACTCGTTTGAGTTTTTCGAGACCCTCGGCTTCGGTACGGGCGGGGATGATGAGGTCGTCCATATATAAAATCAACACACCTTCTAGTAGTAATTCGCGAAAAACACAGGCTAGATATCTTGAGATTGTTGCGGGGCTGGACGTGAGTCCGAAAGGAACTTTTAAAAACTCGAATTGTCCATCGTGTGCAATAAAACCTGTGTATTTAGTGCTCTGTGGGTCCACATCGACATGGAAAAACCCATTTTTTAGGTCGAGAGATGTAAAGACCTGCGCTTGTTGTAACTGGTCAAGAATATCATCAATAAGGGGTAGAGGGAACCTATCCTTTATAATTTTTTTATTTAGCTTACGAAAATCGATACATAATCGCATAGAGTTATCCTTTTTCTTAGCTAATACTACTGGGCTTGCGTAATCGCTACAAGAAGGTTTTATTATGCCGTCCTGTAGCCATTGTTTAATTTGGTCGCTGACAATCTTTTTTTCAGCCATGGACATTCGTCGCGGGCGTTGGTAAACTGGTTGGTCATCAGACAATACTATGGACATTTTTAAGTTGATAGATTTCGATTTTGTGGGGCGATAAATTTCAATCAGTTCAGCCACTTCTTCGCGACACGTTCTGTCGGTGATATGAGTTAAATCGACTTCGGACATGTCATCGCAAATATTGATAAGGTTAATAAAAATATCTGCCCGGGGATGTTTCGACAAAGTAATGCCAGTCTTGTTACATGTTAGTGTGCCTTGGCATATGATGTCTGTTCCGAGGTTAACAGGGTGCGACATGTGAGCGAAATCAATAACATAAACAGTGGTAGAAAAAATGGATTTGTCGATATCGATATCTGTGGAAAAAGAACCTTTTGGCTGAACGTTACCGCTGCCGAACCCCGAGAGCCGTAGGGGTACTGGTGTCAGAGGTGAACCCGAGCAGACGGTAAATGTCCTCACGGAGGAGGGTCACCGGACTTCCGGTATCAACGAGGGAATGCACTTCCATGTCTGCAATTCGGACTACTTTTTGCATGTGTTGTTGGGGGCGAGTTAGCTCGACCATGTGAACTTGTCTATCTTTTCCGGCAGTGGCAGCTTGAGAAGGGGGGCTGAGTGCGGTTGCTGTCTTTGGCTTTGAACCGCGGGCTGTGCAATTTAATGATATGTGGCCGTAACGAGAACAATTAAAACACTTAGGACCTTGTCCTTTACGCGTACAATCTGTAGATTTATGGCCCCTGGCCCCACAGGAAAAGCAAGTAATTTTTTGAGGTTTTTCGCTGGGAAATGATTTCTGGGTACCCAAAGGGACGTGTGTCGCCTTAGGTTTGAAATGTGTAACCGAACCACAGACTTCTTCATAGATTAAAAGTTTTTTCTTAAACTCTGCTAATTCAGAGATTTCATATAATATTGCTTTATTATGTGGTGTATCGTAAATCCCATTAATTATATAATGAATTAAAGGTATATCATCGATGTTTTCTCTTTGTGCTATTTCTTTCATTTTCAAAAAATCTTCAAATAGTTTTTCGTTTGGGCGGCAGCCTCTGGCGGCTAATAATTGATGAATATGGGCGGACGAAGCTGACTGTCCAAATTCGCGAAGCAATGCTTCTTTTAAGGATGTATATGAAGAAATGTTATTTTCACTGCGTACATACAATAACGCTAAACTTTTTAATGCCCGCTCAGCAAACACAAATTTCTGTATGTCAGACAGTTGAAATGATTGGGCTAAAGATTCAAATCTCAGAAACCACGTTTGAACGTTTTCAGTTCAATCGCCACTAAACGGTGTAATTAAATGATCAATATCATGGAAAGAAATTGTCTGTTTAGACGCGGAGTGTGTACAGTGTACACCCGCCTGGTCTGGCTGTTCTCCCAAAGGGGAAGTTAAACCAGTGCTTCCACTATTATTGTGGCTATCATCAAAGTCTGTGTCCGATGAGGAAACTGCGACAAATGTGTCTTTAAAAGCTGAAATATCCATTAGTGCGACTAAAATGCGCTGTGCGATATCTTCCGCTGATCCATGGATATCAATGGATAAGATATTAGCGATAGTAATTAATTGTAGCTGTCATAATCATCCAAAATTTCTTTCAGTTTATTTTGATATTCATCGCTTTTGTCGGTAAAGGAAAACCTTTAAATTTCCGAAGATTCGCTCGATTTTGGCTGTTTTTATCGCAACCAAATATAAATTCATGCAGTAGCTTAATCTTACCAGTTTTGGCCGATTTCAACTGACTTTTAATAAATTCTATATTCTGTAATTCCATTTTAAAAGCAAGAGAGGAAAGAAAAAAAAAACTTACTTGGAAGGAGTTATCCAGTTAAATAATTTTCTCTGCCACGATATATGTTTCGATCCAACTAATGATCAGTAGAAAAAAAATATATTTGAAGCCAGAGATTCATTTCTTGCAACACGGTGACTATCTTGTAAAAATAAAAATAAAAAGGAACGTTGAGTCGCAACACAGATGGCTAAGTAGATGAATCACACCAGCTGAAATGCAAAAGTTGATAACGGTATGAAAAAGTTCTCCGATTCTGAACGTAGATCGGTAAGTAGCCTAGGGGTATTTTATTTTTTAATTCGTGTGGAATTCAAACAGGCCGACCCCCATGTTATATAATAAATCTGGCTGTTAAGGTAAATAATAGTTTAATGAATCTAGGTTACATAAAATAACTATACTATTTACAATTTAAAGTTAAGGGGACTTGGTGGAATAACAGACATCAGGCCGACACTACGGCCGCTATTATCGAGAGACTCGATATTCGACTTTCCCGTTCAAAAACCAAATCCTTTCTCTACACTTTCATCTCAGTCTGTTCTCAGGCTTGTTTAGTAAAAGTTATATCTCAGCAAATACTTGCGTTTGGGTTGGGCTTTACGTCATAGGTCTTTCATGGGAAAATGCTGAGGCATATTGTTGCTAGCATGAGTCTTTAACCACAACTCACAGGTATATCCCCTTGTTAATAATAAAAGGTTTACTGAATAAAATCTGTTTTGTATAGTCGGTGAACCGGAAAAAAATGAGATACTCCACACCCTTGCTAATTTAGGACGAATAATAGTATAGAAATGTGATTGGTGCCAATCGACTAGCAATTACGTTTACTAATTAATCCTGTACTTAAATTTTACGTCAGGGATCGTCTACATATGGAAATAGGGTACTTACATATTATCCGGGAAAGGAGATAGAGCGTCAAAAATGGACGACAGTTGTCAAACTTGTTTATAGTAGCAATCATGGTTAAAACACCAGTTTTGCATATGTTTATTAAGTACAAAACATTATTAAAAATGGTAGATAACATTAATTTAGTAAAATTAATAAATGGAAAATAATATAATTAATAAGAAAGAATAATAAATAAGAAATAATCAACACTATAACATTAAGTCTAAAATATTAATTTAGTACACATTTACTAAATGCATAGCATCAGGTTCGCAGTTTATAGCAGTAAAATACTCCAATCTATATATATAGAGGAGAGTAGTACACGGTGAGACATGGTACACAGTGAGACAGGGTACACAGTGAGACAGCAGTCACTTTGACATATAGTTGTAACTTTTTCTCCAAGGTGGCACACACACATAACGATCTCATCTTATGGAACACGAACACGTGGATGTAGTTTCGGCCCTTCCGTTACTTCTCAGACAAAATATTAAATAATTCTTGATTTTATAGTGGTTAAAGTTACACAAACGTCTATTTTAGAGTGTATTTCCTTCATTATATAGCAGATACACAGTGAGACGTGTCTCATTGTGTATCTGCTGTGTAGTTATGATGTTAAAAAAAGTTACTTATTAATAAAAGAAGCTTTTTTTTCTCTCTCTTTCTTTCTGTGTGTGTGTGTTTAAGGGGGAAGAGGGGGAGGGGCGTGCGATGGCTAGGTAAATCTACTAAACGCAAGAAGCTGAAAATTTGCATGAAAGTAGCCCAAGGTCTGCCATTGTCCACCTGAGGCTCATATTTTTAATATTTTGAAAATCTAGAAATATTCGAAATCATTAACTGCAGAAATTACTGATAGAGTGTAAAAATGTATCATTTATGAAAATATATACACTGCCTCACTGTGTACCACAGTGAGACAATTTCCGATACTGCGTTATCATGCTTCTGTGCTTTTATAAATAACTTTTTTAAAACCATTTATACATTAATATATAGCGTATTTTGTGTAGCTTAAAGATGTAGCCATTTTTTTTCAAAAGAATAAAAATCGTCGCCATACGTTAAGAAATAATATTTTTCGTCTCACTGTGTACTACTCTCCCCTATATTTCTCTTGCGTGGCGCTAAAATAGGGCTGAATTTGTAGCTTGCCGTTTGGCAACAACACAACCGCAGTAACACAATTAATTTGCCTTATTATATTTCACCAATCAGAAGAGTGATTTCACCATTTAAACTCGCTTCATATTTAAAAGGAACGTTTCAATAGTTTTCATAAAATGTAAACATATTAAAACGATTCCGTTTAATTATGCACGAATCCCGTAAAAGCAAAACACAGATTATTTATTGAGAAATAATATTAAGTAATCTGTGTAAAAAAATGACAGTGAATAATCTTTCATAGTAAGCAATATAAAAAACGAAATGTTTCCGATGAAGATAATGACGTCATTCGGAGAACAAAAGAAGCATTTTCATCCATAAATTAAAATATTTTACTATAACTGTGTCAGTGATGACGTCATATTTCTGATCCTTGTTCCTGCGCATAAATAGACTGGACTCTTGCTTTTTATTTAAAGATTCTTGGTATACACAAAATAAAATATTTCTAAAAATTACATAATTTCCAATTAATTAAAATGTATATTTAACGAAATTCAGGAATTTTAAAAGAATTGTTTAAATGACGATAAGCCCAGTAGCGTAGTGGTCAGCACGCTTGTCTGTATACTGCCGCCTGTATTGTGTAATTTGTAATCTTTAGTTTATTAAAACAGAAATCAATTTCTAGAAACTTCAGATATGCAAATCCAAAATTACATCTCATTCTGCCTTATAGTTTTTGAGTTATGCTTTAAAAGTTAGTCGAATTGCGATCTGTTTTCCAACGGTTAAAAGTGAATTTAGCACTTAGTCCAAGAGCTGTTAAACATTTTAGGGAAGGTATTTGAGGCACCCTGAAAATTTGTGCAACACTTCTTTTGTAATGGCTGAATACAAAATCGAATGTCTGGCTGAAGGATCGTGGCCCAAAAACTGTGCCAGACGCGTGTCAAGTGCCATTTTTTGACTACCCCCCAAAAAGGTATTTGAGGCACGCTGAGATTGAGACAGAATAATATTTATACTTAGAGAAAAATATTTTGAAAACGACAGACACTTTAGTCGGCCCAAAAACTGTGCCAGACACGTGTCAAGTGCCATTTTTTGACTACCCAAAAAAGGTATTTGAGGCTCGCTGAGATTGAGGCAGAATAATATTTATGCTTAGAAAAAAATATTTTGAAAATGACAGACACTTTAGTCGGCACAAAAACTGTGCCAGACACGTGTCAAGTGCCAAATGGCACTTGACACGTGTCTGGCACAGTTTTTGGGCCACGATCCTTCAACCAGACATTCGATTTTGTATTCAGGCATTACAAAAGAAGTGTTGCACAAATTTTCAGGGTGCCTCAAATACCTACTCAAAAATGTTCAACAGCTCTCCTACTAACTGGGAGTGAAACATTTTAAGCCTTCGTAATTCCTAAAGTACTTAAAAGGTATCTACCGACATTAAAATGGCCGTTTTGCTGAAAATTTAATTTTTTTTATTGTTTTATTTGAAAGAGCAAACTTTTACGATTCCAAATCTGTTTTAATTTTATTCTTATGATTACCAGAAGAGGACTTATGGCCAATTTGATAAACAGGAAGTAATGAGTGAAATATCGGAAATGAGCAGGAAGGCCAAGAGAAATGCAAACAGTGTTTCTATGCATAATTTTCTTACGTCTTTTGCATAAAAACCCTAATAAACCTTAATTGCCACTTCTATATTAATTTTATAGATAAAAAATACAGTAGAACCTCTTTTATCCGAAACCCTTTTAACCGAAACTCTCGGTTAATCGAAATCCATTTTAAAGCTCTTTTTTTGTACTATCACATTCTTTGTCTGCAAAATCAATTTCGAAAGCTTTTTTTTTCTTCTTTTTTTTTAACCATCACATTCCTAGCGTGCAAGCGGTCTTTTCAAAATACGACTACATATAAATGTTTTCGATCCCCTTTCTTAGAGTTCCTTTGAATTTAACTTGAGCTCCCGTAAGCTGCAGAGTGGAACGAAGAAAACGAATAAATTAGCAAATCTGAAGCTTTTGAATGTTTTGCATGAAAGGTTTGGCACGGATGGAGCAGCAGAAAGACTGATACTGCTGAACTAATAATTAAAAAAAACGTGATGGAGCTTCAAAGCAAAGGCAATCGAAACTGCGACAAACAAAACATTTTTTCAAACCCTTGTGATATATTTAAAAGGTACTTAATTTCAACATTAAAATTCAGGTAATTTATTCTTGTTTCTATTTTACTATTGCTTTATTTTTATTAAGTACTTGTCACCATAATAAGAAATATTGCATCTTTTCTCTTTACAAGTGAATATATTAACTTTCTCTTTAATCTTAAAATTGAAGTATTCTCGATTATGAGAAAATTTCGATTTTCCGACAGATGGTCGGTCCCAATTACTTCGGACAATCGAAGTTCTACTGTAATACAGATAAGACATCTTTAAATGCGATTTCTGGAAAATAAATTTTTCCGTTATTTCCATATACGATAAACTTCTTTACTTAAAATGTTTTAAACACATTTCACTGAAATTTTGTCAGAACTCTATCCATATGACTCACTATGTTCTGATTTAGAATCTAAGTTCTATCCGATAATGTAATTGTTTCATAGGTACTCGAATCTAAAGAATGATCATTTTTAATACAAAATATGTTTTTTTTATATATTTTGAAATATTTCAGTTAATTTTGAAGATATTGTAAAACTCTTAGTTCAGTGCACAGGCAAGTGTAGTAGTAGTATGTAGTACAAAGGAAATTAAAATACAGGGTGCTTCTGAACTATATGTCAAAGATGTAAAGGCAGGTAGAGGGGACCTAAATAAGCTGATTTTGTATAGGCATGTGGGTGCAGAAATACAGCATTGAGGCAGGTTCACACCCAACGCACGTTCAATAGCTTTTGAGCTTGTCGAAGGACTATTCTTTACTGTGCGTAATACTGCTTCTTCCACTGCAAGAATTCTGCGATATCTAACAATGCCCTCACGCATAGAAGCATAAAACGATCCACTCGCGCGCAACTTCTAATCAAGACGCTCAAATGCAATGTTTGAGGATCCGGCAGAATCCTACCCGGGAATGGTTCAATCTAAATCCTTTGAGCCGCCAATTCATTTCCTTGCGCAATCACACACATGAAATGCATATCGGCAAGCTCTGCATTGGTGTAGGAATCTATGTTGCTCGAAATCCGTGCGGGAAAGGACAATTCAAGCCAACGAAGAGCATTCATCCGCTGCATTTAATAGCGCCATCTACTGCCTCAATACTGCATCTTCACACCCACATTCCTATACGAAATCTACTTATTTAGGTCCCCTCTACCTGCCTTTACATTTTTGACAGATAGTTCTGAACCCCCCTGAATATTTAGTTGAATGGAGTGTACGCAGTCTGGCGTAAGCATGAAATTTTGCTGAAAAAATGGCAAAAAAACCGTTAAAAAAACCGTTTTAAAAATGTTATGAAGATAATGCTAGGATTTTATGTTTGTTTCATAGTTCTGTATTACAATTGAACTAAAAATATATTTATTCCATATTGTCCATTTAAAAAAAAGCGCTCCGACGTAAAAAGATACCTCAACCAAATGACTGGTATCCGCCCACAGTTAGGTATTAGTACTGAAATTTTTAAAATTTGTTACAAGTTCTATACATAAGACGACCCCTCTAAGAAGATTTAAGCATGGCATTAATTAGTAGATATTATTAGTAATCGATTGATACTAGTAACATTTTTGTATTATTTGTCGTACAGTTAGTAGGGGGTATCTTTTTTTGACACCCACTGTACCAAAAATTCTTATTTATGAATTGCTGCAGGGTTAATGCTCACTATGTTGCATTTATATTTTAAAGATCTTTCGAATTTTCGGAGAAAATATTTGCCAATTCAGCTTTTAAAGTAAAACTTATAAGACATAAGCTAAAACTGTAATTATTGTCATTTTAAAAGCTTAAGTAGACCTTTCAGTTGCCACTCCTTAAGATTTCTTAAAATTGGACCATTAGTTCTCTAGTTTTTGAACATTGGAAGACTGGTTGGTTGATTGATTCTTCTATTTTATCCATGTTTTCTCAGAAATTGTTTTAGAAATAGGAATGCTACAAACTGCACAATGTAGCCAGAATTATCCTTTATAAATCATAATTAGACCTTTCAACTGCCGAAAGAATCCTTAAAAGTGAACAATTTGTTCCCGAGTTTTTGAATATTGAAAGGTTGGTTAATTGAGTGATTCATCAGGTTTCTTGATTATCCCGGTATTTACACTCTTTTAACTCAACCTGCTTTTTGTAAGTAAGGATGGAATTTTACAATTGATTTTTAACTGACTTCCATACGCTACGATTATAAAAATTATGTACAAAGGTTGTGTTTCCGACGAGAATACAGCATTTTAATCTTTTTACAACTTAATTATTAATGATACATTAATTTTAAAGCATTTTCCAATTAGCCTGTCACTGGTGATAAATCGCCAAATATTCTCTGTGACGCGTACAATTGTATGGGAGTTAAAAAAACAATGACTTTATTTGTGCGCCAATAAATGCTCGCCGAAATACGTCAAAGCGTTCTGAAACTGCAACAATGAAACATTTTAACCACTTAATTCCCGCTCCCGTCAATACCACGGGCTGAGGTATCGTTCGTTATTTCTCGTGCCCGTCAAATTTCCGGGCTGGAGATTTATTGCTGGAAAAAACTTCTGAAACCAGAAAAATTTAACGGGCATTTCGGTGTGAATGAAGTCTTTGCATATCTGGGTGTTAAGCTGATAACAGCTAGGAAACCCCTCAATGCTGATTACCTGTCCAGTATCTATCGTTTGGATTCGGTTTTTGGCTCTGATTATGATGTAGGGATTTATATTGCATGTTTCGAAATATATCACACTCAAAAAATGATTAAAAAAAACCATGAATTATAAAATGTTTAAGATATGAATTTGTTATGATTTTTTCCCTCTGTTGTAAAACTTTTTGTGAGCAAGAAAGAATTTAAAAGTTTCACTGAAAAATTCATTTTTATTAACATGTAATTTATTAATTTGCTCGGCTTTTTATGATAATTTTGAAGTAATTTCAATGCACACATAATAAATAATAAACTTCATAAAATATAAATTAAAAATATAATTCTAATTATTTAAAATGCTTTTTACTATCGAAAGTTCCTTTTTTAGAGCTTGTCTTTAACCATGAAATTAATACTTCAAAAGTTACCTTATTTTGAGCCCCTTATAATGCTACATATTATGAATTATTAACAAAATTAATAGATCGCAATTTTTGAAACGATATATGAGTCCCCAATATAATAGAACATAACTAATAATAAAACATTGAAAATATTTTGCATTGTGGCTGAATGAAAGTTTGTAATAATGTAAGAGTTGTGATTCAGTAAGTTATATTAATGGTTCTTCATTAATATAGTTCAAGAACACCAATAAAATGATTAATAAATATATCATCATATAATTTAATGTTTAAAAGTTCTACACATTATGGTACAAAATAAGAACACTTTTTGTGCTATAAATGTTATCCCTCTTCATTTGGTCATCAGGTGCCATTTTAAAGAAAGTACTATATTCAAATTTTTGAAAAATTCAAGTATTAAAATTGATTTTTGCTGGCATCCCCTTTTCAAATGTGGATGATTTTTTAGATTCCCTATAAAACGTTTTCCAAACGTAGTGTACAAATGAATATTTCACACTCCTAATTTACATATGTAAATCTGGTGAAATTCTTGGATATCATAACTTTGTTATTATTTTATTTATAATAAGGATGAACTTTTGCAGTATTTGTTCATTTTGTCAAAAAATAACTGTAATTGGGTTATTTTCTTTTCTATTTCACAGTGAAAATTAAGATCACATTAATGAAATATATAAAATTATTGTATCCACTATCATGAAATTATGAATAGATCTCTGACATTCTGAGTACACTGGCTGCCAAAAGTTAAGGTACAGGGATTGGATGCTTTTGCTTGCACACGTTTTGTCAAATATCTACAAAAAGTATTGGCGAATTGTTCTTGAACTTCTGGGATGAAAAGAACATGTTTGATTTCATATTTCTTGGTGGAGATTTATTCGGGTGGACAATTAGGGGCTAATAATAAATTTAATAATAAAATAATATTTGCGATCACCTATGAAACAGAAAATGCTCGAAATGGTTTATCATTGTGTTAAATGACTATTTGGGTCTTGTTCAACGTTTGTGTACATTTGTGTAAGCATAGCACTCATATTCGTGAAGATGTTATTGTGTCTGTGAAAAATTCAAAAGTTTTTTGCTTATGGCATACAGAGTTTTCAACCAAATTTAACACAACTTTCCGAAAACTTGACAAAGAATACTAGCAACAGTATACTGCAATTAAAACATGAATACATTGAATATTTGATGAGATATGGGCATTTTTTTGAGTTCATTTTTAATTGTGCATGCGCGGAAGATTTCAAAATTTTTATTTCATAATTTGGTAGTAAGTATTTTGGGGCAACTTCTATAAAAAGTCCAGTCAAATGTTGTGAAAACTTAGAAAGATATAGTGAGCTAATTGAAAGGTTGTGGAAAATCCCTTATAATAAAGCTATTTTAGGAAGCAACTCACTATATCGACCCTATCTTTGTGAATTTTGGCGATATTTGACTGGACTTTTTATATAAGTTGCCCCAAAATACTGACTATCAAATTATGAAATAAAAATTTTTAAATCTTCCGCGCATGCGCAGTTAAAAACGATCTCATAAAAATGCCCATATCTCATCAAATATTCAATATATTCATGTTTTAATTGCAGTATACTGTTGATACTATTCTTTGGCAAGTTTTCGGAAAGTTGTGTTAAATTTGGTTGAAAACTCTGTATTAAGCAAAAAACTTTTGAATTTTTCACAGTCACAATAACATCTTCACGAATATGAGTGCTATGCTTACACAAATGTACACAAACGTTGAACAAGACCCAAATAGTCATTTAACACAATGACAAACCGTTTCCAGCATTTTCTGTTACATAGGTGGTAGCAAATATTATTTTATTATTAAATTTATTATTAGCCCCCTAATTGACCTCCGACTAAATCTTCACCGAGAAATATGAAATCAAACATGTTCTTTTCATCCCAGAAGTTCAAGAACAATTCGCGAATAATTTTGGTAGATATTCGAAACGTGTGCAATCGAAAGCCTCCAGTCCCTGTACCTTAACTTTTAGAGACCAGTGTATTTTTTAGTATTTTAATTGTTCAACTATTATCAATATTTAATTTTTTTTATAAAAAACTATTCTAGACCCAGTTACCTCATATAAGCATTTAAAGTTTTTTATTGTGATGCTAAGCGCTGCAAGAGTGTGTCGCAAAGTTAGGTAGATAAAACTATTGATAAATATATGAATAAACATTAATGTCCCTGTGCAATAACTGTACCTGTAAGGTTAATAAATAAATATATGCAATGTATTATTTTGCATAAACATGTACAACAATAACCCCTCGTTATATCGCTCTTTTTTATGTTTACTGAAAAAAAAAAAAAAGGATGAAGTTTAACTGTTATTTATATATTTTTGTAGTAACGTATTTTTTTCCTCCTTATTTTTCAGTTCAAGTCCATACATTTAAAATATAAGCTTAGGTTTAGAAATTCTGTCATAAATTACAATTCTTTACCTTTAAAAAGCACCTAATAGCAGTTTGATTTGATGCTGAATGGTTTATCATCCTAACATGGAAGCCTTGCAAGTGCAATTTAAATGTCGGATTTTCAGAGCAATCTATTTATTTTTAATTTAAATTTTTTTTGGAGGGGGTTGGGGGGTGCTTTTAATGAAAGTTAAATATTGATTTAATGTTTTCAATTTTTCAGTTTAATAATCAGACTGATTTAAGGTGAATCTAGATAATTTATTAAAGAAATAATTAAATCAAACGGATTTTTGATAACCCCATTTTCTAATTAAAAAAGAAATGCTTACGTATTTTTATCGACATTCATTAAAAATATTTTGATAAATTCATTGTTTATTAACACAGTACATTGTAAATGCTGAAGATAGATTATTTTTTTCATTGAGTAGCAGCATTCATCGATCATTAATATTTTTAAATAAATAAATTCAGGTTTACCAATTTGTACTTGTTTTTAAAATATCCATTTCCATTTTACATGTGTGTTAATGGTATAAATCATTTTAAAACATTTATTAGAGGTGAACAAATTATAAATTTCCATAAATCTGAATGGTTGTCATCATTCTTATAAGAGTAATAAATTTTTTAAACGTTAAATCTCTATTTCTAAGTGATGTAAACGACCTTTTGAAAACAGAATAACCTTTGAATTAACATAAATTGAAATGCACTGTTAGTAATGGCGATGTCAACGAGCGCACGCCCAAAATCATTTGGCACACTCCGTCTTTCGCCAAAGTGTTCTTTGCTTGAGGGTTCGGATATTAGCTGCCGGGAGGAAGAGGTAGGAAGAGCCAGCTTATACTATTCAAACACACGAAGCTCAAATTAGTGTAACAAGATTATAGAAGATTCAATACTAATTTTTGTCAATACTGAATGTGAATGAAAATTTCGCGAAATTAGTCAGCTATATTCAAACTGGTTTTATTTAAAGTGACTTATATTTGGTAGCCAAATTCGGCGATATCTTGAAGAACTTAGTCGAGACCTTAGTAATTCCTGTGCACATGTTCACGCACATTGGAATCGGTTGATACATACGAGTGCTGTCGAGGTAAAAAAAATCAGATTTTTCAAAATGTCACCCATATTAGAAGTTCAAAGTGCTATATTTCAACCATTTTTAAAGATAAAGACAAAACAAAAAATGCTCCGGAATCCTTGTATCAAGGTCAAACACTTAAGAAAGAATTTTTTTGTACCTCATTTTAAATTCAAATAATTTTTTTTAAATGGCCGCCATTTTTAAACAAGATGACGGATGAAGCTGGCCAGCTAACTTGATTGAAACATTGCTATATACTATGCACATGCCTTGTCACATCCAAATCAGTTAATAGATACGCGTGATATCGCGTGGCAAGAATCAAATCGTTTCAAAATGTCAGCCATGCTGGAAATTCAAAGTGCTATAACTCAGCCATTTTTTAAGATATAGGCAAAACAAAAAATGCTCCGAAATCTTTGTATCAAGGTCAAACACATAGGAACAAAATATTTTTCAATTTCTAATTTTTTTGTACTTCATTTTAAATTTTAAGCTTTTTAAAAATTTTAAATGGTCGCCATTTTGAAACATGGTGGCGGATGAAGTTTGTCAACGAACTCGGTCGAGTATTGGTACGTACTATGAACACACCAAGTTACATCCAAATCGGTTCATAAATACGCCTGTTATCGCGTGAAAAAATTCAGATCGTTTCAAAATGTCAGCAACACTAGAAATTCACAGTGCTATAGCTCAGCCATTTTCAAAAAATGCTCAGGAATCTTTGTATCAAGATCAAACACATAAGAAAAAAATCTTTTTCAATTTCTAACTTTTTTGTACAGTCGAACTCGTTTATAACGAGCCCTGATTTAACGAGAACCCGTATTTAACGAGGAAATCCGAAATACTTGGTTAGTACAATGTTAAGCCTATGGGATCATAACTCGCATTTAACGAGCAAACCCCGGTTATAGCGAGTAACATTTTTGTGATTCTTAAAATTTCTATTGACTTCCACCTCTTCAGCTCAGCTAATTGTTTCTTGGAAAAATTCCTTTAACATTCCGAAGTTAACCGAAAGTTAGTATTGAGTCATAAATCTTAAGAGCGACGGTATAACCACGAATGTGAAGAATTTCAAGCTGAACCGACCCCAACATACTCAACGGCTTTTGAGTGCGCAGAAAAGCTTTAAATTTTTTTCGTACCCAGGGGTGCAAATGACGATGTTTTTCGGGCCATGAGTCTTTTCTGAAGAACAATAACACAAGAAAGAGACAATAAGACAGTTCAAAGTAAATTAACCAATTTCTTTTGTACTACATAGAAATAAAACAAAATAAATACGTAAAATAAAGTAAGCATGCATGAATGTTTATGATTTTTTACGAACCCGTTTTTTACGAGCACCTGGTTATAACGAGCAAATATCGCGGTACCTTCTAGCTCACTATAAGCGAGTTCGACTGTACCTCCTTTAAAAATTTAAATTTTTTTTAAATTTTTAAATGGCCCCCATTTTGAAACAAAATGTTGGATGAAGCTGGCCAACGAACTCGGTCGAGACATTGGTATGTACTATGTACACACCAAGTTACATCCAAATCGGTTCATAAATACGAGAGTTACAGTATGACAAAGATCATATATATATATATATAACCATTATATAATTACAAATCATCATCGATTTCCAATTATTAAAATTAATAAATGTAGCTACAATTCATAACACTGACATTATACAAAATAAAGATGGAACCTGTAACAAGTAATACAGAATCAAGCTAAATTCCACTAATTCACTAGCACATTGCGGACAATAATTCCATATAAAACATATGAAAAACCACCAAATTTTGATAAAAATCCTATTAAAGACAAAAGATACAAATAACCAGCTAAATATTGTTGAACCAGAAATAGACGTATCATAAACAAACAATAGATCAAATGGATGAATGAAGCCGGAAGCTTATATAGTATTTCACTTTTTCAAGGGTACATAAAATGCATATATAAGGAAAAAACATAGTCAATTTCTGTAATGGAATTCAGCAATAAGCTAAAAATAGAATTCTATTATGTACCCTATCGACTATACACCAATAATTATAAATCCACCATGCAAAATAAATTGAATTTATAAAAATAAATTTATTAATCAATGCAATATCCACAACAATGAACAGCATCAAAAATGGAACAAATGAAATCAAAAATATACCCAGCGAGAGAACAGCCATGGCATTATTGACCATGACTCAAACTTTTAACCAATTTTGGCATAGCAAAAATCCGTCCATATAACTTGCACAGTTAAAAGCGAATCCTCACGGTTGCCGCAGAAAAATATTCACATTCTTGAAATGTAACAATTATAATTAACATATAGTCCATATAATAATTATTATTACATGATATTTTAATGATCCTAGAATAAATTATTACTAAAAGTACATTAAGAAGTATTTGTTTAAAATTAAACAATTAATAATTAAGAGACATTATCTAATATAATAGCTAATGGCAACATTATTATATTAGAACTAAATAAATAATTATTTAATGCTGCCATCTAGCGGTACTACATGAAATTAAAATTAAGATTGTCTATATATAAATAAATCACGTCTAAAATCAGTAGTTATATTTTTTAGTGCTGCCATCTATTGTAAATTACCAAATATAACATTAGAAAAATTGCTTTTTTAAGTTGCTAATATTTGAACGTATAAAAACACTTTAAGACAGCACAAAAAGACCATTTTAAAACAACTCATCAGAATTTTGATAATTATCATTTAACATCTTTAATATAATGTGTTAAAATTGTTTTTTATTTTATATTATTTATGTTAAAATTAAGCAAATTAATAATAATTTCAAAATAAGTTACTATATTAATAATATAAAAGTTTGTTTATATTAATCACATAATAAAATTAATGTTTCTTTGCTGATTGGGGGGGGGGGGAGTATATACCTGCTGATTACAACATTTCTACAAACTTATAAATACATATATAACTGTATAATCGTCCAGCACTACAAAGCAAAATATATTGAAGTAAATCAATAAAAGTAACTTAAATTGATGTAAATTAATTTAATTTAAATATTTTTATACAGTACAAAGGACAACAACTTCATAAGGACCAAAATAAACATAGAAACTCGTAAATTCAACGTACACTTCCCCTTTTTTTATAAATTTATATTAAATCAACATTTGCGTATAAATTATCCAGACAGCTCCGCCCTCCTCCATAATATAACATCTACTATATATATATCGCATTTGAACGGAGGGTGGTTTCGGGGTCTGGGGGTCATGATCGGTGAAAATATACCAAAATCTTTCGGAATTGTTTTCCTCCGAACTGATGCAATAGGTAGCTTTTTGTAATGAAAGCTACATAAAACGCCTTATTTTTTATCTTGTAATATTGGAACTGTAGTGAGAGAATAAATATTTCTATGTACATCCATCTATGTATGAGAGCATAGAAAGAGAAATTTTATATTCACTTTTATTTGATGTTTGCAAAAAAAAAATGTAAAAAATGTTCCATTTTAGATTTCTTGTATTTGATTATAATATTTGGCAACGGCGAAGATTTTTCAGTTTGAAATTCTGCTGACTAAAGGTGTAAGCGTTTCTACATTATACAAGAAGAAAGAAACGTGACGTTTAGTCCACTGTGATTGTCAAAATGTACTTGCAATATTTCTTAGGAAGATTTATTTATTTGTTTATTTCATTATAATAATTATATGGCTTCATTTTTTAGTATATGTCATTCACACGAATAAAAATGATAAAGATCAATATTTTAGGTTCTTTAATTTAAAACGTAATTAATATTCTTGTGATTTCTTCGATTTAAAATGAATTTAAATTTATTGTTAAATTAATTAATTAATGCAAAAAATAAACATGAGTAATTATTTAAACGTTTACTATTTTTCTTATACGTATTAACTATAATATGCAAACATTGAAATAATATCCTTATAATGAAATCTCATTATTTTGAAATTAATAAATTAATTTAAAAAATGAACATGAGTAGTTAGTCAAACTTTTATTATTTTTCTTATGCATATTATTTGAAATATGCAAACACTGAAATAACATCCTTATAACGAAATCTTATTATTTGAAATTAAATAATTTATGTTAAAAATAAACCTGAGTAATTATTTAAACTTTTCTTATTTTTCTTATACTTATTACTTGGAATCTGGAAACATTGAAATAACATCCTTATAATGAAATTTTATTATTTTGAAATTAGTTAATGTAAAAAATTTGAGTAATTATTTAAACATTTCTTATTTTTCTTATACTTATTACTTGAAATATGCAAACATTTAAATAACATCTTTATAAAGAAATCTCATTATTTTGAAATTAATTAATTAATGTAAAAAATAAACCTGAGTAATTGCTTAAACTTTTCTTATTTTTCTTATACTTATCACTTGAAATATGCAAACACTGAAATTTAATATCCTTATAATGAAATCGCATTATTTTGAAATTAATTAATTAATGTAAAAAATAAACCTGAGTAATTATTTAAACTTTTCTAATTTTTCTCATACTTATTACTTTCAATATGCAAACATTGAAATTATATCCTTATAATGAAATCTCATTATTTTGAAACTAATTAATTAATGTAAAAAATAAACCTGAGTAATTATTTAAACTTTTATTATTTTTCTTTATACAAACATTGAAATAATATCCTTATAATGAAATCTCATTTAAAATAATAAATAAATAAAATAGAAAATAATATAATAAAATAGAAATAAAATAAAAATAAATATAAAGGAATGGAATTTAGAATTTCTTTCATATTTTGACTATGCTATGAAGCACATTATACGATTTATACAGCAATGTTTCAGGGGAACGTTAGTATTAAACTAGAAAAGTGTGTTATTTTAAGTTTAATTTCAAATATTGTAAAAGATTATGAACATAATTATGAAAAACTGTGACTTGACAAAACTTAAACTTAACGTAACATTAAGCCTAAACCTTGTGTCTTACAGTCACAAAGATAGTAATCGAGTGTTAATTCTCTCATCTTTATTTCAAGTGAATCCATCAAAATACCTAAACATTTTTACCAAATATTGTTTCACTAAACAAGAAAAAAACTCCGAATTCTTTATCTTCTAATATTTGAACTGTAGTAAGAGAATAAATATTTCTATGTTCATCCATCTATGTATGAGAGCATAGAAAGTGAAATTTTATATTCGCTTCTATTTGATGTTTGCAGGAAAAATGTAAAAATTGTTCCATTTTAGATTTCTTGTATTTGATTATAATATTTCGCAACGGCGAAGATTTTCAGTTTGAAATTCTGTTGACTGAAGGTGTAAGCGTTTCTACTTCATACAAGAAGAAAGAAATGTGACGTTTAGTCCACCGTGATTGTCAAAATGTACTTGCAATATTTCTTAGGAAGATTTATTTATTTGTTTATTTCATTATAATAATTCTATGGCTTCATTTTTTAGTGTATGTCATTCACACGAATAAAAATGATAAAGATCAATGTTTTTTAGGTTCTTTGATTTTAAACGTAATGTTTATCCTTGTGATTTCTTCGATTTAAAATGAATTAACAATTATTTTGAAATTAATTAATCGATGTAAAAAATAAATCTAATTATTTAAATTTTTCTTATTTTTATTATGCTTATTAATTGAAATACGCAAATATTGAAATAATATCCTTATAATGAAATCTCATTTAAAATGAAAAATTAAATAAATTATAATAAAATAAACTATAAAAAAATAAAATGCAAATAAATATAAAGGAATGAAGTTTAGAATTTCTTTCAGGTTTTGGCTGTGCTTTGAAGAACCTCATACAGTAGAATTAAATGTCTTTGCAGTTAATTGCTTAATGCCCAAGTGTTTCATAGCTTTACTGACATTATCTGGGAGCACGGCAGTGCGTCCGCCAAGTTCGCACAAGCCGTAAGCTACCTTTTCCTGAACCATTTCGGCATACTTTTCACCCCCTCCTAACGTCGTTTTAGGGAGAGATATAGAATTTTTTCTTTTATACACATTCTCGTATGGTCAAACTGAACAAAGGTTCCCCGATTTCATGTTTCTATATTTAGTAGTTTTCGAAATATTAAATTCCGAAAAAGCGCTTTTTTGTCACTGACTCACTTCGCATCATCAAATAACTAAGCTACTTCTAAAAGTCGTAGAGTCATGAAATTTCACAAGTAAGTCGGCACAATTAATCAGAAAAATCTGAAAACACAGAATTTCCGTCTCTAAACCCTTCATACAGGGGGTGTTCATTTGGCTGTAAACAGTTCCTACGCATTCAATTGTGCCAATGTTGGTCGCCAAAACTCGATTACAGAGCTTTGAAGGCGGTCACGTGATTTCAAGCAGAATAACATTTTATACATATGCTTTTCCAAAGATGTTTGTTAAATAGAAAAAATGAATATACCTAAAAATTTTAATCAGTATAGGTTATGATATATTTACGATATTAAAACAATAAAACATTTAACAAAATATAACCGCAATTCGGTACGATTCCGATATAGTAGACTTGGCGAAATACAAAAAATAGCCTTGACGAGAAAAGAAATTTGATAATAACGTATTTTCTGGCAACCTATTTACTGTGTCATATACACAAGCAATTTTTTCAATATGTATACAATTTATTTAATGTAAGGAACCCGTTTATTTATTTTTATATACCAACATAAATAATCTGTATATAAAAAATATTTTATACATGTATAAATAAAATGTTTATATGTATATAAATACATATAAATAACATAAAAGTTCATCAGGTTTGTTTTCGTAGTTGTTTATATCATTTGGCAACATATCTCAGTTTCTGAAGTCCGAATTGCGCCAAGATTTTTAAAAAATGTCAAGGTCCCTATAGTGGAAAAATATCCTAATTCCATATGAAAGTTTAAAAATCTTCTTTTAATTAAATGAAATGTGTAACTAATAAACTATCTTTAACGATGTGCGACAGATGCGGCGTCCGTAGTCCGCTGCTACTGTTATTATATTGTATTATTAGCCTACTTACTGTTAATTTATTGTTAATTTTAAATCTGTAAAAGAAAGATTATAGTTATAGATAAGATATATTGGTCGCCAAAATCCGATTACAGAAAATTAGCCTGAGTTATAAAGGTGTTAATTGATTTCAAGCTGAATGAATTTTTATATGCTTTTACAAAAATCTTAATAAGGCAAATTTTTCAGTTTATCTGTCCATCTTTCTACCTTTTACTTACTTAAAACAAATTTTATTAAAGACCGGGAGGCGTCTGCACAGATCAACACCTCATCAAGTTGACGGCTGAAATTTTAGGATTAGTTAAATATCGATTAGCGTATTGAAATGTAACTGGTCTGCCAAGTGATATCTTTGTGGAAACCACCTACAGACCCGATTTTACGTGTTAATTGGTGGATTTTCCATTGTGCTTTCCTGCACCTATTCCTCCATGTTTCAAAACTTTTGGATGCAGGAAAATACAATAGTAAACCTATCAGTTAACCACTAAAATTAGGTCTTCAGGTGGTTTCTACCAAGTTATGACTTAACAGACCAGTTGCATTCTAATATGCTAATCTAGTTTTAACTAATCCTAAAATTTCAGCTGTAATCTCAATGAGGTGATGGTGTGTACAGACGTCTATTATAAATGTCGGTATTCTAATCTCAATAGCACTCTGGTCAATCTGGCAATTATCCCTACAATTTTTAAAACACTATTCCTTTAAGTGCGTTTTAGTGATGTTAATGAACTTATGCATATGCATCATACGTATTATACGTATGCATATAATACGTAATACATTTGCATCATACATATTATAGGTATGCGTATAATACATAATACATATGCATCATTATGACGTCAGAATAAACAAAATATTTTTTGGTCGCCAAATTTGAGAATTGACATGATATATTACCAAATTTGGCGAAACTTTGCTAAATGTCACCAAGCTTGGCGAATATTTGACGCTAGTGGCTATTTTTCAATGAGTTAATTATTAATGCGAGCCATCTATTTTTATTTTTCCGCATATCACCTGAATAGTTAAATGATATAACATACTAATATTTCCAAAGTGCTAATAGTTTCGTCACTGCCCAAAACCTCTGCTATTGTTATTATATTGTACTGTTATTATAATTACTGTGACTATGTTGTTAACCTTTACACCGCTAAAACTTCTGTATTACATAAAGAGAATTTACGGAAACTATTAAAGCATTGAAACTGCCAGTTCTCCTTATGATTATTATAATTCTATAATATGTAACCTGTTAACTAGGACTTCCCTCAGAGGGATTAGTCTGAGCGATATTGCTGTGAACATAGATTTAATAATAACATGTGGAAGCAAAGAAAATGTGATGTTATCTTTAATTGTCCATATACTGCGATAAATTGAAATGATGAAAATAAACGAATCGTAAAATTACAAAATCTTATATATAAATTCGTATACACTGTTTAAAAAAATGGGAAATCAAACCATTCAAGACAGCCATGCATGGATATAAAATTGAAAGTAAGCAATATATTAAAAGTAAAATAGAAAATGAAACACTAAATTACTTATATCGAAATTTTAACTGTATAAAATGATGTCATGAGCATAATCAGATGCTCCGCACCAATTTGAGTAACTTTAAATGACAAATATATGATGTTTAAAAAGAATGGACTATACTTTATATGGTATGTTCTCTCCCGGAATAGTTAATATCTGTTTTCCACCGATGCAATGAGGTTATCGATAACATTTAAGGAATTCTCTCCTCAAAATCTGATATTGTATCAAAGTACCGAATACATCAGCAGTGGCATGCAATGCTTCGTTAGAGTGTGCTTTAGATATGCTCGATCGGATTTAAATGATGAGTGTATGCTGGCCACTACATACGCTGTATTGTTTTGTTTTCAAACATATTCTGCACAAGTTGAGCTGTATTTAGCATGTATTAAATAAAAGAAATGGGCAATGATTACAACATAAAGTATGACACAAGATCTGAATATATCGTCTGCATAACTTTTGAGCTGTCAAAGTTTCATTTGAAGTAATTTACAAATCCATACATATTTATTCAGCAAATCATGCAAGCTAACATACGCCAATATGAACCCGATTATGAAATTTCACCAGAATAAGTTAATATATAAAAAATCTACTAATGATAATTGAGAATATGACCTTATGATAAAATGTCTAGAAAAATGAATCGGATAAAAAATTCATATCACATTTAAAACGGCCCTTCCCTCTGTTAGAGGCTTTGGCAAAAGAGAGAAAAGCCTAGAGAAGGAACACTTTAACAAGTACTTTCGGGCAACCTACTCACTGTTTCATACAGGTCTTTATTCAATATTTACAAAATATATTTAATGCTAGGTGGGTATCTATCAGTTTTGTTGCATTTAAATTGCATGTTTTGCGGAGGAAATGCAGCATTATGAAATATTTAATGTTGCTGTACCTAATAATTCCAAATTAATGGTAATTGAGATCACTTTTCGTTAATTTCATCTTTTTAAATTTTTAATTTTTTAGAAACCATTCATAGAGACAATTGTATATTTTAAAACTAACCCGAAGCAAAATTTCAAGATTTTGGGCTCAGGAGTAACACAGAAATAGAAAATTTTCGAAAGTTTTTTGTTTCTGCACTGTTTTATATAGCGACATTTTTAGAAATTGTTCTATTGCGAGAATTTACGTCATGATAAATACAGCCATGTCAATTTTCATTTTTATATTCCTAACAATTCCATGCACTTCGTTACTTAGATCATCTTTAGATCTTTTTCCGCTTTGTTTAGTCTTTCGATTTTTTAGAATTCGTTCTACAACGAGCATTTACATCTTATTAATTACTACCATGACAAAGTTCTAGTTTCTAACCCCAACAATATCCCAAAAGTTTCAGTATTCCAAATAAATCATAGTTTAGAACCTTTCTAGAAATTTTTATGTTTATCCGTCAAATTGGACCTTTTAGAGAGCGTCCATTACGAGTATTTACATCTTAAAAGTAACTACCGCATCAAATTTAAAGTTTCTAACTCAATCAATATCGCAGAAATCGCAATTTCAGAACTTTTTTGTTCCTGCAGCAATGTGGGTTCTTGCACTGACATAAAATAGTCTTTTTTTCGGAGCAGAGATGGCCACCAACATTTTTTTAAGTTGGCTATGTAATTTCAGAAATAACACCTCACAAACATACAAGCATTAATAATATTATACACTTCATAATATTTTAACGCTTTATAATATTAGCATTAGATGTACAGATACAAAAGCCATTTATCTCTTACAAACTAAAGTACCCGGCGTTGCCCATAATTTGAAGGATGTTTGTTCTGAAAAATGAATTTCAAAATTTAACATACAACACAAAACAAACATTAAAAAAAGCAGTCGAAATGTTGTATGAATGAATCATATGAAAACGCTACATAAAAATGTATAAATGTATATAACAGACACAAAAGAATACAGCTATAAATGAACTTATTTCAATTTATAATTGGAGCAATAATGTTAAAATACGCCAATATTTCCATAGTCGGGTTTTTATCAAGCTTTAATACATTTTTCACACTCATTTGACGTTATACTATATCCACCACGTCCTTTATATTTCCAATATGACATAATATTTTCCTATTTCACGTGGAAACTTTAAAATAGAAAAGTTATGAAGTTATATTCACTTTCATTTAAATTCGTCAAACTATTTATTTCATTTTCATTTTTCACGTGAATATCTTGCAATAGAAAAGTTATGACGTAATATTCACCTTTTTTAAAAATCGGCAAAATATTTATTTCATTTTCATTTTTCACGTGGAAATCATGCAGTAGATAATTAATTGCTGTAGTAATAATTTTATTGTTTTTTTAATTGTTGGCAACTGCTATAACGAAAAATGTTTAAATTTGATAAGAAATTGCTGTTAAATTGGTGGTTTTTATTAATTAAAAATTAACTATAAATTATTTCGTTTCCGGATTACTTTAGTTGCCTCGGCCATGTTTTAATACACATGTACGTATCTTTTCACAATTTTGGCTTCCAAATTGTGGATTTTTATAGAATTACAAACAGACAGATAGACAAGTTTTCATTTTTATATATCTCTCTATTCTAAAAAAAGTAACTAACACTGTCACCGCCGCCGCCGCCGGTTTTGAATCTTTTGTGACCGGAGGATTTTCTTCGTTAATATTAAGAAAACTATTGTATACAAAAATATGAAAATTAGTGGTATTATAGCGAAATGTTTGATCAACACGCTGATGCATACAGTTTTCAAATCGAAGAATTATTTTAAGAGATATTTAATGCTAAAGTTGGACAAAATCGTTCCATTAAAAAGTTTTATAGGAGCAAAAACTATACATGGGAATTTAATCATTTTTAGATCATTTTATTCAATAGAAGATCCCGGTGTGCCGATTTCATTAATGGTTTTAATTTGACTCATTTTTTGAGGTTTTATTTCTATTTTAAATTCAAATATTCAGCATTTCGACAGATATTTTTTACATATTTTAGAAAATGGTATTAATTTAAACTGTTGCCAACTGTATAAACAGCGCGAACAATAATGATTGCTTCAAATAAAAAAAATATTTACACGTTACTATTATAAACAGAAAAAAAACCTTCAAATTATAATTAAACAATTAGGTATAAAAAGTTGGCACTTATTGGAAATTACGCCGTAAAAACTATTTTTACATGTGAATTTTAAAAGAGAAAGGATATTGTAAAATAAATTCATTAACATGCGTTAGAAATCTGAAATAGAAGAAATTACGTCACACTACACTTATTATGCAAAATGAACAAAAAATAGTATTTCAAAACAGTTTAAATTTTAAAATTGCGCGAGACAAAAGATTAGAGGTTAAATATTAGATTTTTTCAAAATTTTATTATTTGTCGTTTGATGTGAGGTGTTCAGCTATAAGTATGCAAAATGTCATGTCTCCAACTTAATTAAAGGCTGAGTTAGAAAAATTGTTTAAAATACACAAGTTAGAGCCCAGAGCGTTAAATATTAGACTTTTTTAAAATTTTATTATTTGTCGTTTGATGAGAGGTGTTCAGCTATAAGTATGCAAAATTTCATGTCTCCAACTTAATTAGGGGCTGAGTTAGAAAAATTGCTTAAAATACAGAAATTAGAGACCGGAGTGTTACATATGACTTTTTCAAAACTTTATGATTTATCGTGTTATCGCAAGTGTTCAGCTATAAGTATGCAAACTTTCAAGTCTCCAACTTAGTTAGGGATGAGTTAGAAAAATTGCTTAAAATACTCAAGTTAGAGCCCAGAGGGTTAAATATTAGACCTTTTTGAAAATTTTATTATTTGTCGTTTGATGTGAGATATTCAGCTATAAGTATGCAAACTTTCATGTCTCCAAATTATTTAGGGGCCGAGTTAGAAAAATTGCTTAAAATACACAAGTTAGAGCACAGAGGGTTAAATATTAGACCTTTTTCAAAATTTTATTATCTGTCGTTCTATGTGAGGTGTTCAGCTATAAGTATGTAAAATTTCATGTCTTCAACTTAATTAGGGGCTGAGTTGGAAAAATTACTTAAAATACACAAGTTAGACCCCGGAGGGTTAAATATTAGACTTTTTCAAAATTTTATGATGTATCGTGTTATCGCAAGTGTTCAGCTATAAGTATGCAAAATTTCATGTCTCCAACTTAATTAGAGGCTGAATTAGAAAAATTGCTTAAAATACAGAAGTTAGAGACTGGAGGGTTAAATATGACTTTTCCAAAATTTTATGATTTATCGGGTTATCGCAAGTATTCAGCTATAAGTATGCAAAATTTTATGTCTCCAACTTAATTAGGGGCTGAGTTAGAAAAATTGTTCAAAATACACAAGTTAGAGGCCAGAGGGTTAAATATTAGACCTTTTTGAAAATTTTATTATTTGTCGTTTGATGTGAGATATTCAGCTATAAGTATGCAAAATTTCATGTCTCCAACTTAATTAGGGGCTGAGTTAGAAAAATTGTTTAAAATACACAAGTTAGAGCCCAGAGGGTTAAATATTAGACTTTTTCAAAATTTTATTATTTGATGTGTGGTGTTCAGCTATAAGTATGCAAATTTTCAAGTCACCGATATATATAGTTTCTGAGAACGGGCTCTGTGACAGACGGACAGACAGACAGACAGAAAAAGGAGTGAGACAGGTAGGGTTTCGTTAGATGAACGAAACTCTAGAAACATGCTGCGGATGACTATAGCAACATCCTAAAATTACATTACCATCAGCGATCTACCAATCCCGAATTTAGTTTATATTCGTTTCGTATATTCTTATTCTTTTGTGCGGCCCTGTCAAATAACTATCAATAATATATACAGTAAAACCTCTGAATAGCGGACACCTCGAGAATGCAGAATTTGTCCTCTATTTGGAGGAGTCCGCTACTGAGAGTAAAACATGTACAGTTATTTAAGTGTTGGTTACCGAAAAAATGTCTGCTAAATAGAGGTATCCGCTAATCCGGTGTGTCCGTTATGGAGGTTTTACCAGTAAAACCTCTGAATAGCAAACACCTCGGCGGGCAGAATTTGTCCTCTATTTGGAGGTGTCCGCTACTGAGAGTAAAAAATGTACAGTTGTTTAAGGGTTGGTAATCAAAAAATGCCCGCTAAATAGAGGTGTCCACTAATCGGGTGTGTCCGTTATGGAGGTTTTACTGCATAATAATATCATCCTTTATAAGAAAATTGCATGCTGTATGATAGACAGACAGACATCCAGAGAAAGATAACCTGCCGGAGCAATAAACACTCATGTCTTTTGTTTTAATCATCCACAATTGTATGTCATACAATCGCCCAGATTTTATACAACAGGCTAAAAACGGTCACCGTGGTACGGAGTACTGTATTATTATTTGTTTGCCCACCAAAACTGGTTGCCACGGGTTGTTGCAAGGTTTGTGATCACGTGGTTGAAATTGATCTATTCAATATTACTGCTATTATTAGCTCCATGTGTTCAAACCAGTTGTCTACGAAAACATCCACCGGTGAAAGTGACGCACACCAAATTTCATGTGACGTATGCAGATAAATTGTGCTTTTTTAACAGTTTTTTTAATATAATTTTTAAACGGTTTGGAACTTATTTTTCACAGTAGGTGCATTCAGTAGGTGGCCCTCATAGGTACCTTCTGGTGCAATCAGAAACGAAATCCGACAAATATTTTTTGAGTTATGCTTGACGAAAGGTTTTTATTAGGCTTTTTCTTTAGTAGGACATGGCGTTAATATCCATCGTAGCTGTAATGTGTCCGGACAATAATATTTCGCTGAGTATTAGCCTTCGCTTCGCTCAGACAATTAATATGTACGTTAGAATGAATCTTCTATAATCCGGTTCCTTGCATTTTAGTTTTCGGGTTTCGAGTAAAATTAGCTAAAATCTTAAAACCATGGCACATTGACTAATTCTTCAACACGATCAGATGAGAAGAATGATAGATTTTCAAATGGATCATGGCAGTGAGCCGGTAGACCTTCTATTCTTCCGTAATCGAGTCTATTGAAAAGTTTAACGTGAAACAAAAAGATATTAGCATCAATATGGTTTAATGCAAATAGAGATATTGTCAAAGGATTTCATAAGAACCATTTCACTTGTACCCAGTCGTATCAGTTAAAATACAACAATTGACAGTGAGCCCAATTAGAAAAGATTACTTAATAGGATTAAAAATTTCCGCATTAGAGAACGAATCGTAACTGCTAAGGAAGCATGCATAAGTGAATTAAGAGATATTTGTCACGAAAGATGAAATACATAACAACACAAAATATATGATGTGCTTCCATGATCGTAAAGAGTTCTTGATTTCTCTATCAAAATTTTCCGAATTGGCGAAAGAATGGGCAAGTAAATTAAATTATGAATCACAGTAACATGATGCAACGTTTAACATGGAAGTAATACGGTAAATACTGCTTTCTAGAGGCGCCTAGTACTTTAATATAAAAAGAAATAAAGTATAAATTTGTAAAGCTTAATAAAATAAATTTAGGTATTTTTATGTTAGCCGGGCGCAAGTGGCAAATCGCCAAATACTGTTCCCAACTCCATTGTTTTGTTCATATTGCATTCATTTCATTTAAAGATATATACTTTTCAGACATCTCATCTAAAATAGATGTATTTCCCTCATTTTATTTAATAGAATATTTAACATAGAAATAAATAAATAAATAAATAAATAAGAAATAATAACATAAACAAAATATTTTATTTGAAAATCAAAGCATTGTTTCTAATTTACACATGTGAAAAATGAAAACTGCTATTGGCGAAAAAAAAAACGCTAATGAGGAGATTTTCTCCCGGCTAACATAAAAGTACCGAAATTTAAGTTTTTTCATGTTAATATAGTTTAGAATAACAAACTTGAAAAAACATACAAAAAGTAGTGATATCCCAACAAAAAGTTTTCGGTAAAAAAAAAAGCGCCAAGTTCTCCTTAATGTTTCGGCCAGAAAAAGTAGTGAAATCTGATGTTCGCACAAGTTAAAAGCCAAACATCCCAAATCTTTCATTGAAAATGGCTTCCTGCGACTTGGCCGTTAATGCCTTCGTGAGAGTTTTTCAAATTTTAAAATATGTACAAATGAGCTACATGCCAACTACATTTTTTGATTATTTTAGGCAATTTGTGACACAGAATACAGAAATAAAATACACATTTGAAAAAAGCATTTAAACAACTTCAGTCTATTTAAATGCTTAGAAGTTAAAAATAACAAAATACTTGTATTCAGGAGATAATTTCCCTAATTGCTAAAACATAATTAATATTAACTTTTAACAGTTTATAAATCGAATACCTCTTAATGTTTGCAAAAAAACTATAATAAATGTTCAAACGAAAAAAATCTCTTTCGTCAATACACAAGATTTCAATATTATACAATAAAATATAATGTAACATATTGTGAGATATGAAGTAAGTAAATTTTGTTTTATTTCTTGGGTTTTACGTTAATGACTTTAGCTTTTGACCGTACAAAATGGCAATTAAACCGCAAGTGGACTAAATGATCAGTAATCAAATCTAATGTTTGTTGAAACTGAATGGTAGTTATCAGAAATCTTTTACTTATAATGTCTTTATGTGAATTTGCCTCTTTGCATTCTAATATTACTTTTAATATTTAAATAACTCATAAATGCGTAATTTCCAATCATTAATTTTGAAATGCTGTAGAAGGCATTAACGGCCAAGTCGCAGGAAGCCATTTTCAATGAAAGATTTGGGATGTTTGGCTTTTAACTTGTGCGAACATCAGATTTCACTACTTTTTCTGGCCGAAACATTAAGGAGAACTTGGCGCTTTTTTTTTTACCGAAAACTTTTTGTTGGGATATTTACATTTTCATTTAAAACTTTTGTTGAAAAGTTTAAATGCGTAAAGGGACAGTCGACTTCGACAGTCAAAGTCGACTAAAAAATCGATCTTTTTTGAAGAAATTTGAAACTAGGTGCTCAAATTTATCTGATGCAAAAGGAATTTTCCAAATCTGACGCTTTTTCGCAGAGATATAAGCACTTGTAAAAACTCTATACATTTATAATTTTTTTTTAAAACTTAAAAGGCTGTTTCCTCAAAATTGAAAATTTCGCACAGTGTAAGTATTTGAAACGATCCATATGCAGACCCAATTATCAGATTCTTTTGAAAGTTATACCGTATATCGTATATACAATAATAGATAAATGTTAGTATAAACAGCTGCATTTCAGGGATATTTTAGTGTTGAAATTTATGTGCATATGGAAATATATAGCTAATATTTTAGAAAAAATAAGGCATATTTATGAAAAATATTGTTTTTCTGCTTATTCATTCAGCGAACTTTTACAATTCATGCCAACTTCCATTATAATACATGAAAAGTATCTCATAAGTAATTATTGTTATATTTTATGCAAAAGAAATGAGCATGGGAGATTTTAAAATATGGCAATTATTCGTTATTTTAAATATTTAAAAATTGAATAATTTAAAAACTTTTCGTTATTTTAACACCAAATTTTGAATATAACTATTTGAGCCTATCTTTAATAAGTTTGTGTACTTTCAAATGAATCCATTGAAGACTGAAGGATTTGGTTTTCAATGTCTCTGTTCCTTGTCCCCTTAAACCCATATATTCGTTATACTGAAGGATTAAAAACTATATTTTGTTTCTATAACGCGAAAAACTGTAGCCAATTGCATAAGAGCTTTATTTTGTTGATACAGTTACTATTCTGTCACAGCCATTTTACTCGTAAACTATGCAACGTGGAAAGTTCAAATTGGCTGAAGTAATAAAGACTATTGACCCACATATTTATAGATTATTAACCATTCACAAATACATTTAGGGAAAATGTATAGAGGCTAATTAAGTTGCTTAAAAAAAAAAAATCTTTTCTTTGTACACTGTATGGCCTTTAATGACCGCCAACTTTCAATTTTAGACATTTTGTCGAATATTTAGAAATAAACTTGACAGATTCTTCTGGAATTTCAGGATTAAAAAGAACAGGTATGACCTCATATTTAGCAATGTCGATTTGATAAGGGGGGCAATTAGAGGGCCAACAAAATATCAAAGAAAAAAAATATTACTTTCGATCCCCTTGTAAAATAAAATGCACGAAATGATCTATCGCTACCGAATATAAATAAACAGGCATATTGTGCAATATGTGTATTCTTTTGTGTAAGAATAGCACGTATATTAATAGAGATATAGCGATTTCTCTCTATTCTAAGAAAAAGTAACTAACGCCGTCATCGCCGCCGGTTTTGAATTTTTTGTGACAGGAGGTCTTTCTTCGTTAATATTAAGAAAAATATTGCATACAAAAATATGAAAATGGGCAGTATTATCCAGAAATGTTTGATAAACACGCTGATGCAGATAGTTTTCAAATCGAAGAATTATTTTAAGAGGTATTTAATGCTGTTGGACAAAATCGTTCCAGTAAAAAAGTTTTATAGGAGCAAAAACTACACATGGGAATTTATTCATTTTTAGATCATTTTATACCTTAGAATTTTCCGGTGTGCAGACTGCAATTATTTTTTTTATTTTACTCATTTTTTGATGTTTCATTTCTGTTTTAAATTCAAATTTTGAGCATTTCGAGATATATTTTTTACATATTTTAGAAAATGGTATTAATTTAAACTGTTGCCAACTGTATAAACAGCGTAAACATTGTTTGCTTTAAATTAAAAAAATATTTACACGTGACTATTATAAACAGAAAAAAACCTCTTCAAACTAAAATTAAATAATTACGTATAAAAGTAGGAACTTATTGAGAATTACGTCATAAAAACTATATTTACACGTGAATTTTAAAAGAGAAAGGATGTTGTAAAATAATAAAGTCATTAACATGCGTTAGAAGTCTTTAATAGGAGAAATTACGTCACATTTACGTCACATTGCACTTATTACGTAAAAGGAACAAAAAATTATATTGCAAAACAGTTTAAATTTAAAAATTGCGTGAGACATTTATTTGATATTTTGAGATGATCTTTTCAACTGTTTCAGCTGAAATAATATTTCATTTCTAACAAAAGTATTTTCACGTGAATATTAAAAGAGAAAGAAAAGTTTGGTGAAAATTACGTCAGATTAAAAGCGATACATTTAAAATGTCTTATTTAAAAGAACTTTCTTTTCGCTTTGTTAAAAAATACCGGGAGACAAAGACTATGTTTACTTAATTAATTTTACATTAGCTTATTTTGAAAATTTTAACTGATTTTATTTAATCAAAGACGAAAACAGTCATTGTATCTTTTAACAGCAGCTGATTTGGCCTTAAAATTCCCCAATAAAAGAGAAATGAATAGAAACACGTTTATAGGGAGATCGCCACTGTTTT
Organism: Maratus speciosus; assembly: GCA_963932465.1. Classification (NCBI taxonomy): domain Eukaryota; kingdom Metazoa; phylum Arthropoda; class Arachnida; order Araneae; family Salticidae; genus Maratus; species Maratus speciosus. The sequence continues at coordinate 407,992,810 of OZ010793.1, read as the reverse complement.
TTAAATTATAATCCAGTCTTTCGAAACCTTTTTAAAGCCGATCAAATTAGCGCACTTTTAGAGTCTACGGTGTCTGAACGGGGATTTATGTGCAGCCCTTAGCGAGCGTAGCTCGTAGGGGCCGAACCTCCTAGTATTTAAAAAAAAAATTAAAAAAATCTTGCATGTTTTTTGCTTATAACATGCAGGGTTTTCAACCAAATTTAACGCCGGTTTCAGAAAAATTGACAAAATATAGTAGAAACAATATAACGCAATTGGAATATAAATATATTAAATATTTTAGGAAATATGAGCAGTTGTATGAAATAATTTTTATCTGCGCATGCGCGAACTATAACAAGAATTATTTTACATAATTTAATAGTCAACTCTATGGAGTAACTCATTGAAAAAAATCTAGTCAAATATCGTAAAAATTATAAAAGATATCGGCGTTAGGGTGAGCAAATTTTTAGCTGTTCTCTAAAAGCAACTGAATGATAAGGAATTTTCCACAAACTGTCATTTTGAATTTAAAATTTTTTAAATTTTTCATTTTTTATTGATGTTTTAGTTCTTCTTGGATAACCACCAGAACGAGCCTGTACTATGATCAAAAGAAGTATCAAAATCGAAGCATTTTTTTCAAATCTACTCGTTGATAGTCACTAAATACTAACTTTTTTCTGAAAGTCAGTTAATAAAAAATGACACTTTGTGTAAAATCCCTTATCATTCAGCTGCTTTTAGAGAACAGCGAAAAATTTGCTCACTCTAACGCCGATATCTTCCTGAATTTTTACGATATTTGACTAGATTTTTTAAAATAAGTTACTCCATAGAGTTGGCTATTAAATTGTGTAAACTGATCCTTGTTATCTTTCGCGCATGCGCATATAAAAATTATTTCATACAACTGCTCATATTTCCTAAAATAGTTAATATATTTATATTCCAATTGCACTATATTGTTTTAACTATATTTTGCCAATTTTTCTGAAACCGGCGTTAAATTTGGTTGAAAACCCTGATGTTATAAGCAAAAAATATGCAAGAATTTTTTAATTTTCTTAAAGAAATCGCTACATTTCTCTTAATATACGTGCTATTCTTACACAAAAGAATACACATATTGCACAATGTCTGTTTATTTATATTCAGTAGCGATAGATCATTTCGTGCATTTTATTTTACAGGGTGATCCCAAGTATTTTTTCTTCGATTTTTTGTTGGCCCCCTAATTGCCTCCCTTATCAAATCGACATTGCTAAATATGAGGTCATACCTGTTCTTTTTAATCCTGAAATTCCAGAAGAATCTGTCAAATATATTTCTAAATATTCGACAAAATGTCTAAAATTGAAAGTTGACGGTCATTAATGGCCATATAGTGTATATCGTGTGGGTATCGGATGAAAGCTTTTGTAACACCGAACTCAAAAGTACTCGTACATTTTTTTTAAATTTTAGGTATTATATTTTTGGAGATATCGTCGAAAATGTAATGCAAAAATATTCCTACCCCAACCCTTCTATTTTCGAATCTGCTGAAACTAAAATTATGAAAAAATTAGGGGTAGTAGAAGTTAATTTAAGCCTTGTAGGAAAACTATAGCGATTACTCTAGGTCACATAGTTTTTGAAAAATTTTTCGGTTACACACAAATTTCGATTTGCTGGCGTTCAGGAGATGAGTTGAGAAGCGCTGGAGGTACCTACGTCGCATGAGTATAAAAGGATTTTTGATAATGATTTCCGAAAAAACATTTCGGTAATTACCCTTAGATATTAACCCTTAAAGACACGGACTATTTGGACATACATAAAGACACGGGTGGCGTACTCTGTGTTAGAGATCTGCACGGGCCGGCCCCGTAAAAAAGTATGGAAGTTTCGGAAAAAAGTTTCCGTAAAAAGTCCGTAAAAAAGTTTCGGAAAAAAGTATGGCCCGAAGCCCGAGCCCGGCCTGGCCCGCTGGCCGGTCTCGGGTCGATTTTCATTCACGGCACTCGGGCCGGGCCGGGCCTAACTTAATTTTTCCGTACAGAGCCGGGCCTGGTTTCATTCCTAGTCTTCATGGCCCAAAATTTTCAGTCCTAGTTTTGAGCCAGCCCGTATGAAAATCATCGCCTCAGCGTGGCCTGGTCCATTTAAAGGTCAGTTAAATTAAGCCTGGCCCAAAAGTTTTTGCAAAAAATGCATACGTTTTTGAATCGCCATTATTCTATATTAAACTTTATTACATTATAATATAACATATATTTATAACATTAAACTAACATTAAAATTTATTATTTTTAAAGAATAGTAGATTTCTACGCACATTAAAATATAACTAAATTAAAATACAGTAAAATGTATGAAAAGGAACCTGCCTATGACGGAACCTTGTTTTAAACTGAAAAACGTGTTGTTCCATGCAAAATTAATATACTAATAAGTAAGAAAAGAATATATAATACATTTACACTTGCTAAGAAGAGAACTCGTCTATAACGCATTTTTTTTCTCTTTTTTATGCAATTCCATCTTAGAAGATTTTACTGTATAGCATTTTTCCGATTTTTAACACTTCTAGACATGGAATATGGATTAACAGTATTAATGATAACTGAAACATTTACATACAAGAAATAGAGATTCATTAAAAAAAATAAATATCGCAGCCTGCTGCACGTCTATAAAAATAAAGATTATAAACATGAAAAAAAAAGTTAAGATAAATATTTTTGGACAGAACTCCTCCTACGAGACAAATTTTTAACCAATTCGACGAAAAAAATCAATGTTTTGTAGAAGTTCACTGGGGCCGGGCCGAGATTTTAACTTTTTCCGGGCCGGGCCGAACTTTTAATTATTTTATCGGGCCGGGCCGGGCCAATATTATTTTTTCTACGGGCCGGGCCGAACTTTTAATTTTTGCATCGGGCCGGGCCGGGCCGATTTTTTTTTCTCTATGAGTCGGGCCGGGCCCGGGCCTGGAAATGTCGGCCCGTGCAGACCTCTACTCTGTGTGTCATCGGCTTTTAAAGCTTAGGTAACAAATATTTGTGAAATGCAATGCCCAGTAGTAGTATAAAAGCAATAAACGTCAAACTGTTAAAAACAGACTAATTTAATTAGAATTAATCACATAAATACTATGGGATTCGCGACTAGTTTGCATTGAGTGGCTCTCGCCACCCGTGTCTTTAAAGGTTAATTAACCCTTAAATGCCGGGTGTTGCTTTTTGGCAACATCCCCAATTTAGGCTCTAAAATACTATTGGAATAATATTGAAGCTATAATGCCTAATGTTACCAATAAAATACATCATGAAAGTATTATTAAATCGATTTTCAACATGTTGATGGCAACACTTGTCCTGTTTAAGAATAAAGATAGATTTATTTTTTCAATTGTTGCTATTTGTTCTTTTTGTTTTGTTTAAAGGCTTGCGAAATACCCTATTTTGTTCTGCAGTGAGCAAGTAAACTTTATTTATTATTATAGTTCCTAAAATTCTTGTGTGTTTAATATTATAGAATTTTATCAAGGAAAATTATTTTTTTAATTAAAGACCAGTATTGCCGATTAGTAACAAGCTGTTTTTTAGCCATAAACCATACTTAAAACAAAATATGATTTTTTAAAGCATTTTTCCCATGATTTATTTAAAAAATGAAAGCCGAAAAACATTATTACAATGATTTTTGAAAAATCGGCATTTAAGGGTTAAAAATCTATCTAGAAAAGCACGGCACGGACCAAGGCGGTGACCGAGACTTTGCGACCTCCTTTCGAAGCTCGCTTAGCACGATGCCAAGTTTAAACTTTGAACAAGGGTTTTATTTTAGCTACTCTGTCAAGAGAAAAGATTATTACTACGCTGAATTTGGGTTTATGAAATGCCAAATGAAGTTTAAATATGCACTACTTATATGGTTAGTACCGAATTAAGTTCATCATAAACGGATTAGGATAAGATTAAACAAGTAAGAAAAAAATCATGCGTCAAGCACAGATTATGAAACACTTTCCAACACATTTAGAATAATGTAACAAAACTACACCGTTAAAAAAAAAAAAAAAATATTATGTCTAATTCAACCATATGGAAACGCATAATACAATTCAAAACACAATTTCAGCTGTTCCCAAAATTATGCGAATTTTTTCAGCAGCCCTGTATATGATATATAGATTCGAATCGATTAACTACATGCATGCCAAAATTTAGTTCACTTAAGAGATACATATAGTACTTCAGTTGAAAATTTACCTTCAGCAATTTACTCTAATAAGGAGAACGGTAAGTGAATACTTTTGTGCAGCCCTGTATTTGAGGCATACAATTTATATATAACGAGTAAGATGCAAAAATTAATTTAATTTAAAAGCGCATACCGAATTTTAAACCGTACACTCCAGCAATTTTTACTCAAAGACAGTACTGTACTGTAACGATTTCTTTTGTGTGTCCCTGTAAATGAATAAAAAATGCTATGAATGCTTTGTTTAAACGTGATCATAGCAAAATTCAGTGATTTATATCAGTTTCAATACAAATGAAATAGCATAATGTCATTAAAATACTCTGCAAACGATTTTTTCCCATATACAATAATGTAATGGAAAACTTTTGAGTGCCCCTGTAAATGAACGATTAATCCTACATATTTCATATACAATACCAAACATGCTTTGGTGACCCTAAATAACCTTTATCAATTGCATGAAAATCCGAGTATATTTACGGGAGTTAGAGCATGGACAGACGGGCAGAAGGCCAGACGGACTGACGGCCAGACGGACTGACGGACAGACGGACAAACAAACCGAATGCATAAACCCTTTTCAACTTTGTTGGAAAGTGTTAAAAAAGGGTTATACAGAACAGCAATGTTTTATACTATTTACGCTTCATATCTCTCTGAACTTTCATGGTATATCCATTTATACTTTTCTAGTATATACAGCTATACCCGACCCTACGTTGTATAGTTTTTTTACAAAGTCTTATTATTCTTTCAGCAATGACTTTTTTTTTTTTTTTTTTTGTAATAATACAGTTACTAATTCATATATTTATTGTACGGAACCCTCTGTGCGCGAGTAATACCCGCACTTTCAATTTCTATGAATAAATAAAAATAACATTTATGCGCATGCATGCAAAGCATAGTAACACAGCTCTATATACGTACTACTATGCATAATAATGTAGGAAGTTTCGGTATTTTAATACAATGTAAGGAGTATTTTTCCTTTATCTTTTAGGGTATCATTTATCTGACGAAACCCTATTCGTCTCACTCCTCTGTCTGTCTGTCACAGAGCCCGTTCTCACATACTATATATGTTGCAGACTTGAAATTTTTGATATTTATAGCTGAACACCTCACATCAAACGGCAAATCATAAAATTTTGAAAAAGTCTTATATTTACTCCTCTGGGTCTAATTTGTGTATTTTAAGCTTTTTTTTTTCTAAATAAGCCCCTAATTAAGCTGAAGACTTGAAATTTTGAATAGTTATAGTTGAATACTTGCGATTACACGACAAATCATAAAAATATTAAAAAGGTCTTATATTTAACCCCCCTGTCTCTAACTTGTGTATTTTAAGCAATTTTTCTAACCTCTACCATTTTTCACCCGGGGGGCACTTTTCCAACTTTTGCCGACACTCCTTTGACCTTTCTTTCATATATGCACCATAGCCTTACATATTTTAGTTCCACTTTTTACCGCCAGGGGCGCCTAACTATCTTGGGTGCTATGGGCTCGATCCCCTCGACTAATATATCTACGGATAGATTGTAAAACGAGTTTCGTTGGAATAGAGGTTTGTTTAGAATAGAGTGCACTCCCTGGTTGCGAAATGTGGAATTAACAGATTTTGCAAAAGGATAAAGTGTTTTGAAAGGAATATTAAACGAAACCCTCAGTGCGATCTGTGATTACACTTACCCACTTGTTTCTTATTCGTCTCACTCCTCTGTTTGTCTGTCAGAGAATTCGTTCTTCGAAACTGTATAAGTTAGAGAGTTCAAATTTTGCATAGTTATAGATCAATACCTCCTATCACATGAAAAATCACAAAACTTTGAAAAAGTCTTATATTATTTTAATTAAATGAATTAATTTAACGACATCCGATCATTTCTTCGATTTAGATTTCAAAAGAAAACCTTAATTTCAGTCATTTTCGCGTAGGCTAGATAGCTTTGTACACATTTACCTGCAATGCAAAATGTTTATGGTTCGATACTCAGAGTTGGAGTTTAATTTTTTTTAACCCGGAATAGATTTAATTATCTACTAGATTCAATTTTACAGAATTTTTGTAATTTTTTTGGTCATTTTAAGGCCAAATATTTATATTTTCGATTTTTCCCCTCAGGCGACATTTTATTATCCGATGGATTTGATTAAAAGAGATTTTTTTTTTTTTTTTTTTTTTTTTTTTGTTTTTGCCATTTTAAAAGTTTCTTCTTTTTAGCTAAAATTAAATCATGCATTTAAATATGCTTTTCAGGTATACAAACGTAAGTTGCTGCAATTGTCTGTAAAGCAGTTCTTGAATAATTTTGTTTAAAAATTAGATTATAATCATTTTAAAATTAAATTTAATAGTGCTGCAATCTAAGTTCTTATTGATAAAGGATAAAGTGTTTTTGAAAGGGAAATTAAACTTCCCTTTGTGCGAGTTTTGACACACTTACCCCTTCATATTTTAAGTTTTACAAACAATTTTCCCACTTTTTCTTTATTTTCATTGCTATACAAATTTTCAAAAAGATTATCCCTGGTATCATATATATTATTTTTGATATCAACACCCATTTTTCGATGCACACACAAAACGCAAAACGATGAATGAGGTATCATAGCAAAGGTTTTTGAACAAGCTTCTTCGACATAGTATTTTCATATTTTGTTAAAAGACGCTGTTTGATTAAAAATCACAGTTAATTAAAAATTAATGAACAAATCGGAAATTATGCATCAAACGCGATAAATGAGGTGCGTTCGTACTATAACTAGTTATATAATTATTCGTCATCTTACTGCAATAGCTGTTGCACTTTTATGCAAAAATGCGTGAATACAAAATTTACTATGATTATATACATTAAATTCAGTAATACGTAAATAATAACACTCCATCTTAAATAGGACGTAATCACCATGAAAATCTAGAATAACCTATCATGAGATATCTTTGAATCAATTATGTATGATAGGATTTAAATGAATGAAAAAAAAAAAGTTTTATTAATATCTTTTTAGGTGCGTTAGTAATTATGTAAATACGTAGCACCTGTAGTCGTCATCTGGTACGTCCGTCCGTCTGTCTGTCCGTCTGTCGCATATAACAGCGCAAAAACTACCCAACTGAATGGTTTAAAATTTAATATATAGAATCTTGGCAAAATTTTGTCGTCTCATTTCGAATTTTATGAAAATCGAATAAAAACTTTAAAAGATATTAATGAAAGTTTTCTTTGTTCTATTAAATCCTATCATACATAATTAATTCAATGATATCCCATAATAGGTAATGATTCTAGGTTGCCATGGTGATCACATCTTATTATTTCCGTATTACTGAATTTAATATATATAATCGTAAAAAATTTTGTATTCATGCATTTTTGCATTTGAGTGCAACAGCTATTGCACCAAGATCTGAATATCTATATAACTAGTTATAATACAAACGCACCTCATTTGCCACGTTTGACTTACAATTTCCGACTTGTTAAGTTTTGATTCGATTTTCATAAAATTTGAAATGACTCGACAAAATTCTGAAACGATTCTATATATTAAATTTCAAACCATTCGGTTGGGTAGTTTTTGCGCTGTTATACGAGGACAGACAGACAGACGGTCGAACCAGACGACGACTATAGGTGCTATGTATTTATATAATTACTAACACATCTAAAAACATATCAGCCAATAATCTCGCACATTTCAGTGCAAAAGCCTCGCACGGGTTCACCGTTAACATCTATTTCGGCAGAACGATTTTGCTGTCTGAAATCAAAAGATTTCTAGCATTAAAAATCAACTAATAGTATTATAGTTTCTCTCTATTCTAAAAAAAAGTAACTACCGCTGTCACCGCCGCGGCCGATTTTGAATTTTTTGTGACCGTTAATATTAAGAAACCGTTTCTTCGTTTACCGTTTCTTCGTTAATATTAAGAAAAATAATGCATACAAAAATATGAAAATCGGTGGTTTTATACGGAAATGTTTGATAAACACGCTGATGCAGACAGTTTTCAAATCGAAGAATTATTTTAAGAGATATTTAATGCTAAAGTTGGACAAAATCGTTCCACTAAAAAAGTTTTATAGCAGCAAAAACTATACATGGCAGTGTAATCATTTTTAGATCATTTTATGCGTTAGAATTTGCTGGAGTGCAGGTTGCATTATTTTTTTTATTTTGACTCATTTTTTGAGGTTTTATTTCTATTTTAAACTAGCTAACTTGCCGGCGTTGCCCGGGTACATAAAAAAACTGCACGAATCGCGAAAAACCTCTGAAAATCACAATAAGATATTGCGAAAAAATTTTAAATCGCTGCACAAATTTCGAAAAGAGAAAGAAAAATTATATATTGTGCTCGAAGATTGAAAGTTGATTCAACTTCTATCAACATCTTTCACTAATGTGGAAAATTGGTAGAAAATCGCTAAAAATACACTGAAAATCATATACAAAATACCCGAAAAATTCGAAAATTGTTATACGAAATCCGAATAAACTTTATTGAAATGAAGGTAGAAATTACTTTAGTATTATAGGTCAAAAATGGAATGTCAAAAAATTGCAGCACATCGCGAAGAAACGTAAATATCGAATTAAAAATCACCTGATGACTTAACAAACATGTGTAAAGTGTTTAATGTCAAGTAAATTTGACATTTACGATCACCCCTTATTGGCATTTAATCTTATAGTTTGGCGATATTTTTTTTGGTCTACGGGATAACCAGGTAGAACCACAAATTATTTCTGTTCGTATTTAAAGGTAGATAAATAGCTCTTCTTTATATAAATAAATAAAATAAATATTGAAAAAAAAATGCTTATATGTATATGAAAAATAAATAGTTTGCCAGTAAATATACGTAAAATTCACTTCACTCACCAAGGCCATTTCTCTAACTCACCAAAGCCCATATATCAAAAATATACCAAATACTCTTCAATCTGTTGCCTGATACTAAGTAATTACAATAATGTAAATAACTATTAGGCATAGATACGTACCGGGTTTGGCGCGATTTTTTTTCACGCCAATTTGGTGAAAACATCGTTTTTGAATACGAGTTACACATATATATTTAAATTATTTTCTATTATTTTAAAAGGAAATAGCAATAAATAATAAAAAGTTTAATTAATGTCTATAGAACAAAACAGTTTATATAGCTGTAAAAAAGAAAATAAAAGTAAATAAACAACTTATTAATAAATAAACAACAATAGCTGAGTTACCATGTCAGGCAAAATAACGCCATTTTGGAGCCCATTTTGTACCATGGAGCGTATATGACATCTGTGCCAACAAAACTTTCAATAATATAGTAAATATGTCATTTGGTGGTGGCTTGATTATCGAAGATTATAAAATATGTGTGTATATGGCACATTTTTACATTAAAATTTAAATACTTGACTACATAGTTATAATTTTAACTCCTTTTTATATAATTTACATTTGAATATAAATATTTACTCCGAAATGTTCTCCTATACTTAAAAAAAATTATTGCGACCTTCGCCTGGCTCATTTCACGCTTCTGCCTTTGTGGCTTAAAATTGCATTGTTTGGCGACCAAGGTAATAATTAATTAGCATGTAACTCACAAATAAAGCCTTTCTCCTGTAAGACATACGATGGGAAAATTACATAAAAATGATAATTAAATTTAATATAAAAATAAAGAAGGACTAAAAGACTGTTACTTAAATTTTATTTCTCCAAGTTTTTTCAGGCACATTTTTATTAACCTGGCGAAGCGAAAAATCGCCAAATAATGTATCAATTGCTTCTTTCATACTAATTATTTTTTAAGTTTTATAAACATTCCTTTCATATTTAAATTAAATATTTTCATTTTATAAATTTTATCTCGCATTAAAAAGGTTTTTGATTCGTTTTTTTAATTAAACAAATAACAGTTATTTTCTTTTAATTTGCGAGTTGTTTACATTATTTTCTAACGGATATAGCCATTTCAATTCATTTATCAACTATAATTTTCACCAAAATGACCACTGGCAACCCTTTCGTCGAAAATATCAATAAAATACAATAATCTAAGCATTGTATCATGTTACTTTTATTCACAATTTAATTTACTTGGATTCCCTTAAATATAACTAATATAATCCCTTAAGTTAATATTAGTTTTTGTTGCATTAAAATATTTCAATTTGTTCATTTTCTGTAAGCAAGTAATCCATATTGGTTTACAATGGAAGTCTATGGGAATTTGGCGAAATATTAGAGATATCGCCAAGTTGGCGTCACTTTTGGCGACTCATTTTTGTTGCCAAATTTGGCGATAAACTTGGCGGCGTTTGGCGACAGAACTGTGTCCCTCTACGGTAACCTCCTTATTAAATGCATTAAATGCTGTTCAATAATTGCATAAAAAATTCGCTAAAAATTCAAAAATCGCTGCACGAATTCCGAATAAACTTTTTTGAAAAGAGAACAAAATTTACTACATTGGGTTAAAAGAAAGAAACCATATTCTTCTCACTTATATGGAAAAATCGCCTCGGAACATAAAAAAACGCTAAAAATAGCATAAAAAATTAAATTAAAAAAAATCTAATCAAAAAATCGAAAATCGGGCTTCGAGGTGCAAAACTTCATATATAGACGTAACTTTTCCCCAAATTTTGTAGCTCTACGTGCAGTGGTCTCTTCAGAACACCGTCGACACACTCACTCACTCACACACAAACTTCTTTCTATATTATTATAGATAGATTCAAATTTTCAGCATTTCTAGAGATATTTTTTACATTATTTTAGAAAATGGTATTAATTTATACTGTTTCCAAATGTATAAACAGCGCAAACAATAATGTTTGCTTCAAATTAAAAATTTATTTACACGTGACTATTATAAACCGAAAAAATCCTTTGGAATTAGAATTAAATTATTATGTACAAAAAGCAGTAACTTATTAAAAATTACGTCATTAAAGTATACACGTGAATTTTAAAAGAGAAAGGATATTGTAAAAAAATAAATTCATTAACATGCGTTAGAAGTCTTAAATAGGAGAAATTACGTCATATTTACGTCACATTATAGTTATTACATAAAATGAACACAAAATAACATTGCAAAACAGTTTAAATTTAGAAATTGCGCTAGACATTTATTTGATATTTTGAGAGAATCTTTTCAACTATTTTTGTTAGGAAAGCGCAAATAATATTTTATTTCTAACAAAAGTAGTTTCACGTGAATATTTAAAAGAGACAGAATAGCTTGGTAAAAATTACGTCAGATTAAAAACGATTAATTTAAAATGTCTCATTTAAAAGAACTTTCTTTTGGCTTTGTTAAAAAATACCAGGAGACAAAGACTCTGTTTACTTAATTCCTTTTATATTAGCTTGTTTTGAAATGTTGTTACACGTGTCTACGTCATCAAGTTATTTTTATTTCGGCGTTTTTTTTTTTTTTTTTGTATTTTTATTAATGTTGTACTAATTTATTTGTTCTTTCGTTATTTAAAATAAAAATTATGTCAATTTGTATAATTTGGCGAGTGGTTTGGCGATTTATATAATTTTGTGAAATTGGTCGACGGGATAATCAAGTAGTACCGCAGCGGATTTGGCGTTAAAATTCCCCAATCAAAGAGAAATGAATAGAAATTCGTTTATAGGGAGATCGCCCCTGTTTTTTAAATTATAATTCAATCTTTCGAAATCTTTTTAAAGCCGATCAAATTAGCGTGCATTTAGAGTCTGCGGTGTCTGGACGGGGGTTGGCGAGCGTAGCTCGTAGGTGGCAGAGCACCCTAGTAGTATTAAGAAAATAGTAAATAGATAACGAAACGTTTTCCAATGCAAAAACTAAATAGACCTTTTGCTGTTGCAGCAGTGTTATGTTCATTATAAAATGGCAATTCGTTTTTTGCCATTATTTAATTATTTATTTTTGTTTTAACCTTAATCTATATACAATGAAACCTCCCTGTGCGACCACCTCCATGAACGACCATTTTTTTCGTGGAACGAAATTTATTTCCCATATGCTCAATACTGATTTTACCCCTATTCAGAGACCACCCCAGTTGAACTCCCTCCATGAGCGACTAATTTATTTGAAGAAAATGAAACAAATTCCGTTTTTTCCTGGTCGCTTGAAGAAGATTTTATTAGAATAATAATTCCGGAGAGCGCATTATTCATCAAACTTCTAAACTAAGTTTAGATTTTTTATTTATTCCGGTATTTTTTAACTGTTTAAACCCCTTCGCGCCTTTTTAGGTAATGGATTTAACTCAGATGACAAAGTAAGGATGACGGTCAAAAAAAAAAAACTCCCCTGCCCTATTCAATCAGGAAACTCTCAAAGGAATAGATAATTTAATGAAATCGTCATAATTTGTTCGTCCAAAAAAAAAAAAAAAAAAAATTGCATTTATTTACTGAGCTTTGAAAGGACTTGGAAATAAAAGTTATAGAAGATAAAACCGTAAAATCAAAGCAAATGTCAATGTATTCATTTTTTAAACTCTGCACTAATTAACTTATGTAATTAACTTTTGTTTTGATACTTAAAGTTTCATATATTTACCTAATGTGAAAAATATATTTTAGTAACATTAATTGCAACAAACATTATTAACAACAATTAAAATCTGGATTTAAACATGATTTCCATTAAGAGACCACCTCTCGAAGCTACCAATTTTTATTGGAACGGAAGTGGTCGCTTTAGGGAGGTTTTACTGTACATATAAAAGTCATTGTCTCTGGGTAAATGCAGACTTTACTCCTTGACTTTTCTGTCACCCACACGCGGTTTTGGTGGTTAGATAGCCCTTGGTCTCCTGCTGTTAGTAAGGTAGTTTGGCCGCAGTGGGTGGAAGTGGTGGATTACAGGGACACTCAAAATAATTCCATTATATTACGGCCTATGGGAGAAAATAGTTTGAGATAGTTTTTAATCATTATCTCCATATATAAAAGGCCCAGCCCAAACTACTGAACCTATAAGTATGAAAATTGGGGGGGTAAAGAGCACTAAGGACGGATTTTTGAAAATCCCCCCCCCCCCCCTAAAGGGGTTAAAAGGGGGATTCGAAAAATTTTAGAGCATGTGAAGATATCTCAGCAGATTTTAGTTAGGAGCGTGAAATTCCAGAAAATAAAACAACTAAAAAAATAATTAAACATGTGTTTCAGCGTTTTTAGAAATCCAACCTTAAGGGGTTAAAAGGGGGTGTTGAAACTTTTAGAACATTTGGCCATATCTCAGCAGCCGTTTTAGGTAGAAGCGGAAAATTCCAGAAAAATAAATCTACTAAAAAGTAATTGAAAACATGTTTCAGCAATTTTACAAATTCCCCACCCCAAGGGGTTTAAAAAAAAGGGGGGGGGGGGTCGAAAATTTTAGAACATTTGGCATATCTCAGCAGCCATTTGAGGTAGAAGCGTGAAATTCAAGATAACAAACATACTAAAAAAAATAGGTAAACACATTTCATCTTTGCTAGCTATATTTCATTTGATTCAAGATTCTTTTGCAGAAAACGACCAGCGAAGTCCGCTAGTACAATGTATACAAACGAAGGATATAAGTAAATTTTATGCATGTAGGTATATAGAGAAATTTGGTATGTTCCACCAATATTCTTAAACTGTCAAACTGTTTTTCATAAATAAGGTATTTATAGATTTGTGTGCACACTGAAATGTCACAACTTGTAGAACCTAATGAAAAAGTGAACATGTTGGACAATAGATGTTAAAAAATTTCTCTTCCCTCCGCGAATTACATGAAATATCTCGTCGAGGCGATTAAAAAAATGTGTTACTTATTTGAGCACAGAAAATAATAGCATTTTGACACTATCAAATGAATTTTAATCACCTGTTGACTCTGGTTATCTATACTAATCTATACTAATATTATAAAGAAGTAAAAATTGTTTGTTTGTTAGAGGTAATCTCTGGAACTACCGAACGGATTTCAAAAGTAATGGTATCAAAATGATGGTGTTGGTTCAACTTAGTACATAGGCTATATTTTATGTCGGTGTCAGTACCCCAAAGGGGGTGCAGGAGAAAAAAACGTTCTAAAAATGCGATTTTTGTGTTAGTGGAGGGCCTAGAAATATGAAATTTGGAATATTAGTTACTTATAACATATAAATGATGTCTAAAAACATTTTCTAAACAATTCGAAATTTAAAAAGGGTGAAAATGCGCAAAAAGCGTTCTAAAAAACGTTCTAAATGGTGGTTTCTACACAATCTCAGGAAATAACAAACCGATTTAAAAAATAATGGTGTCAAAATGATGGTGACAACCCTTGCTCCAACATAGGCTATATTTTATGTCGGTGCCAATAACCCAAAGGGGTTCAGGAGCAAAAAACGTTCTAAAAAGGCGATTTTTTGCGTTACTGAAGGGCCTAGAAACATGAAATTTGAAATATTAGTTACTTATTAGCAGGGCTTAATTTGCGCCGGAGCCCACCGGAGCTCAGCTCCGGTACTTCTCTTTTTTCAGCGAATATTTAGATATTGGTCGGAATTCACCGGAGCTCATAAATACAGGGCTCCGGAGCCCGTTGCAATAGCGTTTCTGAAAAACTGAAGTATAAATTACCCTTTCCTTTTCCTCCCACCTCCAAGATTTTCAAAGTACTGATGTGTGATGTAATGTGTCGCACTCGTAGGAAATGGAGATGAAACAGGCTCAATTTTTATAACAGTTGTTGGGCTTAGGCGGGCTCAAGCTCAATCTGTCTTACATTCAAAATTATATTTATTCATGAATAGAAAAAAAGAACTTTTCCCTCTTAAAAATTACATATTCCATTATAGTTAAAATTCTTATTTTACTAAAGTAAAAAAAAAAAAACCATGTTTTAAATTTTGAAAATAATGTATGAAATATTAATTTGTGGATTGGAGAGAAGGTGGGGTGGGATGGGGGGGGGGGCTACGGTTTTAGTACTGCAGAATATTAGGGCTCCGGTACTTTTTTGTTAGAAAATAAGCCCTGCTTATTAGATATAAAGCATTTCTAAGAAGAGTTTTTTAAAAATTCGAAATTTAAAAGGGGTGAAAAAACGCGAAAAGCGTTCTAAAAAACGTTCTAAATGGTGGTTTCTACGCAATCTCAGGAAATACCAAACCGATTTAAAAAAAAATGGTGTAAAAATGATGGTGACAACCCTTTCTCCAACATAGGCTATATTTTATATCGGTGCCATACCCCAAAGGGATGCAGGAGCAAAAAACGTTCTAAAAAGGCGATTTTTTGCGTTACTGAGTGGCCTAGAAATATGAAATTTGAAATATTAGTTACTTATTAGATATAAAGAATTTCTAAGAACAGTTCTTAAACCATTGGAAATTTAAAAGGGGTGAAAATACGCAAAAAGCGTTCTAAAAAACGTTCTAAATGGTTGTTTCTACACAATCTCAGGAAATACCAAACCGATTTAAAAAATAATGGTTGTAAATTGATGGTGATAACCCTTGCTCTAACACAGGCTATGTTTTATGTCGGTGCACTTTCCCAAAGGGGATGCAGGAGCAAAAAACGTTCTAAAAATTATTTTTGCGTTACTGAAGGGCTTAGAAATATGAAATTTGAAATATAAGTTACTTATTAGATATAATATTAGTATAGATAAAGGAGAAGAGTTCTTAAAGAAGAACAGTTCTTAAACAATTCGAAATTTAAAAGGGGTGATAATGAGCGAAGTGGGTTCTAAAAAACATTCTAAATGGCGATTTCAACTCAATTTTGGGAAGTATCATTCGATTTCAAAAATAATGGTTGTAAATTGATGGTGACAGACCTTGCTCTAACATAGGCTCTGTTTTATGTTTGTATCACTACCACCTGGGGGTTGCAGGAGAAAAAAAAACGTTCTAAATTGCAGTTTTTTGTGTTATGGAAGGGCCTAGAATTAAGAAATTTGGAATGGTAGTTACTTATAAGATATCAATTATCTCTAAGAACATTTCCTAAAAAAATTTAAAAGGGGTGAAAATGCGCGAAAAGCGTTGTAAAAAACTCTCTAAATTGCGATTTCTATGCAATCTCAGGAAGCACTGAACCGATTTCAAATATAATGGTGTACAAATGGTGACAGATCTTGCTCCAAGATAGGCTATATTTTATGTCTGTTTCCACTACCCCAGAGGAGATGCATGAGCAAAACACTTTCTAAAAATGCGATTTTTGAATAATGGAAGGACCTAGATTCATGGAATTTTGCATGGTATACATTTATTGGACATAAATTATCTCTAAGAACCTTTCTTTGAAAATTTGAAATTTAAAAAGGGGTGAAAATTCGCGAATAGCGGTCTAAAAACGTTCTAAATTGCGATTTCTACTCAGTCTCAGGAAATACCAAACTTACTTCAAAAGTAATGGTTGCAAATTGATAGTGACAGTCCCTGCTCCAACATAGGCTATATTTTATGTTGCTGTCACTACCATCTGGGGGTTGCAAGAGCAAAACATGTTCTAATTTGCGTTTTTTACACAACTGAGCGGTCTAACATTTTGAAATATGGCATGGTATTTACTTACAAGATGCAGCTGCTTTCTAAGAACAGTCTGAAGAAAATTCCAAATCTAAAAGGATGAAGTGAGCGAAAAGCGGTCTAAAAACGTTCTAAATTACGATTTTTATACAATCTTATCAAATATCAAACCGAGTTAAAAAAAATAATGGGGACAAATTGTTGGTGATGGAACCTGCTCAAACATAAGCTATATTTTATGTCTCTGCCACTACCACCAGAGGGTTGCAGGAGCAAAAAACTTTCTAAATTGCGATTTCTGTGATACTGAAGAGGCTAGAAATTTTAAATATGGCATGGTAGTTACTTAAAAAATATAAATGCCCTCGAAGGACTGTCGAAAATACATTCGAATTAAAAAGGGGTGAAGCGAAGGGGAGATGCGAAAAGCATTCTAAAAAAGTCCTAAATTACGATTTCTATGCAATTTCAGGGAATATAAACTGATTATAAAAGTAATAGTTGCGAATCAATGGTAACAGTCTCCGATCCTGCACAGGTTATATTTTATGACGATGATTCTACCACCTGGGGTTCACAGGAACAACAAAGTTCTAAAAAAGGCCTTTAAAAGCTTTCTAAATTACGTTTCTGTGGAATATCAGGAAATAACAAACCGATTTCAGAATTAATGTTGGCAAATTAATATTTACAGTTCTTATTTCAACGTAGCCCTTTATGTTGAGAGCGGTGGTAGGACTTGGAATTTGACATGGTTAATTTTATGATGTAAGAAGATGGTTTCTAAAAAATTAAAAACTTCAAATGAATGCTGAAATGAGCGTATTAATTCAGCATAAAAGTTTCAAAATATTTTATAAATTATCATTTATTTAGTTTTATTTCTTTTTATTAATTTAAGTCTCATTTCTGCCTAATGCAGTGTAATAATGAAGTTTAGTCAAACTGTGTTTTAAATAGTAATTTTTGAATTATTCCTAAAAGTATAATTTCTTTTGATAAAAATTAAACATATAAATATCACTTGGCATATTTCAACTATTACGCGAGCAAAGCCGCGGGGTTTGCTAGTAAAGTTATATTGTTATATATCCACTGAAAATTTATCATTTTAAATGATTTCTTAATCTGATTCTACAGAAAACTCAAAATTAATAATATATATATTTTTTTGGTTTAATGAAGATATATTGAATTTAGTTTATGAAGAAGATTAAAACTCGAGGCATTGCAGTTTAAGGGGAAATGAAATTTATAATCTGAAATAAATAACTGAATATACACAGTAGATAAAATTAATATTTCTGTTTCAAATAGTCAAAAGATTTACTTTAACATTAAAAATACATTTAAATAATTATTTATTTATTTAATTAATATAACTTTTTTTAAATCTTGATAAAAACAAAGGTTTAAATAAATATTGAAATATGTTCTTTTTTCTTTTCAAACTGCAAAAATAGAATAGTATTTCAAACAATAAACTTCGATTTGTAAATTTTGCAGCACAGTGAATTAAGCATGAGAATTAAATAAAATGTATTCCACGTATGACCTGAAACGATACACCGTATTTTACTTCTAAACGGAACACAAAACAGGTCGCACATTTAAACATGAAGCGGAATTCTAGCTCACAACTGAAGCTGCATCATCACGAGCTTCCAATGTCATATTAATAAGTTTCACCTGCACATGAACTTTAAAAACATAATTATTAAATAAACAAGGAAGAAAAATCATGCCTTAAGCATAAATTATGAAACACTTCCCAACACACCCAAAATACTTTAACGGAACTTCATTGTTTAATAAAATGAAAAAATATATTTAAGTTAACAATTTAAACAAGTAAAAATTAAATTTAAAAAATCTAAAAACCCAACTGCGTAAAAAGCGAACTAATTAATTATTTCTCATCAATGTGAAACTATTTCTAATATTATTTGCTATTTTTTTATTTATTTGTATTGATGACTTTTAAGGTGTGTTTAATTGTTAGTTCCTACCTATAAACAATGTTTTGATGAGGCCTATAGATGTTTATGAAGGTTAGAGTTGCAGTAAAGCTAGAGATCCTACCTACACAACTTCCAGGTTGTGTAATATTTAAACGGAGCTTCTGACTGTAAAATAGTCAATGAAATATCGTCTTCATTTTGAAAGACCTATCCAATGATATGTCACTCAGTAGGGTGCGTAAAAATTTTATTTTTTCGTCTCTACCGACATTTTGTAACTTACGGCCGCCATTTTGAATTTATAAAAACAAAACCTATCCTATAACCATTGGACGGTTAAGACGAATCGATAGAGACCTCATTCATTAAAATCCATCCAGCCGTTGGGGTGTTTCGAGGGTATAAAAAATCCACATACCCAGATACGCGTGAAACACATAACCCTTCTTGGCAGTCAGGTAAAAATACATAACACATTGGAAAACCGGATTTCAGGAGTTAACGTCCATCCACGACCGGAAAGGTATTCGAATTATTTTGCACAACCCTGTATATGATCTACAGATTTGTATATATATATATATGTAGTATGTATGTAATTTATGCATAGTATGTAAAAATTTAGTTTGGAAAATTCTTAACACAGTCGAAAATTCACCTACACAAGCCTGCCACAGGCAACTATTTTCATATCCTATTCGCACCACTATTTTTAATAATATATATTTTGTGATATTTCTTTTACGAATGTTGTCAAAGATTTTGTAAAAGATTTTTGTTTTGAAAAAGTGGTGCGAAATGGAATTAAAAAATAGTCGCCTGTGATAGCCCTGCATACAGCAGTTTCTGCAAATAGACTGAAATGTACATTAAAATATTGAACAACCTGGTGTAATAAAAAAAGCTTGAAAAAAGTCTTAAAAATACCATAAAAATAAAGTAATGTGCTAGGCCTTTCGAAAGAACTTTGTTATTCTTCTTCAGGCGCAAAGAACACGAGCTACCACTTTGAGAGCTGCTCCTGCTTTCAAAATACTAGCACGTGATCTTACGCTTGAAGAAGAAGGACAAAGTTTTTTCGGAAGGCCTAGCGCATTTATTTGCTTTTATGGTGTTATTATAAGAAGTTGTTTTGAACTTACAGACAGAAATGCACTCAAATTCTTTTCTACAGCCCTATATAATAGCTACAGATTTTATGCCCTCCACATATTAAGATAAAAGTTAATTCAGTCAACAAACGCAGTGCATTACTAAAACACACTTCCAGAAATTACCAACTATAGACAGCGATATATCCAATTTTTTGCATAGTCCATTATATGAATTTATTTATATTCTATTAAATATATTTTGGTGTACCAAATGCAGTTCATCTGAAAAAGACAAAACTCAGTTAAAACTACCTTTAAGAAATTAACGCTCATACACTGTAAGACTTACGAATTCTTTTGCGTATCGTGCATATGATCTGTAGAACTTATACACACCGTGTTACATATCTAAATATTCACCGAATAACGCATGCCACAACTGAAAATGCACTTTCAGCAATTATCGCTAATAGATAGTACTGTAACCGAAATTTTGTGTATGTCCGTATAAATGAATGATATATGTCCCGCAAATCGCATTCTACAGGAATCAACTTGTAATGAATCCCAGTAATGTATATCGGGTGGACAAAATGGCCGTAGAGACTTTAAAAATTCATAAAAAACCAGAAAAATAACAGAAATAAAAAACGGCTTGCAGGGTTAGCATCTATAAGTCACGGAATATTTTTTTAGACAGGAAAAAAAAAAACCCCAAAACAACCAACAGATGGCGCTAGTACGTGCGATTTCGGTGGAAATATGCAAATGAGACGGTTTTAAGAACTTGCGCTCCTAATCCACAACTAGTTCACCGTTGTGAGCCATGTATGTGATCAAAGATGCTGGCGAAACTGACCACGTGAACCACGATTCAGCGACCATTGCATTGCGTAAATTCCGAGTTCAGAAGAATGTGAGAACTAGAAAAGGGCCTTTAACAGCGACAGGCCCCATAAAGCTCGTTCGGCGGTTTGACGAAACTGGAACGCTGGAGGATCGTGTCAGATCCGGACGACCATGTTTAATGAAGGCACATTCGCAGCGTGTTGCAACCAAAATGGAAGCGTTAGCGTCCGATTCAGCTGCAGGGACCAGCAGTGCTCGTGAACCTGCCAGACGCTTGGGCCATCCACCATCCTCGGTACTCAATAGTTTTCATGGAATGCTTGATCTGTACCCATACTGATTACAGTCGTGCTATGAACTTTTACCAGCGGATAACGTACAGAGGGAAGCATTTGCGAGGTGTGCTCTCCCCAAAATTGAGCACAATCCCACCTGGATCTTTAACATTTTCTGGACAGATGAAGCTTATTTTTAGTTTCATGGCGACGTTAATACCCATAACTGTCCTATCTGTCCGACCTCTAATCCACGTGAGTACACCCAGAAACCAATGCATTCCCCAAAAGTGACAGTGTGGTGTGGATTAATAGTTTCGTTAATCATAGGACACTTCTTCTTTGAAACGCAGCGCCCAGTAAATGGGTGGAAAATGGCTATGGTGAATGCTCAGCGTTATTTCAAGCTTCTGCGCGAGAAGGTCGTGCCATGCTTGCGTGGAAGAAGTGCGCTTTCTAGCGTCACGTTTATGCAAGATGGAGCACATAGTCACATTACTACTCCAGCCAAGGAATTCCCGATACAAACATTCGGGGAAGAGGAAATCATTAGCAGGTGTTGCAGGTTCCCATGGACTGCTCGGTCTCCAGATTTGATGCCGACAGATTTCTGGCTATGAGGTATTTGAAATCCCGGGTGTATAGATCCGGTTCATCCAATCTGACGGAACTGAAAGATGCGATCCGCCGAGAGGTGTCATGTGTACTTCCAGACCTGCTACACTCTGCCGGTTTGTGACTCGCCTGCAATGTGTTATCCCCTGTGGTGGTGGTCATGTAGAACACATAGAGCTGTAATAAACGATTTGGAGACATTCTGTTCGTTATTTGCGCATATTTTCTTTGACTTGTGTATGTCAGCGCCACCTATTGGCTGTTTTTTAAGTTATTTTTCTTCCTGCCTTAAAAAAATTCCCGTGACCTATAGATGCTGTCCCTGCAAACAGTTTTTTGTTTCGGGTATTTTTCAGGTTTTTATGAATTTTTAAAGTTTCTACCGACAGTGTAACATCCTTAAAAAACACTGCAGACAGTTTTCCCCCGTAGAAAATTATCTAACCTAATTTTTTGGGTGACCCAGTAAATGAATGATAAATACTTTGCACTCCATATTCTACAAAAAGCATGTCTTAGTCCACCTAAGAAATTCATAACAATTTCATTATATTTGAAATAGTGTAACATTATTAAGATTCACATCAATAATGTATATGCAATAACATATTGTGCACCTCAATAATGTATATAAATTTCATTATGTTCAAAATATTGTAATACTATTAAAATAAAATGCAACCGATTTTTCCCCATAAACCATAATGTAACGGGATTCTTTTAAGTATTCTTGTAAATGAACTATAAATGTTACATACTCCATTTTCAATAGCGATCATGGCTTAGTAAGCCCCAATAACATATATCAATTATATGGCGATATGAGTATATTTACGAGAGTTAGAACATGGGAAGAGGCAGACGGTAGACAGACAAACCGAACTCATAACACTTTTAGGTAGATTTCGTAAGAAATACTACCTATTGCAGTCGTTACCATGGTGCGACTTTTGAAAAATTCCTTCATAACTTTTCATTATAGGACCCCAGGAACCCAAAACCACCCCCACCTAAAAAGTTTATATATATATATATATGTATGTATGTATGTACTAAATTTTGTCCGCACGATAAAAGTCGCAATTATGCACGAATCATCTTCAAACTCGCCAACAACTTTGACATGGCTAATATCTCGGCGGGGATTGAAAATGGGCGAAATCGGCCCAAGAGGGTGGAAATGGGGAGGATTCAAAATTTTGAATACTGTCTTAACATGATTCTGATAAAACCAGCTCTTACACAACAATGGCAGGAAAAAAATAAAAGTTTTTCGTTATAGCAGTTGCCAACAATAAAAAAAAAAAACAAATAATAAAATTCTCACCACAACAATTACTTTTCTTTTGCAAAATTTTCACGTGTAAAATTAAATAGTTTGACAAATTGAAAACAAATTGAATATTACGTCATAAGTTTCCTAGAGCAAGATTTCAGCATGAAAACTCAAAATAAATAGTTTGACGAATTAAAAAAATATGTATATTGCGTCATATTGGAAATACAATGGACCTCAGCAGGTGAATATGTAACGCCATGTAAGTTTGAAGAAACGTATTAAAACATGATAAAAACCCGACTATGGAAATATTAACATATTTTAACACTTTAAGGTTCTCTGAATTTTTTGTAGCCATTTTTTAAACCTATTCCATATATATGTGTGTGTGTATTCGTGTATATTACAGTTTTCACAAAAAATTTAGCTCCCTACAGCTAGCTCTTTGTGAAGAAACTGGGTTTTATCTCTAATCTTGATTTAAGTTTTGTTGGAGAATTTAGTACTTAACATCGAAATCTACCTCCGCCTGTAGGCCCGAGCCGGCAGGGATTTTTTAACTATGTTGGAAAATGTTAAAAAATCATGAATGCGACCTACATGTCGAGTCACCCTCACCATTACCCAATTCAGATGCATAAACAAACCCGCTGGTCTCCAAGATGAGACAGCAGTAACCTCTTGCGTACTTGTGTGTTCTAAAAATATGAGTCGCTGGTCGTACATGTATAAATGTGTAGATGTATCATTGTACTATTAAATAGTCTACTGCATTTTTTTAAACTTCTAAGCATCGCACTTTTTCAACTTTTATACCATCGTATTGGGGAAAAAATACTTTTTAAAGCAATTTCTTTGAAACTTGCATCTATATTTTTGAGATATTAATCTTTTGTAGTTTTTAGTGCCATTTGTTTAATTTTGGCAACCCAAGTACTCCATTACTATAGAAAGTAAAGAAAAAATACCTGAAAAATAGTAATTATATCTTTTTGTTGCCATTTTCCCATAACTACTGAAAAAAAAAATTAATTAAAATACGTGCTATTTTGAAAAAATATAAATGAATAATTTCTGATAAAACATGGAAAATATATTTAATTTAATTATCTATATTACAAACAAATGAAGGCATATAAATCATTAGGTAGCCGATTTTTTTTGTCGAGTTTCTTGAATGACATCTGTTTTTTTTCTTGGATTTGTATATTATTCAGCGATAGTGACGTGATATGTATTTTTTACTGTAGCTGTTGTTTAAGACTGGATCGTAAATGAGGCATTCTTCAGAGGATGCGAATGACGTCATTTTATATAAAATAAAAGCGTGTGTTTTAAGTCTTAAAACTGAAATATGTTTTGTATTACATATATATACATATTTTTTTTTCATAGGGGCGATACTAAATTCTGAAAAAGCAGAATTCCTGTTTCCTAGATGTTTTTCTCTTCACAGTTTTCTTATAACAGGTTCAACTGATGATAATTGTGGACGAACGTCTAATTCCGAATTTAAGGGATTCTGTAATTTATTTTGCATCTGTATAAAAACGGAATTACAATTCAGAGAGACATGCATTTAACAAAGGCTGCAATATGAATTTTGTTTTCTCCGAAGGGATTTTCATTTCATCAAATAAATGTAGCCAAAACTCCAGTACATTTGGATTTTGAAGCATGATTCTTTGTTTGCTGTGAGATATCAAATCTATGAGGAAGTTACCGGGTGCCGTAAAATGGATTGATTGTTTTTAAAATTGAATAGTTTGCAAATGGTGACAGCTATTAAAAAATTCTTGCAGGAGGGTTATGTAAGATGTCAGGAGTTCTTTTCTACTGCGATTCTCAGTTTTAATTTCAAATAACAGCGATAGATGGCAACGCAAGCAATAGGTGCTATATCGAGACAGAATCAGAAATCACCCTGCCATGGTACAAACGAAGAGGTCAAACGTATGGAGCGGGTCATATTTGTCTATGCAATCTTGTTCTTAGCGCCCGATTCTGAAATCACTGAAAATATTTTTATATCGTTGGTATAGGAGACATCAATAAAAAAAGTATTGTTGTAATGGAAAAAAACGATTTTTTCGATATCGAAATGTATATCGGCACCGTTCAGTATAGGTCCCTCAGTACAATATTGTATTGGCGAATTAGACCCACTTCATATACCGCGTGAGCCAAAAGTTCGTTAAAACTTTAAAAACTCATAAAAAGGGAAGAAGTTATGATAAAGGAGTGTGGTTTACAAGAAAGGGCTCACAAAGTAGTCGGATTTTTTTTAGCAGAAAAAAAGTTAAAAAATCACATGTAGAGGACGCTGACGACCCAAAACACAATGAACAGGACAACAATACGGTTCCATTCATTTGTTCTTCCAATAACAAATGTTCAACATGACCTCCAGCACATTCTACGACACATCCAGGTTGTGTCGTAGCACCTGTTCATTGTGTTTCGTGTCGTCGTCAGCGCCATCAACATGTGATTTTTGACAAGACAGCCTTTTTTTTTACGAGAGTGTTATGTCAAACTGATGCTTCATGATTACAAACTAAATAATTATTCCAAATCACACCCCCCACTTTTTTATTTTATATCACCTGGAAAAAATAGTTTATTATTTTTATTTTCTTCTATCTTTACATGAAGACAATATTGGATTCGTGAAAATTCTCGACTTCCGGTTTTCGACGGACACGTTTTAGGAGTGAGAGATCCTGAAAATCATGTTTTTTAAAAGATGTCTGCCTGTGAGTCTGTGACTCTGTCTGTCTGTATGTGGCATAAATTTCGACACAAAAATTTTGACACAATTTTTTGACAAAAATTGACACGTTTTAGGAGTGAGAGATCCTGAAAATCATGTTTTTTAAAAGATGTCTGCCTGTGAGTCTGTGACTCTGTCTGTCTGTCTGTATGTGACACAAATTTTGTGGTAGCTCTATCTCAAGAACTAATGCACGGAATTTAATAAAATTTATATTCAGGTAGTCCCTAATATAACTTGGTGCTGCTTAGTTTTTGGTGAAAATTGCCCAACAGATGGCGCTGCTATGCTGCATTTTTCGCGATTTCTTCAATAGCTCTATCTCAAGAACTAATGTACGTATTTTCATCAAACTTCAGATTCAGTTAATCCTTGATATGAATTGGCGCTGACTAAGTGTTGGTGGAAATCACTCAACAGGTGGCGTTCATGTGCCACTTTTTCATGATTCTTGCAATAGCTCTATCTGAAGAATTAATGCACGAATTTTCATCTAACTTCAGATTTAGTTAGACGTTGACATAAGTTGTTGCTGATTAGGTTTTGTTGCTAATCGCCCAATAGGTGGCGCTGCTATGGTGAATTTTGTGGGATTTACACAATTTCAGCGATAGTCCTATCTCAAGAACTAATGCACGGAAATTCATTTCTTTAGAATCCTCATGATGGGCATAGATTGCCATTTAATTTTGGCAGTGTGATAGTCAATTTTGAAGTATTAACATGTATGAGATAGAAGAAAGTTTTGGGACTGATACATCTGACTCGTTTTATGTATTGTCAAAGATAATACAAATTTTGGTAAAATCTTAAAATTCCAAGGGAGCATGTCTCCTTTTGTTCTACCCTTTAGTCCGAATCAATGGTTTCTTCCTACAAGCCATAATACACCAGGGCTTAATTTGCGCCAGAGCCCACCGGAGCTCAGCTCCGGTACTTTTCTGTTTTTAGTAAATACTTATAAATTAGTCGGAATTTACAGGAGCTCATAAATACAGGGCAACGGAATCCAGTGCAATAGTGCTTTTTTGTGTCATGAACGGCCCATTTTAAGGATCTGCACTGCACAGTTACGAAATCACTTTCATTTGTAAGTAGCTATAATTGCCATGTATTGTTATTCTGATATAAAGCAATCGAGCAGTGTTTCCCCCTTTTCTATAAAAGCATCGAATCTTTCCAATAACGGTGTCAAATTTCAATTTAATCTGATTTTCAGCGGACAACCAGAAAAGATTGTTAAGCGGGAGGAATCATTTATAGTTTAAGATGAGCGGGAGTAACTATAATTCTTTTAAGAGGGTCTTGACGAGCAGATCCGTTGGGCAGGGGGATGGGGTTTTCCCTTCGGGGAGCTCCCTATTTCCGTGTTCTGATGGGGACCTCGTAGTTCCCTGGAGCAGTGAAGCGTAGTACAGTTTGGTTGTTTAATCGCTGGCGTACACCAAACCTAGCCTCTCCTTGCTCAAGTCTGACCTGGAGCTCCCCCCCCCCCCCTTGGCCCCGCCAGTGTGCAGCGAGATTAGTCTCGTTGCATGTGCAGATGCCAAGCAGGCGAGTCATTGGTAGACCTTTGGCCTAGCAAGTCCATCGGGTCGTATATTTGTTGTCACTACGGAGTTTAAAAAAAGTAAAGAGGATAGCGATGATGTCGCAGTCCTAACAAATACTCAAAGTGACGGCGACTTTCTGGCTCGGGCTGGAGATCTCGGAGTTTTCCAAGTCTGTAAGAGGAAGTTTTCCGCGTATCCTGGTATGAGAAATCATATGAAGAGGATGCACCCAAATGAGTACTTTGCTGACCAAAAGGCAGCTGCAAGGGCCACATCTCACACTCTGTGGTCGGAACTGGAGATCGAGACTATGGCCAGGCACGAGATCAAGCTAAAAGCTGAGAATAAACGTTTTATTAACATGGAGCTGGTGAAGCTCATGGCGTGCGGACCGTTGACGCCATTAAAGGCAAACGTAAGGCGGCCGACTATCTTGCCACGTTAAAGACGATTAGTGAGCTTACTCATACCCCTCCTGCTGCAATTCCTTAGCCTGTGCCCAGTCCACTGATCCAACCAGCCTTTGTTTCCTTGCCATCTGAGGTGTCGGAGGCTACCGGTACGACGAGTCCAGTAGACCTTGACGATACTCTCATCATTGGAACCATTTAGTATTATGTGGATGAGTTGAACACCAATCATTCTCTTAGACCGCCGCCTACTAACGAAGAAGTGGCCTTTCTGGATGAGGCCCTTTTAAGTGTTGACGCTGAGCCTGAAGCAGCGCTTCGGCTCGGCGATAAATATCTTGAGAAACACCTTGGTCGTGAGGCTGGTCTGGTGCTTTGCCCCAAGACCAGTCACCGACGTAGGGCCACGTGGCCCTACGTCGGCCCTACTACATTCGGACTGTACAGCCCGAAAGGTACTTTCTAAAAGAAAGCAAAAGAGGCGGGAGTACTTTGCTCTACAACGATTGTATAAGAAAAATCGGTCAAAGGCATTTGAGAGGGTTTTTATGGGAAATTACACCCCTCCCGACCTCTCATTTGCGACCGTTTCCGATTTCTGGACAAATTTCTTTACGACCGAAACGGACCGTGCTGGGTCATTGCAGAACAACGAACCAAGTATCTTGGATACGTCTGACCTATTGGGTTTTGTATCTGTGGAAGAAATGCTTCGGCATTATCCAGATGCAAAATCCGCCATGAACCCAGATGGGGTTTCCGTTGCATTGTTCCGGCGTATTCCCCCACGGGCCCTGGCAAAACTTTATACTCTCTGGGCGAGAGCGGGGATGGTCCCCTCACACGTTCTTGCTAGCAAGACAATTTTTATTCCGAAGAGGAAGAATGTTTTGCACCCCGTCAGAGCTGAGACCTATTTCCATCTCGTCGGTCTTCCTGAGGCATTTTAACCTTATCCTTAATTACAGACTTACTGCCATAGTTCCATTCTCGTTTCAGCAGTTCGGGTTCCAATCGTTGGCCGTTCCATTGAGGAACTCAAATCTGTCTTCAAGCATTTTAAGGATAATAATAACCCGTTCTCTGCTGCATCCATTGACCCTCAAGAAGGTCTTCGATTCGGTGTCCTTCGATGCCATCTATGAAGCTCTTGGGCGGTTGAGAGGCTTTTTGTTAAATATATCAGATTTATTTACAGTCATGCGAGGACATTCCTTGTCTTTGACGGGAATGTCTCTCAGCCCATACATCCAACAAGAGGGGTTCGCCAAGGTGATCCCCTCTCTTCAACTTAGTTTCTGATTTCACTTGATTTTATCCTTCGGGCTCTCCCTGAGCGACTTGGTGCGCTCTTGCGAGAGTCCGTTAGGATCTCTCATATTGCTTATGCTGATGACATCTTGCTGTTGGCTAGGGACTCCAACTGCCTCCAGACCTTACTTAATATACTTTTTGAGTTGCTACCCGCAACTGGTCTGACCATTAATTGTGACAAGTCACTAACTTTTTGTTGGCTGTCGAACAAAAAGCTCAAGAAAACTATATTTGATAATGTACAAGTTTTCTTTGTTGGGAACACACCTCTAAAATCTTTAAGTATTGATGAGGTATTTCCTTATCTGCGTGTGCATTTCACCCCCAATGGGTGCATTTTCATGGCCCCACCAGTGTCTGGTGATCTGGAGACTCTGCAAAGAGCAGCGTTGAAGCCGCAACAGAATTTTTTTCTGTTGAAGAACATGCTGCTTCCTCGCTATTACCACCAGCTGGTTCTTGGTAAGATCCTTGCAGGCCACCTGAAGAAGATTGATTTGAAGGTGCGAGGTTTGTTAGGGATTTGTTCCAGCTGCCTCAAGATGTTCCATCGAGTGCTTTTCACACTTGCATGAAAGATGGCGGAATGGGCTTCCCCTGTCTCAGGCGGACGGTCCCAGTAATGGTCCTGCGACGTCTCTCAGTACATCGGAAAAGAATCCTTCGCCTGACTTTGGCGCCCAATGGGTGCCGTTTAACATCTAGGGCCAGGATTAATCCTTATTTCAGGCGCGACCTGCACAGCCGATGCGATGGTGCTGGCCTACGTCAAACTAGTGCCGTACCTGCCGCGTCGGATTGGCTGGTGGATGGCTCTTCGCTCATGTCCGGTAGAGACTTTATTGATGCCATCCATATTCGTTACAATAGTCTCTTTATTCGGGCTCGTGCGACTCGGGGACGAGAGGCCTCCGTCCTCTGTTCACGCGGTTGCCGAGTTCCGGAAACACTGAACCATATCCTACAGCAGCGCCATTCCACCCATGGGATGCGCATCCATAGACACAATGCAATAGCCAATTACATTTCCAGATCAATGCAAAACCGTGGATATTCTGTCCATGTCGAATCACACTTCCGTTTACCGGACTGCTCCAGGATGAAGCCAGACCTGGTTGGTTACTCTGTGGATCATGTCATGGTCATAGATGCTCAAATCATAAATGACCAGTTCTCGCTTGAAAAAGAGCATGAGAACAAAATACAGAAATACGAGGCTCATAGGCCCCAGCTGGAAAACCTCCGATCTAATGGTGTTACAATTACAAGCTTTACGATGAACAGGAAGGGAGCAGTCTCCTTCTCCTCTGGATCGATGCGATCCTTGACTGGCTTCCGCATCTTGAGAAAGTCGGAACTGAAGATCTTGGCTGCCCGGAGCTTCCAGTGGTCTGCGTGAACTTGGAGAGTCTTCCAGCCTATGACTTTTGGCGGCCCCAGGAGGAAGACCTGAGTCGGAGATCTTCGGGTACCATGAATCAATGTTTGTGTTGTGAGTGAGCACTGCTCTCTCAGTGCAAATTGTAACATTTTTAATGTCTTTCGCGCTTTTGTTGTGTAAATTTATTAATAAATGTGTTTTTATATGCACCTTTTATAGGAAGTTGAAAAGCGTTGCTCAATTCTTCAGCATATAAATGTGAATTTCTGTAAATTTCATTCATTTTTTTCATAAAAATGCATAGCTGGCGAACTAGTCCTTTTTTGTATTAACACTATTTCCGAATCATAATCCTTACCATATTTAATCTCAGAATTCTGAAATTAATTAACATTAAAATTAGGCAAATATTTCTATTTGGAAGGAGCACTGATAACTAAAAAGTGGAATAGTTGACAGCTAAGTATATGCTGAATAGATATATTTAAATTTTTTGTTTTGCTAAAGAAAAAAAAGCTTTACATTTTGCAAATAATGTATGAAATATAAAAATGCAGACTGGAGTGATGGAAGGGGGGGGGGGGGGTCTAAGGAGAACGCTATGGTTGTTAGTATTGCAGAATATTAGGCTTCGGTACTTTTTTTGTTAGAAATTAATCCCTGATATACACCATAGCTGCCAACATCTTACGCCTTTTGTACCACAAAAATTTAATAGTAAATTTTATCTTTTTAAATCGCCGTAATCTGCCGATTAAATAAATCAAAAATGCACACAGTTCTGATATACGCGCCAATGGTGCAAAACTTAAGCAACAAAACACAAAATGCTAATTTCTGAGCACATGAGTACTCAAAAAGGAAATTCTATAAACAGCAAGTGCAGAAAATAGGTACTACTAGCCTAACATCACAGCTAGTCGATGTGAAGTCTCTTTGACGTCACAGATGGTCACAAGTGTCACAGTCACTGCAACTAACATAAATGTGATATCTTTCATTCGTCTCATTCTTACTCTCATTTGGTCACTCCGCTGAGAAGTCATCATGGCTGCCGCTTTGTGACGAGTCACCAACAAACTTTATATTAAAGTCACACTGTGACTCTCATGTGACTATCGTTTGGGGACTATTGTAAAGTCATCATGATAGGTATTTTGTGACAAGTTCCCAATCGATAGAAAATAAAATCATCTGGTCGCAATGGAGACTTCCCAGCTGTGTCTGGGTCACCTGAAAGTCACCACACGACTTCATTGTGACATTATTTGATGACGCATCACAATGCAATCCCATCAATGAATTCAAAATTGAGTTTTCAAGTAACAGTCAGATGAGAATCCCAATGTGACTTCATTATAATGTCACCTGGCGACCCATCACAAAGCAACAGTCATAGTGACTTTTCAGTGGAGTCACCATGTCATTTGAGAAAGTAATAATGAGACGAATGAAAGATCCCATATTTTGTTACATTTGTGACCATGTGTGACATCTAGGAAATGTCACATCCATTAGTTGTGCTGTAGGGATAGTACCTATTTGTTACACCTGATGGTTATGTTATTTTTTTTAGTACTTACATATTCGAAAATTAGCATTTTATGTTTGTTGCTAAGTTTTCCACACCAGTATATAATCCATTTTCCCAGTATTTTACTAAATTTGATTTATAACACTTTTATTTTCTTTAAAAAATATATGACATATTAAAATAGTAATTTCCTTTATACAGAGTATATGAAACGAAAAATAGGATCATTACATAAACTGCTAAAAAAAATATGATTATTTTTATCATAATAGAAAAAAAACATTAAAAAACCTATTATACTGTGATGTGACAGATCAAAATTTGAATCTGAGCATTATGCAAAAATTCAAAATGTAATTCGGCGGAGAAAGCTTTAAAGATGTTTTTTTAAGAACATAAACATTTCGAAACAAACTATGAAATTTTTTTCACTGAGCTGTGTAAAGTACAAAATCATTTTTCTTTCTTTCTGCCATATTAAAAAAAATTTTTGGAAGCAAAAAATGTGACATTTTCATGGAAGTGAAATTTTGCTCAAAGCTATTGTAATAGAAAAAATAATAATGTTCTTTTATATTTCTTCTTTATTTCAGCGAAAGCGTCTATGAATATTGTGTTAGATAAAAATAGAAATTAAGTTTTGTCTTTCTTTTTCTTAAGAATATTTTAAATGCGGTAAAGTAATCTTTGATGTTCTTTTATAAAGTTGTCTTAATTTTCATAAAGTTTAATAAAAAAAAATATTTTTAAAAAAGTTTGACAGAAAAGGTCAAAAGTTTCATGAAAAAGAATGGAAATTTGAATGTTTTTGTTAGTTTAAATCAACTAAGACGGTTCATTTTTTCTTTTTTTTCTTTCTTTTTTTTTACGTTGAAAGCATAATATTTAATAGTTGTTGATATTTAGGTAAATGAAAATGGAAATTCAGTGACAGAGTAGGTAATACTCGATAATTGCTTCGGCAAGGAGAATTCAAAGACAGATGAGGATGCTTTACTGCAATCTTTTAAGTTTTTTCGCCTTATTTAATCTCAGGAAAATGTTACAAATTCTAAGATTAAATGAGGTGCTTCGAATTGTGGGATTGAAACATTAATTAGAAATTTTCTGATCTGAAATAGTGGTGCTAGATTCCTTGGAATTTCCAAGGAATTTCCTTTGAAAATTCATAGAAGTTTTAGCACACAAGTTGTAACCTTTGAAAATTCACAGAAGTTTTAGCACAGAAATTTCATTGTTCAGTTGTACTGTCGATTACTGGTCTTCTCGGATAGAGGTCTGGCCCGAATTCAGAAACTGGTCCAAGCTGCGGTCTGAGATCGGGCAAAATTTCTTTCATTCGGGCTGGGCCACAGCCTGGATTTCATTCTCCCTAGAATTCCTTTCTGTTGGAAGAAAATTGATCCCTTATTTCATATTCTTTGTTTCTTTTTTTTCTTCTTTTTCTTTTCTTTTGTTTTTAAATAAATGGACGTCGTGCATTTGTTTAACGAAATATAGACATCTAATTTGATTTAATAAATTAAAATGAATATATTTTAAATGCATATTTAAGAAAATAAAAAATAGGAATTTTATAAAAACATGTATAATGATCACTTATAAACAGATTAAGTAAAATAATGCTATAAAAAGTGATAAAATATCTTTATTAAGATTGACGATCGTTTCTTCGCACCAACGGCGACATTTTCAAAATTCAGATAGAAAATATTTTCACATAATTTAAAAACAATAAACAATAAATTGTTTACTATGTTTATTGTTTTTAAATTATGTGAAAATATTTTCTATATGAATGATTTTGAAAATGTCGCCGTTGGTGCGACGAAACGATCGTCAATCTGAATAAAGATATTTTATCACTTTTTATAGCATTATTTTACTTAATAGGAATTTTATTAATATTTTGTATGTTTAAGTTAAGAAATTTGCACATTGATTCCACAATAAAAATTTGTCGGATGTGCCAATCCCAAAACTGTCTTTTATCTCATGCATGTTAACACTTCAAAATTTGCTATCACAGTGTCCTAAAAAGAAAAAGGACCATCTATGCCCATCACGAGGATTCTAGAGGCATATGTTCGTTGGATGGACCTTATTCTTCCTTCGGTTCGAGACTATAAGAATCACCATTTTACCTTATGTGACGTTACAGGAATATATGCTATCGTAATTGCATGCAGATGATTACAGAAAATTTCATTTACACTTAAAAGAATATAAATAGATTAGCATTTGTTATTGTTAATAATCCATAAAGAAATGGTGCCTATTCTTCTTTTCGGTTCGAGGCTATAAAAATCACCATTTTACCTAATGTTACGTCATAGGAATACTGTCTATTGTGTGCATTTAAAAAGGATATATAAGCATCGCATTTTTCAAACAAGTCATTAAATTTCGGCAGCCACACTCTTAAATGCCTGCAACCAAATTTCCCAACCCAAACATACATAAAAGCGGCACCTGTTGAGCAGTATACACTCAAGCATAATAAGGATCTATTTATATAAAAGAGTAGCAAAATATGAAGTTTGATTAAATTCCGTGCATTATTTTTGAGATATAGCTATCTCGAAAATTGTACAAAATATGGCATAGCAGTGCCACCTGTTGTATGATTTACAAGAAAATTTAATTAGCACAAACTTATGCCAAAATCTAATATAATATGAAATTCCTTACATTAGTTCTTGAGATATGACTATCGCTAAAATCGTGTAAATCCTGAAAAAATACAGCATAATAGCGCCACCTGTTTGGCGATGTACAGCAAAAGTTAATCAGCAACAACGTATATAGCTGTCTAGCTGAATCTGACGTTTGATGAAAATCCGCGCATTAGTCCTTGAGAAAGAGCTATTGCAGAAATCCTGAAAAATGCAGCATAGCAGCGCCACCTGTTGGGCGATTTACACCAAAAACTAATTAAGAACACCTAATATTAATATCTAATTGAATCTGAAGTTTGATGAAAATCCGCACATTAGTTCTTGAGATAGAGGCATTGCGGAAATCCTGAAAAATTCAGCATAGCAGCGCCATCGCTAGCCGATTTACACCAAAAACTAATCAACACCAATTTATGTCAGGGTCTGACTGAATCTAAAGTTTTATTAAATTCCGTGCATTAGTTCTTGAGATAGAACGCTCACAAAATTTGTGTCACATACAGACAGGCAGACATATTGATATGCAGAAAATTCTATAAACAGTGAAATCGTGTTCAGCACCTTCTAAAACGTATAAATACGTCGGAAACATGATCGAAAATTTTCACGAACCCAATACTTTCTTCTTGTAAAGATAGAAGAAAGCAATAATATACCTCTGTGGTTCAAATAATACACAATACTATTTGCCTCAACATTTAAAATGTCAGGAAATACGTAATATTTCTTGAAAAAAAATTATGAGAGAATTTCAGTGGAAAAAAATCCAAATATTCAAGATACTTTAAAGCAACTTGTCAACAATCTTGCATTAGCAGATGTTATAAGATCCATAATGTCGATAAAATGGATTTGGGAATATTATCATCAATTCACCATCTTTAAGTTTCCGTTTGGAGCACGTATGATTCTTACGTTCATCTATAAGTTTCGGACAACACTTTTCATTACACTTTTTTTTTAGACTTTTGAAAAAAAAAAATAAATGTACATTTCAAAAGTAATTTTCTAAAAAGAGTGTAATCGATAAAACATTTAATAGACAAAATCGAAAAACAATTTTATTTTTAAACTCTTAAAAAGTCATCTTTTGGAAAACAGAAATATACTTTTATTTCCCTGAATACGCCAAAGCATACAGTAAGTAAAATTTCAAGAAAGATAGTTTAAATTGAAAACGATGATTTCGAAAGAAATGGAAGATTAACCAAGAAAGTTCTATTTGTTTTCTCTAAATCTTTTAACACGTGTGGTTTTATGTTATTCCTTTTGTAAAAAAATAGATTATATGGCAAAAATTAAAGCTTTCTGTAAGTACAAGAGAAATCAATGTAGTAATTTTTGTCTGATGGTTTCGTTTCTTACTAACACAAAAAATAATTTAAAAAATATATGGATTACTGTGCCTTTGTACATAACTGTAATTTTAGAATTTTAAAATATATTAGCATTTGAAAAATCTTGAAAAATCGAATTTTTAGCTACAAATGCCTTATTTAAAGTTACGTAATACCTAACAGTTTTTGTATTTGTATTTTTTCTGTTTTCTTTTCTATCTTTTCCTTTTTTTTTTTTTTTTTTTTTTTTTTTTACAATTGAGCTATTTAGAAGATATTTTTGTAAACGATATTTCTTAAGACTTTCATGCGTTCTGGCGAGTATCTGTAAGACAGTTCTTCATGACTACATACCGGGTGTCCCAAAAAGGACTGACTGATTTTAAAATTCAATAACTTCCAAACGGTGACAGATATTAAAAAAATTCTTGCAGGAGGGTTATTTATAAAGTCAAAAGTTCAAAAGTTTTATTACAGTGATTTTCGGTTTTAGTTCGAATTACAAACAATAGATGGCGCTGTAAGCAATAGTCGCTAAATACAGGCTCGATTTTTGGTCCTTTCTGTTGTTCCATGCAGAAAAAGGAGATGGAAATGTATTATTCAGGCCACGAAGTACCAAAAATCGAGCCTGAATTTAACCTCTATTGATCGCAGCGCCATCTATTGTTTGTAATTCGAACTAAAATAGAAAATCACTGTAAAAAAACTTTTGACTTTATGCATAACCCTCCTGCAGGAATTTTTTAAATATCTGTCACCGTTTGGAAGTTATTGAATTTTAAAATCAGTCAGTCCTTTTTGGGACACCCGGTATATGTTATGTTTAAATTTGTTTATTTTACGAACAATGCATAATCTCACTGAAAACAGATCTTATAATTACAATTAAATATAATTAATTATTTTACCCTTTACCAGCTTTAGCCTGAAGCTTTCTATAAACTATCACCAATCACAGTTTACACAGCCAAATCTCCAATGGGGGTAGCCAGGGCCGAAACTAGCCTTTTTTGCTCCCGGGGCAAACATGGATTTTGCGCCCCCTCCTCCGCAAAGAAAATTTATAAAGAGAAGTTTCTAAGTTTTTAATA
The DNA here is from genome assembly GCA_963932465.1 of Maratus speciosus. Taxonomy (NCBI): domain Eukaryota; kingdom Metazoa; phylum Arthropoda; class Arachnida; order Araneae; family Salticidae; genus Maratus; species Maratus speciosus. The sequence goes on along the minus strand of OZ010793.1, from coordinate 407,955,899 downwards.
GCCAACTTATTTTGAAATTTAAAATATGTAATAATAAAATATGTAATACTGGACAACGTAATCAGCTTTGTCAAACATAGATTCATCAAAACCTTGAAAATGGAATCGAAAGGAACCGAAACATATTCCGCTTTATACAGGTTTCCATCTTAGCACGTATAACTAATGATATTCTTTCTCTTGAAAATATATAATTTTTTCATTTAAGACCGAATTACGTTATAGACATTCATTTTTACAGATTTTACAGCAGTTGTAGTATTACAATTCAGGCGTTTAAAGTCTGATATGAATTAAGAATCACGTAAGTCACGCGAAGACATTCGCAAGCTAATATTAAAACTATGAGAGCGTTCTGGATAAATATATCGCTTCAGTTCAATTACTTTTAAGTACTTTTTTTTATGGGATACCTGAGGTCGATATCTAATGTTGTTCTTTTGTACTTTTTCGTGTTTGGTAATTTTTTTTTTTATATTAGGACACTTTCATTTTCGGAAAACTGTTTGGAACCGGACCGGTTCTGAAATTTTAAGTATTCTCATATTGAAAAAATGCAACCAAAATCGAAAAAGTAAAAACGCATACCGTTAGGTATCTACCTCAAGTATCACATAAAAAAAAGAAAAAAATATATATATGTATACATATATATAAATTCAACCGAGAATTCTGAAAAGAATGCTCCCATACGTTTAACATTAACGTACGAGTGTTTTCGCGTGAGACTACACTAGTCATACAAAGAAACTGAAACACTAATGTTAAACGTAATGTTAAACGTAATGTTTGGTGACTAATTTCAATCGCCAAATTTGGCGATAGATCGCCAAATTTGACGATTAAAATTAGTCACCAAAAGTGAAGCCAAATTGGCGGTATCTCTAATATTTCGCCAAATTCCCATAGACTTCCATTGTAAACCTACAGTGTTCACTTGCTTACAGAAAATTAACAAATTGAGATATTTTAGGGCAACAAAAAGTAATATTAGCTTAAGGGATTATATTAATTATATTTAAGGGAGTCCAAGTAATTTAATTATGAATAAAGTAACATGATACAGTGCTTAGCACAGGGATGTTTGGTTTAAACCACACTGGTTTAAACCAAATGGTTGTTTTAAAAAAAACCATGCTGTTAAGTAGCTTTCTTTACAAAAAAGCTACCTATTGCAGCCGTTCGGAGGAAAGCGATTTCAAAAAATTTTGGTACGTTTTCATCGATCATGACCCCCAGACCCCGAAACCACCCTCCGTTCAAAATTGATATATATATATATATATATATATATATATATATATATCTGACCTATGCCACACTGTAACTCCCGTAATTATGAACCGATTTCGATGTAATTCGGTGTGTACATAGTACATACCAATGTCTCGACCGAGTTCGTTGGCCAGCTTCATCCGCCGTTTTGTTTCAAAATGGCGGCCATTTAAAATTTAAAAAAAAAATTTAAAACTTGAAATGTGGTACCAAAAAATTAAAAATGGAAAAATATTTTTGTCTTATGTATTTGAGACCTTTATACAAAGATTCCGGAGCAGTTTTTGTTTCGTCTATATCTTAAAAAATGGCTGAGTTATAGCATCTTGAATTTCTAGCGTGGCTGACATTTTGAAACGTCCTGAATTTTTTCACACGATAAAAGGCGTATTTATGAACCGATTTGGATGTAATTCGGTGTGTACATAGTACATACCAGTCTCTCGGCCGAGTTCGTTGGCCAGCTTCATCCGCCATTTTGTTTCAAAATGGAGGCCATTTAAATTTTTTTTTTAATTTAAAATTTGAAATGTGGTACCAAAAAATTGAAAATGGAAAAATATTTTTTTCTTATGTATTTGACCTTTATACAAAGATTTCGGAGCAGTTTTTGTTTCGTCTATATCTTAAAAAATGGCTGAGTAATAGCATTTTGAATTTCTAGCGTGGCTGACATTTTGAAACGTCCTGAATTTTGTCACGCGATAAAAGGCGTATTTATGAACCGATTTGGATGTAACTTCGTTTATACATAGTACATACCAATGTCTCGACCGCGTTCGTTGGCCAGCTTCACCCGCCATCTTGTTTAAAAACGGCGGCCATTTAAATTTTTAAGAAAAATTTAAATTTGAAATGTGGTACCAAAAATTGAAAATTGAAAAAAATATTTTTTTCTTATGTGTTTGACCTTGATAAAAAGATTCGGGAGCAGTTTTTGTTTCGTCTATATCTTAAGAAATGGTTGAGTTATAGCATTTTGAATTTCTAGTGTGGCTGACATTTTGAAACGTCCTGATTGTTCTCACGTAATAACAGGCGTATTTATGAACCGACTTGGATGTACCTTGGTGTGTACATAGTACATACAAATATCTCGACCGAGTTCGTTGGCCAGCTTCATCCGCCATCTTGTTTCAAAATGGCGGCCATTTAAAAAAGTTAAAAAATAAAAAAATTTAAATGAGATACCAAAAAATTGGAAAATGAAAAAGATTTTTTTTTGTATGTGTTTGACCTTAATACAAAGATTCCGGAAAAGTTTTTCTTTCGTCTATATCTAAAAAAAAATGGCTGAGTAATAGCATTTTGAATTTCTCTTGTGGCTGACATTTTAAAACGACCTGATTTTTGTCACGCGATAACAGGCGTATTTATGAACCTATTTGGATATAACTTGATCTGTACATAGTACATACCAATGTCTCGACCGAGTTCGTTGGCCAGCTTCATTCGCCATCTTGTTTCAAAATGGTTGCCATTAAAAAAAATTAAATTTAAAATTCAAAATGAGGTATTAAAAAATTGGAAAATGAAAAAGATTTTTTTTATGTGTTTGGCCTTGATACAAAGATTCCGGAGCAGTTTTTGTTTCTGAAAATTTGTTCTTTTGTTGATATCTTAAAAAATGGTTGATTTATAGCTCTTTGAATTTCTAGCATGGCTAACATTTTGAAACGATCTTGTATTTGTCACGCGATAACACACGTATTCGCCCATTTCGATGTAAGAAGGCATGTGGATAGTATACATCAACACCTCGACCAAGTTCGCTGGCCAGATTCATCAGCCATCTTGTTTCAAAATGGCGGCCATTAAATTAAAAAATATATATATATATTTAAAGTGAGGTGCAAAAAAGTTAGAAATTGAATGATATAAGGATTCAAGAGCATTTTTTGTTTGTCTTTACCTTAAAAAATGGGTCAGATATAGCAGTTTCAATTTCTATTGTGGGCGACATTTTGAAAAATCTGATTTTTTGCATGCGACAGCACTCCTATATATTAACTGATTCCGATGTGAGTGAGCATGTGCACAGCAATTACTAAGGTCTCGACCAAGTTCACTGCTTAGCCTCATCCACCATGTTTTCTTAAAATGACAGGCACTTTAAGAAATTGCCGAATTTGGCAGCCAAATATAAGTTACTTTAAAGAAAAGCAGCTTGGATAAAGGTGACTAATTTCGCGAAATTCTCATTCATTATATTGATAAAAATTAGTATTGAATCTCCTATATTCGGTTTCCACTAAATTGAGCTTCGTGTGTTTGCATGATATAAGTTGGCTTTTTTTAAATAAGGATTATGAAAGCTACCTCTTCCTCCCGGCACTGGCCGGAAGGACTTTTTTTTTTTTCATGTGGTTTTTTTCTCTTTTTCCCTAATGTTTTATTTTATTTTACATATGATTGAAAAATGCAAAACTCAAGTTATGCAGAAGCTACAAGCAAAGCTTTAGAAAAATGATGAATTAATAAATCTGTAAAGGTGACAAACATTTTTAATCAATCAAACTTTTCTTTATAAGCTTTAAATCTACATAGCAGACTAATTTTTCTAAAATTAGCTGGGAAGAAAAAAACAAGCTGTTAGTTATTTTTCTTCTTTTTTTAAGCCTTTTATTTTTAAAAATAGCCAAAATGGTAGATTTGAGCTAAAAATACACTTTTACTACTTAGATTGCTTGATTAGTTAAGATTTACTAAGAATTACATATGCTTGTTACTTTTTGTTCTGTATACTAACGAATGATTGGCTGCGAGTTTACTTTGCTGTATCATGACTATTGGGTTTAGTAAGCTTTTGTTTTTCTTGCATTCCTACATTGGGATTGGGGTTTTGCATTATGATTTTATTCTGTTACCAGCAGGATTGGCACAGTTTAAATCAATTGGTTAACCAACTGGCTTTTTAGAAAAGATCTAATACAATATTTTCTCATTTTTGTAATTTAAGTGTTTCAAATTATTGGATATACATAATTTCTACTTTTAACAGTCTTATCTCAGCAGTCACCGTGGGACATAGTGAGTCTAGGTTATAATTGTATGCATGTACAATGCAAATTGCATGTGTTTATGAACATATCTGAAGCTCTAAATATAAAATTTAAAACATGTGAATGTAGCAAAGATAAAATAGATTAAAAATATTCAATATTTTGAATAAAATATTTTCCTTTGACAAAACGAAGATTATTTACAATTAATAACATAAAATGACCTTTAAGATTTCAGTCAAGCTACAAAAGAAATTTTCTTGATTGGGGAGATTATCTTTTAAGGCTGTTCTCAACTGCTCTACTCAACAAACACAAAAAGTCTTTGACACATTTACAAATTCATTTTTTAACAGAAAGATAAAATTGGAAGCCCTGACTGGAAGCGATTTGGAATCGAACTGTGTTTTCCATTTTTGATAAATAAATTACCTATTGAGTTATAAGAAATTTTGATTACGTGACAAAAATGTTTTTAACCTTCCTTGAGTAGTTATTTTTCTTTCACACGGAAATTCGGTTCAAAATGCGAACTTTGACACTATTTTCTGAAAGATCTGCATATGCAAAAAAAAAAAAAAAAAAAAAAAAAAAGGGAAAACATAGTTTCTGAACATCTGCTAGTTTCATGCATTTCCGAACAAAAATAAATTAAAACTTATGTCATAAAGTTGCCCTTTCGGATTTTAGAACAGCCTTTTAAGAATAAAAAAGAAACTCAAGATATGAAGTCAAATAAGAGGACATTGAAAAATCGGGTGCTAGCGAAGCACCTGTTTACTTTTAACTAAAATATGCAATAAGATATTTAAATCGTCTATTGCGTAATCGAATCCACTATTTAGATCTGACAAAAAAATGGGTAAAAATCGAGATAAGGTTCGCGTGAGACATAACAGAAAAAAGTCTCATAAAAATGCCTAAAAAAGTATATTATTAATTTTTAGTTTAGACATATAAAAGTAATACGTATTATAAAATAGCATAGAAAAAAATCCTGTGTATTAAGTCTGATGGCTGTTTAAATGTTTTAGTGGATGCCAACTTTTATAAATCTACTTTCCATTTTAAGATCAATGTTTTCAGTAGTCTAAAAAGATGGTAAATAGGTATTTCTGTTTATTTTACTGTTGCCTTTATTTATTTATTTATTTTTTATTTTTTTTAAACATGGCAGTTTCTGAGGAGAAGTGTCAAGTGACAATACACAATACTTCTTGAAACAAGTAAAAACCCTGCTACTAAATTCAAATCATTCCAGGAATTCTTTATAAAAAGCTTTGCTTTCAATAAAAGATAATAATTGTTCATGTAGTGTTGTAACAGAAAAATCAGATATCTCAGGTTGCAAATATTTCAAAGAAATTATTTTGAATAGCCATGGAAAAGTATATTATATTTATGAAACTACACCATATACTTATTTATAGTACTAGTAATCAAGATTGTTTATTAAGATTTTAAAGGTATTAATGTTTCACTATGTAAAGCATTTTATTCATGGAACATAAAAACATAGCTTTTACTAAAAATGTTTAAATTTTAAATGATTTCAATTTTCTACACAATTGATTGTAATTATTTAAGCATTTGTAAGTAAGGAGGTAAAAAGCGATTCAAAATTCATTAGCAATATATCAGTTTTCTTTCCTTTTTTCAAAACATATTACATTTTTAGTTCGAATTAACCGATGTAATAAAATAAAGTTTAAATTAATGGACTAGTTTTAATATTAATTTTAACTAGCGGATACAACTCGAACTTTCTGGGTTTCGGAACACAGAAGACAACTGTCTTTTTTCATTGAAAACTCTAATAGAGTTTTTACATTTAATATATTTCTTAGATTGCCCGCTAATGACACAAAAACACATTTTTATATGAAACTAGTCAGGTGTGGCAAACCCAAAACTTTCTTCTATCTCATACATAATCTCAATATTTCTTGAAAAATGCAGCATATCAGCACCATCTATTAGATGATTTACACCAAAATCTAATTATCAACAACATTGACAACTTCTAACTGAATCTGAAGTTTGATGAAAATCCGTGCATTAATTATTTAGATAGAGGTATTACGGAAATTGTAAAAAATCCTGCATAGCAGCGCCACCTTTCGGGCGATTTACATCAAAAACTAATTAGGACCAATTTATACCAGGAAGTAACTGAATCTGAAGCTTGATGAAAATTCATGCATTAGTTCTTGAGATATAGCTATTGCGGAAATCGTGAAAAATACAGCACAGAAGCACCACCTGTTGGGCGATTTACACCAAAAACTAAACAGCACTAATTTATATCAGAGACTAACTTAATCTGAAGTTTGATGAAAATTCGTGCTTTTTTTCTTGAGTTAGAGTTATTTCAATAATCATGAATAATGTAGCATAGCATCGCTACCTGTTGAGCGATTTCCCCCAAATTGTAATCAGCACCTTACTATATCCTGGACTAACTGAATCTGAAGTGTTATAAAAATCCGTGCAGTAGTTCCTGAGATATAGCTATTGTAGAAATCGTGAAAAATGCCGCATAGCAGCGCCACTTGTTGGGCGATTTTCACCAAAAACTAATTAGGACCAGTTTATATCAAGGTCTAACTGAATCGAAAGTTTTGTGAAATTTCGTTCATAGTTCTTGAGATAGAGCACCCGCAAAATTTTTGTTACATAGAGACTCACAGATGACAGAGTGATAGACAGACTCACAGACAGACATTTTCTAAAAACCATCAAATCGTGTTCAGGACATTCTAAAACGTATTTATCCGTCGAAAACCGGAAGTCGAAAATTTTCACGAATCCAATACTTTCTTCTTGTAAAGATAGAAGAAAGTAAAAATATAGAATATGATTAAGAGGCATTATTTTGAAATTCAGACAAAAAAGGAATATTTTGATATTGTATCTTTTGACTGATTTGATTTTTTTTTCTTTTTTTTGTGTTGAAGTAGGTGATAGTTAATGAATACTGCGCAATTCTGAAGCCCTGAAAATATTTTCTCTTCGCTGTAGAAAATGTGAATGTTCAACGTCGTGAACACCATTTTTCATAAAATGTGAAATGCAAGTATGTCCGTAGTGTTATATTTTTCGAAAGCAACGACATCCCAAAACTTTGTTTTCATAAACTCTTAGTATAACATTGTCTGCTTAATAAACTTAAATTGTTTCCATGAGGCATTGTTGCTTTCCATTGTTAGGTTGTCAAAAAAATGCAAGCAAAATGATGTTTTGCACTTATTATCTTGTTTAAGCCACAATACCCCATAATGTTTCTTATTGAACATGAAACTTTACTATTTGAGGAAGCTTAGTAATATAGAAATTAATTGGGATATCGATGTTGTGGGCAGATATAATTTGTTAAATGTTCAAAAGTTGTAAAATCTGCAACTTTATAATTAAGCCTATCTCAAAAAGCATCAGAGCAGAACAAAACAAAATATATCATGTAGTAGTTCAATATATGCACTAATACATTGAAAAGAAAAAAATTGAGGGTCTCATGCCTGTTTCAGAAAAAAAGGACAAAAAACCTAAATTTTTGAACAAGTTTTTGTAAATAGATACGTGGGAAAACTGTTGCTAAACTTTATATATCAAAACTAAGTAATAATAAATAAAAAAAGAACAGATTCTGTAAATCAGAATACCTATTACTTGTTTATTTCTTCAAGCAATTTGCACACAGTTTTAAAATCTGTTTTGAGCAACCAAAAAAGCATGCATTCGATGGAACTGGGACAGTTACTTTGCACAAAATTTCTTCACTCTTATACCTGTAATGATCTTCTTCAGGGAGTGTAAAGGAATTTTTTCCATGCCTTCTTCATACAGTTCACCTTGATTTCATTGTTCTCAATTTCATTAATTTCTCCAGGGTATCACATGTTATTGAATAAAACTGCAAGCCAGTCTATGAATCTGTACTGACTTCCATTGCTCTGTAACATGGATCTCAATACTTCCTGTACATAAATTTCTTCTTCATTACCATCTTCGTTAGCTTCATGAACATGCTGATCTTCAGTATTATTTTATACGGAAAATACAGTGGCCACACTATTACCAGAAGAAAATACTACTCCTTTACTTAAGGTAATATCTTTCCCAGGGTAATACCGAAGTACTGCCACGCCTTTAATTCAGTCTTTGTGGCTTCTTCTGAATGAAATGCACTAATATTCTCAATTTTATTACATTTATAATGGCTATTTGAATCAATATTTTCAATCACAGACACCTTGGAGGTCCGGATACCACCCATGTACAGTAAGCTTTCCTTTAGCTCTTGTGAATAGCTGATATTCTGAATTTAACCATTTATCTACTGCAATTTTTTTCACGTAATATTTTTTTTTTCAGTTACTACAATGAAAATTATAGGATAAACATAAAAAAAATACTCACCCGTGTGAAATTTAATTATTTAGAGGTAATTAATTAAAGTGGTATTTTAAAGTACCGTCAGTACTCTATGACTAAAATATCGTCACAGAAAACCCACAAGGTATTTCAAATGGCACCAGAAGAAAATTTTAATTTAATAAGTATGTAAAATATAGGCTATTTTTTTCTTATTTACAAATAAATCTTTTGGCAAATTCCGGTGTCAATCATTTATTTAAACACTTTAGAATTGAAAATTCTTTGCCCCTGAAAGGGTTTAAAAAACTATTTTTTTTTAGGTTTCGATCTTGTTAGCAATCCTTTTAGTTATGTGACGGCTATATTCCAGGGACAACGTGTTCTCTCGCATCTCCATACATGCAATATATGAATTTACATATGCAATTTCTAACATAGTAAAAACAAGCCGGAGTCACAACTTTTTCAATTTCCTATAAAAAATAACAATGAAACAGAAAATAAATACCAGGGAAATCATTGCTACACTACATTTTAGTAATTACATTTTAAAGCAGATGAAAACGATGGATAACTACACAGACGAAAAGTAAACAAGAAGTTTTTCTCCAACACCCAGTGTACTGACGGTACTTATAAGTACCACCGAGTAATTCAACTGTTAAATCAAATATATACACCGTTCACCAAAGATAGCTAGTCAAACTGTATTCTAAGATCATAATAAAGACATAAAAAAAATCCAACACTTATCTTATATCTTTTACTGTGTTTGCAGCAATAAAAAGACGAACTTAACAATCTGTACAAAATGTCGGCACAAAACCCATCGTCTGTGTCAAAGATAGCCTTCTTCCTCGCTAAAATAACAAACCTAGAACTACTGCTGCCATGTATCCGGATAAAGTGGAGTTAAAAGAGTGTTTTTGCAAAGTACCATTAGAATATTAGTAATATTCACCATGGGATGAAAGTTTAAATTGAGTGGTACTTATAAGTCCCGTCAGTAGATAAAGGGTTAAGTAGACAGTACAACAGTGCTGTGCATTTGCAGCTTCTCAATCACATTGATCCTTTCCATGTTAAGGCTCATTGTAATCATGCCGCGTTAGTTTTAGTTTATACTTTGTAGTATTATATGTAATATTATAATTTCTAACGAGATATGCCCATTTTCATTGTGGCAACCCCCATTATCCGGCTTCATATAAATTACTGCAAATATCTTTGCATTATTTTGTTGTACATCACGAATGGTAATGTTTCATACAACTTAGTAATGCATTATGAATGCACTGTAAATGATACAACAGTTCTGCCTGAAAGCTTTCATTTTCAATGATTATAACTTTATTTTTAATAACGTGTAACAGTTCAAAGATATCATACATTCTGGGCAGATTGAAGTATGGCTATTGGAATTTTCACAAACCTGATGAAAATTAACACCATTCGGATCATTAATGGCCAACAAAGAGCAATGTGGTGATATTACTGGACAACTGACACTGCAGTGCAACTTGCAACCTAGTTTTAGGTAGAACAATATTTTCTGTATTTTGGAAGAAATTTGCTTTGACACTGCAGTGCAACTTGCAACCTAGTTTTAGGTAGAATAATATTTTCTGTATTTTGGAAGAAATTTGCTTTAAGTCACAAGGCTCAAGACTCAAAAATTTTATTCGCCAGGACAAGGACAATTCAATTTAGAACAAAGGAGGGAGAAAGAAAAAAGGTATGTTCCATTTTTTCATAAGGAAGAAACATAGAAAGGGGAAAGAGAAATGGGATGTTCCATTTTCTGATAGGGGAAAAGCCCGATCATTGGCATTGCCTTTTGTAACTTTCGTCATTTTTTTTCTAAAAATAGCATGAGACCCCACTTTTTTTTTCTTTTCCATGTGTCAGTACATATATTCATCTACTACAGGATGTATTTTGTTTTATTCTGTTCTGATGCTTTCTTGAGATAGACCTAATTCAAAAGTTGCAAATTTTGAAACTTTTGAATATTTAATAGATTATATCTGCTAACAGCATCAATATCCAAGTAAAGTTCTATATTACTTAGCTTGTCCTACTAGTAAACTGCCATATTCTATAAGAAAATATTTGGAGTACTATTGCTTAAACAAGATAATAAGTGCAGAAATCAGACAAAAGCGTCATTTTGATAGCATTTTGTGGCAACACAACGACGGAAAGCAACAATACCCCATGGAAAAAAGTTAAGTTTATTAAGCAGGCAGTGTTATATGGTAACAGTGTTATATATATATCATAGCGAGTATTTTATTTTATAGGATGATTGCAAATATTATTATTTTTTATTCAATTAGTATAGTTGGTCCCCTAATTACTTTAGTGATTAAAGCTTTGCTAAAAATATGATGCCAAACATATTCTTTATATTCCTGAAGTAACAGAAGAATCCATCAAATACTTTTTAGCTATTAAACAAACTGTCTGAAATCGAAAATGTCAGGTGACTTTTGACCATATAGTGTAGGGATGCACAACCTGTGGTCTGCGGGACAAAAGTGGCCCGCGATGAGTTAAGTTGTGGCCCGCGAATCTCGCCAATTTATAATTGTCACAAATAACAATTTTTGATCATATGTTGCAGGAAAAAATCGTGAAATTCGTCAATTTGCCGCGAGGCAAATTTTGTCAGATAGTTAAAAATTGCGAATTTCATTAACCACCCGGCCGATAACATTTGTATCAATATAGGAAATCCCCGAGTTGCTACTTTCCTCAGCCGTAAATTTCATCAGTCATTTAAGATATGCAAATTTCGCTGACTGTGCGCGGAAAACCGCGAGTTTCGTCGATCGGGTGTGGAAAAATATCGAGTTTCGCCGATCTGGAAAAGGAAAATCGCGAGTTTTGCCTATCGAGCTTGGAAAAAGCGCGAATTTCGTTGATCGGGAACGGAAAAATCGCAAATTTCGTTGATCGGATGCGGAAACTTTGCGAGTTTTATCAGTTTATCGAGAGAAAAAGTCGCGAAATTCACCAATTTGCCGAGGGAAAAAATTTAAATTTCGTCAGTCAGTTGAGAATCGCGAATTTCGTCAATCGAGCACGAAAAAATCGCAAGTTCTTTCATTCGGCCACGGGAAAATCACGAATATTTGTTGATGAAGTTGGAAAACGTTGCAAATTTCGTTGATCGGCTGCGGAAAAATCGCGAGTTTCCTCAGTTTATCGCGAGAAAAAGGCGCGAATTTCTCCAATTTTCAAAGAAAAAAAATTTAAATTTCGTCGTTCAGTTAAGAATCGAAGAAAATTGCGAGTTCTATCCATCGGACGTGGAAAAATCATTAATTTTGTTGATCGTTCGCGGAAAAATTGCGAATTTTCTTGATCGAGATCGGGCAGAGGAAGAATCACGAATTTTGTCGATGAAGTGTGCAAAAATTGCAACTTTTGTAAATCGGCTGCGGTAAAATCGCGAGTTTCGACAGTTTATTGCGAGAAAAAATCTTGAATTTTGATAATTTGCCGCGGGAAGACATTGAAAATTCCGTCAGTCTGTTAAGAATCGTGAGTTTCGTTGACTGGGCACGGAAAAATCGCGAATTCCGTTGACTGGGAGTGGAAAAATCGCGAATTTTGTTGATCGGCTGCAAAAAAATATGGAGTTTCGTCAAATTAACTTTGTTCATAAAGTTCACTTTTTTTCGGCACTAGCCACTTTCATGTCTATGTTTTTTTTTTTCTAGCACTTTTAATAGAGCAAAATTTACTACCCCGGATAATGTCAAGGAATATTTTCACTCCTTGAAAATAATCCTTGCTATATATCTGTTATATATACAAAGATAAACTGCTGATATATCCTTGCACACTGAACTGGGTATGTTAACTGGGGAGGGGAACCTAAAGGGGTAAAACTGCCAAACTTCTGAAACCATGTTTTTTATAGGCCATAGATCCCCCCACCTCCCCAGAATAGAATTCTCTCTGTGTTACTGATGTGGCTCTCGAAAACTCAGATATTTTTGTAAGTGGCCCTTCTCTTAAAAAGGTTGTGAACCCCTAATATAGTGTATATATAACGGCTAAAAATAAGTTGTATTTAAATATCAAGCATAATTAACCTATTAATTCATATATAGAGCACCATTATTAATGATGAATTGAGAAGAAATTGTATACCTCATTGTTTTTAATTCAATTTTACGCTTTTCTATATTGGATTTACATGATTTATTATAATCTCAGTTTACTTCTTTCTTTCACTATATTTCCAATTCACTTTACCCATGTAATTTCATTTCTAGAAAATATTCCATTATAGACAGGTTTCCGTCTTATCCCAATTTATTATATTCCTGCTAAGTTCTAACTATTAATAATATACATGTAAACTATTCAGTTTACACATGCAATTTCGTTTCTAGAAAGAATTCCATTATAGACAGGTTTCCGTCTTATCCCAATTTATTATATTCCTGCTAAGTTCTAACTATTAATAATATACATGTAAACTATTCAGTTTACACATGTAATTTCGTCTCTAGAAAGATTTCCATTATAGACAAGATTTCCGTCTTAGTAGGCTTTGTTCCTTTATTGTATGTCATACCTTTTACAAGGGCTACGAAAATTTTCCGTTTAAAGCAGGATTCTATTATAAATAAATTGTACTTTTCACAGATTTTACTATAATGTATAATAATACAGTAAAACCTATATATATTTAATGTATGTATCTATAATGCGTTTTTTGTTAGTAATACTATAGTAAAGCAGCATTCAACCCATTAAACAAAGTATTAATATAATAAAACACACATACTACAATATATATTAAAACACACATGCACACATAAATAACGCCTGCATTCAACAGTTAAAGGTATATATAAGTATTATACAGGCATACATACAATAAATACAATAAACACAACTGGAGTGAAAAATTAGCCAGATCCAGGAATCGAACCCGGGACCACAGTATACCAGACTGCTGCTATAACCACTGAGCTACTCCGACCGATTCCTGAGTCTGCAATTTCTCACTAATAAACCATGTTGGGGAAGTCACCAGCCTATACGACAGCCTTGGATGACCGGACAACGATGAATAGATTTTACTATTACATCGATCTACGATAATTATAATAAAACACACATACTACAATATATATTAAAACACACATACACACATAAATAACGCCTGCATTCAACAGTTAAAGGTATATATAAATATTATACAGACATACATACAATAAACCCAAATGGAGGATTCGATTCGATCGTCCCGGGTTCGATTCCTGGCTCTGGCTAATTTTTCACTCCAGTTGGGTTTATTGTATGTATGTCTGTATAATATTTATATATACCTTTAACTGTTGAATGCAGGCGTTATTTATGTGTGTATGTGTGTTTCAATATATATTGTAGTATGTGTGTTTTATTATAATTATCGTAGATTGATGTAATAGTAAAATCTATTCATCGTTGTCCGGTCATCCAAGGCTGTCGTATGGATGGCTGGTGACTTCTCTAACATGGTTTATTAATGAGAAATTGCAGACCCAGGAATCGGCCGGAGTAGTTCAGTGGTTAGAGCAGCAGTCTTGTATACTGTGGTCCCGTGTTTGATTCCTGGCTCTGGCTAATTTTTCACTCCAATTGGGTTTATTGTATTTATTGTATGTATGTCTGTATAATATTTATATATACCTTAAACTATTAATATATTTTTTCTTTCCAATGCTGTCTTAAACAGTTCTCAACCGCTCTCACTTTATGTTGCGTCAGTATATTTTCCTACAGCAGGGTTGGCGAACCTTATGGCACGCGTGCTAAAGTTGGCACGTAAGGCAATTTCTCAGGCACGCGAAAAATATAAATTTAATGTTCAAAATACAGAAAAATTCATTTTTTTTTGTTTTAATAAATATTTTTTTTTCTCCATACGGACGGATTATCACAAAGACAATTCATGCAACTGTTTTTGCATGAATTGACACGTCAAAATAATTTTCTTTTTTTTGTGATACTATGCAGCGTTTGTGACATGTATTTTGCCTTTTTATGTGAATTTAAAAATTCTGTATATTTTAAATAAATTTCACTAGAGAGTCAGTGTAATAAAGTGGTAAATGGATCCAATTAAGTAATGTATATTTGTAAAAATAACAAAATATGTACCAGGTATAAAACATTCTCCATCAAACATACAAGAGTATAAAACTTTTCAGTGCATTATAATTTTATTGTTTAATGCAGTTTGGGTAATTGCAACTGAGATGTTGCATTAATAGGAAGTCAAAAATTATTAAAATAAAAATTCTTACTTTGTTTCCTTATTAAAATACGTACCATATAAATGAATCCTATTTTGGAACAGAAATTTCATTAATTTATTGGTTGAATCCAGTATACAGACTAATCCTATTTTGATTTTTTAATATTTTTTAACTCTTAATTATTACCGCATGAAAGCAACTGATTTTCGAACTTAGCATTTTGTGTAAACATGAAACATCATTCGTTGCCATTATTTTATGTAAAATTTTGGCACGTTAAATTGTTGATAGAAATTGTTTGTGAATTTTTGGCACGCAATCTTTAAAAGGTTCGCCGTGCATGTCCTACAGGAATAATTTCTTTTAATTTCAATAATTTTCGTCTTTTAGAATGAAAAATTTTCTTCTATACCAAAAAAAAAAAAAAAAAAAAAAAAAAAAAATGTTTTTAATAAAGCGGCAGATTTAGAATCGCGCTACGTAAAGTAATGATTTCCTGTTTAGAATGTCTCGGCGATATATGACCTTCAATAGTCTGATTCAAATGTCAGTCTTTTTGTTTCACTTCATTCTTTAACAAATTCTCAGCCTATCATAGTCTAGAAAGTATCAATATATTTTTAACTTTCCTCGCTGAGCGTTTCTAAAGGAAAAGCTGTAGCGGAAATTGAAGTTGAAAATTTACTTTTTGAAAGAAATGGAAAATCACCGAAAAAAATGTCTTGTAATTTTTTTTGTTAATTCATCCTTTTAATACTTTTATTAATTCATCCTTTTAATACTTTTATTAATTCATCCTTTATTAAAGTATCATTTTATTATTACCATAATTTATTTATTGTAAGAATTATACACTATATGGCCAAAGGTGACCGGCCACTTGCGATTTTTGACGTTTTCTTAAATATCTAGAAAAACACATGAGGAATTATCCTGAAACTCCAGGTGTGTAAACATAATAGTACAGGTCATATATTTCCGTGAAGATTTTTTACCGAAACCCCATGGGGAACCGTCAACAAATTGAAAAAGAACGAATATCTTTCAGACAACCCTGTGAAAACTGATGTAGCAAAAGAATATTCGAAGAGAAGTTAAAGTTTTTATAAAAAGAGTCCCAAATTTTGAAAAATTTTTGCTTATAATTTGTAGAGTTCTTAATATAAAACTAGTTGGATGTGCCAATTCCAAAACTTTCTTCTATCTTATACATCTTAATATTTCAAAACCTAGTTACACATGTTAATACTTCAATATTATTAGTTCAATACTATACCAACTTTGATTTTCATCTTAAATTTCTCCCCAAGTCAATTGAACGGACTAAAAACGAGTTAATCTATATCATGATATTTGTTAAAATTATTAATTTTTTCTTATTCTGTCGTTATCAGCTGTTTGCGAATAGCCGGCATAGCAGGAAGCGAGTTCCCGCCGCTGCATGAGCCGCCGATGCACAATAGAACTACGAAAAATCAAGAAAATTATACAAAAATAGCTAGCACGGAGCCCCTTTACCGCGCAATATTTCCAAATTCAAGGAGAACCTGTTGGCCAAAGCCAAAAACAAGCACAAACATTTTGGTTCAATTGTATGCATAATTTTATACGCTGTTCGATGGTACAATAATGAAAATGGCACAGAGATCGGAATTATAGCGCCCCCTTCTTTCGGAATTTTTTCAAGTTCAGGGAGGACTTGTTTGCCATAGCCAGAAATATGCACAAAAAATTTGGTTCAATTATATGGATAACTTCATACACTTTTCGATGGTACAATAATGAAAATGGTACAGACATCGCAATTATAGTGCCCCCTTCCGGCAGAATTTTTCCAAATTCAGGGAGGACCTTCGTGACATGACCAAAAATAAACACATAAAATTTGGTTCAATTCTATGCATAACTTCATACACTTTTCGGCGGTACAATATTCAAAATGGCACAAAAATTGTACAAAAATCGCTATTACAGCGCCCTCTACGAGCGATTTTTTTACAAATTAAGGGAGGACCTCCTTGCCATAGCCAAGAACTTAAAAATTTTTTTGGTTCAATTCTATGCATAACTTCATACACTTTTCGATGATGCAATATTCAAAATCGCACAAAAATTGCTATTACAGCGCCCCCTAACGGCGAATTTTTTGCAAATTCATGGAGGACCTGCTTGCCATATCCAAAAACTTAAAATAAAAATTTGGTTTAATTCTATGCATAACTTCATACACTTTTGGACGGTACAATATTCAAAATCGCACAAAAATCGCTATTACAGCGCCCCCTACCGGCGAATTTTTTCCAAATTCAGGGAGGACCTGCTTGCCATAGCCAAAAACTTAAAATAAAAATTTGGTTCAATTCTATGCATAACTTCATACACTTTTCGATGGTACAATATTCAAAATCGCACAAAAAACGCATTTACAGCGCCCCCTACCGGCGAATTTTTTCCAAATTCAGGGAGGACCTGCTTGTCATATCCAAAATCTTAAACTAAAAATTTAGTTCAATTCTATGCATAACTCCATACACTTTTGGATGGTACAATATTCAAAATCGCACAAAAATTGTTATATCAGCGCCCCCTACCGGCGAATTTTTTCCAAATTCCGGGAGAACCTGCTTGCCATAGCCAAAAACTTATAATAAAATTTTAGTTTAATTCTATACATAACTTCATACACTTTTTGATGGTACAATGGCGACGGACAGACGGACAGACGGACAGACGGACGGACGGACAGACGAACACACAGACAGACAGACATTTTCTATAAACATGTTTTTTGGAATCTCTGACCCCTAAAACATGCAAATCCGTCGAAAACCGGAAGTCGAAAAAAATTTCGATTACAATACTTTCTTCTATTGAAGATAGAAGAAAGTAAAAAAATTCTTTTCAGAAAATATGACAAATAACATTGTACACAATACCCTGCAATCAGAATGAAAAAATGTATGAAAAATGAGCAGTTTTACTAAATAATGATTCATTGCGCATGCCCGAACGCAATCAAAATATAACGTGGATAATGTGTTAGCTAAATGTATAGAACAACTTTTGTAAATGTCTCAAAAACATAGTTCGAAAATTCTGAAAATTGTCGTTGATAGAATAAGTTCAAAATCCGTTGTTTGCACGTACTACTGTATTTTGATAGAGCCCCTCATCTTTTTGCTTCCTTTTTGGAATAACAGATTTTGAGCTTATTCTATAAACGATAATTTTCAGACTTTTCGAAGTATATTTTTGAGATTTTCACAAAAGTTGCTCTATACATTTAGCGAACACATTATGCAAATTATATTTTGTTTACATTCGGGCAGGCGCAGTGAATCATTATTTGGTAAAACTGTTCATTTTTCATACAATTTTTATTACTTTTTGATTCTGATTGCATGGTGTACAATGTCATTTGTCATATTTTCTGAAAATAACTTTTTTTTATATTAAGAATTACAAATTATAAACAAAAAACTTTTCCAAAATTTGGGACTCTTTTTATATAAGCTTTAATTTCTCTACGAATATACATGCTATTCTCATAAAAATGAACACAATTTATTACAATAAGGCACTTAATCATAATTTACAGTTTGAACGTTTTTGCTACATTTGTTTTTACATGGTTGTCCAAAAGATATTCGTTCTTTTTCAATTTGTTGACGACCCCCTATGGGGTTTTGGGGAAAAAATCTTCATGGAAATATATGCCCTGTTCTATTCTGTTTACACACCTGGAGTTTCGGGATAATTCCTCATGTATTTTTCTAGATATTTAAGAAAACGTCAAAAATCGCAAGTGGCCGGTCACCTTTGGCCATATCATAGACTTCTCATATAACTCTGAGGGCCATATAGTGTATATTATCTCGTGAACAGCGTTGAATCCAGGCATTTTTCTCCGGGAAGAAATTTCGCAACTCCGGGGGGAGGCGAATGGATTTCTCTTTTAGACCATTAGCAGTAGCGCCAAGTTTTGAAAAATATTGGTTGGGCGAAAAAAATTTTGGCAGTAAAATAACACATGCAATTTTTTTAGTGCGTGTGTGGTGACAGAAGAGAGGGCGGAGCGAATGACTAAAGATGATAAACCGAAGTTAAATTATGTTTTTTTCTAAGCAAAGTATAAAATTATTATAATTTAACTATAATTATTTTTTTTATTAAGTTATATTTTCATGAGTTATTCCTTATAAATACTTTAATATTTATTATAGACTAGGTGACTCGCTCGGCGTTGCCCGGGTCACATGATAAATGAACCTCAAATTTGTTTGATTTTATACCTTTAATTCCCTTTTGTCTAAATTTATATTTTGAAATGAAAAAAATCACATAAAAATATTGCATTGAAAGTACGCGCTATTTTGCATAATTTGATTTTTGGAGTCTATACGTATCGGAAGCGAGCGAAACTGCAACAAAAGACCTAGGTTTTTACTGATTTCGTGGATATTTTCACACATTTTATTTTGTAAAAAATATTTCTACTCGTCCGAACGTTTAAAATTTTCTGTAGGAGATGTAAATCTGGTCTATTTAGATGCTTCAAAAAGATTTTGTTAAAATAAGGACATTGACTAAAATAAGAAATTAAGAAATTTGCTTAAATTACTATTCGAAGATAGTTGTTAGTTCAACTTTCCACTGACAAGGAGCGCAGTATGTTCTATACAAACATTACTCTACGAAACATTGGTCAAAGGGCTGTTATAACTTACCTGAAAGTTTTAAGTCAATCGATTAGTTCGTTTTCCGAATTTAAACAAATTCGCGTTCATTCTCTGTTAAAAAAAGCATTTCTTTTTCTTTTTGAAAATCGATTTTTTTTATACAACAAAAGGTTTTCAATAATTTTTTTTGAAATTTACATATTCTTAATTAGTGTCCAAATATAGGTCAGATGCATAAATTTCAAATCTGTAAATGCTGTATTTTTCAAAATTTTTATTTAAATTTGAATTTCCTTTAAAATTTTAAACTGCGGTTTTATCCACTCTCCAAAATGAAAACAGGCGTTTTTCAAAGCAGACTTAATAATGTCTTTAATTTCTGCAAAACGCTTGTCTCATCTGACAGCTATTGCGATTTCAATGGGAGCGTTTTGTTTGGACAATCTTGCGCTAGCCTCTAAGCGGGAACCAAATCCAGTCAACGTGTGGTTTTGAGGAAATAAATGCTTTTTTTAATTGGGCATTTTGGTGCCTTTTTAATGAGAGTGAGTTACGGTTGTTAATTAATAACTCAAATAATTATAAGAATTTTAAAATTCTGAGGAAGGTACATTAGGACTTTTTCACAAAAATTTTGAGCCTCGTACATGTCGTAGATTTTACTAACCATCGTACACAGACAGACACGCAGACAGAGCGAAACGTTGCTTTATTAGTATAGATAACATAAAAATTGCGAACTATTAAAAGTTCAAAAAACTAAATGTCAAGAAAATCATACAGTTTAGTTACTTATTGCTTTATCAATTCAAGACGTTAAAACAGACGGCAAAATATGCAGGAAATTTGTTTTTGTAAGAAATGTAGTTATACATCCGCTGAAGGGGCTTTCAGCGCAAGTCTAATTGATGTCCTTGCTATTTTTCAAATATAATTGTTTTGAGAAGGTAAAAAAAAAACCAAACTTCGTTTCAGAGCTTAAGTAAATAAATAAATGAACAACGAATTAAATCAATTGAAATTGTGTGGGCGGAGAGATCAAATTATTGGGTGGGCTTCAGTGGCGTAGCTACATATTGAGCGCCCTGGAGCAAGTAAAGTTTGTGCACCCTCTTGTCTCTCAAAAAAGTTCTGCGCAATTATGTTTGGAAGTTACATATATATATATATATATATGTAACTAGCTGACCCGCCCGGCGTTGCTCAGGCCCATTATAATAACGTAAACAAAACTCAAGTTTGTATGATTTTATATATTCATAAAGTAGTTCAAATGAACCTGGTTTTAGGGGTGGCCCACTGCCTTCGGCAGCGTCTAGTGTCCTCCCGACAATCCTCTTTCAGAACGAACCTGTGGCCTGGGTCACCGCTACCAAAGGCAGTGTATGCCAGGAGTGTTCCGTACACGCTGGAGACAATCGAAAACCAAGTTGAATGAGTATACCACGTAGTAATCGAGCCCATAGAACCCGAGATAAGAATACGAATCCTAGCAGTGGAACTATAATCTTTAAAACAATCGTAAGCTAAGTTGAATGGACCAATTTCCGTTGAAATAGAGCCCATAACAACCGAGAAAAGAATGCGCCGTTAATGTTCGAAAATGGTGGTAACAGAAGTCTAAGATAAACTTTCACAATGTAGAAAGTAGCTGAATAGTAAGCTAAGCTTAATTTTCCCTTTACCGTTGAAATCGGACATATTGAACCCGAGAAAAGAATGCACCATAAATGTTTGAAAATGTTGGTAACTGAAGCCTAAGACAAACTTTCATAATACAGAAAGTAGCTGAATCGTAATCTAGGTTGAATTAACCAATTCTCGTTGAAATCGGCCCCCTAGAACCCGAGAAAAGAAGCACCCCGAAGCAGTGGAAGGTGCTTATTGCCCCCTCCCCCTGTAAATTTAACGAATTACCTTTAACATTAACGTGATATTTAATTTACGGATGAAATTCCATCCCCTCTAAAGCTAACTACCTTTAACAGTGGCGGGAATTTTAATTCACGGCTGTAGTGAGTAAACGTAAGTTGATGCCCTAAAAGAAGATTAATGTTCGAAAAAGGTGGTAGCTGGAGTAAAAGAAATTTTTCGTGGTTTCTAAAGTAGCCGGAGGACCCTAGAACTATGCTTAAGAGAATTGCAAGACTATCGGATAATTTTTAAAGAAACTGTACCAAGGACCCTAAGAAGGCGATTAATATCCAAAATTGGTGGTAGCTGAAGTGTGAGTAATTTTTTTGTTTTTCATGTAGTAGCTGGAGGACTTAAGAAAGAGGGAAAAAATCCTAGTGAATCGGACCATTTTTATAGGGGACCAAAAGGAGCTTACTGATAATTGAGAACAAAGCTTAAGATGAAAACACGATAAAAGGTCCTAGTAGTTGCCTCGGGGAGAGAAGACCAAGACTCAATTTTGAAGTTATGCAATGAGATTGTGACACAATTAGTGGGTGAAAATGCATGGCGCACAAAAAGTTACCCTAGGGGACAGTGTCTGAACTGAAATGTAGAAACGAAAAAAAAAAAAAAAATAAAATAAATGGAAAAAGATCCCTCAAAATGATAGTCGGATTAAAAGGGGCGATTTATTAACAATTTAGGGCACAAAAACTTCAAGTGGCCTTGTACCAAGCCCCAGGTGTCCAGGGTCTCACGTGGAATGTAGCTGGGCAAGGGACCCAAGAAGGGATTAATTTTCAAATTTGGTGGTAGCTGAAGTCTAAAACATTTTTATGTTGGTCGTGTAGTAGCTGGATTTCCTAAGATCTTGTTACAAAAAAAAAAAAAAAAAAAAAAAAAAAAAAAATTAGTGAATCAGACCATTTTTAAGGGAGATATAAAAGGAGGTCCAAAAAGGGGCCAACTGATAGTTGAGAGCAGGGCCCTAATATGAAAACATGTTAAACGGTTCTAGTACTTAGCGCTTTAGATCTCAATAAGTTTAGTTCTAACGTATATACAAAATAGCTGACCGCCGTTCTGATTATCACATTTATAGACAATGTTGAAACAGTCCTGTTTTCATGTTAAAATGTAATTTTTAACAAAAAATAATGTTTGAATTACATTTTCTTTGCCGAAAATATTCTTTATTGCCGAAACGTCAGTGAAGGCTTACTGTGGAGACACGAAAAGTTTTGGTTTCTGTTAGTCTGTCTGTCTGTTAGTCTGTCTGTCTGTTCCGCGATAACTGCCGCAAAAAGCATCCGATCGGCTTGAAATTCACTGGGCATGTTGATGAGGTACCCGGACTTAGCTGTATAGTTTTTGGTTAAATTTGGTTCATTCGTTCGGGAAATATGGAACATTTTATTTTGCTCTATAATGCTTTTCAATGGCAAGTCAGACGATTTTCAGATTTTCATTTGTTGAAAGAAATGGCTCATATGAAAAATGGATTTAAATGGTAAATTTTTGATGCTGAAATTTTTAAATAACATTATTAAATTATTCCAATAAATTATGTCAATATATTTGCGAGATTTTTTAAATCAGGTTTATAATATTGGGGGTAATTTTATGCATGTTTTCCAATAATATAAAGGATATTGTTTTTTCAAATTGACATAATGCATATTTCATTTTTTTTCCTTTTCTTTCTCTGTTGCCTAGCAACGCATTTGGTCCTAATAATATTAGTATAATTGCGTGTATAATGCTTGAGTAAAGCCAACGTCAAAACAGATGAATTAATGCATTTGTATCTTTGCATATAGAAGGATTTTAGCCCAGAAATAAAAATAGGCAATATTTCATTTATTTTATTTATTTTATTGAAGTATTTTGCTTAAAAATACAAAAGTTCATTATTTTCATAGAGAATAACGTAACATTTTCCCATAACATTTACCAATATTTCTTTAATTGTTGCCAAGAAAATCAAAACTCGGAATAATGTTTTCTTTTAAACAATTTTCAATTGAAATGTTTTGTCGTGAAACAGGAAAATGAAAAAAAAATTAAGAATAGAAAAATTAATATGGCGGCATATTAAAAATAAAAAGAAAACTCTCGAGTATTTCTTAATATAACAAGATGAAAAGTTTTGAGTAAGTACGCATAGCAGGTGAATTAGACGTCATTTATCGAAAACAAAGATGCTGGAATAAAAAGATCTTGGGTAAAATAAAATTAACTATTATTCACGGAGGAAAGAGATAGATGGAGATGCAGTATGCCGTAAAAACAGTTTGCAATACGATGTGCGTTATCGCTCAGATTTAAATGCCCTCATTCGGCCCAAACAAAACAAGTACGTGGAACAGGAACCAAATTCTTTGACTTGATCCGTTTTTTTTTTTTTTTAAGCACGTCGTTGTGTTGTGCCGAATGTAGCGGATTTTAGGGTTACACTTTTGGCGTCACTTCAAGATTTATTGTCTGTATACGGTTAACATGAATATTTTATTTTAAATTTAAATTTTATTAATTTATAAAAAAAACGTATGCTTATCCTTATAAATCACAGCGTAAAAAAAAATCTAAGATGTACTATAACCATCCGCACAATCAATAAAAATTACGAATGTAAATTTAAATAGACTGCGGGGGGTTCAGGGGGGCTCTGCCCCCCTGAAGAAATGCAATTTTTGATTTAAAAAGTTACCAGAATAAGTAGCTCATCAGAATTTCAGAACATCAATGTACAACCACTTGTTTAACACTTTTAATTTCTGAAACTTTACGAAGTATCTTGTATGCTCATAAATATTTATGTAATTTGAAAACTTTAAAAAGCGATTTGTAGGAAGTTGAATATTATGCAATGAGTGTTAAAAAACAATGACTTACAAAGATGACGTTGAGGCTCCTGATCTGCAGATTTACTAGTAAATACTTTTGCACATCAAGCGCAAAAATCAATATAATACACATATATATAGGGGAAATCACAATCACAGCTAGTGATGGGCGATTCTGGAAAATTCAGGAATCGATTAAAATCGACATCGTATAAAACTGAATCGATCACAATAAGAATCGATTCCCAAATTCTAGAATCGATACTTGAATCGATATTTCGATAGTCACAGATTCGCACAGATAAGCTCAAAAATATTAATTTCAAAACCTAGCGAATCAGCAGAGCCGTAGCGACCACCTCCCATACCTCACATTTAGAGGGTAGACAAAGTCAGGGGCCCAGTCGTAAGCTATTACAGACCCGTGAGTCAAATAATAAAGTTTTTAACTTTTAAATTATTAGTTTTAAGATGTAATTTTTCTAATATTGTAATTTAGATTTTATTTAAATTTATTTTTTAAGAAAGGTCTCGGTTAAATACAAGTTGGAAATTGCGCGTCAAACGGGGCAAATGTGGTGCGCTCGTACTATAACAGTGCACTTCATAGGTGCATATCAATTTCATTCTGTTCGAAAGTCTGTAACATCCTTAAAATGCACTTGAAATAATTTTTTCCATTGGCCGTAATGTAACGGAAAACTTTTGACTGTCCCTGTAATTAAATCATTGTGATTTTCTTCCAGCCTGAATTAAAATTAAAATTTTCAGGGGCATAATTCACGTTGCCATAAGAACCGATTTAGTATTCTTACAATTTGAGTTTAATAATGTAATTAGCAAAGTTTATTAAAGTTCTTTTATTTAAAAAAAAAATCGCGCTGCAAGACGTGAAAATTTAGTTTTCTCAGAAGAAATAAAAATCAATTAATTTTACTGTCTTAGAAGGATAGTGGACGCACATGTATATTGCTTGGAAATCTTTAACATTATAGCTAGTAACTAGCGGGTTCCGCCTAATATGAAATCTCGAAGCGAACGAACCGCGAAACGGGTTCCCGCTGCCTACAGCATCGTATAGGTGTACCCCTCCCCCCCACTTTGCCCACCGGGTCGGAAAAACGCGCTCCCCCCCCCCCCAACCACCACCACCAATTTTTGACATTCATCATTTAAAAATTTTTTATTATGTGTTATAAACTATCTTAAAATTTCAAACAAATCGCCCTGTTATATTTTCTAATTTTGTTCTGCCCCTCCCCTCTATCCCCCCCCCGAAATGTGACGCGCCATTCTTTTTTATAATTTTTTATCATGTATTATAAACAATCTTAAAGCTTAAAACAGATCGCATTGTTAGATTTCCTAATTTTAACAAAATCGCGTTATGTTGGTTCCAGATTCCACCACCAGGGTGCGCACTCTATTCCTAACAAAACTGTGAACAAAACTCCGTTAAACAACCTATCAGTAGATATATTACGCAAAAGTGTGGCAATCTTGATCAAAAATTTAAGCTATTTGCCGAAATTACTATTCGGAAATAATGGTAACTAAACTTTTGACTTTTTTATATTTAATACGTAGCATTTATCTCAGGACTCCGTCAAAAAACCCCACCTAACACGGTAAGGAACGCTAAGGTTTAAAAAAAAATTCTAGCGGCCTCCCCCCCCCCCCCCTCCTCCCGAAATTTTCGCACCATTCTTTTTTAAACTTTTTCTTATGTGTTATAAACTATCTTTAAAGTTTCGAACAGATCGCCTTGTTAGATTTTCTACTTTAAATGAAATCGCGGTCTGTTAATTCTATATTCCACGACCAGGGAGCGCAGTCTATTCAAAACAAAAGTGTATCCAAACGAAACTCCTTTATACAACCTATCCGAAGATACATTAGTCTAGGGGGTGGTAGTCTTAAGCAAGAATTCAAGATATTTGTGAAATTACTATTCGAAAATAGTGGTATGAACACTTATAAAATTTTTGATATTGAAAAAGTAGTAATTATCTCAGCCCGCCGTCAAAGAACGCTAAACGGTAGAAAACGTTAATGCTGCTATAAAAGAAATTTCATAAAATTCAAAGTATCATAAATCAGTAAGTTTGGTTGTAAACGACTGAATTTTTTATAATACAACTTACACAAACACTTTGACAAACTTACGGGTGAAAATACGGCTTAACTAACGAGAACCTTGAGTCACGTGGCTTTAAACCAAGAATGATAAGTTTAAAATGGAAAAGAGACGAAATTTGTTATTACCATTCATAAATAGTGCTCACCAAGAGCTGCAGATATAATATCAGTGTTTAGTTGGTAAACAAATGATTCGGGAAGAATGTCAAAAAAGGTCCCATTGAAATTGGACCATAATTAAGAAAATTCGGATCGGGGGGGGGGGGGGGGGTATAGGTGACGAACTGAAAAAGTACAGCTTAATAAACTAGTAACCCAAATAACTTGGCTCCTAAACTAAAAATATTACAATTTAACCTAGAAAGGAAAAGGCTCTTATGCGAAATTTGACAGCAGTTCTGCCTTTAAAACAGTAAATCCGAAAGAATAAATATATATTCCTTTGAAATTACTGTCAAAAATATCAATACAAAAGTTGGAGCACGATTGACCCTTACCAAAAAGAAGAAGGCTAGAGACAGAAAATAAAAGATCACATTAAAAACTTTCCAACGATATGTTATACGATATGGTTTGGAAGAAACAAAAAATATCCCCCCCCCCCCCGAGGGAGCAGGTAAGCCCCAAACGGTCGGAGGGGCGACCTCAAAAGTATCTTTGGTCAAGGTTTCAAAATGTGGCTTTATAATAAAATAGAACAAGAATTGGACATTTTAAAAATTGCATGCAAATTTTGAACGGCCCTGTAAATTAAGATTAGCGAGGAAAAGGGGAGAGGGGGGTGGAGAGATTAGAAGGGACGAACTTGAAAAATACAATATAATAAGCTAGTAACCTGAATAACTAGGCTTCTAAACAAAAGTATAACGATTTAACCTAGTGTTGAATTCAGGGGGTAGCCCGGGAGGACATCCCTCCCGGGACATTGAAATGTCCCTCCCTAAGTTTTGAGATTTTATGCTTTTTAATGGACAAATGTGCACCCCTCCCCCATTACGGAACTCTGAAATTACCCCCAATCCCGACCGGAGTCGCATAAATCCCCCCCCTGAGAAAAATACCTGCATTCAACACTGATTTAACCTAGAAAGTAAAAAAAAGCTCTTATACAAAATTTTACAGCAATTCTGGCACTAAAACAGCAAAATTGGAAGAATTGATTCAACCCGAATCGTGGATCGACCGCGATGCGATTTGAATTGAAGTAAATCAAAGCATAACGATTCGACATTGCATCTAAAGAATTGAAAGTAAATCAAAATATAACGATTCGACATTGCATCTAAAGAATTGAAGTAAATCAAAAAAGTAACGATTCTGAAGATCGCATCTGAAGATCGGCATCGGCATCGAATCTGAACTGAATCGATTCACCGTTTCTGATCCAAGGGCAGAATCGATGCGTTCATCTTTTCTTGCTTTCTTTTGTCTTTAGAAAAATAAAGTGTTGTTTTCGTGAAAATTTTCGACTTCCGGTTTCTAAGGATTTATAGTGTTAGAACTTCTTGTCTGGAATACGATTTGACTATTTTTATAAATTTTTTGTCTGTCAGTCTGTCTATTTGTTTGTCTCTGACAAAAAAAATGTGAGCGGTCTATTTCAAGAACTAATGCATGGAATCTGTTGAAACTTTAGATTCAGTTAGACCTTCATATAAATTGGCAGAGTTTCCCCCAGACAGTTTCAGGAGGGTGCTGCACCCTGCCTGCCCTTAGGTTTACAAAATAGCATCCCTCTTGCCCCTCATTAAAAAAATTAGCTCCCTTGTTGGCCCCACCTGAAAAAAGTGCCTTTACTCCTTTCTTTATTAAAAAATTTACTTGCATAGTAAAATATGACTCATTGCTGTCTTTAAAATAGTGTTCTGTCTATTAAATATTAAAAAGTAGTTTTAAAAATCAAAAGAATGCCTTTAAAAATTTCAAGAAATGCCCTTAAGAATCCAAATCATCCCCTTCGGAATCCAAAAGTGCCCTTTTCCCACAAGCAGCACCCTGTCCTTTTTTAAACCTGGGGGAAACTCTGAAATTGGTGCTGATTACTTTTTGGTGAAAATCGCTCAACAGGTGGCGCTGCTATACTGCATTTTTCATGATTTCCGCAAGATTGCTATCGCAAGAACTAATGCACGAATATTCACCAAACTTCAGATTCAGTTTGACGTTGACATAAGTTGTTGAGGATTAGGTTTTGATGTAAATCTACCGGCAGGTGGCGCTGCTATGCTGCATTTTCCCCGAGTTTCGTAATAGCTCTATCTCAAGAACTAATACACGGATTTTCATAAAACCACATTCAGTTAGACGTTGGCATAAATTGCTGCTTATTAGGTTTCGGTATAAATCGCCCAACAGGGGGCGTTGCTATGCTGATTTTATCAGCAGAGTTGAATTCAGACATTTTTCTCCGGGAGGGACAGTTCAGAGGGGGAGGAGATTGGACTTTTGTACATTTAAATGTACAAAAAGCATAAAATCTCAAACTTTCTGGGGGGCATTTGAATGTTGCGGGGGGGGAGGGGGGGGGGGGAGGAATGTCATCCCCCCGGGCCACCCCCTGAATTCAACACGTTTTTCAGGATTTAAACAATTTTAGGGATAATATCTCAAGAACTAATGAACGAAATTTCATCAAACTTAATATTCTGTTAGACAATGCCATAAGTTATCCATGATTAGGTTTTTGTGTAAATGATATAACAAATTGTGCTGCCATGCTGCTTTTATCAACAGTGTTGAATTCAGACATTTTTCTCCGGGGAGGATTTCTATGGTTCTGTCGAGGAACATTCTAGAGTTACGAGGGGGGAAGGATTGGACTTTCGTCCATTAAGCATAAAATCTCAAATCTCCCTAGGGGACATTTCAATGTTCCGGGGGGGGGGGGCGTCCACCCGTACCAGCCCCTGAATTCAACACTGTTTTTCAGGGTTTACACAATGTTTGCGATAACATCTCAAGAAGTATTGAACGGAATTTCATCAAACTTAATATTCTGTTAGTCATTGACGTAAGTTGTTTTTTCTGAGTCTTTCGTGTTAATCATGTAATAGGCTGCGTTGCTATACTGCTTTTTTCATGATATTCATGATAGCCATATCTCAAAACTAATGCACGGAATTTAATCAAACTTCATATTCTGTTACACTGTCGTATAAATAGATCCTTATTAGGCTTGGGTGTATACTACCCAGCAGGTGTCGCTTTTATGCCCTTTGAACTGGGATTTTCCGTTGCGGACATCTAAGAGGGTGTGGGCCGAAATTCAATGATTTGTTAGGAAAATGGGATTCTTATATATATTTTTTAAATACGCATATTTCAACGAACCTATACTTTTGGATCCTCATGATGGGTATGGGTTATTTAAATTTGACACTGTGATAGCGAATTTTGAAGTTTTAACATTTATGAGACAGAAGAAAGTTTTGGGATTGGACATGCAACTACTTGACCTTAAATTTTTGAAGGAAAATGAAAATCATATGACCTTTAGAGACATCGATTAAAAAATGTATAGTATCGATTAAATCGAGTTGGCCATAGTATAGATTAAATCGATTAAAAAAATCGAAATCGCCCATCACTAATCACAGCATTGTACGAATACACGAAGCCTATACATTTCAAACAAATACTTGATAAATGATTTTACAAAAAAACTAAATAAAATAAAATACGTATATATATATTTAAAGAGAGGCCGCGCTCTTTGGTACCAGACAGGCGGAAAATTCTTGGGGCAGACCATGTCGCTATTGGTCACAGAGAAAATTACAGAATATATACGTTAGGTTTTAAAAGATTTAAATGGGTCTCAGAAGCAAAGAAACTTTCAAGAAAAAAAAATCAATTCTTCTACCTTGCAAAGAGAAATAAAAATCATTAATAAAAAATGCTTCAAAAAAGTGATTTTTTTAAAAAAAATTATTAAATGATTTAAGACTTTTCATATCTAATGTTTATAGCAAATTTTAAAACTATATTAGCTTCACCTGAAGGAGGGAGCAGCTTTACCTGGTTTAGGGCGCACAGACCTGCAGGTTGGTTGCCTGGCGGGCCAATCTGCCTTATTTAATCCTAAAATTCTGCGATTAAATAAGGTTTAATGCGGAAAAGCACTGTTACAAAAAAGTGGTGCAATTTTGCATAGGCTATAATCAGGCCCTAAGGAACACTGAATTTGGTACTTAATTTTTTCTCTCTTTTTGAAGCTTATCGATTCTGCATTTGACATTTGCAATATTATCAAAATCTCAAAAACAATACTCACAAAATTTAAGTTGTTGCTTCCCCTTACCCCCCTCCCATCTAAATTCTGTCGCCGTGGGCTGATGTGGAATATGTTTAAATCTAGCTCTTATTATTGTTTTGTAATCTGTATCGATGCATGTTTAGTTTCTACAAAACAAACAAAAAACCCTTCAAAATTTTCGTTTTCTTGTATTTCGCCTGTAAAATGGTCAATAATTTTCTACAATTTTATTTCCTATTTTCCTATGGGGTATTTTTTTTTCAAATCGTAAAATAATTATCGTAAATTACTACTGTTACATCGTACATATAGGTTTCTCAGCGGGGAATTCTTTGGCTACCATTATTTCCGCACAGTAATCATCATGATAAATTTCTAAAACATTTTTAATAGAAATGTACCAGAAAGATTATTTTTTGGAAATAGTGGTAGGCAGTAAAGTGACCGATGAGAGCCCTGTTAAATAAGTTTTGATTACTTTAAGATCTGAAAATCTTAAACTGTCGTCTTCAGGAAAGTCACAGAAAATAATCAGGCATGCTGAAAGGGTGTTGGAGAAGTTACTTGATGCTTCAATAGGGTATGAATTAAAATTAAAACTTCCTGAATAGAAGTCATTTCTTTCAACTGTGTATGAAAACATGTTTCAAATCGAAATGGTTGAGGTTAAACACAAGGTAAAATATCATAGGAATACGCTGATTGTAATAAGATTCATCTATAATGTCTGATTAATAATGAAAAAAATATGCAAATATTTTAAGAAATCTTTATTTCGCTTTTTCTAATTTTGCGCCCTTAGGATTCGTGCGCCTGGAGCAGTCTGCTCCAACTGCTCCACGGTAGCTACGCCCCTGGTGGGCTTTCGCCCCATGCCCCCATATAAGTTGGCGTCACTTACCATTACCAAATACAAAATCTCAGGTCTTCTGGAGGGATTTTGATACGGGTAATCCTCTCCGGGGGTGGGTGGGGTGGGGGGAGGGGGTGGCACCCACTGAATTCATTACTGTTCTTGACTAACTTCTACTTCTGGTAACATAAAGGAAATCAGTGTAACGAAATGATAAATCTATAGTATATAAACTGAATATTAAACTGAAACTGATAATAATAACTGTTCTGCTTTTTCCGTTGTCAATACGATGATGATGATTACGCAAATTCCAGTTAACCACTCGTAAAGACTTCGAATAAACGATGTTTCGTGGGTAGGCTGCCACCGCCGATATATGCGTGATATCGGACAAAATGGAAAAAGGATAATAATTAAATACTAACTTATTCAGTTAAAATTAAAGAATAATTTATTTACAGATTATTTATATAAAAAAATATTTACAATTATAGGCTCGGATATAGCAAACCCTGCCCAACACCAAGTTGTACGCCGAAATAATGTCTACGTAACTGGGTAGTATTATTCATCTACGTGCTATTCCCTTCTCACTTTATCGAACACAGCAATGCTTATCGGAGAACCACTCAGGTATCTCCCTTCCCACACACGTTTCTCCTCAAAGGAGTAAATTCTTTATCAGGAACACTTTCCCTGGCAAATCCGCTCCCCCAGCCTCTAGCCTACCTCCACGAGACTCCAGCCAATACTACCCAACACACTCTCTCAATTTTTAGACAGAGAGAAAAACACGTGGGGTCCTTCCCTGTACAATAAAGGAATCCCCTTATCTCCCACTGCACTTCGTTTTCTCACTCAGTCGTTCAGTAGAGATAACCAAGTGTAACTTTTGTTCCTTTATTTATTTTCTTTTGTGACCACATTCTCGTATACAAAAGAAATACTGGTATTTCGTTTACACAATGATTTTTTTGATGCAATAAGATATGAATATAATAGCTCATTCCGAATTCAAGATAAGAAAAATATTTCTCTATCCAAGTACGTAGAACGCGATTTACATATAAAATGCAATAAATAAGATTAATTAACAGTAATCTTAATTAATCACATGCTTTTTAACGTCAGAAGCCTAAAAATAACTAATAACTGATAAACTAAATTTTTCTTTTGCATCTTATTGAAATGTTTTTTCTCTTTAAAGAAGCTGAAAATTTAGAAAGATTACTTAAAGTAAATGTTTCATCTATATGATCTTTAACAAACTTAATCAAATGTCACATTTTCCCCTTCTGTTGTTACTTCAATTCAGTATTAAACTGCTTTCTAATCATTTTTTTTTCTAATTTTTAAGCAAAAATTCGAAGTTTTTATTATTTATTAATTTTGTAGTTAAGTAACACAGTAAAAAGTTTGCGCAAAGAATTTCAAAATGCTTAATATTTAGCTTTTAACTTAATTGAAAAGAAGTATTTAAAATATGCCGCTTTATGAAATAACTCATCCATTCCTAGAAAGGAGAGGATCTATTGTTAATTTTATATAATATTACTTCAATAGAAAAAAATATGGATATGTTTTAAAATTTTTACATTTAAAAGCTGAAGATATTAAATTTGTTTCTCCTAATTTTAATACAGTCACCTCTGACTTATGCGCGATTGAAGAGATGAAGCATTTAAAACAAAGTCGCAACACATAGAGGAGAGATTCTTGTGTTTTTGTTTTTTAAACGCATAAATTATGTAAAAAGCAGAAATGGAGTTTTTTAGAATCTAAAATTTCCATAAGAAAGCTTCTTAGTTATAAGTCCGTAATAATATCTTAAAGGAAATAAAAAACACATTTAGCTATTTAATTTATTTCAATTGTTTATATTTAAGACCCCCAGTTAAAAAATATATTATTAACCATTTGGAAAAATGGTTATTATTCTCTGTCAAGGTAGGAAATCAAAAACATATCTGGGCGTTTTATTGGTTGAATCCGCATTTTATTCGTTTTCTGATTGGTCTATACAGTAATCTGTATTTCCCTTTACTTTCAGCAGAGATGGATACTTCTGTTGCCACTATGACAAAAAAGTAATAAAAACTACAAGAAAAAAAAATTAATAACTCAGAAACAAATTGAGATACAGCTTTCAAACAAACTGCATTTAAGAGTACATTTTTTTTTCTCTATACGACTGTGTAAAAAGTAATATTGTGGGATGTTTAGAAGTTTAAGAATGAAATTTCATTTAAAATTGGTCGTCAGATTTCTAGAAAATTTTTTTTCAGGAAAAGCCTTTTCCCGAACAGCCAATGAAATGCTTGGATAATACGTAAGTTTCAGGCGGATAATACGCAAGTTTCAGGAAATCTCACGAGTCGCACGCGATTTTTGTCGCTTGCAATTTTTACGTGTAATAACACTATTAATGTTTAATTCATGGCGTACGTAATGTATGATCAACTCCGTGCGATTTTTTATGTCTTAAATTATAGTCTTTGAAAAAATCATTTTCCAAATGGTCGTTGTAATTTGTTAGATTGCTTTTTTTTGTTTACTTTGTTGTCCTATTATTTGTTTTACTTTCATTAGAGTAAGCCACTTAAGGGGGCACACGACATTTGAGTTTGTCGAAAATATAAAAAACATCGCCTTTTTTAAAGTACCAAATAATATGCAATTAAGATCTTTTTTCCCTTTCTGCCTAAAGTATATATTCTTAACTATATTATGCAGAAAAATAAATGTTCTATAGACAAAATTGCTATTTAAATTTAAAATTTAAAAATTCATCTCACTAATGCGAGAATTAAAATAATCGCGTGCTGCGCGCATGATAAAACTCTAAATTACACATATAGAAACATTTTTTTAAAAACAAAATATAATCATAACACACGTACTTCTGAATTAAAACCAAAATATCCACAAAAAGTTTTGTTTAAAATTGAATTTTAATACAAAAAAAAAACAAAAAAAAAAAAACACCCCCTCCCCCCAAAAAAAACAACAACAACAAAAAAATTTTTTTTTCAAGTTTTTCAAGTGCAAAAATAAATAAATAAATAAATAAATAACCAAAATATGTGAATGTTTTAGGATTTAGCATGAAGAATATAAAGAAACGCATATTTGGTTAATTTTTTAAAGCTGTAGTTTATGTAGTTTGAAAGAAACAGTGCCCGCAAGAGAAAACGCATTTTAAAGTTACAATATCTACGGACCTTTAATTGTACTCACCGTCTATAAATGATTATAACTCAAGAAAAAATACAGATTTTTGAATGAGGTTTTTCTGCATATTGTTAAGAAAAAAAAAATCCGAATACAACAAAAATCGAAAATTGATTCTTTGAAAATTTAAAGGTTCTATGCCCCCTTAAACTTTTAGAAAATAATTCTCAATATTAATTTTCTTTTCTTAAGTTACATTTATTCAAGGGCATTTTCAAATTCATTAAAATGCAGGATTACTTTTCATAATACATCAGATTTTCAGAAGTTTCAAAAGGGCTTTTACTCACTTAGGACATTTACAACAGCACAAAGTTCTTTCTCAGGACATTTGAAGGAATAAAACCCCGAAAATAATAACCCTCTTTGTTTCTTAATTAAAAAAACTAATTTTACCAAGTGTTCAAATTTTTACGCGTAATGTCGCAAGGAACCTTGCTCAATGTTGAACTTATGACAGAAATATGCAGCTCTATTTCCCCATTCCTCATACCGAGATACTCTAAAAAGCACATATGATTGACAGACGTGTATGTATTTGAGAACTGTATTAGTGATAAGTTACTGCAGTGTTAAATCTCTATATAAAGTCAACAAGGATGGTTGTTATGCCCAGCTAAACTTAAAGGAAAAAAAAAAAGAAAAAAACGTAGCATTTGTTCTTTTTTGAAAATTAAAATTTGAAAAATAAATGTGCATGATGGGCTTGGCGGCGGCCATTTTAAAATATATATATACATAATAGCAAAATGTTAGTTTGAATAACAACAATTAACGGTATTAACTATGAACCTGTGTGCTTAGAAAATTATGTAAAATATAAAAATATGAAAAGCAGAAAAACCAACGCACAAAAATGCACAAATAATACGTGAAAAACAGCAAACAGCTGTTTCGAATTTACTAGCGAGATTCTTCTTCAGTGCAAGATAGGGAAAAAGGAACAGCGTGCTAGAAAAAGGAAGTCTGAGCCAAGCACGCTGTTCCTTTTTCCCTATCTTGCACTGAAGAAGAATCTCGCTAGTAGATTCGAAACAGCTGTTTGCTGTTTTTCATGTATTATTTGTGCATTTTTAAACGTTGGTTTTTCTGCTTTTTAATATTGTTGCACAAAGGCCTTATTTGCTATTTTTATATAAAAATATGGCCGCCAGGACAACTAAGCATAATTTTTAAAATTTTTAATTTTCAGAAACACGTTATAGTGTGTTTAGTACAGAAGAGAAGGATTTATATCAAACTATCATACGTAAGCACTTGACTTATTTACTTATAAAAAATAAGTTAACCCCTTATCGACGAGCCTTTTGCGAAATTTTTAATCTTTTGTCACCGTTTTTTAAAAACAGAAATTTGTGTCTTCTTGAATCGAGAAAATGCGGTGATTAAACAAGGCAAATTTTACAGTAAAATTTTACTGGTCAGGAAAAGCAAGTATTCTGAGCGCTTCATGCTCTAACTGAGAAAGAACGAGCACGTATACGTGTCGCTCGTCCTCAAGGGGTTAAGAGAAAATGCTAAGTTAGTATTAGAATCAGGGCTTAACGTCTAACAAAGTAATATTAACAAGAGCTCTAATATTCTTCAGTAATTACGAACGTAGTGTATTGCCCCGTAACCTGCTCCTCCATGTTTATATTTCATATATTATTTACAAAATTTAATGCAATTTGTCTCCAGCGAAATTATAAACTGAGTAATGAAAAAAGTAGATTTTTGAAAACGTGTCCAAAGGATCATTTTATCCTCACCCAAGGGCAAAATGA
This sequence comes from Maratus speciosus, assembly GCA_963932465.1. Taxonomy (NCBI): domain Eukaryota; kingdom Metazoa; phylum Arthropoda; class Arachnida; order Araneae; family Salticidae; genus Maratus; species Maratus speciosus. Next base: position 407,919,308 of record OZ010793.1, on the reverse strand, counting down.
TCCTTCATTTAAAAATAATTGTAAATTATTTTTTATCGGCAAAATAAAGGATATAAACGTAATTATGACAATAAATAATTAAATAAAATAAGTTTTACAATCAAATAGCATACATAATTTATTTTATGTAAATTTTAAAATAGAAAAGTGTCACAAATAATTTTGAAAAAACAATAAAACGGAATACTTGAAAATTATGATACAAATGTAAGAGCCCATAATAAACGCAGAAATGAATTAAATAAGGCCTATTTCCACCCCATCCGAAAACTCGGAATATTTAAGCACATATCGCAAAGATACAGATAATCGTCATACTCATCTATCCCTGCGCATGCATTTTGAGCCCGCTTACGACACTTGTGACACCGGATCGAACCTTCACCTGCTGCAGAGGAGGCAAATAGTTCATCGCAATAAATACACTTGTGTTCATCTTCTGAATCTGTTTCACTATACTCCAAATATAAATATGGGTTTTTAGACACCCTTTTCTTCTTTATGGGAATCAGTGTTGCCAGTGGGCTACTTAAAAAAAAAAAAATCAGATTTCTTGATTGGCACCACTTTTTTGAAATAGCAAAATTCGCCTTATTTAAGGCCCTACTTCAGTCACGCGAAAAGACCCGTTCGCTAATGCTATTCCTATGGAAGAAATTTATAAAGATATCTCGGTCGCATTTCTGTATTTTTAAATGATTTCTTTGCATTGAATAGTTGAGATCGATCTGTATGCAGGCCGATGTTTACTTTTTCGATTTTGATTGTAGATATTTTTTATGAGGATGCTTTTACTTTCAAAACCGGTTCCGAAAATGAAAGTGTCATCATAAGAAATACCTGAAAACAAAATCGAAAAAGTAAAAAACGGCCTGCATACAGATCGATCTCAACTATTCAATGCAAAAGAAATCATTTAAAAAAAGTCCTTCCGGCCAGTGCCGGGAGGAAGAGGTAGCTTTCATATTCCTTATTTTTAAAAAGCCAGCTTATATTATTCAAACACACGAAGCTCAATTAAGTAGAAACCGAATGTACGAGATTCAATACTAATTTTTATCAATACTAAATCATTATGAATGAGAATTTCGCGAAATTAGTCAGCTTTATCCAAGCTGCTTTTATTTAAAGTCACTTATATTTGGCTGCCAAATTCGGCGATTTCTTAAAGTGCCTGCCATTTTAAGACAACATGGTAGATGAGGCTAACCAGTGAACTTGGTCGAGACCTTAGTAATTGCTGTGCACATGCTCACTCATATCGGAATCGGTTGATATATACGAGTGCTGTCGCAGGCAAAAAATCAGATTTTTCAAAATGTCACCCACTTTAGAAATTGAAACTGCTATATCTGAGCCATTTTTTAAGATAAAGACAAACAAAAAATGCACCTGAATCCTTATATCAAGGTCAAATACTTAAGAAAGAATTCTTTTTCAATTTCTAATTTTTTTGCACCTCACTTTAAATATAATTTTTTTTTTTAATTTAATGGCCGCCATTTTGAAACAAGATAGCTGATGAAGCTGGCCAGCGAACTTGGTCGAGATATTGGTGTATACTATCCACATGCCTTCTTCCATCGAAATAGGCGAATAAGTGTTGTACTTCGTGACAAATACAAGATCGTTTCAAAGTGTTAGCCATGATAGAAATTCAAAGTGCTATAATTCAACCACTTTTTAAGATATAAACAAAAGAACAAATTTTCAGAAACAAAAACTGCTCCAGAATCTTTGTATCAAGGCCAAATACATAAAAAAAATCTTTTTCATTTTCCAATTTTTTAATACCTCATTTTAAATTTTAAATTACATTTTTTTTTTTAAATGGCAACCCTTTTGAAACAAGATGGCGAATGAAGCTGGCCAACGAACTCGGTCGAGACATTGGTATGTACTATGTACAGACCAAGTTACATTCAAATCGGTTCATAAATACGCCTGTTATCGCGTGACAAAAATCAGGTCATTTTAAAATGTCAGCCACAATAGAAATTCAAAATGTTATAACTCAGCCATTTTTTTAGATGTAGATGAAACAAAACCTTTTCCGAAATCTTTGTATTAAGGTCAAACACATACAAAAAAAATCTTTTTCATTTTCCAATTTTTTGGTATCTCATTTTAAATTTTTTTTAAAATTTTTTTAAATGTCCACCATTTTGAAGCAAGATGGCGAATGAAGCTGATCAACGAACTCGGTTGAGTTATTTGTATGTACTATGTACACACCAAGGTACATCCAAATCGGTTCATAAATACGTCTGTTATCACGTGACAAAAATCAGGACGTTTCAAAATGTCAGCCACGCTAGAAATTCAAAATGCTATAACTCAGCCATTTTTTAAGATATAGACAAAACAAAAACTGCTCCCGAATCTTTTTATCAAGGTCAAACACATAAGAAAAAAATATTTTTTCAATTTTCATTTTTTTGCTACCACATTTCAAATTTAAATTTTTCTTAAAATTTTAATTGGACGCCATTTTTAAACAAGATGGCGGATGAAGCTGGCCAACGAACTCGTTTGAGACATTGGTCTGTACTATGTATAAACGAAGTTACATCCAAATCGGTTCATAAATACGCCTTTTATCGCGTGACAAAATTCAGGACGTTTCAAAATGTCAGCTTCGCTAGAAATTCAAAATGCTATAACTCAGCCATTTTTTAAGATATAGACGAAACAAAAACTGCTACGGAGTCTTTTTATAAAGGTCAAATACATAAGAAAAAATATTTTTCCATTTTCAATTTTTTGGTACCACATTTTAAATTTTAAATTTTTAAAAAATTTTTAAATGGCCGCCATTTTGAAACAAAATGGCGGATGGAGCTGGCCAACGAACTCGGTCGAGACATTGGTGTGTACTATGTACACACCGAATTACACCCAAATCGGTTCATAAATACGAGAGTTACAGTGTGACATAGGTCAGATATATATATATATATATATATATTGATATATATATATATATATATATATATATATATATATATATATATATATATATATATATATATATCAATCTTGAACGGAGGGTGGTTTCGGGGTCTGGGGGTCATGATCGATGAAAATATACCAAAATTTTTTGAAATCGCTTTCCTCCGAACGGCTGCAATAGGTAGCTTTTTGTAAAGAAAGCTACCTAATATTGAAATGCGACCGAGATATTTTTATAAATTTCTTCCATAGGATTAACATTAGCGAACGGGTCTTTCCATTTGACTGAAGTAGCCTCTTAATGACATATTAATTAAGGCGAAAACAAGAAAAAATTTACCATTTCAGAAAAGTGGTGCCAATAAAGACATCTGAATTTTTAAAAAGTCCTTCCGGCCACTGCCGGGAGGAAGAGGTAGCTTTCATTTTCCTTATTTTAAAAAAGCCAACTTATATTATTCAAACACACGAAGCTCAATTTAGTGGAAACCGAATATAGAAGATTCAATATTAATTTTTATCAATACTAAATCATTATGAATGAGAATTTCGCGAAATTAGTCAGCTTTATCCAAGCTGCTTTTATTTAAACTAACTTATATTTGGCTGCCAAATTCGGCGATTTCTTAAAGTTCCTGCCATTTTAAGACAACAGGGTGGATGAGGCTAATCAGTGAAGTTGGTCGAGACCTTAGTAATGGCTGTGCACATGCTCACTCACATCGGAATCGGTTGATATATACGAGTGCTGTCGCAGGCAAAAAATAAATTTTTCAAAATGTCACCCACATTAGAAATTGAAACTGCTATATCTGAGCCATTTTTTAAGATAAAGACAAACAAAAAATGCTCGTGAATGCTTATATCAAGGTCAAATACTTATGAAAGAAACCTTTTCAATTTCTATTTTTTTTTTTTTGCACCTCACTTTAAATATAATTTTTTTTAATTTAATGGCCGCCATTTTGAAACAAGATGGCTGATGAAGCTGGCCAGCGAACTTGGTTGAGATATTGATGTATACTATCCACATGCCTTCTTCCACCGAAATAGGCGAATACGTGTGTTATCGCGTGACAAATACAAGATCGTTTCAAAGTGTTAGCCATGCTAGAAATTTAAAGTGCTATAATTCAATATTTTTTAAGATATAAACAAAAGAACAAATTTTCAGAAACAAAAACTGCTCCAGAATCTTTGTATCAAGGCCAAACACACAATTTTTTTTTTTCATTTTCCAATTTTTTAATACTTTATTTTAAATTTTAAATTACTTTTTTTTAAAATGGCAACCCTTTTGAAACAAGATGGCGAATGAAGCTGGCCAACGAACTCGGTCGAGACATTGGTATGTACTATGTACAGATCAAGTTATATCCAAATCGGTTCATAAATACGCCTGTTATCGCTTGACAAAAATCAGGTCGTTTTAAAATGTCAGCCACAATAGAAATTCAAAATGCTATAACGCAGCCAATTTTTTAGATATAGACGAAACAAAACCTGTTCCGGAATCTCTGTATTAAGGTCAAACACATACAAAGAAAATCTTTTTCATTTTCCAAATTTTTAGTATCTCTTTTAAATTTTAAATTTTTAAAATTTTTTTAAATGGCCGCCATTTTTAAACAAGATGGCGGATGAAGCTGGCCAACGAACTCGGTCGAGACATTGGTGTGTACTATAGGTGTTACTATAGGTGGACTATTGGTGTGTTAAGATATAGACGAAACAAAAACTGCTCCCGAATCTTTTTATCGAGGTCAAACATATAAGAAAAAAATATTTTTTCAATTTTCAATTTTTTGGTACCACATACCAAATTTAAATTTTTCTTAAAAATTTAAATGGCTGCCATTTTTAAACAAGATGGCGGATGAAGCTGGCCAACGAACTCGGTCGAGAGATTGGTATGTACTATGTATAAACGAAGTTACATCCAAATCGGTTCATAAATACGCCTTTTATCGCGTGACAAAATTCAGGACGTTTCAAAATGTCAGCCACGCTAGAAATTCAAAATGCTATAACTCAGCCATTTTTTAAGATATAGAAGAAACAAAAATTGCTCCGGAGTCTTTGTATAAAGGTCAAATGCATAAGAAAAAAATATTTTTTCCATTTTCAATCTTTTGGTACCACATTTCAAATTTTAAATTTTTAAAAAAATTTTAAATGGCCGCCATTTTGAAACAAAATGGCGGATGAAGCTGGCCAACGAACTCGGTCGAGACATTGGTGTGTACTATGTACACACCGAATTACATCCAAATCGGTTCATAAATACGAGAGTTACAGTGTGACATAGGTCAGATATATATATATATATATATATATATATATATATATATTAATTTTGAACGGAGGGTGGTTTCGGGGTCTGGGGGCCATGATCGATGAAAATATACCAAAATTTTTTGAAATCGCTTTCCTCCGAACGGCTGCAATAGGTAGCTTTTTGTAATGAAAGCTACCTAAAAGTCCTTCCGGCCACTGCCGGGAGGAAGAGGTAGCTTTCATTTTCCTTATTTTAAAAAAACCAACTTATATTATTCAAACACACGAAGCTCAATTTAGTGGAAACCGAATATAGGAGATTCAATATTAATTTTTATCAATACTAAATCATTATGAATGAGAATTTCGCGAAATTAGTCAGCTTTATCCAAGCTGCTTTTATTTAAACTAACTTATATTTGGCTGCCAAATTCGGCGATTTATTAAAGTTCCTGCCATTTTAAGACAACACGGTGGATGAGGCTAAGCAGTGAACTTGGTCGAGACCTTAGTAATTGCTGCGCACATGCTCACTCACATCGGAATCGGTTAATATATAGGAGTGCTGTCGCATGCAAAAAATCAGATTTTTCAAAATGTCACCCAAAATAGAAATTGAAACTGCTATATCTGAGCCATTTTTTAAGGTAAAGACAAACAAAAAATGCTCCTGAATCCCTATATCAAGGTCAAATACTTAAGAAAGAAACCTTTTTCAATTTCTAATTTTTTTGCACCTCACTTTAAATATATATATATATATTTTAATTTAATGGTCGCCATTTTGAAACAAGATGGCTGATGAATCTGGCCAGCGAACTTGGTCAAGGTGTTGATGTATACTATCCACATGCCTTCTTACATCGAAATAGGCGAATACGTGTGTTATCGCGTGACAAATACAAGATCGTTTCAAAATGTTAGCCATGGTAGAAATTCAAACTGCTATAAATCAACCATTTTTTAAGATATAAACAAAAGAACAAATTTTCAGAAACAAAAACTGCTCCGGAATCTTTGTATCAAGGCCAAACACAGAAATTTTTTTTTTTCATTTTCCAATTTTTTAATACTTTATTTTAAATTTTAAATTACTTTTTTTTAAATGGCAACCCTTTTGAAACAAGATGGCGAATGAAGCTGGCCAACGAACTCGGTCGGGAAAATTGGTATGTACTATGTACAGATCAAGTTACATCCAAATCGGTTCATAAATACGCCTGTTATCGCGTGACAAAAATCAGGTCGTTTTAAAATGTCAGCCACAATAGAAATTCAAAATGCTATAACGCAGCCATTTTTTTAGATATAGACGAAACAAAACCTGTTCCGGAATCTCTGTATTAAGGTCAAACACATACAAAGAAAATCTTTTTCATTTTCCAAATTTTTGGTATCTCATTTTAAATTTAAAATTTTTAAAATTTTTTTAAATGGCCGCCATTTTGAAACAAGATGGCGGATGAAGCTGGCCAACGAACTCGGTCGAGACATTGGTGTGTACTATGTACACACCGAATTACATCCAAATCGGTTCATAAATACATCTGTTATCACGTGACAAAAATCAGGACACTTCAAAATGTCAGCCATGCTAGAAATTCAAAATGCTATAACTCAGCCATTTTTTAAGATATAGACGAAACAAAAACTGCTCCCGAATCTTTTTATCAAGGTCAAACATATAAGAAAAAAATATTTTTTCAATTTTCAATTTTTTGTTACCACATTTCAAATTTAAATTTTTCTTAAAAATTTAAATGGCCGCCATTTTTAAACAAGATGGCGGATGATGCTGGCCAACGAACTCGGTCGAGACATTGGTATGTACTATGTATAAACGAAGTTACATCCAAATCGGTTCATAAATACGCCTTTTATCGCGTGACAAAATTCAGGACGTTTCAAAATGTCAGCCACGCTAGAAATTCAAAATGCTATAACTCAGCCAATTTTTAAGATATAGACGAAACAAAAATTGCTCCGGAGTCTTTGTATAAAGGTCAAATACATAAGAAAAAAATATTTTTCCATTTTCAATTTTTTGGTACCACATTTCAAATTTTAATTTTTTAAAAAAATTTTAAATGGCCGCCATTTTGAAACAAAATGGCGGATGAAACTGGCCAACGAACTCGATCGAGACATTGGTGTGTACTATGTACACACCGAATTACATCCAAATCGGTTCATAAATACGAAAGTTACAGTGTGACATAGGTCAGATATATATATATATATATATATTATATGGATATATATATATATATATATATCAATTTTGAACGGAGGGTGGTTTCGGGGTCTGGGGGTCATGATCGATGAAAATATACCAAAATTTTTTGAAATCGCTTTCCTCCGAACGGCTGCAATAGGTAGCTTTTTGTAATGAAAGCTACCTAAAAGTAGCCCATTGGCAACACTTATGGGAATACGTCTTTGTTTTGACTTCATGATCTTTTCTTTGCTTGTTATGGTTATTTCGTTTCAAGATTTAGAATATTTTTATTGGATTTTCTTGGCTGCAGCCTCTTTTCTTTTCTCTTTCTGTTCTCTACTTTTTGTTTCCAAGCACATTTGATTCTTATAAGAACTGCTCTCTAAAATGGCACTTTTCATCGATTTCCTTTTTCTCGAAGTGCTTGATTCCGTTTTCTTTGGAGGCGGTAGGATAACACGTGGAATCAAAGAGAAGGGTTTGGGGCAGTCACACATTTGGCTTCCATGATGGCTAGGAACCAGAACCAGATTTTCTTTAGTCAATAAAATGGTAGTAAAACGATCCACATAATGGATCATTTTACCCGTTAACATGACCATCCATTTTAGGTCATATAGCTAGATGACCCCGAGAAACATAACAAACTTAGCAATTCACATCTAAAAACATGCTTTATTAAGTAAACCAAGTCATATTTCTGTACATGAAAGACTGTATATGTAAATAAATATGAAAGTTAGTGCTTATCTTATAACAGAAGTTATAAAACCCACTTTTTCAAAGATTTCTATTCAAACGCGTAATACTTCGATCGTTTGAATATTGCTATTGCTTCTTCTTCACTTGGCACAACTAGTTTATGTGTTACCCTGTAGATAGCGCGACATGCCTGGAAGAAAACCTATGTGGATCCCATTGTCTTAGGATGACAGCTTTTAGGTAGATTTCGTAAGAAATCTAATCTAAAAGCTGTCGTCTAATCTAATCTAAAAAAGTCCTTCCGGCAAGTGCCGGGAGGAAGAGGTAGCTTTCATAATCCTTATTTAAAAAAAGCCAAATTATATCATTCAAACACACGAAGCTCAATTTAGTGGAAACCGAATATAGGAGATTCAATACTAATTTTTATCAATATAATGAATGAGAATTTCGCGAAATTAGTCAGCTTTATCCAAGCTGCTTTTCTTTAAAGTAACATATATTTGGCTGCCAAATTCGGCAATTTCTTAAAGTGCCTGTCATTTTAAGACAACACGGTGGATGAGGCTTAGCAGTGAACTTGGTCGAGACCTTAGTAATTGCTGCGCACATGCTCACTCACATCGGAATCGGTTAATATATAGGAGTGCTGTCGCATGCAAAAAATCAGATTTTTCAAAATGTCACCCAAAATAGAAATTGAAACTGCTATATCTGAGCCATTTTTTAAGGTAAAGACAAACAAAAAATGCTCCTGAATCCTTATATCAAGGTCAAATACTTAAGAAAGAAACCTTTTTCAATTTCTAATTTTTTTGCACCTCACTTTAAATATATATATATATATTTTAATTTAATGGTCGCCATTTTGAAACAAGATGGCTGATGAATCTGGCCAGCGAACTTGGTCAAGGTGTTGATGTATACTATCCACATGCCTTCTTACATCGAAATAGGCGAATACGTGTGTTATCGCGTGACAAATACAAGATCGTTTCAAAATGTTAGCCATGGTAGAAATTCAAACTGCTATAAATCAACCATTTTTTAAGATATAAACAAAAGAACAAATTTTCAGAAACAAAAACTGCTCCGGAATCTTTGTATCAAGGCCAAACACATAAAAAAATCTTTTTCATTTTCCAATTGTTTAATACCTCATTTTGAATTTTAAATTTAATTTTTTTTAAATGGCAACCCTTTTGAAACAAGATGGCGAATGAAGCTGGCCAACGAACTCGGTCGAGACATTGGTATGTACTATGTACAGACCAAGTTACATCCAAATAGGTTCATAATTACGCCTGTTATCGCGTGACAAAAATCAGGTCGTTTTAAAATGTCAGCCACAAGAGAAATTCAAAATGCTATTACTCAGCCATTTTTTTTAGATATAGACGAAAGAAAAACTGTTCCGGAATCTTTGTATTAAGGTCAAACACATACAAAAAAAATCTTTTTCACTTTCCAATTTTTTGGTATCTCATTTAAATTTTTTAATTTTTTTAAATGGCCGCCATTTTGAAACAAGATGGCGGATGAAGCCGGCCAACGAACTCGGTCGAGATATTTGTATGTACTATGTACACACCAAGGTACATCCAAGTCGGTTCATAAATACGCCTGTTATTACGTGAGAAAAATCAGGACGTTTCAAAATGTCAGCCACGCTAGAAATTCAAAATGCTATAACTCAGCCATTTCTTAAGATATAGACGAAACAAAAACTGCTCCCGAATCTTTTTATCAAGGTCAAACACATAAGAAGAAAATATTTTTTCAATTTTTAATTTTTTGGTACCACATTTCAAATTTAAATTTTTCTTACAAATTTAAATGGCCACCATTTTTAAACAAGATGGCGCATGAAGCTGACCAACGAACCCGGTCGAGACATTGGTATGTACTATGTATAAACGAAGTTACATCCAAATCGGTTCATAAATACGCCTTTTATCGCGTGACAAAATTCAGGACGTTTCAAAATGTCAGCCACGCTAGAAATTCAAAATGCTATAACTCAGCCATTTTTTAAGATATAGACGAAACAAAAACTGCTCCGAAATCTTTGTATAAAGGTCAAATACATAAGAAAAAATATTTTCCCATTTTAAATTTTTTGGTACCACATTTCAAATTTTAAATTAAAAAAAAATGTTAAATGGCCGCCATTTTGAAACAAAATGGCGGATGAAGCTGGCCAACGAACTCGGTCGAGAGATTGGTATGTACTATGTACACACTGAATTACATCCAAATCGGTTCATAAATACGCCTTTTATCGCGTGACAAAATTCAGGACGTTTCAAAATGTCAGCCACGCTAGAAATTCAAAGTGCTATAACTCAGCCATTTTTTAAGATACAGACGAAACAAAAACTGCTCCGGAATCTTTGTATAAAGGTCAAATACACAAGAAAAAAATATTTTTCCATTTTTAATTTTTTGGTACCACATTTCAAGTTTTAAAATTTTTTATAAATTTTAAATGGCCGCCATTTTGAAACAAAATGGCGGATGAAGCTGGCCAACGAACTCGGTCGAGACATTGGTATGTACTACGTACACACCGAATTACATCGAAATCGGTTCATAATTACGGGAGTTACAGTGTGACATAGGTCAGATATATATATATATATATATATATATATATATATCAATTTTGAACCGGGGGTGGTTTCGGGGTCTGGGGGTCATGATCGATGAAAATATACCAAAATTTTTTGAAATCGCTTTCCTCCGAACGGCTCCAATAGGTAGCTTTTTTGTAAAGAAAGCTACCTAAAAGCAATCTCTTCTATGTTGGAATTTCTGGAAATTTTTTGCAGATCTACGCCGATCATGATCCCTAGACCCCAAAACCATCCCCAGTTCAAAACTTTATATATATATATATATCACATTTTTATGGGGACGATAACTTCCGTAATTCTGCACAAATCTCATCCAAACTGCTACATAAAATCCAGGGGTAGAAAATCTCGGTCAAGTTCTTTAATGGGCAAAATCGGACCAATGGGGTGGAAATAAAGAGGGGTTTTGTGAAAACCGAGAAAAACCAATAACTTCTTAATTTTTATACATATCGAATCAGTTTAAAGTTATTATTACTTCTAGAAAAAGGGCCAAAAATTTATGTATCACAGATTTTTGATAAAATTAAAAATGGGCTCAAGGAGCGCAGAAATATGGTTTTAGGGAGAAAAAAATTCATAACTTCGTCAATTATTAAGATATCAAATTCACTTAAACTTTTATAAGTCTTCTTAACCCTTTCCGGGCGCGGAGTAATTCTGTTTATAATAGTCTGACACCAGGATTTATAAACGAATTTATTACAAAATACGAACTTGCATTACACGTATATTATAAAATGAAAATTTTAATTAAATATTCTTGGTGCCGTTTGTCAGTTTTGGAATTAAAATTGGGTGTTCTTTTTTAAGAACACCGCCCTCGAATGGGTTAGTATTATCTACAACTTTTATACAGACAAGTGTTTGATAAGACCAACTCTTACTGCAAAAATAAATAAATAAATGAATAAAATTAAAAAAAAAACATAAAAACGAAAAAAAAAAATGGGAGGGTGAGGGGGAGGGGGTATTGAAGAAGAAAAAATTTCATAATTTTGTCAATTAACACGATATCCAATTCGCTTAAATTGATTATACATCTTATCAATATTGTGGGAAATTTCGAAAGTAACACTTGCATCAGACTGAATGTTCCCGACGCTGTACTCCGCTTCGAGATTAAAAAGGTAACGATGCTGCGTGAAGTCGATATGCAGAAAAAATAAATACAACGGGGAAGAATTCGACGACGGCGGTTTTGTTAAAAGGAACAGAATATTTTCGACGATATGAAATAGAAGATTTAAATGACGTATGAAAATCTTAGAAATATTCGACGATGCTAAGTAAATGAAGCCAAAGTTTGTTGCTTTTAAGCTAAATATAGATTGAGAAGAGTGCTATTAATTGTATTTTTGTTTTGTCTTCGTCTTAATAAATGTCAGTGTTCGTCTTAGAAATGAGTTATGATTTATAAATAGAGTCTCATCCCACAAAGTAAGTGACACAAAAAAATTATCGTATTAGGTGTGTACTCAAATCCAAACGGCTTATTTTTTGACTCAATTTAAAATTCATTTTCGCTCTCAAACGCATACAATTGGCAGGTTCTCTTATTCAGAAACTATATAATGTGCTGCATTGGTCGCTTTTTTTTTTGATAAAGGCAGAATATATTTCAAAGAATACTGTCAAAGTGGGCATTTTGAACCGAATTCCCCAAAGCGATAGTGCTCGAAACGAAAAAAAAATGGTCGTACTGAGAACATATTATGAGAGTAAATTAAACGGAATTTAAATAGAGTAAATTAAACGGAAGTAATTAAACGGAAATTAAAAACACAGGTCGCTTATAAATCTCTAAAAATCACGTCAGCAAGTTTCATGTTTTTACTTTTAAAAAAAGAGTCTGAAAATGTGCCAGAAAATTTCGAGTTGCTGATAGGGGAAAAATATTTTTTTTTAATACCGACTTAACATGATTCTGATAAAACGAGCTCTTACAAGAAAAAAAAAAAAAAAAGAAATTAAAAATTTGTCAAAAGCGGCCAGATAAAATTGTTAAACTGGGTTTTTCTCTAATCTTGATTTAGCTTTTGTTGGTGAAATTAGTACTTAATTTCGAAATCTTCCTCCGCCTGTAGGCCGAGCTGGCAGGGATTTTCTCTTTTCTTGCGCTGTTGCGCCCAGAAATTCTGTTCAAAACGCCAACTTTAACAGCATTTACTAAAAAATCTTCTGTATTTACTGAAAAACGCAAGAAACAGTTTCATAACATAGCTTTTTGAAAATAATATCTTATTTCGAACAAAAATAAATTAAACAATAGAAAAAAAATCATGTGTCAAGCATATATTATTAACACTTTCCAAAAGTTCCAGGATGCCGTAACCAAACTTCACCGTGTAATAAGTTAAAGAAGATAACTAAGTAAACATTAAAAAAAAAAAAAAAAAAAAAAAAAAAAAAAAAAAAAAAAAAAAAAACACGTAACCCATTTTGAAAACCGGATTTTAGCAAACACCGTCCACATTAGACGGAAAGGAACTCGATTTCTTTTGTCCATCCCTGTATATGATTTGCAGGGACGTAGCTACAGGGGGGGTGTGGGGGGGTGCGACACCCCCCCCACTTCGGTAAACTCATATACATTCGGTAATTTCACTTTCGTTCAAAAGCTGCATCATTTGGCTCCGATTTTTTTCTTTTTTTTTTAAGAATATTTAAAAACATATTACAAAATTTATTACAAAACAGAAAACAATTTCAAAGCATATTTAAAATTATTAAATATTTACTAATTAGAAACTTCCTTTCTCTTTGCATTATGTCATTTTTTCGTTAAAATTCATTTTGCTGGACTCTGAAAGCTATGGGGGGGGGGGGGTGTATATTTCGCTGTTTTTTCGGGGGACAGGATGTCGCCAGAAGTTTACTGTTGTATTGTCTCAAAAAATAAGAGAAAACCGGGAATTATTTCTTATCAAAGAAAATTAAAACGGTGTAATAAAATTACATCAGATGTACCGAATAGTGATTTTGACCGAATACCAAATATTCGGCCTACAAGCTAACCGAATACCGAATATTCGGCTAGCCGAGTAGTAACTATTCGGCTAGATACCAAATATCCGGCTGGTCGAATATTTTAAAATTCTATTATTTAAAAAAGTTTCGTTTTTCATAGCTTCTTCTGATGAATTAAACCAAGTGAATATTTTTTTTTTTTTTTAAATTCTGAAACAAACAACTTCGCAAAAATAACTTGCCTACCAGATATTCGGCCTACAGGTGAACCGTATACCGAATATTTGGATAGCCGAATTAACTGTTAGGCCGAATTCCGAATATTCGTCCAGCCGAGTAGTAACTATTTGGCTAAATACCAAGTATTCGGCTGGTTGAATACTTTTATATTTCAAAGATTAAAGGCATTAAAATGTTAAATTTTAAAATAATTTTACATAATATTTAATGCAGAAACTTTCATATTGCTAAACAAGAATTTTTTACAAGTAAACTTTATACATGAAAAAAATCTGCTTTGAGGTATTTAAGAATAGAATTTTAAAATTTTATTAATTAAAAAGTTTGATATATCATAGCTTCTTCTGATGAATTAAACCAAGTGAATAATTTTTTTTTTCATTCTAAAATAGACAACTCAGCAAAAATAACTTTTCTACTGTCTTTGATTTAGCAAGGAAGTTTTTAAATGCATCTTAGATCAGTGTTTCGAATGGGCAATTATTTTTAGAGATTGTAAACATACACATTGTTCCTAAAAAATTGTAACAAACTTTCAACAGAGATAATGTGGTCAAGACAAAAAAATTTTGAACAAGAAACAACACCTCACTCCATTTATTCCATCAAAATTACAATATATTCAGTCAAAAATTCTGGGTGTGCAACTACAAGCCGAAACTGAATTTTCATTCACAACTTTATCAGTAAATGAAGATATTTTTGCAAGATTTGTTTCATATTAATTTAGTTTGTATTAAATGTGACGATATCATTGAAAATGACTGAATTTTGGCCAGTGACACAGTATAAATACTATAAATTGCATTCTGAATAAAGGAATGTCTACCTCATAGTTGTTTAAACACGAAAAGTGGCAATTTCCAGCACTTCTCATCATATTATATTTCACAGAAATCAAAGCAAGTTTGTTAAAAATATAGCTATGATATCTTCGTTAGGGCTAACAAATGATAATCCAAGTTTGACCTCGAATGAGATGAAATACACTTTATTTATAACTGAATAAGTGGATTGTGATTATGGTTATCTGAGCAAAAATTAGCTTTCTTGATGTGTATTATCAACGCTGAAAGTTTTTCTGTTTTGATTAGAAGTGTTAGAACTTTTTTGTGAAAAAGCAAGAAACATATTATTTACTAGAAAAGGTTCAGGAACTTGCCTTTTTACATTGTTAATTCCTATGAAAATCCCCATTAATGGTTAATTTTCTTAAGTAATACTTTACAAAAAGCAAATAACGTAAAAACATTCTCTTTTACTTAAATATGATTCTGTTTCTAATTATTATGAAAATCTTTATAAGTTGACAGTTAAAAGTAGAAATTGTGTAAGATTTTTAAAAATGTTTTAAAAGTTTTTTTAAGCATTCGGTTTGGCCAAATATCTTGATATTCAGCCTAACCGAATATTCGGTAACATGGCCGAAAAGGCGGAATACAGAATAGATTCCGAATATTCGGTACATCCCTATTAGCTACTATATATAATGGTATATTGTATATTCGAAAAATTAAAAGTTTCTTGAAAAAATTATTTAAAAAAAAATGCGGGAAAAAAATCCTTAAGAGTGTGTTCAAATCAAAAGAGCTACTTTCTGAGACATTTCTGAATTTCTTTTTGTTCGGAAATTGGCAGGTGTTGTTATTCAGAAATTATATAGACGAAAGACGTTTTCCATTTTTTGGTAAACGCAAAAGATTTTCCAGAAAATACTGTCAAAGTTGGAGTTTTGAACCGAATTCCAGACACGGCAGTTCGAGAAAGGCAAAAAACTTGTCGTCATGTGACCACAATTGCTTATAACGCGATAAGTAATTTTATCAAAAAATGTAAAACTAGTTTCCATTGTATTCCGCTTCAACAGTCAGGCCTGCCAATATGCTTAAAAATGAGACAGAAAATGTGTCGGAAAATTTTGCGTTGTTCAGTAGGAAGCTCGAGAACCACTTTAAAGAAAAATAATAATAAGATAGAGAACTACAAAATATTGGATTTTTTCCTTTGTAACCTATAAACCGACGATACGTTTTAAGATCTGGATCTGTTCTTGTCACGGGATAGTGAGTGGAGGGTATACGGAGATATACGCCGTATACCCTCTCTCTGGATTTTTTAAAGAAGCTGCGCACACCCTCTGCTTCTCAAATAAAGCATTAGCGTATGCTGTATCCATGAATGTTCATGATTTTAGAGTATACTCTTTGTTTTTTTACGACTGCAACACTGGTTCTTGTCATTCAGTTCGAAAAGATATTTTTTATTTATGTTTTTGAACTTGTTTTAAAATCATCAGTTGTATTGATATATAAAGACAAGTGCATTGATGATAAGCATTAATCTTTCTTCTAATTGGCGTTTTGAGACATACATTTACTTTCTGCTGCAAAAACTGAAAGCAATTTTTTTCTTTGTTTTCTGAAATGAAGAGATTTTAAATTAATTAAAAAAAATCCTTTGTTTTGAATCAGGTTCATTCATGTAACAGAATCAACGCTACAGCTCACAAAAAAATGCAAGCAAAGTAATTTTGCAGAAAATAAAATAATTTTCCACACTGTCTACCCTCTTTCCTTAAAAAAATCTTTTTGTGTTCAAAGCTCTTTTTTTTATTATTGCAAATTAAAATAACAATATTTAATTTTTTTATACTTATGCTCAGTTGCTCTACATGATATTTGACTATTTCAATTCTGATAACTTTCTATATTACGAGTTCCAGCTTGAAAATTCAACAGAAAAAATATACTACAAATAAAGTTCAGCTTTGATTTGCCACATTTTGTGGTTTTTAAAAACTATTTAAAGCTGTTCTGAAATCGTAACTTGCATCTTTTTTTACACTTTCGTAAAGAAATTTTCATTTTTAAATGCACGAAATTTGCAGATGGTGCCAAAGTTGACGTTTGGAACAATTTTTTTTTAAACGTGACAATCGGCAAAATATCATTATGAGGTAGCAATTGGTTATAACTTAATATGTAATACATTTATCAGAAAATTTAAAAATGCTATTTGATTTCAAAGCACTTCATGCCTAATACCTGCTGATTATATGCTTCTGGATTTAAAAAAAAATGTCTACTTAAATGAGTTAGTAATAAATAATTTTGGCAAAATATAAATTAGGCCTGAGCAGGCCTAATTAATGTTTTCTGTACCGAGCCGGGACTGGTTTCATTCTTCCAAGTCTTCACGGGCCAAAATTTTCAGTCCCGGTTTTCACCCAACCCGTATGAAAGTCATTGTCTCAGCGTGGCCTGGCAGCAAAATACAGCTAAATTAAAATATAGTAATACGTGTGAAAAAGAACCTGCCTATGACGGAATCCTGTTTTTAACCCCCTCACTGACAAGCCCGTGTTAATACGTTCACTAAGCTCCATGTTTCACTGCAATACAAGCAATATTTAAAGTAATATAATTCTATTGATTTAATGTATTTTTAATACATTGAACAATGATTAATACTCCCAAGGATTGCATTCATATTCGTTATTAAGTTTTTTTTTATAAAATGTTCAAAGGATCATTTTTTTTAGTATTTAAAACAAAATGCAGAAAAAACAACATTACAATTTTGCCCTTTATCAAGACAGTCGGAGGGTTTTAACTGAAAAATGTGTTGATCCATGCAAAATTCCTGTAATAATATGTGAGAAAAGAATATATAACACATTTACGCCTAATAAAAAGGGAACTTGTCTATAATGCATTCTTTTACTTTACTGTGCGATTCCGCCTTAGAAGATTTTACTGTAAAGCATTTTTTAGATTTTTAAGTCTCCAATACATGGAATATGGATTAACAAAATTAATGATAACCGAAACATTTGCAATAACAAATAGAGATTTATTTAAAAAAATAAATAAATATCGCAGCCTACGGCATTTCTATAAAAATGAAGATTACAATAATAATAATAATAATAATAATAATCTTAGCTTTTTTCTTTCTTTCTTTCTTTCTTCTTATTATTAAGTATTTTTGATCAGAATTCCTCGTACAGACAAATTTTTAACCAAATCGACGTAAAAATCAATGTTTTGTAAAAATTCACTCGGGCCGTGCCAGTCTAGGGTCGAGATTTTCATTTTTTTTTTCCGGGCCAGGATGGTCTTAGGCTGAACTTTTTGCTGCTATAACGCCGGGCTAGGCCAATAATATTTTTCGACAAGCCTGGCCGAGTTCAGGCCTATCTTTTATAATGGGCCGGATCGAATTTTTTTCTATGGGTCGGCCTGGCCCAGGCCTGAAAATTTCTACCCGTACAGATTTCTAACTTAAAATTTAAAAAGTATTACATATTTCAAACTTTGAATTATAAATAAAAGAAAAAAAGAATTATTTTTTAAATATTTTCTATTGAATTTATTTTTATTGTAATAGTAAATAATCAGTCTAAATCTGTCTTTTTACACCTCACCCCAAATTATTGATTTTACCTTTGAATCCTCCCCCCTCACTGGAGGGATTCAAAGGTATGACCTGAAAGGCTTAAACCTTAAGTGATGTGGTGATTTTTTTTTTGAGGTGGTGTGTATGCAACACCAAAATTTGATTTCTTACACAAAATGTAGCGAATTAAAATAAGAAAATCTGCTGTGAATTTTGCATTATCTACTTGAATAAAAACAACTGAAAAAGCACTGTAAGTGTACATACATATACATATAAATACATGTATCTAAATACCACAAAAAAAATTTCTTCATAATTGAAATTTCTCTAGGGTGGAAAACACCTCACCTAATCAGTTAAGGGTTAAAGTCTTTAAAATTACTTTTTATTCGTATTACTTTATTCGTAACTGTGCAATACGATAAATAAATCAGCAGTTATCTCAGTGATGGAACAGCTGCGCCAATTGCTCCAATTGCGCCAAATCGATAATGCTGCGCATTTCTGCGCCAAAACGATCATTTTTCAACAAAATTGCACCCAACTGCGCCAATTCAATAATAATTCTTGAGCCAAATCCATAATTTTCCACCCGAATTTCGTCAAAAGATTGCGAAAAACATGCGAATTTAGTCAAAAGCGCGCGAAGTTTCTCAAATGATCGCGAAAAAAAAAGTGAATTTTAACAAAGGATCATTAATTTCGTCAAAAAAACCCGAACAAAATGTGGTCAAAAGACCATGAAAACACGAAATTTCGTTAAAAGATCGCGAATTAAACGCAAATTTCGTCTGAAGTTCGCGAAAACACGCAAATTTTGTCGAAAGATCGCAAAAAACACGCGAATTTTGTCAAAAGATTGCGAAAAACACGCAAATTTCGTCAAAAAATCCCAAGAAAAATATGAATTTTGAGGAAAGATCGTTAATGTCGTCAAAAAATGAACAAAACACGGTCAAAAGAACGTGAAAAAATGCTAATTTATTTAAAAAATAGAGAAAAAAACCCGGAAATTTCGTCAAAAGGTCTCAAATTTCAACATAAGATCGCGAAAAACACGAGATTTTCGTCAAAAGATCGCGAAAAACAGGCGAATTTCGTCAAAAGATCACAATAACACGCGAATTTTGTCAAAGAGTCGCGGAAAAAACGTGAATTTTGTCAAAGGAGCGCTAACTTCAACAAAAAAAAAAACACAATCAAAAGATCGCGAAAAAATGCTGCTTTCGTAAAATCGCGAAAACACGCAAATTTCATCAAAAGGTCGCAAAAAGCACGCGAATTTCGTCAAAGGATCGCGAAAAAAGTGAATTTTGTCAAAAGATCGCTCGTCAAAAAAAGAACAAAACGGGGTAAGATCGTGAAAAAACGCTACTTTCGTTAAAATATCTCGAAAAAACCCGAAAATTTCATCAAAATATCGTGAAAAACACACGAATTTCGTCAATGGATCACGAAAAAAAAACCGTAAATTTTCCGTCATAAACTTCGTCAAAAAACGAACAAAACACGGTCAAAAGATCGTGAAAAAACGCTACTTTCGTTAAGATATTGCAAAAAACCGCTCAAATTTCATCAAAAGGTCGCAAAAAAACACGCGAATTTCGTCAAACGATCGCGAAAAACACGCCAATTTTGTCAAAGGATCGCGAGAAAAAACGTGAATTTTGTCAAACGATCGCCAATTTCGTCAAAAAACGAACAAAACGGGGTAAAAAGATCGTGAAAAAACACCTTTTCGTTAAAATATCGCGAAAAAACCCCGCAAATTTCATCAAAAGATCGCGAATAAAACGCAAATTTCGTCAAAAGATCGCGAATAAAACGCAAATTTCGTCAAAAGATCGCGAAAAACACGTGAATTTCGTCAAAGGATCACGAAAAAAAACGTGAATTTTTCCAAAAGATTGCTAACTTCGTCAAAAAACGAACAAAACACAGTCAAAAGATCGTGAAAAAACACCACTTTGTTAAAATTTCATCAAAAGGTCGCAAAAAACGCGCATTTCGTCAAAAGATCGCGAAAAGGACATGAATTTTATGAAAAGATCGCGGAAAAAATCACAAATTTCTTCAAAAGGTCGCGAAAAACCGCAAATTTCGTCAAAAAATTTCGAAAAACACGCTAATTTCGTCAATGGATCACGAAAAATGAACGTAAATTTTGCCAAACGATAGCTAACTTCGTCAAAAAAAGAACAAAACACGGCCAAAAGATCGTGAAAAAACACTACTTTCGTTAAAATATCGCGAAGAAACACGCAAATTTCATCAAAAGGTTGCAAAAAACACGCGAATTTTGTCAAAAGATCGCGAAAAACACGCGAATTTTGTCAAGGGATCGCGAGAAAAAACGTGAATTTTGTCAAACGATCGCTAATTTCGTCAAAAAACGAACAAAACGGGGTCAAAAGATCGTGAAAAAACGCCTTTTCGTTAAAATATCGCGAAAAAACCCCGCAAATTTCATCAAAAGATCGCGAATAAAACGTAAATTTCGTCAAAAGATCGCGAAAAACACGCGAATTTCGTCAAAGGATCACGAAAAAAACGTGAATTTTTCCAAAAGATTGCTAACTTCGTCATAAAACGAACAAAACACAGTCAAAAGATCGTGAAAAAACACCACTTTGTTAAAATTTCATCAAAAGGTCGCAAAAAACGCGCATTTCGTCAAAAGATCGCGAAAAAGACATGAACTTTATGAAAAGATCGCGGAAAAAATCACAAATTTCTTCAAAAGGTCGCGAAAAACCGCAAATTTCGTCAAAAAATTTCGAAAGACACGCTAATTTCGTCAAAAGATAGCGAAAAACACGGTGATTTCAACAAAGGGTCTGAATAACACGCAAAAGGAGCGCGAATTTCGTCAAATGATTGCGAAAAAAATGTGAATTTTGTGAAAGAGTCGCGGGAAAAACGCGAATTTAATCAAAGAATCGCAGAAAAAACACGACTTTCGTCAATGAATTGCAGAAAAAACGTGAATTTCGTCAAAGAATACCAAAATTACATTTTGATGCTCCAAAACAGTTATTTTCTGCTCCAAAATGAGTATTTTTTCTGCTCTAAAATAGTTATTATATGCCCCAAAGTGGATTTTTGCTGCTCCAAAATAGTTATTTTCTGCTCCAAAATGAGCGTTTTTGCTGCTCCAAAATGAGGTTCATGCTGTTCCATCACTGTATTATCTACTTCACTCCCTCCATTCGTAATTTCTACTACCCTCGCTCCCCACAGTTTGTAAAATTTTAAATGGTTTGAAATTATTTAATTTTTTGGTCTGTTTATTTATATATTGTTGAAATAATAAATAAATGTCTAATTCCCCCCCCCCCCCCTCGCCCAAAAGAAAATAATGCGAAAAAATACAAAATAAAAAAAATACAAAATTTACTATGAACATTCGGTAAATTCGATCTCCACACCCCCCCAAACGAAATGCTCTAGCTACGCCACTGATGATTTGTATATATTCTACATAGTATGCTGAAATTTAGTTTAGCAAGAAAACTCATTACGCAGTTGAAAATTCACCTCCAGTAATTTTCACAAAAAGACGTAAACATTACATAAATTCTTTTGTACAACCCTGTATATCATCTACAGATTTTTACACACGCCACATATTTAAGCTGAAATTTAGTTCAGGGAAAAACACACTTAAAACTATTGAAATCACACTTCCAGAAATTATACCATCTATATGAGAGTGGTGCAATAATTATTGTCCCGAGTGTGTATAAAATATGTGTACTGCGATGGTTGATGTGGAATATTGAAGCCTTATGTCTTAGATGCCTATATGTTCATTTTCAGAACTGTAGCTGTAACATTAACATATCTTTTTTCGTTTCTGGTGTGAGAGGTCGAACCTAACTTGAAAAGGGGAGTTAGGAGAGGGTGACAGTGAATGAGACGTGGCTACTGACGTTTGGACTAGGGATCATAATGATGCAGGGGGTGTAGTGGACGGTATACGCGGGTATACGCCGTATACCTTCTGGATTTTTTATAAAAGCTCCATATACCCTCTGTTTCTCAAATAAAGGTATAGCGTATACCCTAGGCATGACGTTCATGACTTTAGCGTATACTCTGTGCCTATAGCGTATACCATCTGGATTTTTTACGTCTACATCACTGTAGTGATGTAGCCACGTCTCACCCACTGTCACAAATATATCACAGAACAGCTTCAGGCCTGGCCCCATAAGCTCCAAACCAGCCTCTACACTCCCCCCTCCCCCCCTCTCGAGCTAGGTACCACCTCTCACACCTAAAACGAAAAAAAAAATGGTTAATATAGCAGCTACGGTTCTGAAATTGAGTATATAGGCATCTTAGATATTAGGCTTCAATATTCCACATCAACCATCGCAGTACAAATATTAGGTAGCTTTCTTTACAAAAAGCTACCTATTGCAGCCGTTCGGAGGAAAGCGATTTCAAAAAATTTTGGTATATTTTCATCGATCATGACCCCCAGACACCGAAACCACCCTCCGTTCAAAATTGATATATATATATATATATATATATATATATATATATATCTGACCTATGTCACACTGTAACTCTCGTATTTATGAACCGATGTATTATTGGATGTAATTCGGTGTGTACATAGTACATACCAATGTCTCGACCGAGTTCGTTGGCCAGCTTCATCCGCCATTTTGTTTCAAAATGGCGGCCATTTAAAATTTTAAAAAAAATTTAAAATTTGAAATGTGGTACCAAAAAATTGAAAATGGAAAAATATTTTTTTCTTATGTATTTGACCTTTATACAAAGACTCCGTAGCAGTTTTTGTTTCGTCTATATCTTAAAAAATGGCTGAGTTGTAGCATTTTGAATTTCTAGCGAAGCTGACATTTTGAAACGTCCTGAATTTTGTCACGCGATAAAAGGCGTATTTATGAACCTATTTGGATGTAACTTCGTTTATACATAGTACAGACCAATGTCTGGAATGAGTTCGTTGGCCAGCTTCATCCGCCATCTTGTTTAAAAATGGCGGCCATTTAAAATTTTAAGAAAAATTTTAATTTGAAATGTGGTAGCAAAAAATTGAAAATTAAATAAATATTTTTTTATTATGTGTTTGATCTTGATAAAAAGATTCGGGAGCAGTTTTTGTTTCGTCTATATCTTAAAAAATGGCTGAGTTGTAGCATTTTGAATTTCTAGCGAAGCTGACATTTTGAAACGTCCTGAATTTTGTCACGCGATAAAAGGCGTATTTATGAACCTATTTGGATGTAACTTCGCTTATACATAGTACAGACCAATGTCTCGATCGAGTTCGTTGGCCAGCTTCATCCGCCATCTTGTTTAAAAATGGCGGCCATTTAAAATTTTAAGAAAAATTTAAATTTGAAATGTGGTAGCAAAAAATTGAAAATTGAAAAAATATTTTTTTGTATGTGTTTGACCTTAATACAAAGATTCCGGAACAGGTTTTGTTTTGTCTACATCTAAAAAAATGGCTGAGTTATAACATTTTGAATTTCTGTTGTGGCTGACATTTTAAAACGACCTGATTTTTGTCACGCGATAAAAGGCGTATTTATGAACCGATTTGAATGTAACTTGGTCTGTACATAGTACATACCAATGTCTCGACCGAGTTCGTTGGCCAGCTTCATTCGCCATTTTGTTTCAAAAGGGTTGCCATTTTAAAAAAAAAATGTAATTTAAAATTTAAAATGAGGTATTAAAAAATGGGAAAATGAAAAAGATTTTTTTATGTGTTTGGCCTTGATACAGATTCTGGAGCAGTTTTTGTTTCTGAAAATTTGTTCTTTTGTTTATATCTTAAAAAGTGGTTGAATTATAGCACTTTGAATTTCTATCATGGCTAACACTTTGAAACGATCTTGTATTTGTCACGCGATACCACACTTATTCGCCTATTTCGATGGAAGAAGGCATGTGGATAGTATACATCAATATCTCGACCAAGTTCGCTGGCCAGCTTCATCAGCCATCTTGTTTCAAAATGGCGGTCATTAAATTAAAAAAAAAATATATTTAAAGTGAGGTGCAAAAAAATTAGAAATTGAAAAAGGTTTCTTTCTTAAGTATTTGACCTTGATATAAGGATTCAGGAGCATTTTTTGTTTGTCTTTATCTTAAAAAATGGCTCAGATGTAGCAGTTTCAATTTCTAAAGTGGGTGACATTTTGAAAAATCTGATTTTTTTTGCCTGCGACAGCACTCGTATATATCAACCGATTCCGATATGAGTGAGCATGTGCACAGCAATTACTAAGGTCTCGACCAATTTCACTGGTTAACCTCATCTACCATGTTGTCTTAAAATGGCAGGCCCTTTAAGAAATCGCCGAATTTGGCAGCCAAATATAAGTGACTTTAAATAAAAGCAGCTTGGATAAAGCTGACTAATTTCGCGAAATTGTCATTCATAATGATTTAGTATTGATAAAAATTAGTATTGAATCTCCTACATTCGGTTTCCACTTAATTGAGCTTCGTGTGTTTGAATAATATAAGTTGGCTTTTTAAAAATAAGGAATATGAAAGCTACCTCTTTCTCCCGGCACTGCCGGAAGGACTTTTTTTACACACTCCGGACAATAATTATTGAGCCACCCTCGTAAATGGCTGTGTATCCTTATTTGCATAGCCCTGTATATGATTTTATTTATATTCTACAGACATCCCTTAGTATATATTAAATATAATTCAGCTTGAAAATTAATAACTCAATTAAAAATAACCCAGCTTTAAGCAATTCACGCTCTTACTCAGTATTTTAGTGATTTTATCTGATTGATATTTTTCAGTGATTTTTATTACTTTCCAACATAGTTGAAAAGTGTTTATGAATTCGGTTTGTCTTTTACAGTAAGATTACCATGAAATTGACAGATCTTGTTGGGGTTTACTATGGCATGTTCGGTATTGAAAATGAAGAGTGTAGCATTTAAGGTTCGTTTACAGGGACACTCAAAAAAATTCCGTTACATTACGATCTATGGAGAAAATTCATTTGCGGCGTATTTTAATGATATTACACTATTTTAAACATATAGGAATTGATATCTATCACTGAAGTGTACTACAAGGTTCTTATTTTAAAGAGGCTGTGCATAGGATTTATCGTTCATTTACAGATTCAATTTGGCTACAGAAGAAAATGAGCAATAATTGAACTATTGAAGGTTATGAAGAATAATTGCTGGAACAGCGTTTTCAGTTGTGGTACACATTTTAAAATTTAACTATTTTTTAGGTAGATTTCGTAAGAAATACTACATATTACATTCTCGCCTATGTTGCAATTTTTGAAATTTTTTTGTAGATCTATGCCGATTATTACCCCTAGAACCCAAAACCAGCCCCAGTTCAAAACTTTATCATCTATCTATCTATATATATATATATATATATCACTTTTTTATGGACATGATAAGTTCCATAATTCTGCACAAGTCTCTTCCAAGCTGATACATAAAATCAAGGGGCAGAACATCTCAGTCAAGTTCGTTAATGGGCAAAATCGGACCAAGGGAGTGGAAATAGAGAACGGTTTTGTGAAAACCGAAAAAAACTCATAATTTCTTAATTATAATATATATCAAATCAGTTTGAAGTTATTATTACTTCTAGGAAAATTGTCAAAAAATTATGTAGCACAGATTTTTGATAAAATTAAAAATGGGCTCAAGGGGCGCAAAAATAGGGTTTTAGGGAGAAAAAATTCATAACTTATCAAGATGTTAAATTCACTTAAACTTATTGTAAATCTTCTTAATACTATCTACAACTTTTATATTGACAAGTTTTTGATAGGACCAACTCTTACAAAAAAAAAAAAAAAAAAAAAAAGAATTAAAAAACAAAAAATAAATAAATAAAAATGGGGAGGTGGTTGAATAAGAAGAAAACTCATAACTTTGTCAATTCTCAACATAACCAATCCGCTTAAATTTATTATACATCTTCTCAATATTATTTACAACTTTCATATTGACAAGTTTTTGATAGGATCAACTGTTACAGCAAAAGAAAAAAAAATTAAACAAAAATTGGGGTTGACGAAAAAATTATCATAATAAATGTGTACTCAAATCCAAACGGATTATTTTCTGACTCATTTTTAAATTCATTTTACTCTAAAACGCATCCAATTGACTGGTTCTCTTATTCAGGAACTATATACTGTGCTGTATTGGTCGATTGTTTGGTAAAGGCAGAATATATTTTTTAAAATGCTGTCAAAGTGGACATTTTGAACCGAATTTCTCGAAGCAATAGTGCTAGAAACGAAAAAGCAAAAAAAAAAAAAAAAAAAAAAAAAGGTCATACTGAGAAAATGATTAAGTTCTAATTACTTGAACGAAAAATAAAAACACAGGTCGCTTATAAATCTCTTCAAAATATCATATCACGTCAGAAAGTTTCATGCTTTTACTTTTAAAAATGAGTCTGAAAGTATGTCAGAAAATTTCGAGTTGTTGACCGCTTACATAAAAATGAAATAAAAAATTCGTCAAAAGCGGCCAGATAAAATTGTTAAACACAAAAATTTCTGAATGGAAAATTTCAATTGTGCTATGCGTTTAACTGAACTAACTTAAACCCTACTATCTAGTATGCATAGAAATCTATAGATCATATACATGGCTGCACAAAAAAAAAAAAAAAAAAAAAAAAAAAAAAAAAATCAGATATTTTCCCGATCATTCATGGTAATAGCAGAAATTGTGCTTTGAAATACGTTATGAGCTTTTCAAATTGTTTATTTAGGCTTCATCTTCCACCATAAACTGTGACGTTTTATTATAGTATTTTGAATATGTTGGAACGTGTGTCATAATTTATTTTGGACGAAGGATTTTTCGTTCCTGTTTTAAATAAGTAATGTTTTATTTTATTTTTCATATAAATTCCTATTCCGCGATGTTATTTTTTCCCCGATGACAGATTACATCGATTTGTTTACTATTCAGCAAAACAACTGCATAATAATACTCTTTCAGACAATAATAGCCTCACAGCATTTGATTACGTATTCAATGAAGCCTTATCTATGATGTTAAAGCAGAATCCTTTATGTAAGTGGGAACACAGAAGAATATACCTGTTTAAGTAACGGACTTATGTGGGATGTTTTCGTAACGAATCAAAAGATATTTCAAAGATTTATTCGCATTCACTGATTTTTAAAACTTTTTCTTGATTTCCGAATTAGTATGTTCACACGCAGACAGGGTGCCCCAAAAGTATTGGAGGCAAAGTTTAAGGGGTGATAATGTACGTGACGAAGAATTTAAAAAAAAAATGCACAAGAATGACGGCAGGGCTCGAAATGGAAAAATTCGCGAACCGGAAAACGCTCTTTCAAAATTATTGTTGATCAAAGTTTTTTTTTTTGAAAGTATAGCCAAATTTATATCTAAGGGGCTGTGCATATATAACGCTATCATTTTAGGGGGAAGGGGGGGGGTGTCTGGCACATGATATCGTAAGATATCTCGAGGAGAAGGGGGAGTTTGTCTTTTGATTTGTACGTCAAACGTGGCAAATGAGTGGTTCGTACTATAACTAGTTTTAGAACTATACAGATCTTGGTGTTATAGCTGTTACATTCTTATGGAAAAATGCACGAATACAAAATTTATTACGATTATAGATATTAAATTAGGAATTACTGAAATCATATGACTCCGTCTTAAATAGGACTTAACTCTCTAGTTCTCTAATCTGTTGTCAATTGGCAACAAATTAAATTTTCTCTTCTTATCGTTTATTTACCGTTGCCTCTTGATAACTTTATGCTTTATGTATTCATTTTGACCCTATACTTAAGTTTAGTACATTAAAAATACCATAGGTGATAATAGTTGTTTATCAGTTGCAAATAAAAAGGAACTTTTGAAGCCTTCCATTTTCCTAGCCATAGATGGATTTCTAACACAAATAAAAAATATTTAAAATGCAAAACTTCATTCGAAAAAATCTTTTTCAAAAGAATATGCTTTTAAAAGTGATTTTAAATAATTTTCAGTAAGGTTTTTTACAACAAATATTGTATGCATGCGAATATGCGTTTCACTGTAAAAAAAAATGGTAACTTTCCATGTAAAATCCAGGAACGTTTCGCCTTTTATCAGGTTTTCAGAATAATTTAGCTCTTTCCTGTGAAATTCTGGTTTTCTTATCTGAAACGTTCCTGAACAAAAGTTGGAAACAGCAAAACGCTGCGGCCGCCATTTATTATTTTTTTTCCCTATAATCCGTTGCTCGCGCGCGAGTGTCGAAAACGAATTCCTTAAATGAATGTAAAAAAATCAATATGGAATGCAAATAAATCAATAGACGACATAATCCTTTACGTCTCTATTGTCAAGATAATTCAGATGAAAATACAATACCTCTGTGACATCACTAAGAGATTATCTCTCGTACTTGTCTGTGAAATCTTTAACGAGCAGACTGTGTAAAAAAAAATACACCTATTATTTGGATCTGCATTAACCAGGGGACAATCAAATATGATTCTCACCTATTTTGATTAATTTAAAGTATGTTTTAGAGTTCTTATCTCTAATTATTCTTGTGAAAGGATTTCTTCAAATGGGCCTTAGATTTTCAGAAATTAGATGCCGAGTTTTAGCATACGTTTCAAATACCCATTAGTTTGCAGCTCTCAACGTGTCTTTCGTGTGTGTGGACGCAGAAAGCTTGCACGCCACCCGTACGACCCGGGTTCGATGCTACCTCTTGACTTTTTTTTTCTTTTTTAATTAATTTTATATTTTAACATTTTATTACAATTTGATTTAAATTTGACATATATTTGACATTTTGAATTGCTGCAAATTTGAATTTTTTTTTTATTTTCGGAAAAAATATACAATTACGTATAGGTTTTTTTTTCATGAAAATTTATATGTATTTTATCTAACTTGTAAACTAACATAATCACTGACGAAAATCCAAAATATTTTATGTCTAGATTTTTTTCTAATTATTATTTACATTTATATATTTTTATATTTTAAGCAAAGTTCAGAAACAATATATCACATATATATTTACTTTATTGAATTTTAAGTGAAAATTTATTTTTTCGTGTAAATTATAAATAATAATTTTGATGTCAATTTCAAAATATTTTTTCATTCTAACAAATAATGATAATAAAGCGAAAATTGTCAACTGGAAATGTAAAAATCGTCTGCGGATCCCGCATGCTGTGAAATGTCAGTAATGTCATAATGAAGGGAACGAACATCCAGAGTGAATTATGTCAGGCAGGTATCGGTCCGGATAGCCTAACAGGTAAGGCATTGGCACGGCACGCCAAGTATCCAGGTTCGATCCCTGGTCTGGACATTTTTCGCTCTTGTGCTACTCCAGCCTTGAATATGTCAGTAATGTTTTGCTGTCAACAGAAATATTCCTGGTATTTCGCAGGAAACTTACTGGCATTTCTGTAGAAAGTTTTTAACATATACAGTAAAGTACCAGTCATTTTCAAGAAATGTTTCTTGGAAATAATGGGCAACTCAGCTGCCCATTTTTTCCCAGGAACGTTGCGGAATTTTTTTTACAGTGTTGTTGCCATTTGGAAACACCATGAATTGAGTTCCGCTTTTATTTACATTTTTAGTATTCTGTTCAATGAATTTTTTGATTGTTTCATCTTGCTTTTTGTCTATTTTTTCATACAAAAATTTGTTCTGATAGAACCTCATCATGTTCAGCATATATTTTAAAACAAAGACACTAAAAAATTATTAACAGAAGAAATTTGGATTGGATTGTCTAGTGAAAGTGGCATTTCTTACATTGACAGCAATGACGATTCACCGTTGGTTCCAAATCTTCTGTACAAAAACGGTTCAGACACTTATGATGAGATTGATTGTGATTTACAAGCATATAAATCAACTAATGAAATTGACTAGAATTTTGATGCAAACGTTGCGATAGTGAATATTCCATCTACATCAAAACAAAAGCAACCAGGTAAACGTAAACAGAAAAAAAGTCTAAGCTTCAAACTCTTCAGCCAGATCCTTCTTGGATAAAGATTATTGCAGATGTTTCTCTGCCTAAAAGTGTTCTATCATTAAAAACATCATATAAATATTTTTCGTATTTTTTTCACCCAGTACGTTTCAAGCATATCTCTCAACAAACGAGCCTGTATAGTGTTTTAAAACATGTTCAAAAGCCACTCAATATATGCCCGACAGATATAAAAAAGTATCTAAGGATTTGTATCTTGAGTA
Source organism: Maratus speciosus (assembly GCA_963932465.1). Lineage (NCBI taxonomy): Eukaryota > Metazoa > Arthropoda > Arachnida > Araneae > Salticidae > Maratus > Maratus speciosus. The sequence continues at coordinate 407,888,640 of OZ010793.1, read as the reverse complement.
GCGTGGGAAACTTTAAAATCATAAGATTGTTTGGGAACCCTGTCATTGGTGTATAACCAGGTAGTCGCACTATGATCTTGAATACATTTGAAAGTATACGGTATTCGCCAATTTTCCATTTGAACGATAATACATTGTCTAGATAGTATAATATATTGTCTAGAAGATAAGTTATTCAAGTTGAGACCAATAGTCGGTACCCTGAATGGAAATTCTTATCCATTCCCATCAAAAAATCTCTCTGTGTTTATGAGCAGTGTTGGGCACGCTCACAAAAAAAACGAACTAATTCAAACTCAAACTCAATTTCTCAAAACTGAGTCAAGTTCACGTTCAAATTCAAAATTTTTCAAACGAACTCGCTCAACTCAAACTCATCTCTGAAAGTGAGCGAAGTTCACTAAAAACTCGTTTTTTTTTTTTTTTTTTTTTTTTTTTTTTTTTTTTTTTACCATTTGGAAAAATGATTATTGTCCTCCGTCAGGGTAGGAAATCAAAAACATATCTGAAGCGTTTTATTAGTTGAATCCCGCATTTTATTCGTTTTCTGATGGGTCTATACAGTAATCTGTATTTTCCCTTTACTTTCAACAGATATGGATATTTCTGTTGCCACTATGACAAAAAAGTAATAAAAACTACAAAAAAAAAATTAATAACTCAGAAACAAATTGAGATACAGCTTTCAATCAAATTGCATTTAAAAGCACTTTTTTTTCTCTATACGACGGTGTAAAAAGTAATATTGCGGGATGTTTAGAAGTTTTAAAATGGAATTTCATTTAAAATTGGTCCAGGAATATTAATGTTTAACACTAGAACGGCGGTAGGGGTCATTTTGACACCTGAGTACTTTCGTTCGTTGATTACTTTTGTTTGCTTGGGCGAAATCGTTTGAAATTTTTTGACTTTTCCTAAATAGATAACATATATTTCTAAAAAAAAATTCAGCATTCTAGATTTGTTAGTTTTTGAAATATGGGCTTGTATACCTAGTACGGCGGACGGGGGTCATTTTGACCCCTTTAGTTAAATACTCTTTGCACTCGAAGCTGCTTTTGTTGCTATACTATATGTTAGAGGAGCAATAAAAAAAAGGGTTTAGATTTATGTTCATTGTCGTCCAAGGCATGAGGAATACTATTTTGCAAAGAAACTATCTCAAGAGATAGATTCAAAGAAAGAAATGATTTTTTAGGTTTGATGAAAAGACAACAAGATCTAGCAGACTACAGTCTGTTAAATTTGCTCTTGCATCTAAAATGTGGAATAAATTTATTGAAAATTGCAAAACATGCTACCGACCAGGACAAAATATTACAGTTGATGAACAATTGTTGCCATCTCAGGATAGATATAAATTTACGCAATATATGCCAAATAAATTGGATAAATTTGGAATAAAATTTTGGTGATCTGTTGACGTTGATACTAAATACCTCTTGAATGAATTTATTTATCTAGAAAAGGATGAAACAGCCAATCCTTAATTACGTTCATCGGAAAATGTTGTCATGAAATTAACAGATCCCCATCTAAATGAAGGGAGGAATATTACGACAAATAGCTATTTTACTAATATCAAATTAGCAGAAATGTTCAAAGCTAAAAATACTTTGCTTGCACAATGAAAAAAAAACAGAAGAGAAATTCCTATATCATTCAAAAATATGCACAGTACTCTTTATTCATCGAAGATAGTGGAATGTGATAATATGACACTTACCATCTATCAAGCCAAAAGAAAAAAAGTGTTTTTCTACTGAGCTCATTACATTCTACTGTAAAAACTGAAGACGGCCTCAAGAAGTTGCCCGATTCAATAGACTATTACAACGCAACAAGGTATAGTGTAAATATCCATGATCAGATGTGCCGAAAATACTCCGCGAAATCGGCTTCTACACTGTAAAAAAAATCTGTAAAATTACTAAAGTTTTTCAAGGAAACTGGGATTCCTACAACTTTTTATGTAACGGCAACAACAAAAATTCCTGTAACAGACGCACTTTTGCGCCGAAAATCAAAAAATCAGTAAGGTTACTAGAAATTTTTTAGGAAACTGGGATGCCTAGAACTTTTCATGTAACTGCAACCCAGGTTACAGATAAAATTTTAGTAAGATTACTGTAATTTTAGCAGATTCATTTGTACAGTTACAGATTTCTGTAGTTTTACAAAATCTAGTTTGGTAGATTTGCAGATTTTTTCGTACAGTTACAGATGAAAGTTTTGTAAGCATGTAACTTTAAATCTGTAGAACTACAGATTTTTTTTACAGTGTAGACGATGGCCTGTACATATCTTTTTCAGTACTTTGGATCCTACAGCTTTAAATGCCTCGATAATTTATAAAAGTGTAACAGGCAAGCCTATCAGTAGAAGAGATTTTATATTAAATTTAGGAGATGTGTTCAGAATGAATCTTATGGTTTCAAATCTCCAAAAGATCTTTCCTGAGTCTTCAGAAAAAAAAAAACACGAAAATAAAATAGATATCTAAAGAAAAAATATCAAGTACAGACATGCAATGGAAACAAATCTCAAGAATTTTGCGCACCATGTTTCAAAGTTGTGTGCGGAAAATGTACTGCAAAAATTGCTATTTTTTTCTTTTTGTTACAACTGAATTAATTCCTAATACATGTGTACAATTTGGAGTATTATAAGCATTAAATAAAATTAAAACACAATGCTTAACATATTAACCTTTCAGTTACACTTATAATGAAATAACGGAAACAACAGAACATATTTCTCATTTATGAATTTAGAGAGTGAATCATTCGGCGAGTAAGTAGATGAAAATATAAATATATATTATTTTATAAATTGTGTTTTATTTTAGTTAACATCAGTTTTAATTTGTGAAAACTTTAATTTTAAATCGATTTTTATATCAAATTAATGAGTTTTTTGAGTAGTCGTAGTATGATCCAATTAATCGCCCGGTAGGCGTTACATATACAGTACTTTAAAAATTCAATAAATTATCGAATAATATTAAATATAAATTATGTAATGCATGTAAATTACATATTTTTGCCAATGTATGGCTTTTAAAATTATTTTAGCGTTGTTATTTCAGTAGTTTCATCGAGGGGTCAAAATGACCCCTTCCCGCCGTTCCAGTAGGTAAGATTTTCCCGCCGTTCTAGTGTTAATCCATGACGTACGTAATGTATGATCAGCTCCGTAGAAGTTTAAAAATTTACAGTACCGACAATTGTAAAACTGAAATTTCTTTTAAAATTTGTTCATGATGGGTCCAGGAATGTTAATGTTTAATCAATGGCGTACGTAATGTGTGATCAACTCCGTGCGATTTTTTATGTCTCAAATGTTAGTCTTTGAAAAAATCATTTTCTAAATGGTCGTTGTAATTTGTTAAATTGCTTTTATTTTATTTTATTATTTTTTTAAATAGAATTTGATCGTCCAAATTAACAAAGTTTTGTGAACTAATCTTTTGGTTATTCGATGTAAGAGTCTTCATGGGCCCGGCTCATTTTTCCTTTCCGGCACTCGGTCCGAGCTTATTTTAGGGATTACTTTTTTCTAGAAGTTCCGACCAGAATTTATTTTCTGGCCCAAGTCAGGGCTGGAATGCATTCTTCTTGAGCTCTGAACAGGCGGAAATTTTCAGTCCTGGTTCCAACCCAGCGCATATGAAAATTATTCGACCCCACGGCTCTGGCCTGTACAGTAAAAATATTAGTAAAATTTGGCCCGGATAAACTTTTTTTTTTTTTTTTTCAAAAAATGCATGCATTTTTAAATCGCTATTATTCCACAAATAAAATTGATATATTTATTTTTATTATTTTTTAAGATGGGTAGCTGCATTTCTAGGCAATAAAACTAAAGTACAGTAAAACCTGTGAAAAATTACCTGCCTACAGCGGAGCCCCACGTTTAACAACAACAACAACAATAATAATAATAAATAAATAAATAAAATAAGTAAATAAAATAAATAAAAAAATATGTTGATCTATGTAAAATGAGTATAATAGTACTTGTGAAAAGAACGAAATAAATTTACAACAGGCGATGAACCTGCTAAGAGGCAATCTGCCTGGATTTTTCTTCTTTCCTAGGTGATACCGTCTTAGAAGATTTTATTGATAGCATTTAACAGTTTTTCAATATCCAAGCCATAGAATATGGATTATCCATATCAGTGGTAACTAAGACATATTTACATATAATCAGCAATGCATTAAAAAAAAAAATAGATATCACAGATCAGGATATTTTTTTAAATAAAGAATATAAACATGAAATAAAAAAATATATAAAATAAGTATTTTTTGTTAAAATTTCTCGTACAAGACAATTTTAGCCTGATAGGAATAAAAACCTATGGTCAGCCAGTTCAAGCTTGTTCGGGCCGAACCGAGCCGATTAATTTTTTTGTGTGTGTGTGTGTGTGTGCAGGCTGGGGCAAAATTTTGTTTTATACCGGGCTGAGTCAATAATTTTTTTTGAACGGGACAAGCTTGGCTTGGAGCAGTTCTGGCCGAAGTTTGAACTTTTTTATCCGACTAAAAGAAAGATTGCATACTGATCGTGATCGCACTCGGCTTGATAATTTCTCCCCGGGCTATTCTTCCTCTATTTGTATTTGTTAATGAAACGATTGTATATAAAAAGAAAGAAAAAATAAAGTTGAAATCTAATGAGCACAGGAGATATATTTTCAAGCGTTCAATGGTCTACAAATTTATTTTTATCATTTTGTTTTTGATACTTTTTTATTTATACAAAATGGCGATAACGTGATAATTAGAATTATAGTTTTAGTTTTCATGGATTATTTGATATGTACAAATAAGTATAGACACCGTCTCCGAGTCTGCCACCTGTACTTTGAAATTAAATTACATTTTATTTGTCTCTAATTTTGAAAAAAAAGTGGGTTAAACTTTATTCATCCTAAGTAACTAAAAATAATTAAACAATACAGAGAAATATTAACAAAAATTCTTTTGGCATGATATCTCTGCTTCTCAGCTTATCCTTTGTCCCCAGAAAAGACAACTTTTATTTTATTTTATTTATTTATTTTTAAGTTCATGCGTTTCAGATTTACATTATACGGTAACGAAAAAAAAAAAAAAAAAAAAAAAAAAATGAACTGTTTCATTTTCCAATTTTGGAAGAAAAAAAATGGTATAAACTTATTTTTCAATATTACATGTTCCTTAATTATTAAAATTTCTGAAATGCTCTTGTGAGTTTATTTGTTTAAAACTGTCCTGTACGAGGAGTTCTAAAATAAATCCTAGTTCAGTTTATTTCATGTTCTTCGTTTTAAAAAAACCGATCTGGGCTACCGACTACAGCAAACACATTTATTCAAAAATTTTTGTTCCCTTTCCACTGGATTTTGTTCAGCCGAGCGCTGATATAAATTAAATGTCTGACATAAGAAAAAAAAATGTCTGTTTCATTTTTGCATATGAATGCATAATTATGAATTTGCACGTTTAATTCCTTAAAAATCAAATAGACTTTTTCATTTGCACACGAAGTTGACGCATCTTTTGTTACTGCAAATTATTGCTCTTCGACGACAGCTCTTCATAGGCTGCCGAGTCTCTAAAATGACTTTAAACACCTAATTTGACAGCATTTTCTGAAAAATCATTTGGATTTATAGAAAAATAATAAATTGCTCAATTTTTTTGCTATTTGAAAGAAAATTATACAATTTTTTCAAATTTATAAATGAAAATGAATTAAACATAGCTTCAAAAAATATTTATTACTTTAGAAGTTAAATTCTTTTAAATTCAATAATTTATTTATAAACTGCAAAATTTTCCATTTCTCATTAAAGAAAAAAAATGGCAAAACTAGCAGTTTCTGAAGGCCCCATGGCTTTCTCTTCTGTTCAATCCAAAAAGCTAAACATTTTGTATGGCTTAAAATTCAGATACGAATAAATAAAATAATAAGTAAAAATTAAATTTAAAAAATAAAAAAAAACCCAACTGCGTAAAAAGCCAATTAATTAATTATTTCTCATCAATGTGAAACTATATTTTATATTACTTACCATTTTTCTTTTATTTACTTGTATTGATGACTTTGAAGTTGTGTTCAATTCTTAGTTCCTATCTATAAACACTGTTTTGATAAAGCCTATAGATGTCTATGAAGGTTAGAGTTGCAGTAAAGCTAGAGATTCTACCTACGTCTTCATTTTGAAAGACCTATCCAATGACATGCCACTCAACAGGGTGCGTAATTTTTTTTTTTTCGTCTCTACCGCCATTTTTTTATTTTACGGCCACCATTTTAAATTTATGAAAACATAACCTGACCTATAACCATCGGACGGTTTAGACGAATCGATAAAGACATCATTCATTAAAATCCATCCAGCCGTTGGGATGTTTCGAGGGTATAAAGAAATCCACATACACAGATACGCGTCAAGCGCATAACCCTTCTTGGCAGCCGGGTAAATATTTAGGTAAATGTATTTTTTATTTCAATCTTATTCTACTCTAAAAGAATACAATATTGATTGTAATCAGTAGAAATTTTTACAATAGATTAATAATATTAAAAAACATTTACAAACATTCATACCCCCCCACATCTCCCACACACACACCGATAAAACAATTGAAGGATTCCAGTTCCATGGCCCATGTTTTAATTAATATTTTAAAAATCGCATTTTGATCTTTTTCATTTTGATACGTTTATAATAATATTTTGCAGTTTTCGCAATAAAAATACACATTTTAATCTTAATAAATTTGTGAATAACTCGTATTTCGCAGCAAAAAAGATGCTTTAACAATATAAAGCTATTACTCGGACAGTTTTAATCGTAGAAGAATAAGATTTTTTTTTTTTTTTTTTTTTTTTTTTTTTTTTTGTGTGTGTGTGTTACTTCTTAGAGTAATATGATATTTTACTAAATATAAATTATAGGATCATGAAACCGTATAAAAATTTTAATTTAATGTATTTTTTTTAAGAAATGTTTTTATTGACTCGAATCGCTTTTAAAATACTTCTGTATCTCATTTATTCATCTTTGTAATTGGAACTATATGTCTATGTCTAATGGCTTAGGAATTAGGTATGGGACACCGTTGAGAGTGGACATTCTGTATAGTAAAACCTCTGAATAGAGGGAGGATCCATGAATTCCTTGATACCTGATATTCCTTCATACCTGAATACCTCGGGATCCATGAATTTGGCTGCTATTCGGAGGGTCCGTTATTCAGAAATAAAAACTAAAACATACAAATGTATGAAGTTGTTATGGCATTGAAAAGTGTTCGCTAAATAGAGGCGTCAAAATAAAGAAGGAAATTAAACAATGGAATGTTTTATCGGGGTTTTTTATGCATAAAAAAAGTCCCGGAATCTTCATAATAAATCTCAGGCCCGGTGCCGGTTCAGCACGGAAAGAATTAAATCTAGGCACAATTCGAATCTTCGGAAGAATTATGCCCGCCCCTGCCAGAAATCAAGCAGAATATGCTATGAATGCTAAGCAGATATATCGAAATTAGTGATAGTGATAACTAACATCTCCAACCCTCACCCCCTACGAAGTCATATGAAAATTAAATAAATGTTCATTCATGACGATTGCAACAATAAAACTGTTTTTCTTCCTGTAAATACTTTTGAATATAACCTACTCTCTCTCATACATATAATCATTCTATGTACTACATGAGACTGTAGTCAGATAATATCTTTGAGACGGGGCAGTCGACAGAAGACCTGTTTTTCATACGTAACTTCCTGGAATTAGTTGTAAAGACTTCTACCGCAAAAGAGTATTTGACTCAAATATACAATAAAGTATCCCTCTACGCGCTTCAGGCAGTATCGAGAGTCAGGTTCAAACCATAAACGAATCAATCTCTTATCTGACATGTTTGTTGTTACAGAATTTGGTCTGTGACATCCTCCCACTTCCCTAGTGGCATAGTATACTTTAGCTAAGGATGAGATTATTTAATAGCCAACGTCCTGTTCTTTCTTTTCTTTTTTTTTTCTTCCTTTTTAGAAATGGCCAAAAGAATGCAGAGGCGTCGCGATGGGGGGTTATTGGGGGGGGGGGAGCCTCCCCCTCCAATATATGTGAACTTGGGAAATTTGAGCTTAGAGTTGGGAAATTTCAGATTTTTGAAACACATTTTCTTTTTTAAAAATAATAGTAAAAAAATAAGAATATTTTATTGTTTTGCTGACTACCTTTCTGAGTTAACAGTAAAGAGAGAACAGTAAACTAGTTAAATTACTGAGAGAACAGTAAACTAGTTAAATTATCAAAAGCAATACAAAAAGGGGACAGGCTCAATTCGTCATTATGTTTCTCTGTGCTACGAAAATATACATCTACCAGGCTTGGATATCTCTACTGTTGTCCATCAACAGTTCTCCAATTTATTTCCTCCAAAATATTGTTAATTTCTGAAAAGTCTCAAAATATCATGAGGCTATGAAGTACGATTATGACCCGCACACAATAGAAGACAAAATATTTCATTTAAATGAACCAATAATTATAATTTTTATGTTTTTAGTTTCAGTATTTTTCCTTGGAAAGAATTTTTTTTTTTTTTTTTTTTTTTTTTTTTTTTTATGTATAAGTATATTTATCATTAAACACATATTGTACATATCATTTCAGTTGGAAAATAGAGCAATTTGTTTCAAGTTGGGAAATTTTTGAGTTCTCCCCCTCGAAAAAATATCAGTAGCTGCGCCCTTGAAAGAATGTGATAAAAAAGGATTGCTAAAGAAAAAAAAGTTATCTTTTTTTCGATCTTGATTCGGTCTCTTATCATTTTTTATAAATTATTACTGCTAATACTGCACTATATGGCCAAAGGTGATCGGCGACTTGCTATTTTTGACGTTTTCTTAAATATCTAGAAAAATACAGGAGGAATTATTCTGAAACTCTAGGTGTGTAAACAGAATAGTACAGGTCATATATTTCCGTGAAATTTTTTTCCCGAAACTCCATAGGGAACCGTCAACAAATTGGAAAAGAACGAATATCTTTTGGACAACACTGTAAAAACTAATGTAGCAAAAGTGTTCAAACTGTATATTATGATATTGTAATAAATTGTGTTCATTTTTATTAGAATAGCATGTATATTCGTAGATTAATTAAAGTTTTTTTTATAAAAATAGTCCAATTCGCAGATTTCTTAATATAAACAAATGTTCTTTTCAGAAAATATGAAAAACAGCATTGTACACAGTACCCTGCAATCAGAATTAAAAAATAATAAAAATTGGATGAAAAATGAGCAGGTTTACTAAAAAATGTTTCACTGCGCATGCGCGAATGCAATCAAAATATAATGTGCAAAAAATGCATCCATTTTTCAATCACCATTATTTAACAATTAAACATTAAATTTTGTTACATTTCTAGGCTTATTAAAATGTAGCTAAATTAAAATATAGTAAAACGTGTGAAAAAAACCTGCCTATGACGGAATCCTGTCTTAACCTGAAAAATATGTTAATCCAAGCAAAATGAATGTAATGAAATACGTAAGAAAAGAATATATTATGCATTTACACCTGCTAAGAAGGGAACTTGTCTATAACGCATTTTTTTCTTTGCTATGCAATTCCGTCTTAGAAGATTTTACTGTATAGCATTTTTTTAGATCTTTAAGTCTCCAATGCATGGAATATAGATTAACTATATTAATGATAACTGAAACATTTATATACAGCAAATAGCGATACATTAAAAAAATAAATACCGCAATAACTTCCATAAAAATGAAAACTATAAATATAACAATAAAAAGCAAAGGTAAGTATTTTGGGTCAGAATTCCTCGTAAGAGACAAATTTTCAACCAAATCGACGTAAAAATCAATGTTTTGTAGAAATTCATTCGGACCGGGTCGGGCTCGGGCCGAGATTTAACTTTTGTCCGGGCCGGTCTCGGGCCAAACTTTTAGCTGTTATACCGGGCCGATTCGGGCCAATAATTTTTTCTCTACGGGCCGGGCCAGACTCGGACCGAAGTTTTAACTTTTATACCGGACCGGGCCAATATTTTTTTTGTGTGGGCCGGGCTCGGGCCGAACTTTTAATTTTTATACTGGGCCGGCTCCGGGCCTTGAACTTTTGGCACCAGCAGACCTCTACCATAGACTGCATAGTACAGGGACCACCGTTCCAAAATACTGTTTCAACTACATTTCTTTCTATATATCCTATTGTAAACTATATTGATTTTTTAAACGATATCTATTTGTATGTAAATATCTGAATTATTATTAATACCATTACACGGCTTGGAGACCTAAAAATCTGAAAAAATCCATATCGAAAAACTTTGTACGGCGGAATCACATAGGAGAGAAAAAAAATCGTTATAGTTTAGTTCCTTTTTTACCAGGTCTGTGTAGTCTCTTGCAAAGTATTTTTTATTTTCAAACGAATTATTATATCCATTTTGTACCGATCAAGAAATTTTCCCGTTTAAAACAGGATGTCGTCATAGACAGATTCTTATAACAGGTTTTACAGTACTGTATAACCCCCTCCCCCCAAGAAATGTAAATGTATTATTATTTTAAAAGAATTTTAATTGTAGAATAATGGTAATTTAAAAATATATGTATTTTCGGCAAAAATTGTTGACCCAAAGAGGTTGTTCCTTAAAAAGATTTTTGTACGAATCCGACAGGGACGGATCAATGATTTTCATACAAGCACGGGCGACCGGGCCATAAAATTTCTGTCGGTGCATACTTCTAGGAAGAATAATGCACTGGCCCAGAAATAAGTTCGGTTCGGCCCGGCCCGAGCCTCCAGAGAAAGCAAGGCCCAGGCACGACCCAGAAAAACTGATGATCAGACTCGACCGTCCCGAGTCGTTTAGCCCTCTAAATGGCCTCTAAATGGGAAAAACGTGTTCTTAACCCTCCGACTGTCTTGGAAAAGGGCAAAAGTGTAATGTTTTTTTCTCTGCATTTTGTTTTAAATGCTAAAAAAAATTATTCTTTGAACATTTTATAAAAAAAACTTAATAACGAATATGAATGCAATCCTTGGAAGTATTAATCATTGTTCAATGTATTAAAAATACATTAAATCAATAGAATTATATTACTTTAAATATTGCTTGTATTGCAGTGAAACCTGTAGCTTAGTGAACGTATTAACACGGGCTTGTCAGTGAGGGGGTTAACGGCTGGAAAAATTTAAAAATACGTTATGAAAAAAATTGAGTTTGAGTTGTAAATTTCGTTCAAACTCGCGGATTTTTTGAGCTTTCGTTCAGTTCACGTTCGTTTATCAAAAAGTGAGTCAAGTTCAACTCAACGTTCACAGAAATTGAACTAAGTTCGTGAACTTTCGTTCAATGAACGCGTTCATACCCAACACTGTTTATGAGCAAACAAGTGCGCCAAAGGCTCGTCACCATATAAAGCAGTATGTCCACCCCCCCCCCCCCCCGAAAAAACAAACAAACAAACAAAAACAAACTCGCATAAATGCGGTTTTAAATTGTTATTTTTCGCAGGAGTATTAAGATTTGCGTACAATTTTGATATTTATTGCGAAAAAAACACAACCAGTCTGCCAGGTCGACATACATAATTTGGAGGTTAGCGCTTGAGTCAATGCTAGACTAACTCATCCAGTTGTTGAACCTGTAAATCATGAACTGTATTTCGATAGCTATTAAACATCAGTGAACATAATGACACTTTTAAAATCAAAAGTAATTTCGTGCCTTGGAATAATAAGAAAAAAAAACAGAACCTTCTGCTGCAAAATGCCACCCGGCAATTAATAGAAAAAAGACCAGAGAAATATCGTAGAATATGCTTAAAATACGCTCAATGCATAGTGTTGCCATTTGGCAAACATTTAAAAAAATCCAAAATACGAAAAAATATAAGCGTGATAATTTTTTTAGTATTTTTCCTTTAATCCTGCCCATTAAGGAATCAAATATATTTTTTAAAGGAAAAATAAAAAACCATGCACTAGAGGGTTAATCACTATAACAACCTAAAATCATTACCATTCATGGGATATTATTGAATTAATTACGTATGAAAGGATTTAGTGGAATGAATAAAACTTTTATTAATATCTTTTTAAATTTTGATTACATTTGTATAAAATTTGAAATCGACAAAATTCTGCAACGATTATATATATATTAAATTTCAAACCGTTCGGTTGGATAGTTTTTACGATGTCATATGTGGACAGATGGACAGACCAGATGACGACTCCAGGTGCTACGTATTTATATAATTACAAACGCATCTAAAAACAGGTTAGGCTTGGTGTTAGAGTCCTGCATCAGGTTGGATAACCCGATTTTATGTGACGCCGACTCGACTCGGGTATTCTCCTTATTCAATGCTTACAAAAACCTTATTAATTCTGATAATTTCAGCGGTTTAAGCGCGTAGTTCGATTACATGTCTGTTAAATTTGTGTATTATTATTATTTTATTATTTTATTTACTGATGAAGTTTGATTTTTGTTATGGAATATTAGGCGAAAATAAATGCTGGTCGAATTATACTATTTTAAGTGCAATCGAATACATTTTTCGTAATCGGACTGCACGCTAAAAATTGCAATAAAAGCGGAATAATTTAAACAAACATAATAAAAACGAAATATTTTACACACAATTTAGTAGAAAATCTAAGTAAAAGATAAAGTGTGTAATAGTATATATATACTAGGGGGCTCTGCCCCCTGCAAGCTACGCTCGCCAACCCCCGTTCAGACACCACACAATCTAAAAACACGCTAAACTGATCGGTTTTAAAAATATAATAGAAGATTGAATTATATTGAAAAAAGCTGTGCGGATCTCCCTGTAAACGGGTTTCCATTCAATTTCCTTTGATTTCAAAGATTTAAGGCCGAATCAGTTGTTGTTAAGACATCCAATGGTTGTTTTCGTGTTTGATTAAAGAGGATCAGTTAAATATTTCAAAAGAAGCTAAAATAAAATGAATTAAGTGTACAGTCTTTGTCTCCCGGTATTTTAAAACAATTTCTATAACAATAGCCTAATTCATGTGACTATCATCAACAGTTCCGGGCGAACCACTTCGCTTTATATATTCCTGGTGCCATTTTGGTACTTTAATGTTAGCCAGGTACAGGTGATAAGTCGTCAAATATTATTCTATCGCCATCATTGGCCCAGATATCATATACGGCCCCATATTGGCGCGATTTTTTTCGACACTAATTTGGGGAAAACATCAACAGCATAAACAACAACATCCGGCTTACCAAATCGAGCAAAATAACGATACTATGGCGCCAGTTAAGTACCCGTTGCGTATATGACATTGGCGTCAGAAAAAAATCGCGCCAATATGGGTCCGTATATGACATCTGTGCCGAAAGTTTTCCCTTTTGATTAAAAAATCAAATTTCTTTTTCGAATAAAACTATATAAAAATTTCAATGGTCGCAAAAAATTCTTGGTACTGTTACGCTAGCCGGGTGCAAATCTCGCCAATAGCTATTTTTCAACTCGCAAATTAGAATTTTTTTTTTTTTTCGAGTGGTAAATTAAAACATTGCTTTGAAGTTGAAATTAAATGCCATTGTTTGTTACATCATTTAATATTTGGCCAGATGTCATATACGCACCGGGTTTGGCGTGATTTTTTTAACGAAAATTTGGCGAAAACCTCGTTTTCGAATACCAGTTACATATGTATTTTTGGTGCTACTTAGTTATCCCGTCGACCAAAAATCTATCACCAAACTATAAGATTAAATGCCAATAATGGTTGATCGTAAATGTCACATTCACTTGACTTTAAGCAAGTTACACGTCTTTATGTCATCAAGTGATTTTTATTTCGACGTTTTATTTGTATATTTATTAATGTTTTAGTATTTTATTTGTTCTTTCGTTATTTAAAATAAAAATTATGTCAATTTCTATAATTTGGCGAAATGGGTCGACGGAATAACTAAGTAGTACGGTATTTTTAAATTATTTTCCATTATTTTTAAAGGAAAATAACCAAAAAAATAATTAACTATAGAACAAAACAATTTATGTAATTTAAAAAAAGAAAATAAAGTAATTAAACATTTATAGTCGGGTTACCATGTCAACCAAAATAATGCCATTTTGGCGTCAATTAGGTACCCCGGTGCGTATGTGACATCTGTGCCTAATATTTTTCTTTTCATTTCGTTTAAAAAAAATAAAGAAATGAAAGCCATTTATTTTAAATGTTTCAGTTTGTATTAAATAAAATGATAATGAAATACAAATTGAATTATGAAGAAAAGTAACATGATACATTTCTTAGCATACATTTAAGGGAGGCCAAACTTCTCGCCAAATTAGTTTAAAATAGTAACCTTTTCTAAAATCTGAAAAAAAAAATATCTGTTTTGATTAAAATTTGAGTTGCCATCATTAGAGAAAAGTATATAAAATTAGAAAAAAATTAATATTTCGAAAACTAATTCGAATTTAAAAATTCTAATACCAGTTTTGAGATCTGCAGATCAATACGGATTTTTGGTGTTAATTTCATCGCTAAGTATTCCGTATTTTAGGAGAAATCGCCGTGAAACATAATCAGTTGTTTAATCAGTCGTTTCATAGAATCGTTACATAAATTCGTGTCATAATATCCGTTTCATTAGGATTTTATATATATAGGGTATATATATATATATATATTTTTTTTTTTTTTTTTTTTTCATCGGGGGCGACACTAACTTTTGAAAAAGCAGAATTCCTGTTTTCTAGTAATATAGATTAAGGTAAGAACGTTAAATGTTTTTCTTAACTAACTCCCCATAAACACCCAAGTATAGATTTTAATAACTTGCAAAACGTATTCAAAAGCAATACGTTTAATGTTCGGATTCCCCCATTCTAAATATATTTTCCCTTGGCACCTTTCACAACACGTGACTTATTTGTCGTCAGTTTTCGAACGCTTCTAAAAGAACCGATCGATAGCAAAATAAATAAAGCGCTGTGTCTCAATTACAGAAGCGAACGGAAAAATTTTATGTCTCGAACGCATGTAATTAATGCTGTGGGAGAGCTAAAAATATTCACGAATGTCTATAACAAGTTAAATATTTCCTCCACAATATCGGTTTAACATGGTGTTTTCTAGTATAGTATAGTTTAAAATAGAGTGGTTCGTTTAAAATAAATGTATTTTAACTGGAGTGAAATACGAATTTCACATTACAAATTGTCTGGCTGGGATATTAATAAAATGGCTTTTTGTTTGTTGATGAGTACTGTTGAATGCATATGTTTCATATTTTTGCGTTCCGTATTTCCGCAGATTTTTCTATTTCTGAGTCTTGTTAAGCTAGGAATAATTTTGAATTTCCATTTTGAGATATAGATGTTGCAAATAGAGTATTCATGTTACGTTGCATTAAAAAATAAGTACAGCTGAACTCGGTTAACACGAAAAACAAGGGAATTATGAAAGTCTTGTTATTAATCGTTAATCGAAATAAAGGGGAATATAAAAAAAACATAAAAACACATATATAATTAAACGAATTAAGACTATTAATTGCTCTTATTATCTTAATGCTAAAATTAACATAATAGGGTATGGTGGTGCAGGAATGCGTACTTAAGCTATTTTATTAAATAACAATAAATGAAGAGATTTAAGGGATGTGTTATACTTTATTTATAATCTTAGATTATTAAGCTAAGAAAAAAAAAATATGAACACTTTTGGTATTATTTGAAAAAGATTATCTTCCTAAATGCGCACTCGTGTACAGAAAACTAAGCGTTTCACATACAAACATCATATTTGTAGTGACCACGACTGTAGTGTAGTGTAGCGTGCGTAGTTTGTGCCCCCTTCACGCCACCAGTTTCTGCCAAAAAGACACTTGATTTGATCCTCTACATTAGTTCTCTATACATTTCTGAGCACTTTGGACATATTCAAAGTTTTTCCTTTGGTGCAGTTTTTGGCATCGTGGGTTTACTTTTATTATTTTTATGGTAAAGATTTTTGACTTTTTTCCGCAGCGTCAACTTCATGCTGCTTTTTATGTGGTGACCTGCTTAAAATTTCAGACTTTCTGCTCCTCTAATTACAGCAGCACACAGCACCGTGCGAAGAGAAAACTGCGTCCGGGGCAAAGTTTCAATTTGGCGCACCCCCCCCCCTCCCCCCCACACACACATACACACTTTTTCTTTGTGACATGTATCACAAAATTGAAAGATGCAGAAAGAGAAATAAATTATATGGAATATATAGTTCGCGTTTATTTTGGAACTTTATGTTTAATTTTACTTCAGAAGCTCCAAACAACTAAATAAGATAAGAGAAAATTGCACGTATATTTTGGCAAAGGGAATCTGAGAAATGGGCGTAGAAAAAATGCATCTAACAGTACAGTATAGCAGTTTATAAACGCTTTTGTATTCCCAGAAGGAAACCCCATGCTATTTTCAGAGTATATTTTCTGTCACAAACACAGAAAAATTACAGACTCGGAAAAGAGAATGTTAACGAAAGAGACTAAGACAAAGACCTAAAAAAATTTTTGAAGAGAAAGAAGTCTGTATTCATAAATTTGTATTTAAGTGTAGGGTAAAGGACACTGAAATAACTTCGACACAAAAATGAACGTCCTTTTGCTGGGTAAAAAGTCCCCAATATGTAAATATATAATGTTTTTAACAAAAAAAGAAGAAAAAACTGTTTGTAGTATAAATTTGGCGCCCCCTTAATTTCCACGCCCGGGCACCCTTCGCCCCCCGCTTCGCAAAACCCTGGCGTCACAGATGATTCTGGATACGGTGACGACTCTTTTAATTTTATGTAAGATTAAATTGTTGAAGTCGAAGCTATACCTTGCGAAACCGAAGTTTGATTTATTTCACGTTAAGCGTGCGTATTTTCCTTACACAGCTTTTCTGCTTTTCTGAAATACCATTTTCTATTGAAAGCAATTCTACTTCCTTTCCATTTTCAGTGTTCTGTGGTTCAACTGACATATGTGGTTCAGCAAGTTTCGATTCTAATGGTCATCCAGTCTCGCTACTTGCTGAAAAGTCAGTATATAAAAAAGTAATTTTTGAAAGTCTATAGGAGCGTTATTTTAAATCTTGCTTTAGCAGCGGTAGCAGTTTTTCCAAAAGCAGGTGCGCACTCTTGCACACTTGGCACTGCGAACTCTTGCACTATCGTCATTAAATATCTTTGGAACATCAGTAATGCCATCTATTGATAAACAAATCTAAATCACTTAGATGACAGGCAGTCCAATAATAACGTAAACAAGAAGGCCAAAATCACTTTTTCTCTTCAAAATCTTTAAAAATGTCACCAAAATACGCATTTTTTTTCACCATAAACTTATCATGTCATTACATCGATTACAACTGCAGCTAAATGCAAAACTCTGTTTTGGGATTAGATAATCGCTCTGCGTAGTCTTGTATAGGTATTGCGCACTCCTGCACCACCTTACCCTGCAGTTGAACACGGTTAATACATGATCTCACTTAATACGCAGATTTTTCCGATCCTTTAAACATCGTCCAAAATATTAAAAAATATTACGATTACAAATTTTATTATATTCATAATTAGTGAAGCTTTGTAATGTCACTTTCTATCACTACTGGGTTTTAAAATGAAAGTTTTAGTAATCGCGATCACAATACATGGCGTTTTACGAAAGTCAGATGTTGAACAAAGACTGGAGCAAGGAAAAGACTGAAACTCGTGAGTAATGAAAAAAATATAACACGAACTGTTATCACGCGATACCGCTTAATATGCGATAAAATTTCGATTCCCTGAGACGAAAAATCTTGCTTAATACATAAATTCATAGACCAAGATGCGAATTTCTTTTATCTTCTCCAGTGTTGCCACTTTAACGGATTTTTTAAATCGCATTCTTATTACTATTTACGAATAGTGATATTCGTCTTATTTGATGACAGATGAATTAAGGCAAATATTACTAATCTTAAATAGTGGTAAGATACCCGAATAAAAAAATCGCGCTAAATTAGCAACACATTAGTTGTTGGTCTAAGAATGATGCAAGTCAGGGCAAGAACGACGAAAAACGCGACTCCCGCCTATTCTGAGTGCTGTTCCAAATGCCTTTAAGGTCTTGCTCAGATACGTCAGAAAAAATATTACGATTACCGATTATTATATTCATAATTAGTGAAGATTATTAATGTCCCTTTCTATCACTACTAAACTATATGGCCAAAGGTCACTGGTCACTTATGATTTTAGACGTTTTCTTAAATATCTAGAAAAATACATGAGGAATTGTCTTGAAACTCCAGGTGTGTAAACAGAATAGTACAGGTCATATATTTCATTGAAGATTTTTTTCCCGAAACCCCATAGGGGACCGTCAACAAATTGAAAAAAAACAAATATCTTTTGGATAACCCTGTAAAAACTAACGTAGCAAAAGCGTTCAACACAGTAGATTATGATTAAGTGTCTTATTGCAATAAACTGTATTCATTTTTATGAGAATAGCATGTATATTCGTAGAGAAATTAAAGTTTTTATAAAAAGAATCCCAAATTTTGCCAAGTTTTTTGCTTATAATTTGTAGAGTTCTTAATATAAAAAAAAGTTCTTTACAAAAAATATGACAAACAACATTGTACACAATATCCTGCAATCAGAATAAAAAAAAAATTGGATGAAAAATGAGCAGGTTTACTAAAAAATGTTTCACTGTGCATGCGCGAATGTAATCAAAATATAATGTGCATAATGCATCAGCTAAGTTTATAGAGCAACTTTTGTGAAAGTCTCAAAAACATAGCTTGAAAATTCTGAAAATATTCGTTGATAGAATAAGCTCGAAATCTGTTGTTCCCAAAAAGAAGTAAAAATATGAGGGGCTGTATCCAAATACAGTAGTACGTGCAATATTGTATATGCTATATTGGCACTAATTAATGGATATATGGATACAGCCCCTCATCTTTTTGCATCATTTTGGGAACAACGGATTTCGAGCTTATTCTATCAACGAATATTTTCAGAATTTTCAAGCCATGTTTTTGAGACTTTCACAAAAGTTGTTCTATACACATAGCTAATACATTATGCACTTTATATTTTGACTGGATTCTCGCATGCGCAGTGAAACCTTTTTTTGTAAACCTGCTCATTTTTCATCCAATTTTTTATATTTTTTAATTCTGATTGCAGGATATTGTGTACAATGTTGTTTGTCATATTTTCTGAAAATAACTTTTTTTTAATATTAAGGACTCTATAAATTATTTGCAAAACACTTGGCAAAATTTGGTACTATTTTTATAAAAACTTTAATTTCTCTACGAATATACATGCTATTCTCATAAAAATGAACACAGTTTATTGCAATAAGGCACTTAATCATAATCTACTGTGTTGAACGCTTTTGCTACATTAGGTTTTACAGGGTTACCCAAAAGATATTCGTTCTTTTTTAATTTGTTGTCGATCCCCTATGGGGTTTCGGAAAAAAATCTTCACGGAAATATATGACCTGTACTATTCTGTTTACACACCTGGAGTTTCAAGATAATTCCTCATGTATTTTTCTAGATATTTAAGAAAACGTCTAAAATCGCAAGTGACCGGTCACCTTTGTCCATATAGTGTAGGTTTTAACCCTTTATGTACTGAATTTTGAATTCATGAAAATTTTATCTTCTAAAGCATTTTTCGTGAATTTTTGAAACTATATTAGAAGATTTACATAATCATTTAATAAATTTTAGAAGGGTTGAAAGATTTAGAAGGATTAATTAAATTTGATTTTATAGGGATTTTGTGCAGTATTTATAACCCCACTCAAACCTTTTATTTTAAATATTTTTCTTAGTATTTTGTAGAATTAGGAAATGTACAAACATAACGTTCTTACATTAGAAATATAAAATTATTTCCGAATTGAACCCCCCCCCCCCCCCCCCCCCTAACGCCAAGAAAGCTGAAAAGATGCAAGGCCAAAAGAAATCATCCTTTTAAAAATATTAAAATATTTTTGTTTTGTGTGACCAATAATGCTTTTGGAACAAGGTAAAGTAATGCATCTATAACTCATTCTAAACTGTATTACTACTAATCGATGAATTAAATGAATTTTGTAACAAGTTATTTTAATGGTATTTATAAGTACCGTCAGTAGATAAATGGTTAAAATGAAAGCGATGATAGCAATCGCGATGCACGTTGATCACAATACATGGCGTTTTACGAAAGTCAGATGTTGAACAAAGACCGGGGCAAGGAAAACACTGAAATTCGTGAAGACTGAATAAATGCTACTACGGTTGTATTTTTCTTTTACGCTTTGTGTACTTTTTCAATGCGAACAATATTTTTTAAAGAAATAATAACAAATATGTTTTTTCTTATTATATAAAAAATTAAGGACGGATTATAAGGTCACTCATTAGCACAAGCAATAAATCTAATATATAAAACTAAAAATTTGTTTGTCTGTCTGTAATTCTATATAAATCAACAGTTTGGAAGACAGAATTGTGAAATGTTACGTACATGCGTATTGAAACACGGCCGAGGCAACTAAAGTAATCCGGGATCGAAATAATTTATAGTTAATTTTTAATTAATAAAAAACCACCAATTTAACAGCAATTTCCTATCAAATTTAAACATTTTTTGTTATAGCAGTTACCAACAACTAAAAATCCACAATAAAATTCTTACCACAACGATACTTTTCTATTGCAAGATTTCTACGTGAAAAATAAAAATGAAATAAATAGTTTGACGAATTAAAAAAAAAGTGAATATTAAGTCATAACTTTTCTATTGCAAGATTTCCACGTGAAAAGGGAAAATGAAATAAATATTTTGACGAATAATAATAAAAAAAAAAGTGAATATTACGTCATATTGGAAATATAATGGACATCAGCAGGAGAGTATATAACGTCCTATGAGTTTGAAAAAACGTATTGAAGCATGATAAAAACCCGATTATGGAAATATTGACATATTTTAACATTTTGCGGTTCTCTAAATTTATTTTCGGCATTTTAAAATCTATTCTATATATATACGTGTATATTAGAATTTCCACAAAGTTTCAGGTCCCTAAAGCTCATTCTTAGTGAAGAACTGAAATAAAGATTTAAGATTTTTTTTAACATAAAATTCATAGAATTTTTGTGTTTGCCATTTTTCTTTAATCATGAAAAAAATTATTTAAAAAACAGAATACTCGGAAATAGCTTTCCATGAAAAGGTTTTAATCTCGGTCTCAATCCAGATCATAGATTATATTTACTAAGTAAGTTGGTAATCTGTCGTCCGGATTAAATGAAAAAAAAGAGTGAAAATTACGTAAAAAAAAAATCCTTAAAATTCCGGGCAACGCTGAGTACTTTAACTGGTACTATTTAAATATAAAGGTTTATTATTTTCGGTTTGTGTTAAAAAAATTAAAAAAAAAAATCTGGAAAGAAAATTAGTTTTTAGCCCCCGGTATGCTATTTCTTTCTCCCAGCTTATTTTGTCTCCAATAAATAACGTTACCTTGTATACGCCAGCCGTAAAACAAAAGCCGATGTTTCATTGTGCGATTAAATACTCTACAGCATTTTTTAAAACTTCTAAGCATCGCACATTTTCAATGTTTATACCATGGTATGGGGGGAAAAAAGTACTTTTTAATGCAATTTGTTTCAAAACTGCATCTCCATTTGTTTTTGAAATATTGATTTTCTTGTAGTTTTAAGCGACATTTGTTTCATTTTGGCAACTCAAGTACTCCATTTCTGTAGACAGTAAAGAAAAAAATTGTTGAAAAATAGCAATTATATCTTTTTGTTGCCATTTTCTCTTAAAAATTGAAAAAAAAAGTTAATTAAAATACGTGCTATTTTGAGAAAAATATAAATGAAGGATTTATGATAAAAAAGGAAGCTATTATAAACTATATTTAATTTTAAGTATCTATATTAATGCAAATGACGTCATTTTACATAAAATAAAAGCGTGTGCTTTAAGTCTGAAAATTGAAATATGTTTTGCAGTAGAGTCCCGATTATCCGAGTCCCGCTTAACCGAGTTATTTTCTTCTGGTGGGGAAAAAAATGGCCATAATTTATTTTCATAAAAAAAAAATATATATATCGCCACTTTTTTTCCATTCTGACCAGAAAATCAGAGTTCTAACTTTTTAGGACTGCTCTTACATCTTCACCTAACGCTTCATTTATAATGGCTGTTTCATAATAATAGAAACCACCAGTCCACCAGAAGAAAATGAAGTAATGGAAATGCCGGGGGCGACTCTAAATTCTGAAAAAGCAGAATTCCTGTTCTCTAGTTGATTATTTTCCCTATAACTACTTTATGTAGTTTTATTTTTGGTTATATGTATTAATAGAATATCAAGCCATATTTATATCCATGCATTTTTTCAGTTATTTACGTTCGTCCTATAAAAACAAATATGAGTTAAACTTGAATGCAATTACATTTTAATCAAAATATGGTTAAAAGACACAATTTTCGAACATAAAAACAAATGTTCCAAAGTTAAATTAGACGATTAGATGAGTAAACAAGCTCAGGTCTTGCAACATTATGCAAACCACGTTTACCGTCTCGACTGTATATCATAAGTTTCTCGGATAAACTCGACTAACATTGCAATGATCACTGCAATTTTCGAGCTATTTATTTCACATTTTTTCTCCTTTTAACAGTGAAATAAGAGACATGAAAAGGCTATGAGAGAGCTAAAATCTCCTAATCCAAAATAAATAAAATATTTTACCCGCAGTATCAGTTTAACCTATGCTTTCCAGAATAGAAAGGTTTAAAATAGAGTGGTTCGTTTAAGATACAAGTATTGCAACAAGAGTGAAATGCGAAATACCCATTGAAAATTGCCTGACTGGGGGTATTAATAAAATGGCTTTTTGTTGGTTGATGAGTATTACTGAATATAAATTACATGAGAGTTTCATATTATTAAGTTCATATTTCTGAAGATGTTTCTATTTTTGAGTCTTATTAAGCTATAAATAATTTTGAATTTCCGTTTTTAGATATAAAGTTTTCGATTGGAGCATTCATGTTACGTTGCAATATAAATTAAGTGTAAGGTTAATTTAATGAAGATAACTTTACAAGGAAGAAACATGTATGCATAGTTCTCGCTGGCTTTTGGCCAAAATTAGTAATTTGGCGAATAAGAAATAAAAAACAGTAGCCAAATTAAAATAAATGTTAGCAAAACAGGTTTAGCGTGAAACACTGAAAAATCTATCCTTAACCCTTTATTGTATCCCGTTTTTGAATATGTTCTAAAATAACGGTTTTTTTTTTAAATAATTACTTAGAAAATAGAAATTCGACTATCCGCTACAAAAACTATTAAAACTAAGTACATTCTAAATGTCCCCGAAATGTGTAGATGTTTCAGACATTCTTTCAGAACCCTAAATAAAAATTCAAAACAGCTGTCTTTCATTTACCGTTATGAAAATATACACTAAAAATTGCTATGAGATTTCGAAACCGATAGAAAAAATTGATCGGCCAATGATACTTTACATACAACTAAAAATATGGTAAATGGCAAATTTCAACACGGCCTTCCAGCAAAATTTTACTCTATTTAACACTTGATGCGAGTAATTTTGTTTGCGTTTTTACAAACGTGGCGCGCACAGATAGAAGATTAACTGACAATAGAGAAATAGCTATCGAGAATAATTATACGATGTCTTTGGCTGTTGCTAAACTGAATGGGTATTGACTCAGTATCTCTATAAATAGTGCAATGTAATTTTTTTTTTCTTTTTTTGCTTCCCCACCCCCCTCTAAAATTCATTTTCTTACGACAAGTCAGCATCAAAAATTTGGCTTCTAAACCCCAGGTCATTCAGTAGTAGTTCGGGCAGCGGTGGCCCAGTTGGCAGAGCATCGAATCCGCAGCTAAGGCCGCGGGATCGAGGCCTACTGCTGGCTATAATCCGCCATGTACACTAATGGCGCCTGGTGCATGTAAAATCCGTCTTGGGTGCAAAGTCCTCCAAGTTACCTGTGAATTATACCTCTGGCGGTGCCGTGCCAGGTGAAGGTCTCGTCATCTGATCAAGGTTCTAAATTACGAGACCAACATGAGTAGCAATGTGCAGGTGCCAAACAACAGGATATAAAGTTAAGTAACCGGCAAAAGAAAGTATACACAAACGAGCAGTAGGCACTGCAGATAGGATGACGATCGAGGCAATGATGTCAGGTTTATTGCCGCTTCGCGGCGATTAGGCGGTCTTTCGCCCCGATGCCAGGTACTAAACCCGTTAAGCTGGTGCAACTCGGCAGGTAGGGGCCTGGTCATCGGTTAGAAAGAAAGAAAATAGTGCAATGTAAATGGCATGATGCGATTGCAGATGTAAAGCGACATCAATCGTTCAGAAACGCGGATAAGAATTTCGACTGTATTGACACACCCACAAACAAAGCAGAAACTGAGCACTCGCAATTTGGCGAGTCTGATAGTTCGTTGACTCGCCAAATGAAGTATTTTGTCGCGATTTCGCACAATGGCGAGCGGCAGCGAGAACCCTGCATGTATGTATGAGATATTAATGGAAGTTTCCTAAGTATATAAACAATTAAATTTAAAAAATCAAAAAACCCGACTGCGTAAAAAGCGAACTAATTAATTATTTCTCATCAATGTTAAACTATTTTTTTTTAATTCCTACTATTAGCTCACTCTCTCGCTATATATATCTTGTTCAAATTTTCAATCGTTAATAAAATACTTATTATTCATTCAGTCAAGCTCAAACATTTTTTTTTAAATTTGTAGTGGATGACACTTGATGTTAATCCAGCTTTTTTCAAATATTAATTCATCAATTAAATTAAATTAATTAATTTTCAATAATCGAGAGAGCCCTCTTCTTGATCAAGACATTTTAAACGCCACTCGAGGAAAAAAGAATGGGAGAAAAAAAAATTCTCTTATTGACCTAAGTAGGAATTGATTTAAAATAATTTTTTTTATATTACTGTTTTTTTATATTATTGTTTATATTACTTACCCATTTTTTTATTTACTTGTATTGATGACTTTTAAGTTGTGTTTAATTGTTAGTTCCTATCTATAAACACTGTTTTGATGAGGAATATAGATGTCTATGATGGTTAGAGTTGCAGTAAAGCTAGAGATCCACAATACATACACAACTTCCAGGTTGTATAATACTTTAACGGAGCTTCTGACTATAAAATAGTCAATGAAACATCGTCTTCATTTTGAAAGACTTATCTAATGATATGCCACTCAATAGGGTGCGTAATTTTTTTTCCGTCTCTACCGCCATTTTGTATTTTAGGGCCGCCATTTTGAATTTATAAAAACAAAACCTAGCCTATAACCACTGGGCCGTTAAGACGAATTGATAGAGACCTCATTCATTCAAATCCATCCAGCCGTTGGGAGATGTTTCGAGGGTATAAAGAAATCTGTAAGCATTTTGGCGAACTTTCATTTAAAATAAACAGTGACAGAATATAGATTATATATTATACTTGTTTAAACAAATAAAGTTCATGCTTACTTTTCTCAGTAGCGCAGGTCTGCTTGTAGAAAAATAAAGACGAATGACCACCAACTAAATAATGCAGCAACACCTTTCACATAATGTATAAATATTTATATAGACAAAACGGCAGACATCACTGTTACAAAGCACAATCAACACTCAACTACCAAGAACATCATAGAACATCTTAGAATGTCTATATACTATCAAAGCCTATTTCCATGGAAACACGAAAGGCCTTCTAGCGGCAGAAAAGAAAAGAGATATACGAATCATTAGATAACATAAATAAAATAAAAGGAGTATTTTACAACATCCCCACTTAATCTAGCGGTTTGAAAAAGAAATTAAATTTAGTTTTTCACTTAATTTTAAAAATTGGTGTCTGGGAAGAGGGTTTGTTAATATATCTGCAATCATTTCTTTTGAACTACAGTAATCAACAGGCACTATATTTTGCTCTTGTAAATGTCTAATATAATGATATTTGACATCAATGTGCTTGGTTCTAGCACTATGTTTCCCAGTTTGTGTCAGTACTATACAAGATTTGTTATCTTCATATAGCCTAATTGATAAGGATTGTTTGAGACCTAAGTCTTCTAGTAGAGTCAGCAACCACTGTATTTCTTGTGGAGCATTTGCAGCATCTATATATTCTGATTCTGCAGTACACAGAGCAATACAATTTTGGCGTTTTGAGAACCATGATATTGGATTGTCTCCTAAAAGAAAGATGTTACCGCTTGTAGACTTTCTGGTTGCTTTATCTCCAGCCCAGTCTGCATCAGAGTAGCAAGTGAGAATTGGGTCAATTTGGCTGCTTATAACAAGATTCAGGTTCTTTGTTGTGTTTAGATACAGGCTAATCTTTTGAACTGATTCCCAGTCTTTTTCTGATGGTTTTTCAATTTTTCGGCTAAGTATATTAACTGCTAGGGCAATGTCCGGTCGAGACACTGTTGCTATGTAAAGAAGAGCTCCAATGGCTTGTCTATATTCATTATTATCGTCGAGAAAATTACTGTCATCTTCATTTTTTGGGTATGAAGTTTCCATTGGTATGTATGTGAGCTTCTCCTCTTCTGTGTTAAACTTCTTAAGTAATTCTTCAATTTTATTTTTCTGATTCAATTCAAAGCTTCCATCAATATTTCTTTAGATGTTTATTCCAAGATAATGTTTCACTTCACCTAAATTTTTAACTTCGAAGTTTTCTTTCAGAATATTAATCACTTTGTTGATTTTTGTTTCATCTTTACAAGAAATAAGATGATCATCTACGTACAGAATAATTAGTATATTTTCATTTTCATCTGTTTTTCTAAATAAACATGCATCTGCCATACTTTGCTTGAAATTGTTTTTCAGCAAAACTTATGCTAGCTTTTGATTCCACGCATATGCAGCTTGTTTAAGCCCATATATAGATTTTCTTAATTTGCAAACTTTCTTCTCATGATTAACTTCAGGTTCAACATATCCCTCTGGCTGTACCATATAGATATCTTCCTTGAGGTCTCCATGCAAGAATGCTGTTGTGATATCAACATGTTTGACATGCATATTCTTCTGAGCTGCAGCTGTTAAAAATGCTCTTATGGTTGTGTGCTTGACTACTGGGGCAAAAGTTGGATCGTAATCTGTTCCGAACATTTGGTTGCAACCTTTTGCTACGAGCCTTGCTTTATATCTCTCAACTGTGCCATTTTCGTTCAACTTGGCTTTAAACGTCCATTTACAGCCTATTGCCTTTTTATCTTTGGGTAGCTTTACAAGATCCCACGTACGATTCTTTTTGAGAGATTGCATCTCTTCTTCGATTGCTTCGAACCATTTCTTCTTTTCATCAGGATTAAAAGAATTCAGTTCTTTGAAACTAGCAGGTTCTTTTACTGCTTCTCCTGTAAAATAAGTTAACCTTTCTGGCGGTTTTCCTTTATTAATTCTATGGGATCTTCTTGGTTCCATTGGTGTCGGAGATTGTTTCTTCATACTATTCGAATCTTCTTGAGATGTTTCTTCGTTCACTTCTTCTTCTTCATTTTCTATTTGTTTTGGTGGAACTACTGTAATTTCCTTGTCGGAAATTGCGTCTTCAATGAATCTGACTGTTCTACTTATAATTACATTATGGTCAGATATTAAAATCCGATGTCCTTTACTTCTGTAATCATAGCCAATCATAATTCCTTCTACAGCCTTCTCGTCTAGTTTTCCTCTTTTACTTTTGTGAATGTGCGCGAATGCTTTAGATCCAAAAACTCTGATGTTTGATAAATCTGGTTTCCGACCATTCCATAACTTATACGGTGTTTTAATTTGGCTTTAATGGGCAATCTATTCTGCAAATAATTTGCTTCCATTATGGCTTCTCCCCAATATTTGTGTGACAGGTTGGCTTCAGACAGGAGGAATCTTGTCATCTCCATTAAGCTTCTATTTTTCCTTTCCACAATTCCATTCTGTTGTGGTGAATGTGGCACTGTGAAGTGGTGTTCAATTCCATGATTTCTCATGAATTCTTCCATTTCATTGCTTATATATTCCCCTCCATTGTCGCTTCTAAGCGTTTTTAGCTTCTTATTGAATTTATTCGTAGTCATAGCGACGTATTCTTTTAGTTTAGAGTAAACTTCATTTTTGTTTGCTATTAGATAAATCATAGTGAAACGTGAAAAATCGTCAACGAAAGTAAGGGAGTAACGCTTTCCGCTGACGCTGGTTGTTTTCATGGCGCCGCATAGGTCACTATGCACAAGCTCAAGCGGACTCTTTGCTTTGAGCTTTGATTCGTTCGGATAGGGAAATTCTGAAAGTTTATTTTTAATACAATTTTCTCAATTATTAACTTTTTCGCAGTTATCAACTTCGATGCCATCAGTGAGATTTTCTCTCACAAGTTGCTTAATAGCATCTGAATTTCGGTGCCTAAGGCGTTTGTGCCATAAATTAATGCAGTTTACATTTCTGCATTTCAAAGCGAACGTTTGGTTTTTGCTGTTCCCTATATATTCATTTAGTGTTACCTTATAAAGACTATTATTACTTGAAACTGCTTCTAAGTACGTAATTTCATTCTTTGTAACGAAGCATTTGCTTTTGTTAAATGTAACTGTAAATCCTTTTTCAGTAACTCTTTTTACCGATATTAAATTACACTCTAATTGAGGCAAGAAATATACATTCATTAGAATGACATCATGACTAGTTCCGTCAGACAATTTTGTTGAAATGTGAACGTTACCGATACCTTGCGAAAATAAACTTTTCCCATCTGCAATAATAATTTTCACAGGTTCCGCGTTCAAATTAAAATCTGTAAACATATTTATATCATTAGCTAAGTGTTGCGTTGCACCGCTATCCATATAGAAATCTCCTTTAAAATTTTGCGTTAAATTACCGTTTAGTTTTAAAGTGTATTCTTCAGTATTTTTACTTTCATTATTCAAGACAGAATTAGCTTCTCGATTCATTTGATTATTTTTATTTAATGGATTTTTATCGTGAGTTGTATCCGGAGTTTTTATTTCTTTTATTTTTCTCTCACTAGATCGTCTGCAATCTTGGTTAGAATTGGAATTTTGTGCGATGCTTTGCATACATACTTTATTCTGATTCATATTTTTATCGTTCGTTGTCATGGAGATAAAATTGGATCTTCTGAGATCAACGTTTTGTTTCTTATTATTTTCACTTTGTAATGGATAATAAGATTTATTCCAATTGCGATTTTGAAAAGGTTTGTTGTTCAAATGATAACATGCGTTTCGGCAATGATTTGTTTTCTTGCAATGCGAACAGAATTTGTCATTTTTAGGCCGATTTTGTTTAAAAACATTCGTTTTAAAGACTTGTGAAACTCCACGATCATTATCCATTTCCATTCTACGATTGTACTCGTCTGTCAGTTTATTTCTTATTAATTGGGAATTTATTTCGATTTCAGGTTGCGCCTCCATGGCAACAATTAAGTTATCGTAAGATTTAGGAACTGAGACTAAAAGCAATGCCACTATATGATCATCTTTTATTTCCTCACCAACGGCTTTTAACCTATCCACTAATTCGAACATTTGAGCGATATGCTCATTCATGTTACCATCTTCTGGCATTTTTGTAGCGTATAATTTTCGTAATAAGAAAAGTTTACTAGGTAAGTTAGATCGTTCGTGAATAACTTTAAGCTTATTCCATGTGGCTTTTGCCGTGGTTTCATATTTGACATGAATAATTTGAGAATCTTCGATGCTTAAATTAATTAACGCTCTTACTTGTCTGTCGCGTTTTAAATATTTATCATCCGGATTTGCTGGAGATTAATTCTCAATTACATTAAATAAATCCTCTTTTATAAGAATCATTTGCATTTTGAATTTCCAAATGGGAAAATTGTCATTACTTAATTTCGTAATATTATTCTCTTTCAAGGAAGCCATTTTGCTTATGTTTAATAATTTGTCATGCGTTTTTGTTTTACTACAGCTAATTAATGTTATTTAATGTTTTACTTTATTTTAAAAAATTCAAATCAGTATTAATAATATATTAGAGCTTCAGTCTCGTGATCTGTAAGCATTTTGGCGAACTTTCATTTAAAATAAACAGTGACAGAATATAGATTGTATATTATATTTGTTTAAACAAATAAAGTTCATGCTTACTTTTCTCAGTAGCACAGGTCTGCTTGTAGAAAAATAAAGACGAATGACCACCAAATAAATAAGGCAGCAACACCTTTCACATAATATATAAACATTTATACAGACAAAACGGCAGACATCACTGTTACAAAGCACAATCAACACTCAACTACAAAGAACATCATAGAACATCTTAGAATGTCTATATACTATCAAAGCCTATTTCCATGGAAACACGAAAGGCCTTCTAGCGGCAGAAAAGAAAAGAGATATACGAATCGTTAGATTACATAAATAAAATAAAAGGAGTATTTTACAACAAAATCCACATACACAGATACGTGTGAAACACATAACCCTTCTTTTCAGTCGGATAAAAAGTAAAAACAGTTTTTCTTTTAACTCTCTTTTATAAACATTCGATGTTCACCTTGAAAATCAAGTGCCAATTTTTGACTGCGACTCATGTTTTTTCCCGAAAATTTTCGTTACAGTACATTAATTTGGCGTGGCCATTGAACCCGAATATGAAAAATTCACTGCTTTTTTTACGCTTGGTAGAAAACGCAAACAAGTGAATTTATTAAAAATATGTATTATTTTTACTTTTTTTTAAAGATAATTTTTTTAATGGGAAAAAATGAAACACTATTTTAACTATCTTTTCAGGATTTCTAAATTGATTTCTACATGTATTATCGTACAGCAAGTATTTAAAAAAATATATTGCGCTCTTAATTTTTTATTTAAATTTATTTTCTAACGTTTCAGCCTTTAAACTGTTTCATTGTTGCATTTTTTGGCAGTCATTTGGCCTATTTTGGCCATCTTTTACCAGCGCATATCACAATATATCGCTCACCCGCAAGAAAAGCGACACATCTCGCAAAAATTCATTTTGCTCTTTATTCCACTAATAGGCCTGTCATAAGTGTGTCTTGCTACACAAACTGTTTCATGAGTGTAATTATACGGAAAATCTCCTTATTACGCTATATGTCCATTTGTGACCACATAAGAGGGGTGGATTGTGTAGGGAGGTAAAATTACCCAACCCTCCAAATCTCAACCTACGTCTTTATTCTTAAGGACTCCACGTATTTATTCTTGCACATTTTTATTCCTGCATGCAGAGGTAAGTGGTGTAATTTCATTTTATAGTAAAATTATGCAAAATTTTATTTGCCTCTCCTGTGAAATTTACTTTTGTCGAGATGTGTCACTTTTCTTACAGGTGAGCGATATATTCCAAACGGAAAAGTAAAAACATATATTAAAATATTTATTTGCTTAAAAGACGTACTAAAAACACATTAAAAATATATTAAAAACCTATATTGACATGTTTAAACTTCATTGAGTCGTCATCAGAATGTATAACAGAACGATTAACACATGCGATATCGAAAATGTAGGGAGTGTTATATGTTTACTTGTATTCGATGATTTTTTCCGGTTTTCAAACGCATCGTATTTGTAATTTCTGTTATACATTCTGATGACGACTCATTGAAGGAGTTGAAACATATCAATATAGGTTTTTAATATATTTTTAATGTGTTTTTAGTAACGTCTTTTAAGAAAATAAATATTTTAATATGTCGGGTTTCCTCTAAGTCCACACAGCTTTGAAGAAATCCTTTACTATTTATATGTTGCCACCACCGATATGATTACGTGATATCAGTCACGCTATGAGAGGTTTGTTGAAAATAAAACCAACTCTTTCAATTAAACTTAATTAACAGTTTATTTACACGCTATTTACAAATCACAAAACACTATTTACACTGAAGAACCGGATATAGGTGATCCGGTTCAAACTTAAATTAGATATAGTAAATACTTGCTGTGTACTGTTAAACTACTTTATATTCCTCTCAACCTAAGCTAGTTAAAGTAGATTTATCGGATATCACCATTAATCTCCCAACACATTAGCTCTATACTCTAAGAGCTTCACTCCTAATCAAGTTCTATCCATGAGCTACTCTGGAACGAACTCACCCATTGAGTTCCAGGCATCAACTCTCTTCCGCAAGAAACCGACTCCTCACTTTCAGCTAAAAAATCTTTAACTGATTTCCCTCAGCTATATCACCCCTCTCCCAAAAACATAAACAGGGTTTCCCTTCTGATCCCAAGGTACGCTATTTCGCTCTCTGGTAAAATCCTTTTGTCCGCCTTATCTCAGGTATGCATTTGAACAGCAGGGAAAACCCCTCTCTATTGATAAACTATACATTCCTTTACCTATTCTGTATAACTCACTAGCCCGGATTAAGTTTCAGATTTAAAAAAATTACTTTAAAATTCCCAGTACACAGACAATATACAAGCAAGAAAAAGAAATATATAACCATAGTTCTAAGAGTAGATGTTTCTCAGAACCTGACATAATATGTATTTTTTTTACTTTTCTATTTGGAATATATTACGGTTTTAGTAGACGTAATTAAGCCTTATTACTCTTACTTATACCTACATTTGTACAAGAGCATGATTAAATCCATTGTTATTTCAACCAGGGCTGCGGAGTTGGTGGGAAAAAATGGACGACTCCGACTCCGGGGATTTTAACAAATCAGACTCCGACTCTTTCGCTCAAAAATGGGCCTGATTCCGACTCAGACTCCACAGCCCTGATTTCAACTCCCATAAATTTGTATGCTTTACAGAGAATATTGGGTGATTTATCGCCTGCGCCGGGCTGATGGAAGATTAAAAATATATATATATTTGGCTTTAAAAAATATTTAAATATTCTACTGTCATCGGAAAAACAGCTGTGAATGTTATTTTTATAATTCTGGAATATCAAGACGAGGTTTAAAAATCGATTACAAAATTTCATCTTTACATACAAAAACAAAGTTGAGTTAAATAAAAGAGTAATAATATAAATGTAATTTTTTTTTAACATGCTTTCATTAAAATTCACTAAAATGTAGAAAAAAAAAAAGATTTTAAATGCACTACCAAATTTGGCGGTATTCTACCAAGTTGGTCAAAATTTGGCACTATTGTGACACCTTGCCATTAGTACTTTTCAACAAATGCACATTGTTGAAGCTAATACTGATGTATACATAGGAAATCAAACTAATCCTTCTATATATATAAAAAAGTAACGCTTAGGAACTAGACCAGGGTTGGCGAACCTATGGCACGCGTGCCGTAACTGGAACACGGGAGGATATTTTTGGCACGCCGTTTATTGAATTTCTAAATCAAAATTCACTCAAATTCCCAAAATTCTGTACCTCTTTATTCTTTTTTTATTAATACACGAGCTTCATTGAAACAATAGCTTTTGTTTTCCGTAATAGATACTTGTGTACTTGTTATATCACTGAAACTTCCACTGAGAAATATGTTACCCTTCCCAACTCCCCGTTTCCTCGATTTCGTTATGGTGGTACCTATTATTCGCATAGAAAGAGAGAAATCAGGCAAATCAAATTGTTCTTTGGTGTAACATTTCTGCATAATTTACCGCATTTTGACCTGCACATGAAGCTTTATTTAACTTTTGCTATAATTTGATAATTGATCTTTAATTTGTTAAAATGCAAAAGTATTAATAAAACTAATAAAGCATTTATGAAATATAATAATTTGAATGCTAAAACATTTGTAAAATGAAATGGAAACTATAATTATATTTTTATATAATGCGTTTGTTAATATTACCCGCAGGTATGTTAGCTATCTATATTATAAAGGACAAACATATCTGTGCGTAACGCATACGTCATTTTGCGAATGGCAACACTTTGAAATTTGAAATGAAATTTTGGTTTTGCAATTTTCTCTACTGCAAATTTTTAAACTTCTAAACATCGCACATTTTAAATTTTTACACCGTCGTATAAGGAAAAAAATGCTCTTTTAAATGCAATTTGTTTGAAAGCTGTATCTCAATTAATTTTTGAGATATTAATTTTTTTGCAGTTTTTAATACCATTTTTCTTATCGTGGCAACAAAAGTACCTCATTTCTATTGAAAGTCATTGAAAGTAAACGGAAAATAGTCGAAAATAGGAGATACAGTATCTTTGTTGCCATTTTCTGATAAAACCTGAAAAAATAGTTGAAAATAAAATATGGGCTATGTCAAGAATATTGTCTGTTATTCCGTGGTAATGACGTCATATGCACACTTTTCTATAGACGAAGTTTAAGACTGGGTTGTAAAAGTAGATTGCTTTAGCGGATGCAAATGACGTCATTTTATAAAAAAGCGTGTATTTTAATTCTTAAACCTGAATTATGTTTTGTAGAAGTGCGTCATTTTCGCAGCCCAGCTGCTATGAAATTCTTCACAGGTGAAAATGCTTCACTTTTGAGAATAATGTAATCGAAATCACACACTGATAAAACGCAATGTTTTACAAAAATTTAGAGTGTCTTTATAAAAGAGAGGTGACATGCAAATAATAGCGATTTATATTACAGAAATTGATGATTCTCGCCTGGATGGATTTGCTTCTAGGATGGATCTATATTATAAAGAACAAACGTATCTGTGCGTAACGCTGACGTCATTTTGCGAATGGCAATACTTCACGATCAAATTTCGGTCTTGAAATTTCGCTACTGCAATTTTTCAATCTTCTGACCATCGTACATTTTCAATTTTTGTCGCATAGGGAAATAAATGTACTTGCAAACGCAATTTGTTTAAAAACTCTATTCATTCACTGATGTATTATATTTTCTAAAATAATTTTTAAGCATGATTTTTTTTTAAGTTTATCTTATCACGTGCCGGTTTCAATACACAAAATAATAAACATTTTGCACATAAAGCAACAATCATTTTTCAGCATTTGTTTCTGACTATTTTTGCATAATGAAATTAATACTTCTATATACTTTATAAGCAAATAAAAGAATAATATTAAAAAAAACCCACCAAACTAACATATTTGTGAAAGACAAATTAACGAAATTAATACTTCTTTTATAAACAAATAAAAGAATAATATTGAAAAAACGCAAATCTAACATATTTGTAATCG
This sequence comes from Maratus speciosus, assembly GCA_963932465.1. Taxonomy (NCBI): domain Eukaryota; kingdom Metazoa; phylum Arthropoda; class Arachnida; order Araneae; family Salticidae; genus Maratus; species Maratus speciosus. Next base: position 407,853,333 of record OZ010793.1, on the reverse strand, counting down.
TACAATTTAAATTTTTAGATCACCAAATAGGATTTTTTTTTTTTCAAATGGAATTTGTTTGCAAAGTTCATCTCAGTTTTCTGATTGTCTATGGTTTTAAAAACAATTTTAAAGCATGAAATATTTTTTAATTTATGTATATCGGAGCTCGATTACGAAAGATTAATCCGTTTGCCCTTAAAAAATAAATAAAGAGTTCATTTTCTTACGGTTAATTTCCATTAAAAAAAAACTTCCCTATGAATAATAAAATAAAATAATATAAATAAAACACAAATTTACCAGACATGTATAAGCTCTGAAATGATCAGAATATAAAAGGATGCCATAAGTAGTAAAATCTTGGCAAACAACTCTTTAAGAAAATATCGCTTTTGACAAATTTAAAAAATGTATTTGATTGTGTAATTCGTATTTTCCATATGAAAAATGCTTTTTTAATGTAAGTGGTCAATCTAAAAAATTTATTGCAGATAAAAAAATTATTAATTTTCAATAAAAAAAATGTTTACACCTATATTCTTTAACCCGGGAATCCCGGGTGCGATCCCCTAGTATTTATAATAATCTAATAATGATATATAATTTTGACATTATTATTATTAGAATTAAACTAACTTATAATTCACTATTAAATTAATTCGCTATTTTTTTTTTTTTTTTTTTTTTTTTGCGCGCGAATGAGACGTTGAGGTGGGGGGTGGTCGTTATTGGCACGCCATGTTCAGTTGAATTTTTTTGGAAAAATATTGGCACGCGAATGTAAAAAGGTTCGCCGACCCTGAACTAGACCAATGAAAATCTGCGTAGATACCGCGAAACGCATCTGATTGGTCAGAGCTTTCTAACGCTATAAGAGGGGGTTACCGAAGAGGGGGGGACCCGGCTATGTCGCCAAGCGGCGCCAAGTTTGTCGCCAACTTGTCGACCAAAATTAGTCGCCAAAAGTGACGACAACTTGGCGCTATTTCCAGTATTTCGCCAAATTTTCATAGACTCCCATTGAAATCGAATAGGGTTTACTTGCTTGCTGAAAATCATCAAATTGAGATATTTCAATACAACAAAAACTAATGTTAGCTTATGATTTGAGCTTAATTGGACTATTTACATTATTTTTAAGCACAAACGCTAACTATTTACAATATTCGTAACACTATATATATAATTTTATATTTAATGATTTTTATAATTATGAAACTCTGTAAGCTCTAATGATTATGTGTTTTAAGATAAGAACATAAAATTGTCAGGAGTTGGGGAGGAGCGCGTTTTTACCAAGTGGAATCTAAAAATTGAATGCATAGAAAATAAGGGATTGCGATGCGATCCTGAATGGAAACGCGAAATAATTACGTCTGGGGTTGGCTAGAAAATAGGGATTGCTTCGCGATACCGAATGGAATCGCGGTGGGTTGGTGAGCGAAGCGAGCAGGGGGGAGCCCCCCTAGTCCTTCTATATATAAAAAAAAGTAACGCTTTGGAAATGGACCAATGAAAATCTGCGTAGATACCGTGAAATGCATCTGATTGGTCAGAGCTTTATGACGCTATAAGGGAGGTTACCAAGGGGGGGACTCATTTCTGTCGCCAAACGTCACCAAGTTTGCCGCCAACTTGGCGATATATCGCCAAATTTGGCGATCAAAATTAGTCGCCAAAAGTGACGCCAACTTGGCGCTATTTCCAGTATTTCGCCAAATTTCCATAGACTCCCACTGAAATACAATAGGGTTTACTTGCTTGCAGAAAATCAACAAATTGAGATATTTCAATGCAACAAAAACTAATATTAGCTTATGAATAGAGCTTAATTGAACTATTTACATTATTTTTAAGCACAAACACTAATCTGGGGTTTCCTAGAAAATAGGAATTGCTTCGCGATACCGAATAGAATCGCTAAGCGATTACGCGGGGGGTTGGTGAGCGTAGCGAGCAGGGGGGCGGTGCCCCCCCCCTAGTAGGCAAAGAATTGGTTTAATTTAAAAACGCGTACCACAACTTAAACTGCACTTCCAGCAATTATTGTTCTTAGACGCTACTCTAACCGAATTCTCTTTTAGTTCACCCCAGTGATATATAATAAATTTAAATACGTTTGAAATTTAAATATATTTAAATTTAAATACGTAGTGTAATATCATTAAAATGCACCATAAACGATTTTTTTCCATATGCCATAATGCAACGGAATTCTTTTGAGTGTCCCTGTAAAGGAAGTATAAACGCTACATATTTCCTCTTCAATATCGAACATGCCATAGTAAACCTCACTAACATATATATCAATAACATATAACAACTGCATGGAAATCCAACTATATTTACGCGAGTTAGAGCACTGCCAGACAGACAGAGTGTAGTAGACGATAGACAGACATACAGATAAACATAATTCATAAACACATTTCGAGTAGTGTTAAAAAGACAAGTGTTTCTTGATCTAGGAAAATACAAGTTGGAAATTGTTCGTCAAACGTGGCAAATGAAGTGCGTTCGTACTATAACTAGTTTTATAAATATTTTTTGCACCCCATATTGTACTGAATGTATATTTATTTGCACTTCATAAATGCATAAGTCTGTAACATCATTAAAATGCACTTGCAATAATTTTTTCCTATTGGCCGTCATGTAACGGAAAACTTTAGACTGTCTCTGTAATTAAACTATACACCTGATTTTCATAAAATTTGAAATGACTCGACAAAATTTTGCAACAATTATATATTTAAAATTTCAGACCATTCGATTGGGTAGTTTTTGCTCTGTTATATGCGGACGGACAGACAGACGGACTGAACGACGACTATAAGTGCTTCGTATTTATATAATTATGAACGCACCTAATAACATTACCACAAACGAAAATATACAACTAGAAAACAGGAATTCTGCTTTTTCAGAATTTAGTGTCGCCCCCGATGAAAAAAAATATGTATATAAATATAGATAATACAAAATATATTTCAGTTTTAAGACTTAAAACAGACGCTTTTATTTCATATAAAAATGACGCCATTCGCATTCATAATAATAATAATAAAAAAAATTATAGCCATTTCCTCCCCTACCCCCATCCTGACCAGAAAATCAGAGTTCTAACTTTTTACGACTGCTCTTTCAGCTTCACCTAATACTTCATTTATAATGGCTGTTTCATAATAATGGAAACCATTAGTCCATCAGAAAAAATGATCCATTCCAAAGGTATAAGTTCGATTGAAAAAACTATTTAATAGTAATTAAAAATCTTACGATACTCATCAGCGTACATGTAAATAAAAAAATATATTAAAAACACATTACAAATTATTCCCAATGTTTCGTGCTCTTTTTAAAGAGCCATCATCAGGGGAGAGAGTCCTTGACCTTCTCGAAGCGAAGTTTCAAACAGCACAGTCACTTTCACGACATCACAACTGAAAAGATTTAGGTAACTGATCGTTAAAACAACCAAAATCAGTACTGCACTGGATATGGCGTCATCTGTTGGTATGCTAACACACTACAATAAGAAACTAGGAAAAACCGAAATAAAAATTACGAGTGTACTTCTTTTAAAATATTCAACCAAACATTAGAAATCTGAAATGAAATATTGTCATTGCATATTCCGCTTTTTCTCAAACTTATTTCTATGGAATCACGTATAAGGGCTTTAAGTGGGTTGGAATATTTAGAGATAATTTTTACATTGTCAAACTGAACTGTCTTGACACTGCCTTTAAATGCTAATCTAGATAAAGCTGTAGATTGTCTATTGAATTTTAAATCTCTTTTATGTTCTTTAATTCTTTCAAACAGGCATCGTTTTGTCATTCCAATATATGAAGTTAATAGACCAGTATTGAGTTGAATAGGGATTTCATAAACACCAGGATGGAATAAAATTGGTAGAGGGTCTTGCTTTCTGGTAATAGCTGCAAACAGATTTTTTGAGGGGGAGGCAACAAGAAGAATTCTGAATCATTTTTTTTTTGTTATTTACATGTACGCTGATGAGTATCGTAAGATTTTTAATTATTAAATTTTGACAGCGTAAGTCCAAGTTTTTCTTACTATTTAATACTTTGAGCAGAAGGAAGAGGCTACACCTGCAATTTTCATGACACTAATAGAATCACATAGCTGCCAATGAGTACGGTTTTGTTACCTCTAAAATTTAATACAAATTTTTGCCATATTTAATCGTTGACAATAGTTAGATTTCGGCGATTGAATTAGGCAAAATTTACTGGCAAGTTTTAATGGTAAGGAAAAATCTTAGAAAATGATAGCTATGCAATAGCTTAATACTGCAGCAAAACTGACAGTTAACAAACAAAAAACTATCAAGGGCTTTTTCATATAAACAGTTTCACTCCCCGTTTTTCTTAAAAGTAACAGAAATGTACATCAAAGAAATATTGCTAGCACCATAAAAATGAATGAATTAAGTGAAAATTTATATTTCATCTCCTTAGTTGGTGACGATTGTGTAAATCCGGTTTATCCGAGTTATTTGCTTATCCGATGTGTGCTTGGTCCATATTAACTCGTATAATCGGGACTCTACTGTAGGTGATTTTCGAATCTTGACTGTGTTGAGTGATAGTTAATGGCATATTTATAGTCATCTTGACAGAAATTTCGGAGGGGGATCAAACCCAGGTGATCCCCCCAATGGCTACGGCCTTACAGTTTGGAAGCTCCTGTATTTATTGACAGGAGAAAGAAAAAATTCACTTCTCGTTTTCCTCGGAGTGATTCGAACCCGCGGCCTTTGGCGTGGGAGACCGTTGCTCATCGCTATTGGGGACTTGTATAGTGCTTTTACATTGACGTAATGAATTCTGCTGCGTGTTTATATTTTTATAAGGTAGATTCTAATTTTATCGATGCTGCTATAATTTCTGAAAGTTTTAAGTAAGTCTAATTTATTATTATGGTTTTCTCATGGTCAATGTATAATTATAATACGGCTTGATTAAATAATTTATTAGTGAAATTTTCTTTGCTCAATGAATGATTAGAATATGGTATGGTTAATTTGTTGCTCACAAATAAAGAATTGTGAAGTGCATATTGCGTGAGATTTTAACACTTTGAGTAGGTGGATAAGATTTTAACACTTTACTGTATATAAAGGGGAGAGGGATCAATTATGTTTATTTTTTAATTTGATTGAAAACAGAATATATTCTTAAATAAATTAAAAAAAAGATAACCTAGAAGTTTGAAATTTTATTGACCAAATTTTCTTTTTGAATGGTTTTGAAGAACACGGGAAATTTATTCTTTTTGAATTAAAACATAACGAACAACAACATATAAATAAGTAAATAGAAATAATAATAAGCATTCCTATAAATTTTAACAGCTAAAAAAAATAACTAATGAAGAAACAATAACTACCTATATTTCAGTATTTTCTGAAAAGCACTAAAAAGTACTGTTTTAAAATAAAATATTACAGGACTAACATGAACAAGCAAATATCTGCTTGCTAAAATCGCAGGATTTGAGGAGGTACAGCAACTGTTTCCTTAAAACACATTGAGTCTAACCGTGATTAAGGTAAAACTTTCGTCAAATATTTGAGAGTTTACGTTTCGTTAAATGCCACGCGATGTTGATAGGAAATGATCGTCAAAAACGACGAAATACAGCTCAAGGATTGCTGAATCGTCAAAAGTGAGAGTTTTATTTCTGAGAGTGCGGAACATAGATTTTTCGGACCTTCAAGTAAACATTTTCATGTTCGACAAACATGTTTACAGACACATGATGAATTAACAGTATTAACATTGACATTAAAATTAATTTTATTATGTTATTCTTGCATGTATAAATTCAGTTACGCAGCTAAAAATGTTTAATTGAGAATGGATAGAATCCGAAAAATCGATATTCCGATTTGAGAAAACTTATTAAAATACGTGAAAGGATATTTCGATTCCGAAAGTCAGTGGCAGCAAAAAAACTTTGTTTCTACAAATTTTTCTTGTAATCTCGCAAATATATTAGTTTCTGAGGTTTCTAACTAAAAAAATGCTTTTCGATACCGTCAGTAATTTGAGGCGGATTACTGTATATTTTCGTTCATGGTTACATTACATTTTCGCAGAGTAAGAAGTATTTGTCTTTTTTTTTTTTTTTTTACAGTAAAGACTGTTTCCTAGAAATCCGCACAAACTTTGCCGTTATGTACAATAACAAAGGAACATGAATTAGGCGAAACCTGCGCGTGAAGTATCGTGTAAATGGGCAAGCTCGTTAATCGAGAGTTCATTAAGTAATCTGCGTTTTCTGAGAATGGAATCAAAAGACGAATGTCTGCGCACGCGTGTATACAAGTTTTACGAAGGCAATGTTCATCATGAGAACAACGCTCATCCGAAAGTCTGGGTTCGCCGTCTATGGGCAACGAGACTTGAACAAGTGCATTCGCCGTCGTTTCATCTCCTATATCCGTAGAAAATTACAACAGCGGTGATTATGTCTTCTGGCCAGATTTGGCCAGTAGTCATTACTGCAAAATCGTTCTCGGCCACTTCAGCCAGCAAAACATCACTTTCGTAGGGAGAAGTCCGACAAGTCGACTAATGTTCCCAAAATTCGACCAATTGTGAGGTTCTGAGCGTATCATAAATCTAAAGTTTATCCTAAAGACTGTAAAGTAGATAACATTCAGAAATTGATCAATCGAATCAAGTTCTGTCTCAAAATTATGAACCTAAATTTTAAACCACGTCTAGCAAGTACCACCAAATGTAAAATCGATAACGTCCGACGAAACGGTTTAATTGAAATCCGATAACAGTTTTACAGAGTAATGTGGTTATTAAAGTGGGTCTATGTCATTTAGCAGACAACCAAATAGCCGACAAGACATTTAGCAGGCAGCAATTAGACGACAGGACATTTAGCCGACAAGTACATTTAGTCGACACGTACATTTAGTCGACAGGACAATTAGCCGACAGCGACAGTTAGCCGACAAGACAGATAGCCGACAGAGACAATTAGCCGACAGGACAATTAGCCGATAGGACAGTTAGTCGACATGGACAATTAGCCGACAGGACGTTTAGCAGACAGGATGATTAGCCGACAAGACAATTAGCCGACAGGACAATTAGCCGACAAGAGAATTAGCCGACAAGACATTTAGCCGACAAGACATTTAGCCGACAGGACATTTAGCCGACAAGACAATTAGCCGACAGGACATTTAGCCGACAAGACATTTAGCCGACAAGACATTTAGCCGACAGGACATTTAGCCGACAAGACAATTAGCCGACAAGACAATTAGCCGACAGGTCAATTAGCCGACAGGACATTTAGCCGATAGGACAATTAGACGACAGGATATTTAGCCGAGAGGACGATTAACACAGTTAGGTTTTGGTTTGGATACTGTTAGGTTTCGGATAGGTTACAGTCAGAATACAGTTAGGTTATAATTAGCTTACGGTTACGTTAAACTTGGGTTACAGTTAGGTTACGGTTAGGTTACAGTTAGATTACGGTTACGTCACAATTAGATTAAATTTAGGTAACAATTAGGTTACGTTTAAGTTACAAATAGGTTAAGGTTAGATTACGGATAGGTTACAGTTAGATTAGGGTTAAGTTACGGATAGGTTACAATTAGGTTACGGATAGGTTACAATTAGGTTACGGATAGGTTACAGTTAGATTACGTTTATGCTACGATTAGGTTACAGATAGGATACAGTTCCGTTACAGTTTGGTTACAATTAGGATTATGGATAGGTTACAGTTAGATTACGGTTAGGTTACGGATAAGTTACAGTACGTTACGGATAGGTTCCAATTAGGTTACGGTTAGGTTACCGCCAGGCTACAGTTAGATTACGGTTACGTCACAGTTAGATTAAATTTAGGTAACAATTAGGTTACGTTTAAGTTACAAATAGGTTAAGGTTAGGTTCCGGATAGGTTACAGTTAGATTAGGGATAAGTTACGGATAGGTTACAGTTAGATTACGTTTATGCCACGATTAGGTTACAGATAGGATACAGTACGTTACAGTTTGGTTACAATTAAGATTATGGATAGGTTACAGTTAGATTACGGTTAGGTTACGGATAGGTTACAGTACGTTACGGATAGGTTCCAATTAGGTTACGGTTAGGTTACCGCCAGGCTACAGTTAGGTTACGGTTAGGTTACAGTTAGATTACGGTTACGTCACAGTTAGATTAAATTTAGGTAACAATTAGGTTACGTTTAAGTTACAAATAGGTTAAGGTTAGGTTACGGATAGGTTACAGTTAGATTAGGGTTAAGTTACGGATAGGTTACAGTTAGATTACGTTTATGCCACGATTAGGTTACATATAGGATACAGTTACGTTACAGTTTGGTTACAATTAAGATTAGGGATAGGTTACAGTTAGATTACGGTTAGGTTTACGGATAGGTTACAGTACGTTACTTATAGGTTACAATTAGGTTACGGTTAGGTTACCGCCAGGCTACAGTTAGGTTACATTTAAGTTACAGTTAGGTTATAGTTACATCACAGTTAGGATACGGTTAGGTTATAATTAGTTTACGGTTAGCGTACCGTCATGATGCGTTTATTTTACAGATAGATTACGGTTAGGTTACAGTTATGTTACCGTTAGGTTAGGGTTAGGTTATAAGTAGGTTACGGTTACGTTACGGTTAGGTTATAATTAGGTTACGGTTAGGTTACTGTTATGTTCCATTTCCGTTACAGATAGTTTACGGTTGGGTTATGGATAGGTTACAGGTAGGTTACAGTCACGTTACATTTAGCTTATAATTAGTTTACGTTACGGTTAAGTTACCGATAGTTTATAGTTACGTTACAGTTAGGTTACGGTTATGTTATAATTAGATTAAGGTTAGGTTGCAATTAGGTTACAGTTAGGTTACGGTTAGTTGATAATTTGTTTATGGTTAGGTTGAAGGTTGTTAGGTTACCGTTAGGTTACGGTTAGGTAACACGTTACAGCTAGGGTACAGTTAGGTAATGTTTATGGTACAGTTAGATTAAGGTTACGTTACAATTAAATTACTGCGCCCAGGGCTTAAATTCTAACAAAAAAAGTTCCGGAGCCCTAATCAGTACTACCGGTACAACAACTGTACCGTTCCACCCCTCCCCCCCTGCCCCTGTAATCTGCATATTTATATTTGATACATTAATTGCAAAATTTAAAGCATTTTTTTTTCTTTAGCAAAATAAAAATTTTAAATATATCTATCAGCATGTACTTAGCTGTCAACTATTCCACTTTTTAGTTATCACTTCTTCTGAATAGTAAAAACCCGTGCCTATTTTTTATGTTAATTAATTGCAGAATTCTGCGATTAAATAGGGTAACGATTATGATTAGGAAATGGTGTTAACACAGAAAAGGGATAGTTCGCAGCTATGCATTTTTAAGAAAAAATGAATGAAATTTACAGAAATGAATATTTATATGCTGAAGAATGGAACAATGTTTTACAATTTCCTGAAAAATGTGCATATCTTAAAGTATAATCATTTCCTTCCGCATAACAATCTTTTGCGGTGAGTCCCTGAAAATCAGATAAAATTAAAAATTTGACAAAGTTATCGGAAAGAATCTATGCCTTTATAGAAAAAGGGGAAACACTGCTCGATTGCTTTCTATCAGAATAACAATACATGGTAATTATATCTATTTACAAAGGAAAGTGACTTCGTATAGGTGCACAGAGCCTTAGCGTGGGTACCGTTCATGATACAAAATAAATAGAAAAATCACTAACGTGGTTTTTATACTCGTACGCAATAGAAGACAAAAAACCTCGAACAAACAAACATCAAGCTGATGCTTGTTGGATAAAACAGAAAATATTCTTTTCAGGTTAGATATCGAAATAATAAAAAGAAAACCCAGCCAATAAAAAATTATCCTACTGTCACAAAAGAAAATCGAACTGAAAGCAAATTTATTGTTCAGTCTCTTGAGTGGTGCCGTATTAACACGTCGCCGATATAAATTTGAAATAGTAAAACGCGATTTCTGTTTCCCCTTCATTCTGATCATAATAGCATTAAAATGATTTGAAGTGGAATATAATATGTAATTTTAAAAGAGGATTTTTTTTTTTCAATACATGAATAAATAAAATTTTAAATGTAATACAGATTGAGCTCGATTCAGTCTAAGCCTAAAAACTGATATAAAAATTGAGACCGTATTATCTCCATCTCCTACGTGTGTGACACATTACGTCACATATAAGTGTTTTGTTAAAAAGAATGCAAAAGCTTGGAGATGGGAAGGAAAGGAAAAGGTAATTTAAGCTTCGGTTTTTCGGAAGCGCTATTGCACTGGGCTCCGGTACCCTGTATTTATACAGTGTAATTTTATATCACACTAGCTGACCCACCCGGCGTTGTCCAGGCCCATCATAATAACCTTAAATAAAACTCAAGTTTGTATGATTTTATATCCTTTGAAAATCTTTTAAATGAACCTAGTTTCGGAAGTCCCATTACCTTCCACAGCCTCTCGTGTGTTCCCAACAAATCTCTTTCCGAACGAACCTGTGAAATGGGCCCCCGCTACCTAAAGCAGTATGTACCGGAAGTGCTCCGCACGTGCCGCAGATAATCGAAAACCAAGTCGAGTGAGCCAAACTTCGTTGTAATCAAGCCCATAGAACCCGAAAAACGAATGCATCATTAATGTTCGAAAATGTTGGTAACTGAAGTCTAAGATAAACTTTCATAATACAGAAAGTAGCTGAATTGTAATCTAACTGAAATGAACCAATTCCCGTTGAAATCGGTCTCCTAGAACCCGAGGAAAGAATACACCCCTAAGCGGTGGAAGGTTGACCCCCCCCCCGCTCCCTCTGTAAATTTCACGGACTACTTTTAAAATTAACACAATATTTAATAAACGGATGAAATGCCGGGCGGCAAACAACGTAGCTACGCTACTGCACCTAACGAAAATTTTCATACGGATTCGACATTCGTTTTATTCGATGTTAGCATAAATTAGAGGCCCGATGTAATTATGAGCGCGCTAGAGTGCGAAGCCAGCTAGTTTAATAAAATGTTATTATTATATGTTAAAGCCTCGATAACTCGACATCCTCATAAATAAGTGTATTTAGTTAATATTATTATTTATACCTTTGCTCTAAAAACTGGATAACTTGAAGATTCATTAATCCGTTTTATTTTCTATCGAATACAAGTTATACGGTTAAACCTTGATGAATCCTCAAGCTTATAAATCTATGTTTTTATTTAAACAATTATCATTGGTCATTGTGGTTAAAACCTTGATAACTCTGTATCCTCATAAAGCAGTGCTTCTATGCAATAGAATATAATTAATTTTCTTTACATCCGCAATAAAATTAAAATAACAAGTTATCCCCAAACGATCTCTCTAAACGCAAAAACCTAGTTACTTCGCCATCTCTTTAAATTTATATTTTAATCAGTTTGATATAAATTTTGTATGATTTCCAAAAAACCTCGAAAAGTCGTCATCCTTAATCATCTGTGATTTTATTAAGTCGAATGCCATTAATGAATTATATATATCCAATCTTGATAACTTGACATTCTCACAAATTCGTCTTTTTGCGCATCGAATTTATTTAATTTATATATTAAAAGATCAGTGATTCGCCAGTCTTAATAAACCTTTGTTTTTGCTGAAAGAAGTAGTATTTATTTGTTATTGATATGCACTATAATATCGATAGCTCATCAATTTCATAAATCAGTGCTTTTACTCAATCATCATTAATATTTTATACATAAGCATTAAAACCTCAATAACTCAACTCGTCAGCTACTAAAAGTGTGTTTGTATTTAACTGTAGAATAAGTTTTCAGCGAGATCGCATTTAACGACAACCCAGTTTTTAGCGAGGAAAATTGAATAAAACCTATACCAATAAAAGAAAGTTTCGCTCTGTCTGTGTGTATGTGAGTGTTTGAGTGTCTGTGTGTCTGCGTTTGATGACTAGCAAAATCTACCGCACGTAGAAGTCTGAACATTTAGGTGAGAACAGTCCAAGACATGTCCTGATGCACCTGACAATCAGATTTTTCTTTTTTAGTGTTCCGTACTTAAAAAGTAAAAACAGAAACCATTATAAGATCACTCTTGTGTCTGTCTGTCTGTCGCAGCCATTTTACTCGTAAACTATGGAACGTGGAAAGTTCAAATTCGGGGAAATAATAAAGACAATTGACCCACATATTTTCATATTAATAAACATTCATAAATATATTTAGTAAAAAAGTAGAGCGACTAATTATGCTACTTGAAAAAAAAATCTTTTCATTGTATATCATGTGGGGTATCCTGTGAAAGCTTTTGTAACGCTGAACTCAAAAATACATTCCTTTTAATTTTAGGTATTATATTTTCAAAGATATTGTTGAAAATGTAGCGCAAAAATATGTCCCCCCCCCATCTAATTCCGAATCTACTGAAACTAAAATTATGAAAAAATTAGAGGTAGTAGGCATTAATATAAACCTTGCCGGAAAATTATAGCGATTACCCTAGGTCACATAGTTTTTGAGTAATTAGCGTTTTTCTGTTATACACAAATTTCGATTTACGGGCATTCAGAAAAATTGTTGAGCATCGCTGAATATACCTATCGTTGCAGAAGAATAAAAGCATTGTTTATAATGATTTTCGAAAAAAATCATCAGTAATTAGCCGAGATATTAACCCTTAAAGGTACGGTCAGTTTAGACATACACAAGGAAAGGGGCGGCGTACTCTATGCCTAGTTAACAACTTTTAATGATATATATGTGTAATGTAATGTCCAGTAACAGTATAAAAGCAATAAACGTCAAATTGTTAAAAACATACTAATTTAAGGGGTCTCAGGACTCTAAAAAGTGGATAAAAAGACCATTTTCAACATTTAATGTCGTAAAATGTATGTGATTTTAAAACACAATTTTAATTGGAATGAAAGATATAAGTATGTTCTTTCGTTTCATGTATTTAAAAAATTGCAAGATACAGAATTAGTATTTATAGGGGGCTCGAAACTGTTAGACATTTGCCGAACAAAAAATTGGCATAACAGTTTACGCGCAGGATTACAAAATAAATATTGCAACTAGAATGAAAATTTTGGTGCTTACTTATACTTCAGATTGTAATAATTTCCCTGAACTTAAATAAATTTATATTTAAAGCCTTTTTATATTTTTAATGCAATGTTGTATTTAGCTAATACAAAATTTTGAAAATTTCAACAGTAAAATCACCTAAAAAATATTTTTTTGAACAATAAAAAGGAAATTTTAGGTTCAGTTTATATAGACTAACATGAATTATATGTTTTGAAAATTTCATGAAAAAATATTTAGAAGTTTTTGAGGTATCCTGAGCGTTATGCCCAAAAAACGCCATTTGGAAAATAATGACTTTAAAGTTTCGGAAACGCCGCTTCAGCTATTGAGCGGGTATAATTCTAAAAGCCGAAACTTTTGTTCTAATGGGAATTTCAAGGAAACAATTATATCAAAATATTCAGAAAAGATAGGAGTTTAACATCTAAAAAAATTAAAATTTCTTAAATTTTGAAGCTTTAAGAGTCCTGCGACCACTTAATCCTTTCCGGCACGGAGTAATTCTATTTATAAACGTATGAAATAATGAACTGACACCAGAATTTATAAATGAATTTATTAGAAAATGCGAACTTGCTTATTTTCACGTACATGATAAAAGGGAAATTTTAATTAAATATTCTTGGTGCCGTTTGTCTGTTTTGAAATAAAAATTAGGTGTCCGTTTTTTAAGGGCATCGCCCTCGAAAGATTTAATTAGAATGAATCGCATAAATACTGTGGGATTCACGATAGTTTGCATTGATTGTATCTCTCAATGCGCCTCGAGTGACTTTAAAAGTTAATTAAACACCTATCTGGAAAAACGCGGCACTGACCAAGGCGGCGTTGCAACTTTGAGACATCAATTCGAAGCGCGCTTAGCACAATGCCAAATTTAAACTTTGAACAAAGGTTTTGTTTTAGCTACACTGTAGAAATAAAGGTTATTACTACGCTGAATTTAGTTTCATGAAATGCCAAATGAAGTTTAACTATGCACTGCTTTTATTGTCAGTACCGAATTAAGTTCATCATAAACAGATTAAAATAATATTAAAGAAAGAGTTATACGAACAGCTATGTTTGATATTATTTAGGTTCCATATCTCTTTGAACTTTCATGGTATACCCATTTACACTTTTCTAATATATACAATTATACTCAACCCTACGTTGTATAGTTTTTTACAAAGTCTTAGTACTCTTTTAGCAACGATTTTTTTTTTTTATGATACATTTACAAATTCATATATTTATTCTATGGAACCCTCTGTACGCGAGTAATGCTCGCACTTGACAGTTTATTTAAGGGTCGGGGCCCCTGTGCCTCTTTCAGTTTTTATGCTCTAATTTGTTAATAACTTACCCCCTTTATATCCGATCTTCTTCGTTCTTGGGGCCAATTCTCCATTTAGTTATTCCCTCATTTCTACATTCCAGTTAAGACCCTGGCAGCCTGGGACCCGGTACAGCAGCCCTTGAAGTTTTTGCACCCTAAATTGTTAATAAATTGCTTCCTTTTAATCCGATCTTCATTTAGGTATCCTTTTTTCATTTAGTTATTCTCCCATTTCTACATCCCAGTTAAGACCCTTGCTCCATTCTCCCCCCTAGGGTTCCGTAGTTCCCTTGAATTTTTTGTGCGCCATGCATTTTTCACCCTCTAATTTTCTCACCTTCTCAGTGCATAAATTTAAAACTGAGTATTGGACTCTTTTTCCCAGGTCCAACACCCTCATATTTTATTTGGGCCTTAGGATAATCAGCTATCCAGTCCTAGGACAGCATTTGCCCAATTTTTGGCGCATTTCTTTAAATTATTATTCTAAGAAATACTAATTCACAACTCTATGGTTAATTTTGAATAATTGAAGATCTAAGACCTTTTAACATATTTTCATGTTAGGGCCCTGCTCTTAACTATCAGTTGGCCTTTTTTGGGCCCTTTATTGTAGCTCCCTTAAAAATGACCCGATTCATTAGCTTTTTTTTTCTAACAACTTCTTAAGTCATCTACCAACTCCATGAACGATAAAAAAATTTCTCACTTCAGCTACCACCAATTTTGAATATTAATCTCTTTCTTGGGGCCTTTGTTGCAGCTTCTTTAAAAACGATCTTACTCTATTACAATTTTCTACTTCATAGTTCTTGCGTCCTACAGCTACTTTAAAACTATTAAATTTTTTTCCTTTGCCCAACTACATTCCAGTTAATATCCTGCCCCCTGGGCCCGGTCCTTCTTTATACCCAAGCTACCACCTTTTTTGAATATTAATCTCCTTTTTCGGCAACAACTTACGTTTACTCACTACATCCGTAAATTAAAAATAAAAATCGCGTTACGTTAACCCTTAAATGCGCGATTTTTTATTTTGCTTCGAAAAAATTATATATGATACTCTGAAAAGTTTATTACACAGGAAAAATAATGAAAAAAAAAATCAGATACATTTTTCATATAATATGGCAATCTTTTCTTCTGTTGCGCATCTGCAATACAAATAATAACTACTGTTGTGTGGCTGTTTTACGCTAAAATTTTGCAAATCAGTAAATATCCGTTTATTAAATAATATCGCGTTAATTTTAAAAGTAGACCGTGAAATTTATAGAGGAGGAGGGAGGCAACTTCCACCGCGTAAGGATAAATTGTTTCGTCGGGTTATAAGGGCCCAATTTCAACGGGAATTGGTTTATTTAACTTAGATTACAATTCAGTTACTTTCTGTGAAAATACTACTTTCTGTGATTATGAAAGTTTATCTTAGACTTCAGTTAACGATATTTTCGAACATTAATGATGCATTCGTTTTTCCGGTTCTATGGGCTTGATTACTACGAAGTTTGGCTCACTAGACTTGGTTTTCGATTGTCTACGATGCGTGCGGAGCACTTCCGGCACATGCTAGGTAGCGGGGACCCAGATTACAGGTTCGTTCGGAAAGACGTTTGTTGGAAACACACGAGACGCTGTGGAATGCAATGGAACAACCGAAACTATGTTCATTTAAAAGATTTTCAAAGGATATAAAATCATACAAACTTGAGTTTTATTTAAGGTTATTATGATGGGCCAGGGCAACGCCGGGTGGGTCAGCTAGTGTGATATAAAATTGCATTGTATAAAATTTGGTTGTATCGTAGGGAACTAGAAAAAGCAAGCAAAAAATTCATACCGCACAGTTTGTTTTTTATTTTTAATTCGATATAGATTTCGTTATTCATATGTCTAACTGTTTTATACGTTATTTTATACGTCCGAGTTATTTTCTTCTGATGGACTGGTGGCTTCTATTATTATGAAACAGCCATTATAAATGAAGTGTTAGGGGAAGATGAAAAAGCAGACGTCAAAAAAAAAAAAAAAAAAAAAAAAAAAAATATATATATATATATATATATATAGCCATTTTTTCCCACCATTCCGACCAGAAAATCAGAGTTCAAACTTTTACGGCTGCTCTTTCATCTTCACCTAACACTTCATTTATAATGGCTGTTTCATAATAATAGAAGCCATCAGTCCATCAGAAGAAAATGAAGTAATGGAAATGCCGGGGGCGACACTAAATTCTGAAAAAACAGAATTCCTGTTCTCTAGTTTAATATTATTGTATTAAATTTTCAGTTCATTTGTAAACGTAGGTGTATATAATCCAACAATGGCATTCATTATACAAATAATAGTTTCTCCAAAATAATTTTTTACATTCCGTGTTTAAATGTTTAAGTTTCTTAATTAAATCAGAATGAGAAACAGTCCTAATATTTTTTTTTAATCATTAACAGTGTTGAATTCATGGGGTGACCCGGGGGAGACATTCTCCCCAGAGAATAAATGTCCCATGGAAGCTTTGAGATTTTGTGTTTTCAATGGTCAAAAAGTGCAAATTCCAACCCCACCTCCATCCCGGAGATCACAGAAATCCCTCACGAAAAAAATGTGTCTAAATTCAACTTGATCAATAAGAGAAAATTAGGAATAATCCAGTTTAATGCCATAATATGCTTTATTTGTATAAAATAGATTTATTAGCACGGCTAAATTGGTATCAAATAATAGCTCTTTTTCGTTAATAACCGAAGAAAATGAAATGAATAAAGAAATGTCCAAACATGACGATTGATTTCTCCTTTCAACTGTTGCATCATGCTTCCGCCATATACGCATATGTTGGCGCAACACTGTCTGGAATAAATAATGTTAGGGTGGAATAAAAATAAACAGCTCTTAAATTTACCATTATCTAGTCAAAAAAAAATAAAAAAAAAATAAATTACTGATAAAAGGAAGTTAGATATAAAGGATTTTATTTTAATGTTTTTATGCATAAAAATGTCTCCATGAATATTTTAGAAAGTTTTGGAAACAGGGCCGCCGTTTGAGGGGGGCTGAGGGGGGCAATACCCCCCCCCCCCCAAGGAATTTGATTTTTCGGAAAATTTTCATCAATTGTCAGACTCAAACAAAAATTTAAAAAATGCTCAAACGCTATGATAATTTATCAGATTTGATTACAATAAAAACATATGCATTAAATAAATGATTTATGCATAGAAATTAATAATTATACAAAACATTTCCTATTCGAACTTTCTTAAGGTGAGATATATATCGTACTTTGCCTAATTTTAAAAATACATGAGAGAAATTTTCTTTTATCAATTGCTTCTCAGCTGTGTACAACTTGCCCCTGATGGCTAGAAATTCAGGTGTATTTTAAGAGTTTTTTAAGATAGTTTTTTTTAGGGGTGGAGGAGGGGCGAGTATAATTCAAGTTCTTAATTATCCGACTTTTTTACTTTTTTGGATTATTAGTGTCACATTATATTTACTGCAATCATTGCAATGTTATCAAATTATTTAATTATTTGCTTTATTAAATTATATTATATATGGTACACTCTAAATAAATTTTAACGCCTAGGAATGGAGTCTGCGAGCACCCAACAAAACAATTTCTTCAACACAAAACCTACAGACTTCCACCAAACCCCAAAGTAAAAGAAATTGCTCCATATTTTAACACGTTTATAATAAAGTGTTGTATAATTTTATCCCTTAAGTACAGAAATGAACACATGGGTATTACTATGAGCCACCATTAATAGTCAAATCTATAGTTTTTCATTTAAAAAATATTCAGGACTTCTTTGTTAAAAACCAGATCACACCAACTTCGACCGAAAGATATAAAGCACAATCCGAAAAACCTAAAGTGTACAGTCGTGGGAAAAAAAAATTAAACACCCCTACTAACTCTGAAAAAATTATCGTAGAAGAAAGTTACTGGTACCAAACGATTGGTAATAAAGTCTACTTTTAAATGATGTATATAAAATTTGCTTAGGGGGCCATCTAAATCTTAAAACGAACCATAACTTTGTTTTTTTCAATAGCAGTACTCAATTCTGACAGCATAAGTGAACTCTACACCCTTCAATTAGCCTAAAAACAAACTTCTATGATATTCGTACCACAAGTGTCCGATAAATTAAGGAGTGGGGTTGCCCCTTTTCCCCCTTTATTCTTAACTAATGAACCTCCAAATCTAATCAAGGCTGCTCTTTAACATGATAAACCGGTATAGCAAATTTGGAGCAAATCGAATAACTCTGCATGAAAAACCCATTTATCTAAATTAAGGGGTGGGGGGGACTAGCTATCCTATCCCCCTTTATTCTTAACTAATGAACCTCCAAATCTTATCAAGGCAGCTCCTTAACATAGTAAACCGGTATATCAGATTTAGAGCAAATCGAATAATTTTGAATGAAAAAACATTTATCTAAATTAAGGGGGGGTAGCCCTCTTTCCCCCTTTATACTTAACTAATGAACTTCCAAATCTAATCAGGGAAGCTCCTTAACATAATAAACCGGTATATCAGATTTAGAGCAAATCGAATAATTCTGCATGAAAAACCCATTTATCTAAATTAAGGGGAGGGACTAGCCCCCTTTATCTTTAACCAATGAACCCCCAAAACTAATCAG
Source organism: Maratus speciosus (assembly GCA_963932465.1). Classification (NCBI taxonomy): domain Eukaryota; kingdom Metazoa; phylum Arthropoda; class Arachnida; order Araneae; family Salticidae; genus Maratus; species Maratus speciosus. The sequence continues at coordinate 407,834,197 of OZ010793.1, read as the reverse complement.
GAAAGCACCTTTCCAGAATGAACCTAGAAAAAAAAATGAAGCAAATCGGATGTTTCTATCAAGAGTTACCTCGTTACGTGAATATGTACGTACATACTTACATACATACAGAACGGCGGGCACATCAGCTCTCTGACTTTGATAGCCTGTGAGCTAAAAAGTTGAATTATGATGGTGACGAGTTATTGAGGTTACACATTGTTGGTATATCACCGACCCATATCAATGAGTCTTCTAAGTTCTTTCGGCAAAATGTATGTTTTGGATAAATATCATGTCGGCTATTTGACCTGTCGGCTAATTTTCATGTCTCCTAACTGTCCTGTCGGCTATTTGTCCTGTCGGGTAATTGTCAGGTCGGCTATTTGACCTGTCGTCTAAATGTCCTGTCGGTTAATTGTCATGTCGGCTATTTGACCTGTCGGCTAATTGACCTGTCGGCTAAATATCATGCCAGCTAATTGTCCTGTCGGCTAAATGTCTTGTCGGCTAAACGTCCTGTCGGCTATTTGACCTGTCGGGTAAATGTACGTTTCGGCTAAATGTACTTGTCGGCTAAACGTCCTGTCGGCTAATTGGTGTCTGCTAAATGTCTTGTCGGTTATTTGGTTTTCGACGAAATGACATAGACCCCGTAATCTAACTGTAACTTATCCTTAATCTAACCGTAACCTATCTGTAACGGAAATGGAACATAACCGTAACCTACTTATAATCTAACTATAACATAACTGTAACCTAACAGTAATCTATCTGTAAAATAAACGTAACATGACGGTGCGCTAACCGTAACCTAATTATTAACTAACCGTATCCTAACTGTGATGTAACTATAACCTAACTGTAACCTAAATGTAACCTAACCGTAAGTTAACTGTAGCCTATCGGTAACCTAACCGTAACCTAATTGTAATCTATCCGTAACCTACTGTAACCTATCCGGAACCTAACCGTAATCTAACTGTAACCTATCCGTAATCCTATTTGTAACCAAACTGTAACGTAACTGTATCCCATCCGTAACCTAAGCGTAGCAGAAACGTAATCTAACTGTAACCTAACCGTAACTTAACCGTAACGTAACCGTAACCTACTTATAACCTAACCATAACCTAACTGTAACATAACTGAAACCTAACAGTAATCTATCTGTAAAATAAACGTAACATGACGGTACGCTAACCGTAACCTAATTATAACCTAACCGTATCCTAACTGTGATGTAACTATAACCTAACTGTAACCTAACCGTAAGTTAACTGTAGCCTGGCGGTAACCTAACCGTAACCTAATTGTAACCTATCCGTAACCTACTGTAACCTATCCGGAACCTAACCGTAATCTAACTGTAACCTATCCGTAATCCTATTTGTAACCAAACAGTAACGTAACTGTATCCTATCCGTAACCTAATCGTAGCAGAAACGTAATCTAACTGTAACTTATCCGTAACTTAACCGTAATCTAACTGTAACCTATCCGTAACTTAACCGTAATCTAACTGTAACCTATCCGTAACATAACCTTAACCTATCTGTAACTTAAACGTAACCTAATTGTTACCTGAAAGTAACATAACTGTGACGTAACCGTAATCTAACTGTAACCTAACCGTAACGTAACTGTAACCTAAGTTTAACGTAACCGTAAACTAATTATAATCTATCCGTAACCTAAAAGTATCCTAACCATAACCTAACTAGGCTAATCGTCCTCTCAGCTAAATATCCTGTCGTTTAATTTGTCTTGTCGGCTAATCATACTGTCGGCTAAATGTCCTGTCGGCCAATCGTCCTGTCGGCTAATTGTCTTGTCGGCTAATTGTCCTGTCGGCTAATTGTCTCGTCGGCTAAATGTCTCGTCGGCTAATTGTCCTGTCGGCTAATTGTCCTGTCGGCTAATTGTCTTGTCGGCTAATTGTCTTGTCGACTTATTGTCCTGTCGGCTAAATGTCCTGTCGGCTAAATGTCACGTTCAGCCAATTGCCTGTCGTCCAATTGTCTGTCTGCTAAATGTCCGTTTCGGCAAATTGTCCTGTCGGCTAAATGTACTTGTCGGCTACATGTCCTGTCTGCTAAATGTACGTGTCGACTAAATGTACTTGTCGGCTAAACGTCCTGTCGTCTAAGTGCTGTCTGCTAAATGTCTTGTCGGCTATTTGGTTTTCGGCTAATCGTCTGCGACCGTATTAAAGTTACTTTACATTGCCCATTTGTGTTTTTTGTCTCTGCATTTCATAGCTTTCCAGTCAAGAAAAGTTTGTGCGGATTTCTAGGAAACAGTCGTTATAGCAACAAATTTGACAATCATCTGTTTATTTTATTAAAATAATCTTAGTTTGGAAATATTTTGTATTTTGGAGTTATAAATAGTTCTGGAAAAAAAATTTTTGGTTTATTTTTTTAAACTATAGTTCTTTATTTTTTATCTAGATAGAAAGAAATGCTCAACTGTTTACTTTAAACGGTTTGGCAATCTTTGACACAGTTAAACTCCGTTAGAGTTGATATATGTTTAAAAGCGAATTATTATAAGAAATATTTTTTTAAATTCAATATTCGCTATTCCTAAACTTCCAACCAAACAGAATAATCTGTTTGGGTTTTAAATTTCCATCCAAAAATATACTTAAATTAATGATGCAATCTACCGAGTTGCATGAACGAATGAAACGAAATAAAAGTTGAATAAGAGAAAATATCAGAACGTTTAAAGTTTCTTCTGTAAATTTCATAGAAAATAAATAAATAAATAATAAATTAATAAATTAAAAATAAATAAATTAGTTAAAAATAAATAAATAAATAATAAATTAATAAATTAAAAATAAATAAATAAATTAAAAATAAATAAATAAATAAAAATTAACTTCAAATGTTTTTTTAAAAACAGATTAAATATTCTTGATCCATACAGATAAAGATTCAGATAAAGCTGAAATTAATAATCCCTAAACATAATTTATGTTTCAATAAGTGAAATATATAGATGTGACGACGTTATAGTTTTAAATTTAGAATTTAATGACATCATCAAATTATACAATTTTCAGAGAAATTTGACGATGATCTTTAGAGAAATATTCTTATAGTTAAGTAAGTTAAGTTATTGTTACTTAAATATAGTTAAGTTTAACGAGAGAATAAATCAATTTGAAGTAAGTTTCACCAAAGTTAATTATAATAATGCAGGTCATCAGTTTTATAAAGTTTTCTCAATGCGCACACTTACATAGATTTATTATTTTAGCGTGTATTGGAAAATGTAAAATTGTTCGCAAATGTTATTTGTCCTTTTCCTTTTTTTTTTAAAAAAAGGGGGGGGGGAGTTGGTACTTCCCGGGTTACAGAATATATGTGAAAATCATCATATATATTACTTTTTGTGTCAACATTCTTTTTTCTCTTCACATAGTAAAAGAACAATAAATGAAGAATGAAGTATTGTATGAGCGATGAATGAAGTATTTTTCGAAAGGTTCAGCAAGCAGCTTTTGACACAGATTAATACTATATCACGTTCAACAATAATTGCTTGCTGGAACAATGAAAAAGATATTTTTTTCTTTTGTTTATAACAAATACTTTTTTCATGAAACTTGAAAAAATACAAATAAATTTCCGCTTATCATTAAATTTCTAGTACATTTTTTGTATAATATGAAAGCCCAATGAACGCATCGTACTATAATTAAATATAATGTATTTTCTCATTCACATGTATTTCCTATGAATATCTATTCTGTTTATTTCGGTTATTAAAATCAATAGAAATTGAAAAATAATACATTCATTGTTTCTAGCGTGACCATAAAAATATATCCATGCGAATATATCAAAGCATATTTTGAAAATAGTATTTTATTTTTTATAAAAATATTTAAAAACTAAATAAAAATAAGTAATTTATTTCACTGCTTTAAATATAAATCTCATAGCTTATTTATATTTTTACTAAAACCCACATTAAAATAATTAAGCTTACTTTAAAAGAAATGAATAAAAAATACATTTTCTCTCTTTAAATAAATATGCGGGTTATGTAATATTAGCCCTCTATTTTCTAAACGATGATGGAGCATTAAATGCTTGCCAGAAACCACCCCTTAATGACGACGGTTAAAATAAACGCAACAGTTTTCTCGCTGTCGAACCGTATGCGGTTCGGCGATAGCTACCGAAATTAGCGGCGTGTCACTTACGGTACGGTATTGTTTGGCTACAAATGGCCTTAACTCACGATGGCCGCAACGAACACGCCATGCGGCCATAAATCTTGTGTTTGTTGGAAGTGTATATATCGTTTAAACACATTACTTGATAAACAGAAATGCAGTTAATTAAAAATTAATAAAAAAAGTATCAGCAAATAATAACAAAGATTGCTGTGAGAAAACTTCGCACGGGTCTATTGTTTATTTATTTATTTTGAAATTGATAACTCTAATAGATTTTTTTACATTTTATAGATTTTTTAAAATGCCCACTAACAATATTAAAAATATATTTATATGAAAAATAGCAATAATGTGTTCAAATTAAGTTTTGAAACGCATTAAAAGCGACATTTTCATATCGGCCTCGCGACAGAAGTTAACAGACGAAGAAATCTCCATAAAATCGCTATTTACAATCAATCTTTTTCATTCTGTTCATTTCAGTTCATGTCTTAAATTTGTGTTTTATTTATATTTTATTGTTTTGTTTATTGATTGATGAATGTTTTAATTTCGTTATGCAATATAAGTTGGAAAGTGGAAAGCGGATTTATCTTTCTTAATCGTCTGCACACGATACTGATAGATTTGAAAAAAAAATAATCATGCTTGAAAATTAATTTAAAAATAATAAAAAATGAATAAATTACGATGAAGTTTTCAAATAAATTGCAATATAGTTTATAACAAATTGCATTTGAAAGTACATTTTTTTCCCTATTCGACGGTGTAAAAAATGAAGATGCGGTGTATTTAGAAATTAAAAAAATTGCATCAAAAGTTAATAAAAGTTAAATTTAATCGTTTGCTGATGCCACCGTCAAAATGATGTCATTGTTAGGAACAGAAACGTTTGTCTTTTGTAATATAGATTTACTCTGATTATAATTTTTCATGAACTTTCATGCTCGCTGCTCGCTTGTTGTATCCTATAAGTTAATCAGGAAAATGCACGCTGATGAATACAAATGCAATATTTTTCTTGATTTATGACTTCTGAAGCCATATCTATTAAAATTTTTCCCGGATCATTTTTGTAATTTTAATGTTTTTTCGTTTTCAGCAATAACATTTAGCAACATGTTTCCATACTTCACAGTTCAACTTTTGCAAAATATTGAAAATTTCTCCCGCATATGTGATATATCATTGGGTATTCATGAAGAATTTTACAGATTTTGTATTTGTTCATGCACATATTAACATGGATTATAAACTCACCAACAAAAATATGTTTTTGAAATTGAAATCATAAATCTTTAAGAAAAAAAAACATCTTTAATTATTCATGTATAGTAATCATCATATAGCACCAAATCATCAATAACGTCATGCCAACATTTCGTTTTGACTAGAAATTGTTAGCTGTATATTTGAAAAAAAAAAAAGCCTAAAAATAATCTTGCGTAAAGAAAACTTCATACTCAATCTTCCAAGATTTCAAATGCTTGAGAACAAACAGAATATGTAAAAATTTTCGACAGAAGGCATATTTATCATTTTAGAATTATTCTCTCTTTTTCTGTGAGATTGCTTTTAATGCAAATTTTCTCCTGATATGGAAATTTTTTAGTCGAAAAAGAAAAAAAAAAAAAAAAAAAAAAAAAAAAGAATTTTGCTTCTACTGAAAATAACTCTCTAAGAATGCGCATTTGTTTGAAGTTTAGTATTAAAAATAATAAAATATGCAATCATTAAATGAACATAATTTAACTAACCCTATAAATAATAATTGAATTATAATACTACAGCTTTTGATATTTTTGTAGTCGCCTTGCATTATTACTAACAGCTTTTGGTTGAGTTTTGATTTGAATTTCATAGTAAAAATACAACAGGTTTTAAATAATGTTATTTTATTATTTTAAAACCAAAACCATGAAATTCCCTTTTTTCCAACCACATACAAAATCACAATGGATAATCAGGCAACATTCAAAAAGCTTTTGAAATGACTTCCCTTACATTTCGCTAAAAAAAGTTGTTTGATTAAAAACTGCAGTTGATTAAAATTTCTTATAAATGAAACTGTTAGGAAAAAAGTCGTAGGAGATCAGGCGCAGCCAATAGCATCGATATACTCAAATTACGTCAGGGATTCGTGATCATCAAAGTCATCAAAATGGCTGAATTAATTACGTTTAAACTTTCTAATAAATGGATTATGTATAGCATCATCATGATAAACCGTTTTCAATCCGCTGCTGGATATGGGTCTTCGCAGGTTTTTCCATTACTTCTTGCTTTAGTCATCCAATTAACACCGGCCATTTTTCTGATTTCATCACTCCAACTTACCTGAGGTCGTCTTCTTGGCCTTAACAGTGTATAATATTTGTACTCCATCTATTGTTTTGTCTTCTTGTAATGTGCCCAGCCCATTTCCATTTTAGCCGTTCAATTCGTTCGATGATGTAAAAAACTTTTGTCTGGCTTGTTATCTAGGTTATTCTCTTTCTGTCTCTTCTAGTTATGCCTAGAGCATACATATTTTTATACTTCGCTGTGTTGTTTGTAATCTTTGTAACATCCGTTTTGTTAGTGTCCATGTTTTCGCTCCCTAAGTTAGTACAGGCATTGGTAGACCTTTCTTTTCAAACAAAGATGCATGTTACTCTTCAGAATAATATTCTTCTTCCCAAAATCACTCCATCCATTTCTTATTATATTTATTTCATTCATGATAGTGTTTTCTAATGATATTTCCTGTCCAAGGTACACATAATTGTGCCCTTCCTTAATCTCAGTGTTGTTGTAGACGATTTTCTTTTTTGGTACAAATGAATTGAACATCACCTTAGTCTTTTCCAAATTTTTATTTTTAATCCCAGATTAAGGCTAGCTCCTGCCAAATCTTTTAGCATCTTTTATAATTCTTCAGGGCTGTTACTGAAAATTAAAATAAATATACTACAGGGCTTTTCCTCCTGCACCGTTCGAGCGCCAACTCTTGGAGCAATAAGTGTTGGCAAAAATGCCGCCTCTATTGCACAGCAGGTTTCGCGCGCTCACATTTAGATAAAAGAAGAATGTTTAACGTATTCTGGCCAATATCTTAAAATATCATAGTATATATATTACAGGTAAGTTAAAGCTCTTACCTGTTCATTTTCACCGCAGCAATTCCTCGTTTCCATGGCAGATTTAAATCCATGTTGTTTTTTCGATGTAATCCATTTATTTTATTTCAGCGCTAAAATGCGAGAATAAAAATTGTATTAAATAATATCACACATGAAGAATTCACTCGTGTGGCTGATTTGTGATTGTTGAATTATATTGAAACTTAAGAAATTATATGTTAAGTGTTAAATTTTACAGCGTTTAAGGTTTTTTATATAATAACATGTTACGCTGCATTTTTTGGCAGCGTTTTATTTTTACATATTTTTTATTAAATAATCAGACAGCATAATGAAAATAAGTCAGTAGAGTTTTTAGTTCTGTTAAGTCAATCACGTGATATCGCTAGCATCAATAATTGCTTCGCGGTCTTACGGCAATCCTGAGTTTCACTCACTTTTTTAATGTAATTGTATTTTCGTTTTGAATATACACCAAAACATATTGAAACCAATATTTGTAATAGCCCCAATGCATTTGTAATAGCCCCAGAGAATTGAATTTTCATGCTTTTATAAATTCAGCTCCTTTTTGGTAAACATGGGACTCGCGTTTTAAGACAAAATAAATTTGCAATCTTAGTTTTTTATTAAAAAGAAATTACTGATAGCTATTAGACTATTTTCTCTTGCGGTAAACTATTTTATTTACCAGTAATCCATCTCCATGTATCATTTCAAAAATATTTTACAGTAAATAAATTAGTTCCAGCTGACGTCACCTCTTCGTCTATGTCTACTTTGACGTCTGCGATGACGTATTCGCAGTGATTCAAACGTCTCATAATAACTCTTAAAATGTCTAAATTCAAAATATTGAAAAAAAAATGTCATTGACATACCAATTTGTTTTCAATTTTAATGGTATTTCAATAATAGCGGTAATGCGATTTTCTCCCTTCTGTTGATGACAAAGAGAAAAAAGTTAATAATATCATATTATAATGATATTTAACCTAAGTTCGTAGATTTGTATTAAATTCAAAATTTCGCTATTTAAACGTAGAATAATTAATATTATTCACATAAAATGCTTTTCAACACTTTACAATATAATTGAAACTGTTTATGAATTTGGTTCATCTGTCTAGTCTGTCGTAAATATCCTTTGATTTCTAAGTTATTGATGCATATCTTATTGAGATTTATGATGGTATGTTTTCTATATAAAATGAAGTATGTAGCATTCGCATTTATTTACAAAGACACAAAAAGAATTCCGTTCCATTATTGTTTATAAAGAAAAAATCTTTGTAGTGCATTTTAAGGATGTTAGATTAAGTCAAACATAATAAAATTGATATGCATTTATGAAATAGAATAAAAAGCTCTTTCTGTAGATTTTTGAGTGCAAAGCAATTATTCATTTACAGGATTACACGAAAGAATTCATTTACATAATAGTCTATGGGGAAAATCGTTCGTGGTGTATTTTAATGACGTTACACTCTTATAAACATCATGGAATTTATATACATTCCTCAGGAGTATTACAAGACTCTTACTGTAAAATGCAGAATGCGTAGCATTTATCGTTCAATTGCAGGGACACACAAAATAATTCGGATAGAGTACTTGCCCATGAGTAATAATTGCTGGAATTGAGTTTTCAACTTTGGTTTTCGTTTTTAAATTTAACTAAAATTTTGTATACTGTATGGTGTATATAAATGCTGTAGATTATATATATGGCTGTACTAAAGAATTCGACTGCATTACTGCCTATGAGTGTGATTTTCTTAGTGGTGGTTTTTAATTGCGTAAAACATTTTCTAACTGAATTATATTTAGCGCACTAAAAGACGTTTGTACACTATAAATAAATTCATATACAAGGCTCCGCAAACAACTGGGTACGTTGCCATTTATGGACAGTAATAGCTGGAAGTGCGTTTATAGTTGTATTGTGCGTTTTCTACCTGAAATAGTTTTTAGCTTAATATGTGGTGCGTATAAAAACCTACAGATAACACTCAGGATTTTACAAGAAAATCAAAGTATGGCTTCGTCTATTAGCAGAAATTGCTGATGGGGATTTTTCAACAGTATAATGTGTTTCTTAACTAAATTATGTAGTACAAATGGAAATCTATTAATAATATACAGGGCTGCATAAAAGAGTTGTAGTAAAGGGTGTATTTTAGAGGTGTGTTTTTGAAATTGGTAACGCTGCTTCTAGTCACAGTCAGTTTGACAGCTGACAGATGATTTGTGCTCAGTATGTTTTGCCATTTCACCATGAATAGACTTACCCCAGAACAACGCTTGCATATTGTTGCAAAATACCATCAGTTTATTGCGAGAGACATTCGATGAGTGCATAATTTCGCGTAATAAACCTGTGGTGTAAACTGGCCTCCACGGTCATGTGATCTCACACCAATGGATTATTTTCTGTGGGGATGTGTGAAATTACGGGTCTACGCCGATAAACCACAGATGTTGGACAACTTGGAAATCCACATTCACTGTGTTATTGCTAATATACGGCCCCAGTTGCTTGATAAAGTGGTCGAAAATTGGACTTCAGGATTGCGCTTCATTTGAGCCAGACCATACGCCCGAAATAATTTATCTAATCAAAAACAACTCCTTGTAAATAAATGATCCCACAAAGCCACAAACCTAAAACGTCAGTCATAAAAAGAAGCAATATAGAATTGCATACTCCGAGTGCCGTGTAAAAATCTATCACTACTCATAATATTTCCAAAGGACTCGGAGTGAGGTACAGTATAAGAAAACTGCTTGGCAACCTGCAGGCTTTTATAATGTTTGTTCTTCCTGCACTTACATATGGCTATTTGTTTTTAAAAAATTTCTTGTATTACTGATCCCATTAAACTGTGAAAAGTTTAATATTTTGGTGTTTACATGTCCATTCTTATTTAACATCATTGGATCGATTTATTGATTTTATTTACCATTATTAGAACGAGAAAGACCACTTTTACGAGGATGATTTTCTAAGTAAACATGTAATAAATATTTTGAGTTTGTAAAATAATAGTAATAATAATAATAATAATAAAAAACATTTTAACAAATTACAACGATCATTTGGAAAATGATTTTTTCAAAGACTAAAATTTAAGAAAAAAAATATCGCACGGAGTTGATCATACATTACGTACGCCAGGAATTAAACATTAATAGTGTTATTACACGTAAAAATTGCAAGCGACAAAAATCGCCTGCGACTCGTGAGATTTCCTGAAACTTACGTATTATCCACCTGAAACTTACGTATTATCCAAGCATTTCATTGGCTGTTCGGGAAAAAGCTTTTCCATCGTAGAAATCTGACGACCAATTTTAAATGAAATTTCATTCTTAAACTTCTAAACATCCCACAATATTACTTTTTACACCGTCGTATAGAGAATAAAATGTACTTTTAAATGTAATTTGTTCGAAAGCTGTATCTCAATTTGTTTCTGAGTTATTAATTGTTTTTGTAGTTTTTATTACTTTTTTGTCATAGATAAAAAAGAAGTATCCATCTATGTTGAAAGTAAAGGGAAATACAGATTACTGTACAGACCAATGAAAAAACGGATAAAATGCGGATTAAACCAATAAAAAGATTCAGATATGTTTTTGATTTCCTACCCTGACGAGGACAATAACCATTTTTCCAAATGGTTAATAATGATCATATGAATATTACTAACAATGCACCTAATAATACACATTAACAAACTGAGATATATTTCAGTAAAGCCTGCATAAACGAAATTGCACATGACAGGCGAAAAATCTGTTTTAGTAAGGCTTGTGTTACAATAGTATTATATAATATTCCTTATGTTGGAAACACGACATTTTACGTTTAAGAAATAATTCTGTCATAAACAGGATCCATTTTGCCAGTTTCTTCTTTAAATTTGAAACAGTGTATTATTAAATGTATTTATGTAATTAAAAATTATCTTTAAAATATTGAAAAGTATAATTGTAATAATAGATGATTACCATTATTACATACCATTTCCTGCTTGTCTTAGAAATCATTCTGATTTATTACAGATCTTCCTCCTACAATTATTTATAAGAGTGATATAATAAGAAATTAAAATTAATTTTTTCCGACTTTCACAATTTTTTGAAACTGATATAGCTACTGCATATATTAAATATACGCCTGCAGGTCGCCAAGCAGGTTTCACATAATGTACCTCAATCCGAGTCCTTTGGAAACATTATGAGTAGTGATAGATTTTTACACGGCACTCGGAGTATGCACTTATATATCGCTTCTTTTTATGTGATATCACTCCTTTTTATGACTGACGTTTTAGGTTTGTGGCTTGGCGGGATCATTTACAACTAGTTGTTTTTTATTAGATATCACTTCTTTTTGTAAGGTATTTTATTTGCATTATACATATGCCATTGTAATTCAGAAAAGAAAAGATAAACGAAATATGAAAAAAAAAAGTAATTTAATAATGATGCTATAAACTTCTCAAAAGTGTAATATATCTAGTAAGGCATAATTTTGGACTTAACCATTTTATCGATCCTTACAAATCTCAGAAGAAATAATTTAGTTTTTAGAAATGATAAAATGTGTCGAACTAACAAACTATTTTTTTTGCTGTTGTCCCATAAGCTATATGGTGATTCATTAATTAACTCAGCAAGGATTTTATCCTAATAACGTTTGAAAAACTGCCTTTATATTTACAAAATTCACATAATTTTACACAAAATATCTAAAGACTTAAAAACAGCTCGAATAATGAGCATTTGTTTTATCACCGCGGGTACTTGAAGTAATTTTTAAGTAAAATTAGTTTTTTTTTAATTCCAGGAAATTCAATGTCGCTCCGATAAGCGCGGCAGAAACTCAGATTATCTGATTAAGCTTTTTTAGGTAGCTTTCATTACAAAAGCTACCTATTGCAGCCGTTCGGAGGAAGGCGATTTCAAAAAAGTTTGGTATATTTTCATCGATCATGACCCCCAGACCCCGAAACCACCCTCCGTTCAAAATTGATATATATATATATATATATATATATATAACCATTAATTAAACATAACCTACCACCATCAAAAACCGTAATATTATGAATTAAAGCTGTAAGTATAAAAAAAATTTATTAATTTATTATAAGAATTATTATGGAAGAAAAATAAGAAAGTGGACACGACAAATAATGGAAATGCTTATATATTGAATTACGTTGTCAAGGGCACAGAATTCAATGATATAAGCAAAATGGTTGTTTTCTGTGAGAAAAATAAGCTAAAGCTAAAAGTTATTTTCCCCTGTGCCCAAACAACCATTAAAATCAAGTGAATTGATTAAAAATGAAAACAGAATAGAAACAAATAATATGAAATGGAAAAATCAATAAAACCTATTTAAATATTTATAGGATATAAAATAGAAATAATAAACACCATACCGATTAATATTTCAATATTTTAGAATAAATCCACGCGCACATGGCACCCAAAATATCGAAAAGATTAAGGTGAATAAAACAGTTAAGAAATCACAGTAATTGATACCATAGGATGCAGTTAATACATTTTGAAATAAATGTTAAACAACTTTTAATATAACATAAAATAAAATAAATAGAAAGTAATTACATATTTAAAATGCACTATTAATTTAATTAAAAACCGTTTAACAATATCGTCAAAATTTAGCTAAAAATCCCCCCTGGTGTAGTAAATTATAACTGAAATGTAGCTGGAAAAAGTAAAATTTAGAACTTATCGAAAAAAAATATATTTTGGTGCTGCCAACTAGTATTACTTTTATGATTCAATTGTCACAAGATAAACAGTTGTAAGCATTTGAATGTAACAATTGTTTTATTAACAGCAAAACCAAACAAATCCTTATATATAGATAGTTATAAACCGAATATAAACCACACAATGTATTTTTTTTAAAAAAAACTATTGTTAATAAAATTTAAAAAGCATACAAAATATTCTATTAGCTAACTTATTTAAACTACACTAAGAATTTAAATAATTCTAGAACATCGATAATATATAGCATATAGCTATATGCTATAAAACAAAATAAATTCATTAATAATTAATATAAATAATTATTAAAAATATAAAAATCTTTAATAAAAACTATTATATATAAGATAATTATAAAATGAACAGGAAATAACTTATGGGAGTATAAAGAAGGTAAACAGATACTTAAATTCCGATTACCTAAAAAGCACAAATATAGTGTGTGGATTATTTTCATACATCCATAAAAATCCTAAAAGTATGAATGTGGGACATTCAAAAACATTAAACCGATAATAAATTTTATAACACAAAGTGAAAATAGATAAATATTAAAATATTAATAAGAATAGAGGAATAATAATAAAAATAATTACCCAATTTTAATACATACAGTATAACTTTATTTATATTAAATATACTTATATGTATATTAATCACTATAAAAATGGCATACTATTATTAATTAATATGATATTGTCCTTATTAAATTAAAATTTATAACAAATGATTGTAAATAAGATTAAACAATAATTAAGCTAATTATTAATGAAATTCACCAATTACATATAAAATATCAAATCAACATCCTTATAAAATACGTATCAAAAATATATTAATAATACAAAAGCCCCCAATTTTTTTTAAAATAAATTAACCATTGCGTATTATCCAGACAACACCACCCTCCTCCGTACTCTAACATCCACCCACCCATCCAACCTATAATAATTTTTTTATATTATTTTACAATTTTTAATTTTTTATAGATATTTTTTTTATTTTATAATTTTTTTGTAATTTTGTTTACGCATGTGTTAATTTGTTTTAAAAGATCATGTAAGAAAAATACTAATTGTATATTAATGAATATATGAATTTTTTTGGAAAACCATGATTTAATGCATCATAAATTAGTTTTTTAATATTATTGTTAATTAGAGGAGAAGAACATAAACATTTTATTCTATATAAATGATTAAGTATTATATTTCGAAATACAGAATGATGTAGACAAGATTTAAAATTTGTAAATGTATTAACTTTGAATTTAAATACTTTACGTTTGTCATATAAATCTGTGATTGTTTTGTTGTCTTTTATTGTAATTTTAAGATCTAAGAAGTTAATTGTATTGTTAGATAAAAGGTTTTCCGTTAATTCCAAATTAGTGGGATAATCTACTGGAAATTGAGTAATTGCAGAATGATCTCGTAATTATGAACCGATTTCGATGTAATTCGGTGTGTACATAGTACATACCAATGTCTCGACCGAGTTCGTTGGCCAGTTTCATCCGCCGTTTTGTTTCAAAATGGCGGCCATTTAAAATTTAAAAAAAAATTTAAAATTTGAAATGTGGCCCCAAAAAATTAAAAATGGAAAAATATTATTTTCTTATGTATTTAACCTTTATACAAAGATTCCGGAGCAGTTTTTGTTTCGTCTATATCTTAAAAAATGGCTGAGTTATAGCATTTTGAATTTCTAGCGTGGCTGACATTTTGAAACGTCCTGAATTTTGTCACGCGATACAAGGCGTATTTATGAACCGATTTCGATGTAATTCGGTGTGTACATAGTACATACCAATGTCTCGACCGAGTTCGTTGGCCAGCTTCATCCGCCATTTTGTTTCAAAATGGCGTCCAGTTAAAATTTTTAAAAAAATTTAAAATTTGAAATGTGGTATCAAAAAATTGAAAATGAAAAAAGATTTTTTTGTATGTGTTTGACCTTAATACAAAGATTCCGGAACAGTTTTTGTTTCGTCTATATCTAAAAAAATGGCTGAGTAATAGTATTTTGAATTTCTATTGTGGCTGACATTTTAAAACGACCTGAATTTTGTCACGCGATAAAAGGCGTATTTATGAACCGATTTGGATATAACTTCTTTTATACATAGTACATACTAGGGTGGTCACAAGAAATCAATTTTTGAATTTTTTCCGGGGGACCCCCCAAAAAGTTGCCAATAGACTAGAAAATGAGAATGGCAAAGTTTTAGCTCATTTGGATAATATTAACCCGTGCCTCATTGAGGTTAAAGTTTGAAAAAAACGTGATTTTTCGCAAAAAAATGCTGTTTTTCCTTCATAAAATAAATACAATTAAACCTAGAAACATAATTCAGGTCTCATTTTATATAAAAAAGCTTCGTTTTGAAGAACCGCACACCATTTTATTTCAATAAATGTATAAATTTAGACAGATGCGCATTTTTCAGGACCAGACTTCACCCAAATCCTAAAAATTGATTTTTATGAAAATGTGAAAAAAACATTGTAACATTCCATTTCATCTGCTTTCCCCCTTTTGTTTTTCATTTTGTACATAATAAAGTACTAATTTTAAAAAAATTCCAAAGAAAATGAAAAAAAAATCGAATTTTAAACTGAAAAAATTTAAAAAAGGGGAGGGGGGCGTGCAAAGAAAGGATAAAAATTAGAACAAATATGCTCAAATGCATTTTATTATTAAAGTTGTGTTACAAGAAAGGAAGCATAATAAAGAAAATTAATTATTATCCCTTACAATTGTTACATTAACCCCTTCCAGTACAGAAAAGTTCTTTTCGTAAAATAATGAAATGATTGACTACACCTGAATTTACAAACAAGTAAGTTTGGAATTAAAATTAGGTAGTCTCGACATGGGACCACTGCGCCAGAAAGGATTAAGGTGGTAAATGGCTTAGATAAGGTGGCTTTTGAAGAATCTGGAAAAGTTTTTCTACATTCACATACAACTTTTAGAACATACTGTTTTTATTTTTCGTTTTTTGTTAAACAAGAATTGAAATCTCTGGTTAATTTTCTTCCCCTTTCAGCTGTGTCATTGACAACTTTAAAACCATTCACTGATTTCTTTCTTTCAAATGATGTTTATTTTCACACCATAGATCGGGATCAGTATTTAAAAAATGCTTATTAATATAAAATCTCTTAAAATTTTTTATAGTTTGAGATGAAACAAAAACATTGACTTCTTTGTTCAATAAATAATCCACTTCGTTGAAAACTTTTGTTGCTTTTAAATTCTTATCATCATCATCATTTCTTCTTCAAATGACATTAATTTTACAGCCATGCTTATGTTGACTCTTTTTTTTTTTTCAAAGTATCATCTAAAAATGAAAATGCAACTTGATCCGAGTTAAGATACCAAAGATGGTTTACCATTTTAACGACTGCTTTGTCTGCAACCTATTTATCATTTTTTCTGTAGTGAACAAGTGATTTTATTATTTGCAGGTCTTGGATTGGGGTCTAAAGTGGGAGTGGGAATATTGAAGCACGATTTTACATAAATATTGATTAGAAATAAGCAAAGGTCTTCGGGGTCGGACTGGTACAGGGAAAAGGGCGCAGACCTTGGATTTTCAGAGGGCGCAAAATTTTTAAGGAACTCGAGTCAACTTTACTTATGCTTGTGTTGTATTTGGCTTCACAAGGATTAGCACATTCGCATAGTACCAAGTATGAAAACGGTTTAATATTATATCTCTGAGTCTAGATAGAAGACTTCGCTATATTCCTCGTGCATGTTTAGTGTGCCATCAAATCTAAACAATGTTACACAATTTTCTAACGCGAATTATGTAATATCTAAAAGCTTCAGCAAGTTGAACCCAGATTAGCTTGTAGTTGATGACTGATATCAAGGCTAGGGCTTTCCTATTTTTTCTTTTGTCAGTAGACACCTTATAACAGGGCTCCCAAATGGTCCGTCAACTGAATACCAATATTATTTTAGAAAAGTTTTCCTTTTCGATTTTTCTTACAAACCGAACCTTTGAAAGTTAATTCTAGCGCAAACCTACCATACAATTTTCCATTAAAATTTATTGGTATTCAGTTGGCGGACCATTTGGGATCCCTGTTATAAGAGTCATGGAAAAAAGTGACCACCCTCTTCCAATTCTTCTGCAAATGACCGTATAAAAAAGATATAGGCAGCAATGGATTAAAATAATATCTGCTGTTAAATGATATTCATAAGTTTTTCTTTGGGCATTGTCTACATATTAAAAAAAATGCACAAACGTTGATTTTTCAAATGGTAACATCCACTTTTAACAACCTATTTCAATTTGTTGTCAGTAAGATGTTTATATAATTTTCTTCAATCTTAAAATAGTTATAAAACAAAAAGTGTTAGGGGCTTATCCATAAATTTTGGAAAATAAAATGAAAATCTGACCAGAAAAAGTACTGAAAAACACTTAGTCACGAGTAAAATCATACATAAATTTTAAATTGAAACTAAACTGACTTAACGTTACAGAATATTTTTTTAAGTATTTCTGGTAAGTATCTATGATTTTCTTTTCTGTGCTCTTTTGGTAAAAGAAGACTATTTCATTTGATAAAAAAGTCCTTTTGTTAGTCTAAAATAACTAAAATAATTGAGTAAATTTACTCTTCTCAGAACAATCTTCCCGCGTTTTGCAAATTTCTTATCATAATTAGAGATCAAGGGACATATTTAAGTTTCCATAATATTTATTATTATTTTTTTTAACTATCATAATTTCTGAATAATCATCGCTTTATTAAAGGATAAGTTTTCCATGATTAAATTAAACTATTTTATTCCAAACTCTATGCTAGAATTTCCTAACTATTATTTAAGCACGGAAAGTCTGTCAGTAAATAAAGCGAAGCTTACTAACCGAAAATTAGGTAGTAAATTCTGTGATTGAAAAAACGCTGGCCGCAGGATTCCTCCACAGTTAGCAGGATTGTAATCCAGAAGTGCCACCAAGTTTGTATTTCTTGAAAAGAAAAATCGCATTTTCCAATTCACAACAAAATCCCTATTAAAAAATTTTTGCCTTCTAATATTAATCTCTCTCTTTTCTTAAGTTGTTTTCAAAAAGCACGGTTTCAATTATAGGTGCATGCAGAGCCAGTTTAAAAAGGGGTGGGGGAAGGTAGTAAAACCTGAAGGATTGAAAGTCGGCAAAACATTTGGTTAAAATCTAAAAGATATGGTATCATTTACAGAGGTGATGAAAAAAATCTAGCTCAGGGCGTCGTGGTTATTAAAGCTTTCCCTGGGTGCATGTTTTCTTTCTCAATTGCATGCAAAGATATCCACTTTGATTCCTGATCCTAAAACAGCTTCGATATATCTTTAATTTCTTTGTGATAATAAAAAATACCTCACTACTGATGTCTGTTTATGGATTGATGATCATTCCGTAAAAGAATTCTCGAAATTTTGTACACTCGTCAGAATGTATGTGCACAACAGTGGAAAAAAAATATTGGAGTGGCTTAGGAACTTAGGGCGCGAAATTTTCCCCAGACGAGGGCGAACCGGCCCTCGGACCGATGGGCCGGCGGGCCAGTCCGACCCTGAAGGTCTTTAATACCTTCTTTTTCTAAATTCATTATTGAGAGATTATCTATGACAATATATTTTGAGAGAATAAATTGCTTGTGCATCTCACATGATTAAAAGCACCAGGTGCTCTCAAAAAAGTCTTTTGTAGGAAGGAGTCCTATAAAAATTAAACAAAGTTGGATAAACTCTTTATAATCATCCCTGAGCTGTTAATTTTTAAAAGGTCCTGTAAGAAAACTTGAAATTTCTTCTGAATTAACTATTTATATCTACTATTTCATGTTCAGTAGCATTTTTATATTTACTCTGGTTTAATTTAAACCACCCAATCAGAATTGTTTTTTTAAATATCTGGCTGAGGAGCAGTGATTATTCCCACTTTAAAATCAAAACCAGCTTTTAGGATAATTTCTAGATTAGGGTGGCGACATGGTGAATACAGAAGACTTTTGCTTTAACAATTGCTATAGAAGAATGCAGGTTCCTCTGAGGTGACCGTTGTTTACTGCAGTTGTATCAAAACATATTGCCTGGATTTTACCAACTTCCTCCACTCTTCAACTGCTGAAAATACAGCTTTCGCCTGAATTATTCCGATACTATTTTCAAGCTGTGGAACTCGTAGTAACTGTTCTTCATCCCCACAACTAATTAAAACTTCTATCATCTCTACATTTTCTTTATTCAAAAAATGGTGAAGCAGTTTTCCATCCCAGTGAATAACAGTTCTCTCTAAACCGGAATTTTGAAATCTGCTTTTGATGATCTCAGTTCTTTGTTTACGAAATAGTTATTTGGGGAGTCAATTGCACTTCTACTTAAAATTAAAGTCTGTGGTTAACTGGTGGATGTACTCTAAATCTAGCAGCTTCTCTGGCGTTCAGTTTCATTTTGCGAATATTATAAAATAAAATACATAAAACTTGACGATTACTTGGTAGCTTACTGTCGAGGATTTGATGAGACAAGTGGCCAATTAAAAAAATCTTACATTTCTGCCATCATATCAAAAGGGGGGGGGGGGCTTTACGGAATGTTTCGTCAATTCTAAAAACAGATAACGATAACAGGTAACAAACACAGCCTTGTAATAAAAAGAGAAATTCAGAGGTTCAACTGCAACACAAATCGAGAAGCTCTTTCTTACTAGACACAGAACTAGATAACTAATAATCAATTATAATTCGTGAAATATATTTAAAGTTGAAAAAATTGTTCATTTATTTTTGCCTATTAATGAAAATAATGCAAAAAAAAATTATCAAAAGTAATAAAATTATTAATTTGTCATTTTTCACTTATGTTTCTGAAATGCAGAGTTTGAGGGTATGGTTCACGAGCTGACCTGAAAAATACTAATATTCATTAAATATAAGTTTTGATGAGAGTAAAAGTTTAAGGCAACAACTGTTTCTATGAAATAAAACAAGAAACAGGTTTCTAAGACAAATAGTTTTCACGTAAAGAAAAAAAAAACGACAATTTTTTGCCAAAAACTGCAAATTTTCAAGACTTCTACCTCGATGAGGCACGGGTTAATGTTATTCATTTCAGTTGAAACTTTGCCAATCTCATTTTCTAACTAATTGGCAACTTTTAGGAGGGTCCCCCCGAAGAAAACGTTAAATTTATTTTTTCCCATGTTGCTTATGACCACCCTAGTACATACTAATGTCTCGACAGAGTTCGTTGGCTAGCTTCATCCGCCATCTTGTTTCAAAATGGCGGCCATTTAAAAAAATATAAAAAATAAAAAAATTAAAATGAGATACCAAAAAATTGGAAAATGAAAAAGATTTTTTTTGTATGTGTTTGACCTTAATACAAAGATTCCGGAACAGTTTTTGTTTCGTCTATATCTAAAAAAATGGCTGAGTAATAGCATTTTGAATTTCTATTGTGGCTGACATTTTAAAACGACCTGATTTTTATCACGCGATAACAGGCGTATTTATGAACCGATTTGGATGTAACTTGGTCTGTACATAGTACATACCACTGTCTCGACCGAGTTTGTTGGCCAGCTTCATTCGCCATCTTGTTTCAAAAGGGTTGCCATTTAAAAAAAAATTTAAATTTAAAATTTAAAATAAGGTATTAAAAAATTGGAAAATGAAAAAGATTTTTTTATGTGTTTGGCCTTGATACAAAGATTCCGGAGCAGTTTTTGTTTCTGAAAATTTGTTCTTTTGTTTATATCTTAAAAAATGGTTGAATTATAGCACTTTGAATTTCTAGCATGGCTAACATTTTGAAACGATCTTGTATTTGCCACGCGATAACACACGTATTCGCCTATTTCGATGTAAGAAGGCATGTGGATAGTATACATCAATACCTCGACCAAGTTCGCTGGCCAGATTCATCAGCCATCTTGTTTCAAAATGGCGGCCATTAAATTAAGAAAAAAATATATATTTAAAGTGAGGTGCAAAAAAATTAGAAATTGAAAAAGGTTTCTTTCTTAAGTATTTGACCTTGATATAAGGATTCAGGAGCATTTTTTGTTTGTCTTTACCTTAAAAATGGCTTAGATATAGCAGTTTCAATTTCTATTGTGGGTGACATTTTGAAAAATCTGATTTTTTGCATGCGACAGCACTCGTATATATCAACCGATTCCGATGTGAGTGAGCATGTGCACAGCAATTACTAAGGTCTCGACCAAGTTCACTGGTTAGCCTCATCCACCATGTTGTCTTAAAATGGTAGGCACTTTAAGAAATCGCCGAATTTGGCAGCCAAATATAAGTTACTTTAAAGAAAAGCAGCTTGGATAAAGCTGGCTAATTTCGCGAAATTCTCATTCATTATATTGTTAAAAATCAGTATTGAATCTCCTATATTCGGTTTCCACTAAATTGAGCTTCGTGTGTTTGAATGATATAAGTTGGCTTTTTTAAAATAAGGAATATGAAAGCTACCTCTTCCTCCCGGCACTGGCCGGAAGGACTTTTTTATTTTTAAATGTTTCCATAAGCTCTAACATTTCTTGGATTTTCTGAATTTTCAAAGCATGTACTTTCTAAATTCCTAATTGTTTTTTACGTGACTAACAGGACATACTAAGTCGTATGCTTTCCAATTATTTTTTCATATATTTCGTATAATTCATACGATAAATTATAATTCATTTCAATAAAAGCTCAGAATTTGGTATTTCCTCGTTATGAAATGATTTTTCCTAATTTCGGCCATATTTGTAAATTTTTAAGTAGCTCTATAATCTGATTAAAAATTAACTAAAAGCTATTTATGGCATATTGATAGCATTTTGTAATTACCAAGTTTAAAATAAGAGAGTCGATTAGTTTAATAAATCTCCTTATTAACCTTTTCAAATAAAAAAAATAACAAAAAATTCCAATAAAACGGCCAAAAAGGCACATCATTTTAGAAAAAATATATAAAGACTAAACAGACTGAATAATGAGCATTTGTTTTATCACAGGGGTACTTGAAGTAATTTTTAAATGAAATTAGTTTTTTTTTTTTAAATTTCAGGAAATCCAACGTCTCTCCGATAAGCGCGGCAGAAACTCAGATTATCTGATTAAGCTTTATTTTCCTCTTTTAAATGTTTTCATAAGCTCTTAACACTTGTTGGATTTTCTAAATTTTCAATGCATGTACTTTCTAAATTCTTAATTGTTTGTTACGTGACTAATAGGACGTACTAAGTCGTATGTTTTCCAATTATTTTTTCATATATTTCGCACAATTCATACGATAAAATATAATTCATTTCAATAAAAGCTCAGAATTCGATATTTCATCTTTATGAAATGATTTTTCCCTAATTTCAGTCATCATCAGTTTCCCTAATTTCAGGCACATTCTCACCTGTCTCTTCCTCCTTATCTGTCGTCTGATGCACTTCTAGGTGAAGGTTTTGCAGCTCTTCAGTGGCGAGTTCTTCACTGTGTTCATCCACCAACTCTTCCACATCCTCCTCATTCACCTCCAAACCCATGGACTTCCCGAAATCAATCGGGACTCCCCGCACCATACATGTACAGTATGTTGCATTTAGAAACTTTCTTTCGTTCCATGATGGGCCTCTCGCAATCAATAAAGATGCTCCAAAAATAACCTGGAAATAAACGAAATTGTTGGCCTAGACGCGCAGTGTGATGCACACAGGACGAGAAAGAATGGCACGCTGAGCAGGAGAACGTATGGTCGCTCCCTTCGTTTATATAAAATGCAGAGTGATCACTTGCCCTCTAAGAGGTTTGCTCGTATTTTTCCGTTTCCCCAAAACAACTTAGGTCGGTTGTAGACAAAAATATTTTTAACAAAATTGTATTTTAAGATGTATATCAAATAAAGGGGCATGAAGTGTATTTTACAAACAAACAGGGTAAGAAAATTTAATTAACATTAGTTTTATGACCATTTTTTAATGCAGGAAAGTGCTCAGACGGTCAGAGGGCTAGAGTACAACGACGAAATCCGAGGCAAGCGTCGAAAAACGAGACAAATTTTTCGCGAAAAACATCGACGAAAACCGAAACCCACGATAACCAACGTCAACGAAAACCGAGGTATAACTGTATCTTTTGAAATTCTTTTAAATGAACCTAATTTCGGAGGCCCCCATTACCTTCCGCACCGTCTAGAGTGTTCCCAACAAAGTTCTTTCCGAACTAACTTGTAACCTGGGTCCCCGTTACCTAAGGCAAAATGTACCTGAAGCGCTGCGTGTCGGAGACAATCGAAAACCAAGTTGAGTGAGCCAAACCTCGTAGTAATAAAAAAAAAGAATGCATCATTAATGTTAGAAAATGTTGATAACTGAAGTCTAAGATAAAATTTCATAATACAGAAAGTAGCCGAATTGTAATCAAAGTTGAATGAACCAAATCCCGTTGAAATTGGGTCCTTAGAATCCGAGGAAAGAATGCGCCCCCCAAGTGGTTTGAAATGCCCCCCCCCCCTTGTAAATTTTACGAATTACTTTTAACATTAACACGATATTTAATAAACGGATGAAATCCCTTACCTAAAGTTACCTTTAAAGTAACGCGACTGTAAATTTTTCGAATTACTTTTAACATTAACGCGATATTTAATAAACGGATGAAATCCCTTATCTAAAGTTACCTTTAAAGTAACGCGATTTTTAATTTACAGCTGTAGTTTGTAAACGTAAGTTGATGCTGAAAAAGGAGATTAATGTTTGAAAAAAGTGGTAGCTGAGGTATAAAGAAAGACCGGTCTCTGGGGCCAGGGTCTTAACTGGAATGTAGTTGGGTATAAGAAATTTTTTTTGTACACTGTAAAAAAAATACTGCCAGTTTTCCAGTAGGAATCAGAAAAATAGTTGCCCTTATCGTACCGAAATAATTTCCGACCCAGCTCGGAATAAAATACGTAAAAATAAGGAAATAGTCAGTAAAACGGTATTTTACGGATTTTATTCCGAGCAGGGTTGGAAATTATTCCGGTACGATAAGAGCAACTATTTTTCCGATTCCTACCGGAAAACTGGCATTATTTTTTTCACAGTGTAGTTTTAAAGTAGCTGGAGGACGCTGAAACTATGCTAAAGAAAAATTTAATGAATCATATAGTTTTAAAGAATCTGCAACAAAGGCCCCAAGAAGGAGATTAATATTTAAAATTGGTGGTAGCTGAAGTGTGGGAAATTTTTTTGTTATTCATGTTGTAGCAGGAGGACTTAACAAGTTGTTTAAAAAAAAGAAGCTAGTGAATCGGACCGTTTTTAAAGGGCCTATAACAAAGAGCCCAAAGAGGGCCAACTGACAGTAAAGAGCAGGGCCCTAACATGAAAACTTGTTAAAAGATCTACGTTCTTAGCACTTCAGACCTTCAATTAGTCAAAATTAAGCTTAGGGTATGAATTAGTCATTAGAATAAAATTTTAAAGACATGCGCAAAAAATGGCGGGAAATGCTTAAAACAGGGCCCTAGGGTCCAGTAAAAATAAGAGAGTGTTGGTCCGGGGAGGAGAGTGCAAGACTCAACTATAAAATTTTGCATTGAGAATGCGAGAAGATTATATGGTGAAAAATGCATGCCGCACAAAAAGTGCAAGGGACCCCGGACCGGGCCCTATGGAACCCTAGGGTGCTCCAGGATTTTAACTGGAATAAAGTAACGGGAGAGTAACTAAATGGAGAAAGGATTCCAAAATTGAAGATCGGATTAATAGGAGGCAATTTATTAACAATTTATAGTGCAAAAACTTTAAGGAACCCTGTACCGCGCCCCAAGGGGCCAGGGACTTAAGTGGCATGCAGTTGTGTATAAAAATATATTTTAGTAGTTTTTAAAGTAGTCAGAGGATGCTAGAAATATGTTAAAGAAAATTGCAAGCAATTCCGATCATTTTCCAAGAAACTGCACCAAGGGCCCCCTTGAAGGCGATTAATATTTAAAATTGTTGGTAGCCGAAGTCTGATTTTTTTTTTTTTTTTTTTTTTTTTTTTTGTCGTTCATGTAGTTGCTGGAAAACCTAAGAAGGTATTAGAAAAAAAAAAAGCTAGTAAATCGGACCATTTTTAAAGGAGCTATAATAGGGGGCCCAAAAGGGTCCAACTGGTGGTTGAGAGCAGGGCCCTAACATGAAAACATGTTAAAATGCTTTAGTACTTAGCGTTTTAGATCTTCAAGTAATCAAAATTAAAGTAATCGTGGGACGCTAGAACTATGTTAAAGAAAATTGCAAGCAATTCGGATTATTTTTAAAGAAGCTGCACCAATGGCCACAAGAAGGCGATTAATATTCAAAATTGGTAGTACCTGACGTCTGAGAATTTTTTTGCCGTTCATGTAGTAGCTGGAAGGCCTAAGAAGTTGTTAGAAAAAAAAAAGCTAGTGAATCGGACCATTTTTAAGGGAGCTATAGTAGGGGGCCGAAAGGGGCCCATTGATGGTTAAAAACAGAGCCCTAACATAAAAACACGTTAAAATGGTCTTAGTACTTAGCACGTTAGATTTTCAATTAGTCAAAATTAAACATAGGGTATGAATTACACAAGCCTGCGATGGTTGTGTTGTTTAACATTTGATAATTGATTTTTTTGTATCTTTTAGCGCTGAATCCGAAAATTACCTTCATTTTTAACCATCACGTCATGATTTTTTGCAAATCGTTAATTTCAATGGTAAAAAGTAAAAAAAATAGAGAATATCTGATACTGAAAGATACAGGAAATGGTTGCGTTTCTTAACTTTTGGTAACTGATTTATATATATTTTTTAGCGCTGAATTTGAAAATGACCTTAATTTTGAACCATCAAGTCAGGAGTTTTTGCAAATCGTAAATTTCAAAGTCAAAAAATAGCAAAATTCTGATACTATAAAATAGATGTATGTGATGGTTGTGTTTTTTAAATTTTGATAATTGATTTTTATGTACTTTTTAGCACTAAATTTGAAAATAACCTTCATTTTTAACCATCACGTCAGAATGTTTCGCAAATCGTAAATTTCGAAGTTAAAAAGTAAAAAAATTGCAAAGAATCCTGACGTGATGGTAAAAAATGATGGCCATTTTCGGATTCAGCGCTACAAAATAAGTAAGAATCAATTATCAAAAGCTAAGCAATATGACACAACCCAAATTTTGCAAGCTTGTGTTATTCGTTAGAGTAATATTTTAAAGAAATGAACGAAAAATTGGGTAAATGTTTAAAAAAAGGTCCTAGGGCCCCAATGAAAATATGAGGGTGTTGATCCAGGAAGAAAAGTTCAAGACTCAACTTTAAAATTATGTATTGAGAAGGTGAGAAAATCAGGGGGTGAAAAATTCTTGGCACACAAACAGTTCGAGGGGCCCTGGACGGGGCCCTACGGCTCCCTAGGGGTCCCAGGATCTAAACTGGAATGTAGAAATGTGAGATTAACTAAATGGAAAAAGGATATCAAAAATGAAGATCTGATTGAAAGGGAGCAATTTATTAACATTTTATTTGCACAAAAACTTCAAGGGGCCCTGCATAGGGTCCCAAGGGGCCAGAGTCTTATCTGGAGAGTAAAAAGGCGAGAATAACTAAATGGAGAAAGGTCTCCCAAATCGAAGGAGATTGGATAAAAAGGGGGCAAGTTATTAACAATTTCGTGCATAAAAACTTAAAGGGGCCCAGGGGCCCCGCCCCTTAAAAAATTAAAAATCTGAGCCTTAGGTGCATCAGGACCTGTCTTGGACTATGCTCACCTAAATTTTCAGACTTCTGTGTGCGGTAGATTTTGCTAGCCATCGCACACAGTCAGACACGCAGACAGAGCGAAACTTTGCTTTATTAGTATAGATGGTTTTTAAATGCAAATGGATGTCATATTTATTTATGAAACGTGCATCAATTTTAAAATTTTACCAACATAGTTGAGCCATTTATTTAATCTAATTAGAACACGTCCAGACAGTCGGCGGCTGTACAAACCAAAGTCATAAACATTTTCCAATATGTGTTGAAAAGTGTTTATGATTTGTTTGTCTAGCCGTCCGTCTGTCTGTCCATACTCTAACTCACGCAGATATATTTTGACTATCATGAATTTGGAACATGTTTGAAATAATCGTTTGCAGTGTATTTTCATGCAGTTAATCTATTCCAAACGAAATGAAATTGATATGCATTATTGAAGTGCAATACCACATTCTTTTTGTAGAATATCAAGAGTACAGCGTTTATCATTCGTTTACATGAAACACAAAAGAATTTCGTTACATATGGAAAAAATAGTTTGCAGCGTATTTTAAAGATGTTGCACTGTTTAAAACATAATGAAATTTATGTGCATTGCTGAGGTGATATACAATATATTTTTCCGTAGAATATGGAGTGTAGCATAGCATGTATTTTTTAACTTACAACTATACAACTAGAATTCAGTAACAGTACTGTCCATAAGTGATAATTCGCCTGAAGTACCTTTTCAGATACGGTTTGCGTTTAAAAAACTTAAGTATATTTTAGTACATTACGCGGTGTGGATAAATTCTCCAACTAATATACAGGGTTATGCAAAAAAAAAATGTAGTGGTTTCTTTTATTGGCGAAATTGCTTAGAGGTGTTTTTAAATTACGTTATAAATATTCCAGCTTAACTACGTTTAGTATGCTAAGATATACAGGGCAGTGGTGTAGTCGAGGGGAACGCGGGGGAACGGCGTCCCCTCACTTTTTTTATTTTTTGTCGAGCGTCCCCTTACTTTATATTTTCAAGGGGGACGCTAGAGACGCGGCAGGACACAGACTTTCCAAACTTATAATTTTTTTTTGAATGACCGCACCAATAAATTAACAGTTTTAGAAATAAGGTACAGTAAACTCTGCCTAAGGCGGAATCGGTCGGGACTGAGAAAAATTTCCGTGGTAGACAATATTCCGGCTTATGCAAAAAAGCTACCCCTCCACCCCCCTAAAAAAAAAATCCCTGGAAGATGACGATTTTTTATTGATTCTCCTGACTAGAAAATCGGTTGAAAACTGAAATTCTGAAAGATCCTTTGTCTTTTTAAAGATAAATGAGAAACTTTATTCAATTTCTTAGTACTGCTGTAATACATTCATATTGGAAGTTTATACACACCAAAAACAAACAAAAAAAAAAAAAACTTCGAGGATGAGAAAGAATGCTATAATTTTGAATTTGAGTACAATCTTAAAGTATAATATATCGTACTTTCGAAAATACGTAATCATTTTCATAAATCTTCATTTTACTAGAAATATTAACTTTTAGATGCAATTTTGCATATGAAAAAATGGCATAAGCATAAATTCCTTAAAATTTAAAGTTTCTGTTCTTTTGAATTAACTTTTTTAAAAGCTTACGGAATTTTAGCTAACATGCTCGGCATTGAGTTCTTTGACTTATCAGTTTTAAAGTTTAATAAACAAAACGCTTTTCATTTTTAAATTATCCTTTTTCCGCCTTATGCAAAATTTTGGTTTCGGTGGGACCTTAAAATCCTTTCCGTTTCCGCGTCAGACAGATTCCGCCTTATGCAGCATGAATTAATGTAATTTTCTATGGGTTCGCCGGGACTTGAAAAAATTTCCGCGGTAGACAGATTTCCGGCTTATACAGAGTCCGCCTTAGACAGAATTTACTGTATTGATTTTTAATACTTTTGAACAAAGTTGAAAGTGCTTACTATGCTGGTTCGCCTATTCACATTTTTAACTTCCATAAGCTTGTTTGTATTGCGGCAAAATTTTATGTATATTTTTGAGGTTCAATGTAGTACATCACTATTGTAAATGACGTGTATAGCATCAGTATTTCGTTTACGCGAAAACAAAAAGAGAGTTCTTTCATATTACGCTTTATTGGCAGAAATTGTTTGAAATAGACATTAATGAAGTTATAATATTTTAAATATAACGAAAATGACATTTGAAATTCGTTACATGTTCCCCATCGGAAATAGCATTTATCGTTCGTTTATAGGGACATAAAAAATATTTCCAAACACCACGGTTTTTTAATGATAATTATTTGAAATGCATGGAAAACTATGGAAAACTGTGCACAAAACAGTACATTTACAAGGCCAGACACATGTCATCTATTGGTTCAGTCTGAAATGTGTTTTCGATTATGTTATAAGGCTCCCAACACATTTTAGTCCCCCCAAAAGTATGTAAGGGGTCATTTTTATTTAAAAAAGGATTTCAAGGAACCATTTATATTAAAAAAGGGGACTAAAAGGGGCCAATCGTCAAAAAATACTGCACCGAGTTTTTCTAAATATGCAAGCAATTTTTTAAAAAATACCCTAGAAAATATGTCAATTCGTTATCTTTATAAAGATAGTCATTAAGCAATGTACGCAGCTTTATTTAAACATACTTAAATATTCTACTGCAAGAAGATAGAAAGTGTTCAATATTGAGCACTCACCTTCATAATTGTCTTTAAAGAAGTACGAACTTTTAATTCAAGTTTTTGAGTATTAAAATTTTAAATTAATTTAACATATATATTGTTAATTATTAATATTAAACATTTTAATTCAGAAAAAGCATAGTATGGCAACGCCCTCTAGGGAGTGATCAAAACCAATATTGAATCAACAGTTATTCATAATCATAATCATCTTACATATTAAATTTGATGAAATTCCATCCCAAGCATGCGGAGATCTGGCTATGATGGAAATCGTTAAAAATGCGACACAGTAACACCGCCTGTTGGGCGAAACACACCAAAATCTAATCAGCATCAATTTATGTCAAGGGTTAAGTGAATGTGAAATTTGGTGAAATTTCATACCAGAGATGCTGAGATATAGATATGTAAATTGTGAAAATTGCAGAATAGCTGTGCCACCTGTTGGGCCATATACATCAAAACCTGATTAGCACTTGTATGTGCTAAGGTCTAATTAAATATGATATTTGATTAAACTCTATGCTTTAGTTTTTGGAATAGTGTGGCTAGGCTACAAAATATGTATCATATACAGAGAGAAATTTTCAAAAAATTGTCAAATCATATTCAGCTCAACCTAAAACGTGTAAATCCATCAAAAAGATTCCAATACTTTCTTCTATAAAAATATATTTAAGAAGTATAACAAAAACAAGAATAAATTTTAATTAAGATTTCCTTTAACAGAGGGATATGCTTCTACACCAAAATCGAAAACAAAACTAAATCTATAATAATAAAGACAGAGTTTGGTCTGAGTGGCCTGGGTCTGTGTGGTCTATGTGCTGAAAAGACTGCTGCACACACAGCTACAAAAATGGAGGCGATGTACATTTATGTCTAAAATTATGCACTTCGAAGCCAGTTTTCGGAATTTTTTAATTTAATTTTTTTGCGACTTTTAACTTTTTTTTTTCTTTACCGTTCACGGGGATTTTTTTTCACATTAATAAAAGGAATTCAGTTTTAATTTTTTAGTCCAATAGCAGCCAATTTTGTCCTCTTTTCAACTTTCTCAATAAAGTTTATTCAGAATTTACAGTGATTTATTTTTGGAGAGTTTTTTTATGCGAATTTCAGCTTTTTTTTCGCGTTTCGTTTCAATTTTATGACATTCGAAAAAGGAATTTGGTTTCAAACTCTTAGCCCTAATGTAATAGATTTCGTCCTCAGATTCTAATTTTTTCCGATTTTTACCACTTTTTTTTTTTTTATATTCCGCGACTCAATGTCTTAGCCCACTTTAATAAATTTTGTATTTTGTATGAATTTTTAGCAATTTTTATACATTTCGCCGTGATTTTTCCATATTAGTAAAAGGAATCCTGTTTAAATTTTTAGTCCCATTACAGTAAATTTTGTTCTCTTTTCAGTAAAGTTTATTCGGAATTCGCACAGCGATTTTTCAATCTTTCGCAATTTTTAATGTTTTTTTACCTGTTCCAATCTGCTACTGCAGTTTAACATATTTCGTACTCTTTTCAATAAATTTGTTTCGGAATTCGTAGCGTGATTTTTGATTTCTTTTTTTTTTTTTTTTTTTTTTGCTAATTTTTTATACAACTTTTGAGTTTTTTGTGTTTTGAGGCAATTTTTTGTCATTCGGTTTCAATTTTCTATTAGTTTAAAGTAGTAAATTTTTTCCTCTGCGATTTCTGAATCTTTAGTGATTTTTAATGCGATTTTCATTGAGTTTAACGTTTTCCGTGCATTTTTTTTTACATTCGTAAAAGAATTTCTGTTACAATGCTATGCTATGGAAGCCCACTATAGTAAACTTTGTCTTCTACGATTTTTGGAGTTTTTGACATTTTTCGGCGATTTTTCCACATTAGTAAATTTTTTTAATTTTTTTTTTTCAGTCACCGTTAAAAGGACGAAGTGGACCTTTTTCTAAAAAGAGAACTTTAGGGCGAAAGGGTACCATTTGGGAGCTCTGCATTATACATTATATAATATATATATTTAATTCATAATATTACGGTTTTTGATTTGGTAGGTTATGCTTAATTAATGGTTATACAGGGTGATTCAGCTCGTCGGTGACAAACTTTAAGGATCGATAGAGCACACCTAGACGAACATTTTTGAATAGGGAATGTAGGGTCCCTGATGCGATGGTAAGGCGCTAGGCGCTTTCGAAAATTTGGGTGCCGAAATTCGAAACGTCATAAAAACTAGGGAAATGGTTAGATTTTCTTGCTTGTTGCGTCGAAATGATTCTGTTTGTTTAGACTTTCTTCAGTACCAATTTGATAAGCGTATCTCTTAAAACATGGATAGGGGGCGCTGCAGACTTTGGAGAGCTAGACAACAACTTTAAGCCCGTTATTTTGATAATTTAACACATGCTCGCCAAAGTTTATACTCTAACTTAAAGTTTGAACCCAAAAGTAGAGCCCTGCAAAAAGCGTAAGAGCCGGAATAAAATGTCAAAGTACAGGGTGGTCGAAACTCGAAGGCTCCTAAGAGATAAACAAACAGATTTCTTGACTTATGGCATGCATTTTCATGATTCTGTTTGCTGGGGCTCTCCGAAACTCAGTTGAACGGTACAAAAAGAAACATCGATAGGGGGCGCTTTGGGCAAAAAACATAATTCGTTGACATTTCGGACGCTAACTGGAAACGGGGCGCTACGATCAGTTAGTAATAATGAAAACACATTTTCTACCTCTGCTCAACACTTCTGAATAAATTTAGACCAAAAACATCAATGATACTGGAAATTTATTTACAAAAAATAACACTACAGAAGATGCTCGAAATTTCGACCTTGGGCCATGATGCAGGCTTCGCACCTCCGTCGCATTGAGGAGTGTGTGTTTCCAACAATGCCAGGAGTATCTCTGATCTGCCCTGCAGCTGCCACAATGCGCGCCACAAGTTCTTCAGCACTGCTGACAGGTGTATGGTATACCTCGGCCTTCAGGTAACCCCAAAGGAAGAAATCCAAGCAGGTGAGGTCTGGTGATCGGGCAGGCCAGTGAACTGGACCCCCACGCCCGATCCACCGCTGGCCATACCTTGCGTTTAGATGGAGACGCACGTCGTTCGTGTAATGGGCCGGAGCTCCATCGTGCTGGAACCACATCTGGCGACGCGAACCTTCGGGTACGTGCGCCTCATCCAGAAGCTGCGGCAGCACTTGATCCAGGAAAATCAGGTAATTTCCACCTGTCAGCCGTTCAGGTAACAAATAAGGGCCAATGAGGCAATCCCCCAGAATGCCGGCCCACACATTTACTGAGAAACGCTCCTGGGCTGCTCGGCTTCTGGTTTCATGTGGATTTTCATCACACCACACATGACTGTTGTGGGCGTTCCACATTCCCTCCCGGCTGAAGGTGGACTCGTCCGTAAACAAAATGCTGTTTACAAAACGGGGATCCCTGGATCTCATCGCCAAGTACCATCTTGAGAATTCCACTCGAGGGCCAAAATCCTGCTCTCTGAGCAACTGCACCCGCTGGATGTGGTAGGGGTGCAGATTCCGGGAACGTAAGATGCGCCACGCAGTTGCTTGCGAAATGCCAACATGTCTGGCGATATCTCTCGTGCTAAGACCTGGGTTGTCCTCAACCAGGTTAAGCACAGCCTCTTCGTTGTCGGGGGTGCTCACTGATCGCTCCCGTTCAGGCCTGCCTCCGTCGAAAGATCCCGTTGTGGACAACCTCTGGTGTACTCGAGCGAAGAAGGCATGGCAGGGGATTTGCCTGTTGGGGTAACGCTCGGCGTACAACCGCTGAGCGGCTCGTCCATTACAACCAGCAGCGCTATACGCCAAATGCATGTCAGCCAATTCAGAGTTTGTGTACCGTTCCATCCTACTACCGATCTGCAGACAAGTAACCCGAAGCTTAAGTAGGTACCGCACGTTCAAAAGACGTGTCTGCGCATACAACTACGTCATCTCGCGTTGTCGTCTACGCATTACGTATCTTTTGCATATCGATATGGTACGATATCTTTTGCATAAATCAGCAAAAAGCACCTTATGTAAATTTTATTGCGCGCATTGTGCATGATTGAAACCAGCTATGTTTGTTAAAAAAAACAAACAAACTGCAGTTTTAATAGCTTCTTATGATAAGTAAATTACTCTCTTGTTTTGTTTCTAACTTATCGTAGCGCCCCGTTTCCAGTTAGCGTCCGAAATGTCAACGAATTATGTTTTTTGCCCAAAGCGCCCCCTATCGATGTTTCTTTTTGTACCGTTCAACTGAGTTTCAGAGAGCCCCAGCAAACAGAATCATGAAAATGCATGCCATAAGTCAAGAAATCTGTTTGTTTATCTC
The DNA here is from genome assembly GCA_963932465.1 of Maratus speciosus. NCBI lineage: Eukaryota > Metazoa > Arthropoda > Arachnida > Araneae > Salticidae > Maratus > Maratus speciosus. Next base: position 407,800,297 of record OZ010793.1, on the reverse strand, counting down.
CTAGGAGCCTTCGAGTTTCGACCACCCTGTACTTTGACATTTTATTCCGGCTCTTACGCTTTTTGCAGGGCTCTACTTTTGGGTTCAAACTTTAAGTTAGAGTATAAACTTTGGCGAGCATGTGTTAAATTATCAAAATAACGGGCTTAAAGTTGTTGTCTAGCTCTCCAAAGTCTGCAGCGCCCCCTATCCATGTTTTACGAGATACGCTTATCAAATTGGTACTGAAGAAAGTCTAAACAAACAGAATCATTTCGACGCAACAAGCAAGAAAATCTAACCATTTCCCTAGTTTTTATGACGTTTCGAATTTCGGCACCCAAATTTTCGAAAGCGCCTAGTGCCTTACCATCGCGTCAGGGACCCTACATTCCCTATTCAAAAATGTTCGTCTAGGTGTGCTCTATCGATCCTTAAAGTTTGTCACCGACGAGCTGAATCACCCTGTATATATATATATATATATTATATTATGCTGAAAAAGAACATTAATTAGGTATGTAAATGATATTTGTATACAGAGTCACTGGAAAAAAAAATTCAAATATACTTCCATCTATGGCCAGATATTTATTGAAATGCGTTTTGCAGCTGGTTTAAATTTCAGTGTGTTATGTGATGCGCATATAATTATTAATTTCTATATATGGCCACTCAAAATAATTCAAATGAATACATTACCATTGATAAACAATTATTGCTTGACGTTTGTTTAAACTAAACGAAATTTTATTTTTGATAAAAATGCTACACATGCTTTTTCATCACAGATTATTGCTCTAAAATATTAAATTTAAAACATTTGTGAATGATTAATATATTGGCCGGTATACAGGGTGTACTATAAAGATTGATACGCGGTTTAATTTTATACCTTTTGGAGATAAGTAGGTAATGTAGATTATAAAAATGCTTAAAATAAGATAATAAAATAATATTGAAATATTATGACAGTGAAATAATATTCTCGTTAATAATAATAATAATAAAAAAAAAAGAATACAATTTTTTAAAAAACTTTTATGCGGCTATTCCATTCAAAATTTGTCAGTTTGAAAATTTTATTTTTGCTGCAACAAAATCATTAAAAAACTACTTACTCCAAGCTAAAACCACAGGCTTACTCAAAATTTGAAAAATGGAAAATCATAGAATGGCTACTGACACGAAATCTACAAAAGTATAAAGAGTTGAGAATTTTTATGAGAGCAAGTATTTCTGAAAAGTTCTCTGACAGAGGAAAAGTAATGCATATTATTAAACTATGACAAAATTAAATATATTGCTGTCGTTTTAAAACCATTTTTCAATTTTATTTATGTATTTAATTAAAATTAATTTGAAACACTTTTTTTTAAACTTCAAAAATAATTTATTAGAAAAGTGCTTCTTAAACAACTCATCTAGTACAAATGCAAGTGTTATTTGGTATCGAAACTCTTCTTCAAAAAGCTATCTTTTAAAAATTCTGCTCGACTCTTTAATCATTTTATAGAATGTCATCAATTCAAATAAATTTATAATTAGAGTAGATTTTATTCTTGTTAATAATGAGGTAACATTCAGTGCGCCGTTTCACACATTCAAATTTCAATCCTATTTCATTCTGTCAATCAGAATAACTACTCATTAAAAATAACTTCTATGTCAAATTTAGCCCTGATAGTTTCAAAGAATAACAACTTTCGAAGGTTTTCAGCTCATTTTATCACTTAAAAATTTTAAAAGCCGTGCTTCGTGAGCATCTACATGTTAATAACTATACTACAATATTTATTTTCCAGTTTCTTGTAGAAAACAGCTTCAGATAAATCGTGATGAGACGATTTTAGGGGACTTTCCCATCAATTCACGGTATTAAATTTTAATTAAAAAAAAAAGTTTTAAGCGAGTATGTAAGTCCTGAAAATACGCAAGTGCCATGTTTTACGTTTCTTGAGAAATCGTGATGAAACTGAAATTTTAGAATCATCTTTCCACATTTCACGCCGTTAAAATTCTAATTTTTGAAAAAAAAAGAAATCATGTATTGCATTTACATATTAGAAGTAAAATATAGTTACTAATTTAAAGTTTCTATTTCAAGTTTTTTTAAAAAAGAAATCTTGATGAAACGCAATTTTTGGAAATGTTCTGTAATAGGATATTTATCTATTTCCACTCTTTAAAATTCATATTTTTAAAAAATTCGATTTGGGTCAGCATTTGAATACTAAACGTATTCTTCGGGCCAATAAAAAGCATTATTTATCGATTACCTTCGGGCTTGGTCACATTTTTTGATATTTTTTTCTCACGTAAACAGTACTTATTTGTTACTTCTGGTCAAAAGATGGTTTAAAAATTGCCTAGATGCGAAAAACGTGTCGAAATTCTTCCAAATTAGAGTTTGGACAGTGGCATATGGTCTCAGGATATTAACACTAGAATCGCCACAGCGGTCATTTTGACCGGTAAAAAGTGAAAATATTTCAATTCGAACCAGAATTTGTTTTTCTAAAATAAGTTAAATATGTAGCACGGTGAAATAAGTTGAATAAATTAGTTCAATAATTTTAAATAAAAATTCTGGTGTAAAATAGTTTTATAACACTTGAGTAAAATTTCAGGCGGTTCTAGTGTTAAATAGTCTATAACATAGTCTTAAATAGTGTATAACTTATTTGCAAAATTTGAGCCCAGTCGAAAACACCGTTTGAACGCTATCATGTTCAAACACACATGGGAAAAAAAGACTAAGGAAATACCAACATACACATGTATACGCACATACATAGAGAATTTTGTAAAAATAGGCAAAATGGATTCAAGGGGCTTCAAAAAGTAAAGATATGCTAAAATTTCACAGTCTTATTTTTCTTTTCTATGATTACAATAAATTCCTTACACTGACCATAAAGTAAAAGTGCAATAATTTTCAATGCGCTCACTGGAAAACAGTTATTTTATAACTATTTTCCAAAATAAATAATGCAACACAAATTCTAATAAAAATTTCGTTCCCTGAATTAGTGTTACTGAATTACGAATTCTATTCCAAAAATTTTCGGTCATGAAATAAGGTTTTAAATTTGTTAATTCTATAGCAAGCTTTATATTCTTTAGTGTCCAAAAGAAACTAATTAAATTATTTTTAATTTAAAATTAATTTAAAATTTAAATTTTCAATTACTGTTCTCTGCAATTGAAAATGAAAAGAAAGATTCAAAATAAAGTTTGCCTTGTGTGCAATATAGATCCTAATGTTCGAAACTATGAGCGTCCCCCCACTTTTTTTCCCAGGACTACATACAGGGGGTGGACAAAAATATGGAAACACCTAAAAAAACATATTATCATGCTCTAAAAATCCCTTCTTACGGAGCTCCCTTCTTATTGTTTTGCAGCTGACAGGCTTTATGAGCTCGACATAGCAGTGACTTTTGCAGCTGTCGCCTTCTTATTTTTTTGTCACAATCAACTTTAATGAACGTCTGTCACGATCATCCAACACACACTTTTGTCCGCATTGTGACATAACGGATGATGTTTTTCACTTTTTCTGTATGAAGTATAAATCTCCGATACGGCATCTCTTGAAACATCAAAAACTTCGACTACCTTGGTAATAGTAGCAACCCACCATACGAGCACCAACAATCTGTCCAAGTTCAAATTCACTTAGCTTAGACGCAAAGCTCTCACAACTAGAAGGGACTAGAATTACTCAACCCAGGCACCCACCAAAAACTGGCATAGGTGTTTAACCCTGGGTGGAAAATCCCCTCTACCATCCAACTCAGCCCAGCCAGGGCAACGCAGCTCAGAAAATCAACGGACAATTATTAAACTTCTAAATGAAATGAACAAAAAATATAAAATAAACAATTAAATTTAAAAAATCAAAAAACCCGACTGCGTAAAAAAGCGAACTAATTAATTATTTCTCATCAATGTGAAACTTTTTTTTCAATTTCTACTATTAGCTCACACTCCCGCTATATATATCTTGTTCAAATTTTCAATTGTTAATAAAATACTTATTATTCATCCAATCAAGCTCAAATAAATTGTTTTAAACTTGTAGTGGATGACACTTGATGTTAATCTAGTTTTTTTCAAATATTAATTATTTAATTAAATTAAAATAATTAATTTTTAATAATCGAGAGAGCCCTCTTCTTGATCAAGGCATTTTAAGCACCACTCAAGAGGAAAGAAAAATGGGAGAAAAAAAACTCTCTTATTGACCTAAATAGGAATTGACTTAATATTTTTTTTATATTATTTGTTTATATTACTTACCTATTTTTTTTATTTACTTGTATTGATGACTTGTTGTGTTTAACTGTTAGTTCCTATCTATAAACACTGTTTTGATGAGGTCTATAGATGTCTATGATGGTTAGAGTTGCGGTAAAGCTAGAGATCCTACCTATACAACTTCCATGTTGTATAATATTTTAAAGGATCTTCTGACTATAAAATAGTTAATGAAACATCGTCTTCATTTTGAAAGACCTATCCAATGATATGCCACTCAATAGGGTGCGTAAATTTTTTTTTCGGCACTACCGCCATTTTGTATTTTACGGCCGCCATTTTGAATTTATAAAAACAAAACCTAGCCTATAACCATCGGCCGTTAGGACGAATTGATAGAGACCTCATTCATTAAAATCCATCCAGCCGCTGGGATGTTTGAGAGTATAAAGAAATCCACATACACAGATACGCGTGAAACACATAACCCTTCTTTTCAGTCGGGTAACAAGTGCCCTGACACTTATAACCAAATACAAAAAATATACAGAAATTAAAGACATATACAACTGTAACATATGTCTGTATTTAAATTAAAAGGGCAGACAAGATATATAGACAATTTTGACAACCTTTACAATTGTCTGCTTAAAGAACCTAAAAACACAAACTTAAAGTAATTAAATAACAAAAAAACAATTTGCTGCTAGATCAACACTGTCAGACTTGATGAAAGACAAAATGGATTTTCATGAAAGTTCTTTGTAAGTTCATAAGAGTTCAAAAAATATACTTAATGAAAAGAATAGTTCTTATTGAGATCATTATAAATAACTTTAAATTTTTTGCAGCTCGACCAAGTCATGAGCACATTTCGCATATTCCATGCCTCGGTTCTATTCTGGATATACACAAATGAGTCCCCCGAGTTTCGGCAACTTTCAAAAATATAAGGGCCAGGATCCCCACGTTTTCCACAGTCACATTAAGCGCTCACAACTACACAGAACACTGATCTGACAATGACTGACACTTGCAACGTATTGAGGGCATTGTATAGGTGCATTAGTGGGAAAATACAACAGCGCCACCCACAGGATTGGGTAGAATCAAAATTTACGTTCAAGCATGCATTTCACGAGGTGTTTCCATATTTTTGTCCAACCCTTGTATTTTTAGAATATAAGCAAATTTAAATAAAGGACTTCACAGAAACAGGATATATTGCCATCCGCTGGCATAGTAATTGCTGGAAGTGCGAGTTTAGTTGTGTTACGCATTTACTAGATGAAAACATCTTTAGCTTAATGTTTGGTGTATACAAATCTGTAAGATCATGTACAGATTTACATAAAAAAATTCAAGTTACTTTCTATGGACGGTAATTGCGGAATATAAATTTTCAAACGTGTTATGTTTTTTAGCTGAATTAAATTTTACTGAAGTTATCGTACATAATTATCACACATACTGAAATTATCATTATTTCTGATGTCAACATTCTTTTTTTCTATGCACTTACAAAACGCACACCGATGAATGAGAAATCATACGAGATATTTATGAAGAAGCTTTTGATGTAGTATCCTGACATTTCGTTAAAATACATTGATTAAAAATTTCAATTAATTAAAAAATAAATTATCGTAAAATAATATCACAGATTGCATCTGGATTGCATGGCAAAAACGAAGCACGATTCTACTGGTTTGGTGTAATTTTAACAGCTGTACTTGTTGGAGAAAATTCAGTAACATTAATTTCGTTTTTTTTTTCTTTTTTTTTTCTTTCTTTTTTTTTGCGTGATATTAAAAATTTTAGAATAAGAGGTACATCTTTTAATATTCTTAAGCATTTAACTAGTTGTTGTTTGCAAAATATATATTTAATATAAAATCAGGAAATCATAACGCATACACAAACTGAAAGGAGGATGCTGTCTTAATCAATATAAGTAAAATAAAAAGAGGAATCAATTAACATACCCCCTTAAAATATTTACTTTCATTCCATTTTTTAACTCCAAGCCTCAATTACAAATTCTGCTATCCATAATCATAACCAGATTATTCATAAAGTCACGAAAAATATCTTCACAAACTCTCGCAAAACTGGTCTAACCCTTATACGATACGATGACTATTGTATCAAGTCGGAAATTGTACGTCAAACGTGCAAATGAGGTGCGTTCGTACTATAACTAGTTCCATATAAATATCCAGATCTTGGTGCAATAGCTAATTGCACTCTTACACCGTAAAAAAAAATATGTAAAATTGGGGTGCCACCAATTTTACCCCATAAAATTGGTGGCACCCTTGCTGCATCCGCTTTATGGAGTAATTTAACCGATGTAACTGGCGTTACGGTACACTAATGTGTAATATTACACCAGTTATATCACCTTAAATAACACCGTTATATAAGATAAATTACTCTATAAAATTGGAGGCAGCATGCTGCCACCGATTTTATGGAATAAGGTCACATACATTTTTTACAGTGTATGCAAAAATGCGTGAATACAAAATTTATTACGATCACATATATTAAATTCAGTAATGCGGAAATAATAGGACTCCATCTTAAATAGGACGTCATCACCATGGCAACCTAGAATCCTTACCTGTCATGAGATATCATTGAATTAATTACATATGATAGGATTTAATAGAATGAAGAAAACTTTTATTACTATCTTTTTAATTTTTGATTTGATTTTCATAAAATTAAAAAAAAAAACTCGACAAAATTCTGCAACTATTATGTACATTAAGTTTCAAACCATCCGGTTTGGTAGTTTTTGCGCTGTAATATGCGGACAGACGAGAGGACTAGACCACGACTATAGGTGTTACGTATTTATATAATTACGAACGCACCTACCTTAAAACGAATTCAAGTTGCGAAGCAATAACGAATTTTTACGAAAATTATAAATTAAAAAAACGAAAAAAAAAAAGTCAGGTATACAAGCATACTATTTTTATAACCGGATGATATTTATACCGAATCATTACCAAAACGAACACTTTCTGTTTAAAAAGAATTTCCAAAATCAGAACATCCGTTCAAAAAGTATGAATTGTTATGTAATAATAATACTAATTAAATAATTTTATTTTAAAACTATATGAATCACTAAACCATGGGATTTCGAATACATTTATGAAACAATTTGTAAGACTTGAAAACTATTCTTTTAAGCCTTTAATATTTTTCCAACTGTAACGCTTTACGCATTGAAAATACTTAAATTTCACCAAGTTTCTAGAAGACAAATATTATTAAAATGTGTTCTAGATTATAATCGTTCATAGGACTCGTGTATTTGATATTTTCTGTGCGACTCTGCAAATAAAGAGCAAACCCTAAAATGAACATTTTCAACAGCTGTAGTAAATTGAAAAACTTAAAACTCAGAACGAGCTCAGAGTGGAATGGCGCATTAACCTTGCGTTAAAATAACTAAAATTAAAAATCAGTTTACTAAAAAGGTGCATAAAAATTTATTAAAATATTCTAAATTATTAAAGTATCTTTTTACATTACGTACCAAGATTATATGAAAGATTAAAATATGTCGTAAGGAGATCTGATATTAATTTAACAGCCAAACCTCCAACAAAACTAAAAGCTTTAATTCAAAGGAAAATCGACCCCATACCCAATAAGGAAATTGCAGGTATCTATTCTATTCCATTTAAAACGGAAAAGCAAAATGAGTTAAGCTACATAGGTATGACCATTTGAAAATTTAAAGAAAGATTGGGGGAGCACATGAGAGATATCAAGTTTAACCGACTATCTACAGCACTTTCAAGATTAAATCAACGCCAAAATTTAAAAATGGATTTCGAGAAGGCAAAAGTTATTATACCTACATCAGATTATTATACTTCGAGAATTACGGAATAATTAGAGATTTTAAGTAAAGGAAATAATGTATGCAATGATGTTTTATCTTACGACGTACCTCATATTTGGTTTAATATTTAAAAAATATCTAACACTTCAGCATCGGAACGAAACAACTTCATAGGCACCCCCAACAAATGATAGACTGATCCTTTTTCACAGACTGATATATAAATAGCACAGTGAATGGGACATTTCAGTGAAACTATCCCTTGAAAATGATCGTGTTTGTGATCGAAAGATCTCGGGAATTATTTTTTCTGTTTCATATGATTTTAACATCAATGGTTTTTAAGTTTTTAAAGACCAGTTCATTTTATAACGGAATATTTTAATAAATTTTTATGCACCTTTTTAGTAAACTGATTTTTAATTTTATTTAGCTGTAGTAAACTTTAGTAACATACCTGATTTTCATAAAGAAGTCCCGTGCAATTGTTTGTCCGCCTGGAAGTACTCTAGAGTTTGTTAAATTGCTGGCATTTATTTACTCAGTATTTTCTCTGGTTCCTCAATTGTAACGATCCGCAGGCATTCTTTCCTTAATCAAGGTCTACCAACACTCTTCCATAATCGAGGTTCACCTTGTATACAGACGGAACATTGGGAGATGATTATTGCCCGTCGCACCTCTGTGAATATTCATTGCGATTTCTTGTGAAATACATTTTCAATCAATTGCAAAATGTCTATCTAAATTTGACTAAAGTTTCCATTTCGAGTTCAACCCCAAAGCCAAAATTTTATATTCCTACCTAGATCCGAACTTTGTATTCCCTACCAGTCATAAGATTAAAATGAAACTACAAAGAATTTCTTCGTTCTATTTGAGACTGTGTAATTTTTTTTCATAATTTGAACAAAGACTGGCAACACATATTTTAAAGCGTAGGCGTTATTAAAGGTTCCATGAACAAAAGTGACATGAAGAAAATTCTCCCACATTTTAATATCATTATAAAGAAACAAAATTAATAATCCTGAGCATCCACGGTTATTGACAGGAAAAGAATTGAGAAGTTTTGAAAAAAGTTTTTTTTCTTCTTTTAATGAAAACTATAGAATAAAAAAGTATGTTTAGGGAAAAAATTGCATAATTTTTGATCTGGATTAATTTTGAAATTTAATTAAAAAATTTATCGCCTACAGACTTTCGAATGATTGATAGAATGTGATACGAAACTTTTTGAAACAAAAAAAGAGAGTATTTGCATAAATATTAAACACACATTGTTTAAGAAAGTTTATTTAAACAAAAAGGATTTTTTAAAGAATTTTTTTCTAATATAAACTTCTTAAATGTTTCAAGTTTTTTTTCCTATATATATTTTTTTCGGTTTATATATGTAAGAAATTTTAAAGACTACTTAACATTCTTATATAATAAAATTTTCCTCGCCGGATAAAATTACTGTATAAAAATTCATTTTGTATATATGGTGTCTATCATTTTGTTGCACTGTTTTTTCATAAAAAAACATATTTCAAGAAATGTGTTTATAAGAAAGCAGGAACAAATTTTATTCCCTTCAGCAATATATTCTGAATGCATTCTAGTGCCAGCGTCATGTGACATTTTCGAAAGCTTATAAAAGATTTACGTTACCTGAGTACCCAAGGGTAATCCTCAGAGCGAATACAAATTTTTATAGCAAATTTCGTCTTATATGTCAAATAAATTTAAAATCTCAAAATTTCTTTTGCCGAAAAAGAAATACTGTCGATACCCTTGTATGAAATTTGGCTTATGTATATTGAGTGGAATCCATAGTCATTTTCACAGTAGTATATTTAGATGGCAATTTACCATAATTATGCATTTAAAATCCATAATAATCTAAACAATATGTATTGCAATTTTATCTTCATTTCACGCATTTATTATTATTATTAGACTCTCAGAAATAAAACTCTCACTTTTGACGATTCAGCAATCCTCAAGCAGTATTTCGTCGTTTTTGACGATCATTTCATATCAACATCACCTGACTTTTAACGAAACGTAAACTTTCAAATATTTAACGAAAGTTTTGCCTCAATCACGGTCAGACTCAATGCATTTTAAGAAAACAATTGCTGTACTTCCTCAAATCCTACGAGTTTAGCAAGCAGATATTTGCTTGTTTATGTTAGCCCTATAATAATTTATTTTAAAACAGCACTTTTTAGTGCTTTTCAGAAAATACTGAAATATAGGTAGTTATTGTTTCTTCATTAGTTATTTTTTAGCTGTTAGAATTTTTAGGAATGCTTATTATTTTTTCTTATTTATTTATTTATATGTTGTTGTTCGTTATGTTTTAATTCGAAAAGAATGAATTTCCTGTGTTCTTCAAAGCTATTCAAAAAGAAAATTTGCGCAATAAAATTTCAAACTTCCGGGATATTTTTTTTTTAAGAAGTATATTTTGTTTTCAATCAAATTAAAAATAAACATAATTGATCCCTCTCCCCTTATAAACAGTAAAGTGTTAAAATCTTATCCACCTACTCAAAGTGACAAAATCTCACGCAATATGCACTTCACAATTCGTTATTTGTGAGCAACAAATTAACCAGACCATATTCTAATCATTCATTGATCAAAGAAAATTTCACTTATAAATTATTTAATCAAGCCATATTATAATTATTCATTGACATGAGAAAATCATAATAATAAATTAGCCTTACTTAAAACTTTCAGAAATTATAGCAGCGCCGATAAAATTGCAATCTACCTTATAAAAATACAAACACGCAGCAGAATTCATTACACCAATCTAAAAGCACATCTTTACAAGTCTCCAGTAGCGAGGTTGGAAGAGCAACGGTCTCCCACACCAAAGGTCGTGGGTTCGAATCACGCCGAGGGAAGCGAGAAGTGATTTTTTTTCTTCCTGTCAATAAATACTGTAGCTTCGAAACTGTGGCTTTCAAACGGCACCACCAGCCCTCTTTTGACGAAACTATTGACGAAATTTATATTGTCAAGCAAGTGAAGAAAGTAATTTCATCGATTTGACGAAATGTTCGCTCGAAGCATTTCTCAGGAAACCGTTTCATCAGAAACAAAGAAAATTTCGTGAAATCTGAGTATTCATTTCTGAGAGTGTATTATATTTTATGCTGGTTAATTATGAATATCATACTAGATTTCATAATACACATATTATTAGATATTTATTAATACAAGAGAATAAACCCGAGTTCCCCAGATAGCAGAGTATAAGTGAAAACGATTCTTTTTTAAATCGATAATAGACTAGGCAGTACTAGCACAGATAATCACCTCATCGAGTTCACGGCTGAAATTCCAGAATTAGTTAAAAATAGATTCGCATATTAAAACACAATCGTTCTGCCAAGTCATATCTTGGTGAAAAACACCGGAAAACTCGATTTTAGCGGTTGACTAGTAGGTTTACCATTGTGTTTTCCTGCACCCAAAGGTATGAAAACATGGTGGATTGCTTTCAGGAAAACACAATGGTAAACCTACGAGTGAAACACTAAAATCGGGTTTTCAGGTGTTTTCTACCAAGATATCACTTGGCAGACCGATTGCATTTTAATATGCGAATCGAGTCTTAACTAATTCTGGAATTTCAGCCGTGAACTCGATGAGGTGGTTGTCTGTGCTGCCGTCTCCCCGTCTATAACTCATTGATAACTGATTGATAAAATCTGGCACGGGACTACTGTTTATTTATTTATTTGAAATTGATACCTCCTAACAGATTTTTAACATTTAATATATATATTTTTAGAATGCCAACTAACAATACCAAAAATCATATGTATATGAAAAATAGAAGTTATACACTTAAATAAAGTTTTGAAATTTATTGAAAGCGATTGTACTAGGCCGTATTTTTCATACTGGCCTCGCGTCAGAAGTTAAAAGTCAAAGAAATCTCCAAAGATCACTATTTACAATCATATATCACTATTTACAGTGTTGCTTTTTTAATTTTGATCATTTCAGTCGTTTAAACGCGTAGTTGGATTACGCTCTTAAATTTGTGTTTTAAAGTTATTGATTGGTGAATGTTTGAATTTTTTTATGGAATATAAAAGGGGAACAAGTGCTAATAGCCCAGTGGTAGGGGAGCAAAAAAAAAAAGGCCCAATACGGAAATAATTAGGGGAAAGCTGGAAATTGTTTTAATCCCTTCAGTTTATGTCTAGAATGAATATGCTACGTTTTCCCCCTCGTACTGCGGGAGCGTTAGGAATTATACATTGATTTATAGTAAAAAAAAAAACACGTTTTTTTTTAAATACCATAACACTATCTCGAAACCACTAACTTTTTCAAAAATATTGTCAATACAAAGGTTGTAGAGCTTAAAATTCTGAATAAAATGAGTACCTACACTTAATACTTTTGTTGAATATTAAGGTCACAATTCTACTTTAAAGTTTTAGCACCGTGGTCAGAGGGTTGCACTCAGAATTAATTAGAGGAAAACTGGAAATCGTTTTAATCCCATCAGATTAGGTCTAAAATGAATATTCTTTCCCTTTCGTACTAAGTGCGCGTTAGGAAATATGTACACATTTAAATTCGAAAAACACGTTTTTCTTTAATATTTTTAACAATATCTGAAATTGCGACCTTAATTTTGAACAAAAATATTAATGTGAGTATTCATTTTATTCAAAATTTTAAGCTCTACAACAATTGGCAATTTTTTGATATAGTTAGCTGTTTTGAGATATTGTTAAGATAATCTGGTCTCTCCTATCTTGAAGTTCTTGATTAGTGATTAAGGCAAAATTTTGAAATGGAATTGCCACCTTAATTTTGAACAAAAATATTAATGTGGGTACTCATTTTATTCAGAATTTTATGCTCTACAACATTTCTACTGACAACGCTTTTGATAGACTTAGATGTTTTGAGATATTCTTAGGTAACTTGCTCTCTCCGGACTTCAAGCTCTTGATTAACGATTAAGGCAAAATTTTGAAATTAGAATTGCGACCATAATTTTGAACAAAAATACTAATCTGGGTACTCATTTTATTCAGAATTTTAAGCTCTACAACATTTGCATTGACAATGTTTTTTATAGAATTAATTATTTTGGGATATTGTTAAAAATATTAAGGAAAAACATGTTTTTCGAATGTAAATACGACATATTTCCTAATGCTCACTTGGTACGTGGGGAAAACATAGAATATTCATTTTAGACCTAATCTGATGGGATTAAAACGATTTCCAATTTTCCCCTAATTAATTCTGAGTGCAACCCTCCGACCACAGTGCTAAAACTTTAAAGTAGAATTGTGACCTTAATAGTCAACAAAAGTACTAAGTGTAGGTACTAATTTTGTTCAGACTTTTAAGCTCTACAACCTTTGCATTGACAATGTTTTTGAAAAAGTTAGTGATTTCGAGAGAGTGTTATGGTATTTAAAAAAAAAGGGTTTTTTTGACTATAAATCAATGTATAATTCCTAACGCTCACCTAGTGCGAGGCGGAAAACGTAGCATATTCATTCTAGACCTAAACTGAAGGGGTTAAAACAATTTCCAGCTTTTCCCTAATTATTTCCGAATTCAACTCCCTAACCACTGGGCTATAAGCTACTTATATTAATTTAAGTGCAAACGGATTTTTCTTCGTAATCGTCTGTACGCGATAGAGATAAATAATAATAAAAAAAATACTTGAAAATTATTTTAAAGCAATAAAAATAAAGGCAATAGAGATACAGTTAAAAAGATTGCGATATAATTTTGAAAAAAATTGTATTTGAAAGTACATTTTTTCTCCTATTCGACAGTGTAAAAATAGAAAATGTGTGATATTTCGAAGTTAAAAAAATTGCAGAAAAAGTTAAATTTAATCATCTGCTGTTAGCGTGAATATGACGTAGAAGTTCCGCACGGTTTTGTCCTTTATAATAACAAGAGGATAAACCCGGGTTTCCAGAATATGGGTGAAAACGATCATGTATAGTGCGGGGGCAGGCTGATAAGTAATGGCACGGCCAAACTCGATTCTTCTTCCCTTCTTTATACGGCCTTCACAATTACCCTTTAGTTTCGGAATTGCTAAAAGACTGCAGTCGCCACCAGATGGCACGAATACTTACTGTATATAATGCTTATTAAGTGTTACTTTCGTACATAAAAATATGAAAAACGTGTCTGTATATGCGTTATAAAAGGTATAGATAATATACGTATATTTTGTTTCGGGGTTTTTTGCACTACAAACAGGAAAACGGAAGGATTTGGAGATAAAATAAAAACAGTGGGACTCCGATTTAACGAATTCATCGGGACCGTAAACTTTATTCGTTAAATCGGGTTATTCGTAAAATCGGGGTCCATAACGAAAAAAAAAAAATCTGCACTTACCGTACGGAAAAGCTCTAATAAGCCACTGCACAAAAATATCCATAATTAGAAATTGTATACTTTTTATTCAGCAGCTAAAAATACAGCGAATAATTCACACTAATTAATTTTAAATTTTAAAGTACTGTGTAATAAATTTTTGAGAATTTCTTTGATTCTTGACTCGAAAAAGCTCTTTTTTGATTTTACGGAGAGAAGAAAATATTGAGTGATTTATGTCCTGCTGCACGAGGTATGTTTTCACAGTTTCCAAACCGTGTAAAGCATCAGAAAAAGTAACAGATTTAATGGGAAAGTTATTATCGATTTCTGCATCAGAATCGCTATTTATTGCTCCCGACAAATGAACTATTTCATTAACTTCAGTTGCACAGGTAAACAGGCCGTCATCACATGTGACATAATCATTAAAGTTCTATCTCAGGAGCGATTCCTTTCCATATAACTTTTTCTGAAGCGGCGATATCTTCGTAACTTTCCACTTGTGTGCCTGGAAATCCCGCTTTCTGATAGCATTTTTCAATCGTATTTTTAGGAACTTGGTTCCAAGATTCTCTTACAAAATATAGAGCATCCAAAACATTGACTTTGTATCTTTTTTCGGCATTTTCGTACAACGATGCTATAATTTTTCTCATAAGCAACTTTTTGTAATTAACTTTTACAGAACGAATGATACTAAGATCTAGTGGCTGAAGCACACTTGTGCAATTTTCAGGGAAAAACAAAAGTTTGACATTGTTTAAATTGCAAATTGGATGATTAGTGGTACACTGGTCAATAAACAAAAGAATTTTTCTCTTTTGTAGTCTACATAGACTTATCTAAAGACGTCAGAAAGTCAGTAAATAGGGAAGAAGTCATCCATGATTTTAGGTTTGATGCATATTTTGTCGGTAATGTATTTATATTTTTAAAACATCGCGGCTTTGCCAACCTTCCTATAACAATTTGTCAGTTCCATTAGCATTTGCCGCAAGCAAAATCGTAATCCTCATTTTGTTTTGTTTTTTTCCCGCCAAAGCATTTGTAATTTCTATAACAAAGTGTTTTGTCGGATTGTAAGTCATAAAGCAACCTTGTTTCATTTGCGTTGTAAATGTCCGATGGTGAATACCCTTCAATCAGGCTGAGCAACTTTTCTTCCCAATCGTTTACTACATTTTCATTTACATCTACATTCGCATTTTCTTCGCATATTTTCTCCATACCTTTTCTTAAAAGGGTCTTTTCAACTATTAGATGCAGAAAAACCTTTCACATTATGCTTTCCGGCAAGTTGATGTGCTTTTTCTTTGATCAGAGACCCACTAATGGCTATTTTCTTGGCACGAACGATGTTGAACCATTCCACTAGGTCAGATTCAAGAATAGAAAGAGGAGTGGCTTTCAGTGGCTTCTTATTTTCGACGAATTTTTAGTACATTCTGCAAATACTTTTTCAATTTTTGCTCGTTGTTTAACAATTGTTGCTAATGTCGACGTGGAGATTTCAAGGCATTCTGCTAACGCTTTTTGTGGTCCAACATTCTTGTTAAATTCGCGTAAAATGTTAAGCTTTTCACTCAACGAAAAACGTTTTTGTTTCCGACAATCTGCCATGCTTCACAAAGTTTCAAAAATTAAATGTTATGCAAAATCGAGCGTACAATACACCTCATTTCTCTCAAGAAACAATTAGTAAAAATTCTTCAACTGTATTCTTGTCCTACTTGAAACCCACATGACAGGTTGTACTCATAACTCATTTGCACCTGCGAATAATTATAATATGTTCACTCTCAAAGAAAAGATGACTAGAGAGCGAATCGCGTAGTGACCTGCACTCTCTCTTGGCATCAGAAGTGAGGGGGAAGGAAGGCACGGCACGCTATTAGCCTAAATGAGGAGAAATTTTTCATTTTGACCAACAGCGTGCCGCACCTCTCTTCACCCCTCGCTTCTGCTGAGTCCCACCGAAGAGGCCCAGGTACGCTCTGATTTATTCTCGCGGTGACGTATGTGAATGGCTATCTTTTATTAAATAAAGTTTTTTTCATAATAGTCTTTGATTTATAGTCACCTCATCATATCATCATGAACCACGAATACTTCAATAACATCCCATTGTTATTTGGAGGGAAAGTTAATGCAAATATCAGGTCCTTTTTGGTGCTTTAAAGGTTGTCTCTTTTGGTGGTAATCGCTTCCTTGGCAACTTTCCAATAACATTATCTTAAAGCAAAAGTGCAGTCAATTCTAAAGAAACACCGACGAAGTTTCGGCGGAAATTCGAAGGGAAATTCCGAGGAGATTTTGGCGGGATAAAAACCGGTTTTGAGTCTACTTATATGAGGAGTCTGTGGCTGGATCCTCCCCGTCGAAAATTAGGCGGTAGAAAGTCTTTCTCTGATCCAGACGAAATGGCTATATCATTTGAAAAGCAATCCAATAGTTTCCCAAAACAAACTAACAACAAAAAAATATTTTCGGCTGTTGAAAAAATTAGTTAATTCGGGGTTTATTATTCATTACATAGGGGTTTTTGCCTTCATTTTAGTCGGGGAAAAAGGAAAATTCGTTAAATCGCGAAATTCGTTAAATAGGGCTTCGTTAAATCGGGGTTGGACTGTAAATATAATGCTATAAGCATAAGTAACTAAAAGCATATTAAATAACACGCTACTATAACACGGAAAACAAAGATTATAAGTAAATTTCTGCATTTAATTGCATTTAAATCGTTAATTGCTTGAAACATTGAGAATTCAGACCGTAAAATATACAGTAAAACTTTTTAAAAATTACTAGTTTCAAAATATTAGAAAATTAACCAAAACTTTTTCAAAAAACCAAATTCTTCTCACATCAGGATAACTTTTTAAACCATTTAATTATTTTTTGCACCAGACTTCTGATGTACAATATAGGTATATAAAGTTGATTACGGACAACTTTGGATAATCGTAAACATTAGAGTTACTGAAAATGAAGTGTATAGGGAAATATAAAAATAATAATTATATATTTCTATCATTTTTAGAAAAAATAAAAAGCAGGGGAAATTATAAAATCAAATATTTGAATTTTAAGCAGTCCTAGTATAAAAAATATAATAAAAAATATTTACACAATATTAAGAGAATAAGCAAGTTAGCCAGTACCGGCAATCAACTAATAACGAAATATTTTTTTCAGTACACTGATTCTTTTTTCGCGATTCTTAATTATTAAGAAAATATATATGTCTGTACATTGCAAACAATGTTCAATAAATTTGGCCATTATATGTGTTGATCTGAAATATTCAAGCATGCAGAAAATTTACAAAATTACATATAAAATTAAATATTCTAATTCTGGACAGTCATGGCATAAAAGTATACGATAAAAATAAAAATAAATTTACATGTTTCATAATTAAAAAAATAAAATAAACAGGTCTTTTTGTCAATATCCGGCAATCAAATCATATCGAATTTTTTTCTTTTTTAGAAAAAAAAACATGGATATTTGCACGATTTTCTTTAGAAAAATGTAGATATGTGTACGTTGTGATCAATTTTCAGTAAATTTAAATATTGTAGGTGCTGATCATGAAATACGGGGGAAGAAAAACTAATAATAACTAAACTAATAATAACTAAACAAGTCCTCTTTTTTTTTTCTTTCAACAGTTTGTACTCCAAATGTGAATCAAGAAAAGAAATTTCTGGAATTTTTTTAGTGAATTAGTGCAGTATGGAACACAGCAATGAGCCGGTTTTTACTAAAAAAATCAAAAACTGCAATTTCAGTTAAGTTATACGTAAGAAAGCACAAGCGTGCAAGGCAAATTCTTCATTAGACACAGTAGGTAAAAGCGCCCCCTAAAATTATCCGGAGCGAGCTGAATCCCCGAAAACAAAGGGATTTCGACTTTTTGCTACGGCCGTATAAGGGGAATTGAGTTTGGCCGTGGTAATGGACACATGCTTGTAGAGCGCGAACGAAATGACGTTCTGAGAGATTTAAAAAACAATCGAATAAAAACAACTATTCTTCGAATCAGTCATATGTCACATCAATTCAAATAAAATAATATGCAGAACAATTTTATCCATTCATAATAAATCAGCAGTCTAATAATTAAAAGCTCGAAGAATTGAATATTAATATATTTATTATTTTTATTACCAGGCAATCATGGTTCAGATCACATGTAGCGGTGATCGCTTGCTTCAGAATTTAATTACATCTGCCTTAAAAACAAACTGAAAAATAGTAAAGTAAAAAATAGGGTTACCATAATTCTTGGCGATGATTAATTTTCGCCAAGTGAAACAGAAAGAAAGGGGGGGGGGGTTAACACTCTGCCCCCGGATGAACAATTACTATTGTTCATCATTCAAACTAATTTTTTATAAAAAATTTTAAATTACATTAATAAGATAATTAAAAGTTAGAACATACTTACAATAATGAGACATACAAATAACTATTTTCACAGGAACAACTACTGAAACTAAAATATACAAAATATTGAATTAGAAAAAGTCAAAGAACGAAAATGTAAACAAAATGTTCATTCTAAATGTAAAGTTCAATATTAGTCAATAATGTCAAGTTCCAGTTTATGTAATAGTTGAACTGGTCTCTTTATCATGCCGGATTCAGTTTGAATTGCACAAGATCTAACCTTCGAATCTCTTCCTAAAAAGAGCTCTGTAATTCGACCGCACTTCCACATGTGCCTTGGAGTTTTATCTTCATTAATTAATACCACATCATCTATTTCGAATTTAGTCGGAGCTTTGACAGGAACTGAAAAATTGACAGAAGAAAGCTCTAGCAAATATTCCTGCCTCCAACGTTTCCAGAAATGGTTTAAAACTTGATCTCGATATTTTAAGATTTTTGTTAACGTTATTTTATTCGATTTAGGTTCAGTAATACAATGAAAATCTGGTAGAGAATTTATTCGCTTGCCGATCAGGAAATGTAAAGGAGTAAGTGGAAGCGGTTCACTGTTTTCTTTATAAACATATGTTAGTGAACGACCATTAATCATAGCTCCGATTTCAGTTAAAGTGGTTTGTATTTCTTCATATGAGAGACAAGATCTTCCGTGAACTTTCTTCAAAGGAGTTTTCACCGAACGAACCATGCGTTCCCCAAAACCACCCCACACACTGGCTCTTGGAATAATGAATTTCCATATGATCCTATTTTTATTAAGATATCATAAAATTTCCTCTTTTGATATTCGGCTCCAAACTTCTCTAAGTAAATTATCGGCTTTGATAAATGTTTTCGCATTATCACTGTAGATTGTTCGACAAATTCCTCTACGAGATATAAATCTTTTAAATGATAAGAGGAAAGTTTCCGTAGTCAAATTAGTACACAGTTCAAGGTGCACAGCTCTAGTGACTGCGCACGTGAAAAGAACTATATATGCCTTTTCTTGGCCAGTTTTTGATTTGACATAAATAGGTCCAGAAAAATCCACAGCACAGGTATAGAAGGGTGGTGATTCTATAATATGATCTTTGGGTAATGGTGCAATTTCTTGCTTCCCAGGAGAAGCTTTAAATTTTGTACAAATAAGACAATGTTTAAGTACAGATTTGATAAATTTTCGTCCTCTAATTATAAAATATTTTTCTCGTAAGTGAGCTAAAGTTGTTGCAATTCCATAATGGAAAACCTTTTCATGGGCATTTCGAATCAACAATTTGGTGTAAGCACTCCCATATGGAAGTATAAAAGGATGCTTTTCCCTTTGAGATAGCCCCACCAGTGGCCGAGAGGTTCTGCTCTAGAAGCTGGTAGATGGGAGGTGCTGGGTTCTATCCCAATCGCGCCCGTAGGTCTAATCGTTCGGAGTTTTCGTGGTTTTGTTCGAACCTTGGTTCTCCAAGCGTTAATACCGGTTAGGTTCCCTTAGAAAGACCTTCACGGAAGGCACTCCCCCCCTAGGGCCTATATCCCACGTGCTGATAATTGACCGACATAAATACAACCAACCCTTTGAGATAATTCTGAAAATTGTAATCATCCAGATAAAATTAACAAATCATTCTCATCCAATTTTGGATTCAGACTATACAAGGTTGAATCTTTATCGATGGGCTTTCCCCTTTTCAGTAAATCAATTTCACGACTGAAGACAGATAACTGGGTTTGCTTTAATCAATAAAATTCTGCCTTTTCAATTTCTGGAGCTGTGAGCTCGCCTGAAATTTTAGGTTTTGATTTGTTGATATTATTTACAAATCTTAAGATCCAGGCTGTGATATTAAGTAATTTGGAAAGAGAACTAAAATTTTCTCATTTTAACAAAGACTCTGGAGGTACAACACCTACTGTTCAAGACAATTGAGCAGAACTTAAATTTGTTGATTTTATTTCGTTCAAAATATTTTCATTAAAAGGTATCTTTTCAGGTTTTGGCCAACTGTCCTTTGGTAATGACAACCATTCAGGACCGTAATACCATAATTTATTTTCTAGGAGGTTATGTAAATTTTCGCTCGAGTAAGAAGATCACTAGGATTATCCTTACCCGGAATATACTTCCATATTTTAGGATCAGTTAAAGATTGTATTTCTACAACCCTATTAGCCACAAAGGGCTTCCAATCCATGGCTGATCCCTTGATCCAATGTAACATAATTGTGGAATCTGACCAGATATGAATTTCCAAATTTTGAAAATTAAATGCACTTTTCAGATATTTAGACATCCTTGCAGCTATTAATGCCCCCATTAATTCAAGCCGAGGAATTGTCAAACATTTAATCGGGGCGATTCGGCATTTTGTCTAAATAAGACTAGCCATAATTTTATTATCACTTGTGGTACATCGAAAATAAGCTATGGCCCCATAAGCCTTAGGACTAGCATCGGAAAAAATATGAATTTCGATTGGGTCCGAAAAGTCTAAACCCTGTTTAAAATATTTGCGGGGTAGCTCAAATTTATGTAAATGTTCGATTTCTGCACACCAATTTTCCCATTCAATTTTTAAATCATTAGGGAATTTTTTATCCCATTCCAAACCCCTTTTCCATGTTTCCTGCAGCAAACTTTTCATACGAACAGAAACTGGTGCAATGAATCCAATAGGGTCAAAAAATTTTAACATGGCTTTAAGAACAACGCGTTTCGATGGATTAAATTTCCAATCATTAGGAAAGGATTGTACGCCAAAACGTAAAATATCCCAGTTAGTATCCCATAATAATCCCAAAATTTTTAAAGAATTATTCAAATTTTCTTCTGAGCCACATAATTTATTTTCCTTCCATAATTTTCTAAGTTTAGCAGAATTAGTATTGAATTTTCGCAAATTCATGCTAGCTTCTTTAAAAATATGCGAAGCTGTTGAGCATAGATAATAAGCATATTCATCAGATTTTGACCCCGTAATCAAATCATCTACATAAAAAGAAGAGTCCAATATCTTAACAACTTCAGGATGATCAACATATTTGCGTTTATGGGATTTAATCGTTGCAGCCAAAAGAAAGGGACTGCAAGTTACCCCAAAAGCAGCTCGTGTAAATCTCAAAAATTTTAAATCATTCTTTTCGTCACCAAACCACAAGAATTTTAAATAATCTCGATCTTCTTCTGTTATCCCAATTTGCGAAAACGCTTTCTCTAAGTCAGCGTTAAATGCAACATTAAATTTTCTGAAATTAAATATTACATTAAGTATGTTCGGGTTAAGATTACGTCCTGGATATAAACAATCATTTAGAGAATTTAAATGTTTTTCTTTAGAAGAAACATCGAAAACCATTCTTACTTTGGTAGTTAGTTTATCTTCTCTTAAAATCGGTCTGTGCGGCATAAAATAACCACTTTCAGTTATTTTATCAGGACATTCTTCTACAATTCCAGAAGTTAATTGTTCTAATATAATAGCTTTAAAATTTTTACATAAGTCATTATCCTTCTCGAGTTTACGATTTAATTCCTCAAAGAGACTTCTAGCTATTCTAAAACTATTCCCGACTTTATTTTTCTAATCCTTCCACAATAAACCCGTTTCATATCTATTATTTACGAATTTTAAGTTATTCTCAAATTTATTCACAATTTCCTTATCTGCATCAGAAATATTATCACTTGATTGAGTAATTCCCAAAGATTCAATTTCCCATAAAAAATTCAAATCTTCGCCAATTGGATTGTTAACCGACAGATGTAAAACCGAAGCACATTCCATTTTTCTTTTTTCATTTTCATAAAAAACACAAAGCGAATATCCGAATAAACTATCGCATAAAAAGAGAGATTTAGTTTTTTTTTTTTAATTCTCTATCGTAACAGATTTGATAAAAATAATCCGTCCCAATAAGAACATTTATTTTAGAATGGCATGATGCAACAGCATTTGTTAATTTAATAGGCGCCAGTTTATTTTCTATCTGTCTGGAGAGAAGGGGGGGGGGGGATCCTAGTGTTACAAATTACATCCGTGACTAATGCCTCAATAAATATGAAACGAGATTTGTTTTCAACATGGGATAATTTTAATTGCACAACATCAAATGTTTTTATTTGTGGTTTTAGCTGCAAGGGGATAAATTTGAAGTTTTTCTTGACGAATAATTCGGGGATTTAATTTTGATATTAATTGCTCTGTAACAAATGACCTTTGACTCCCCAAATCATATAAGCATAATGAAAGCTCAGAATTTTTCCAGATTCCACATTTACGCAAGCAGTTTGCAGTATCACCTCCTTAAAGGAATTTTCATTTTCAGTTTTACAATGAGATATCGAACTAATAACTGTGTCAGCTGATTCGATTTATTTGGGAACAGTTTGATGAGATTTTCTTAAACAAATCGAAGAATGATGAAAATTTCCATTCCAAAATTTCCATGGTTCTAAATTAAATTTACATTTTGCCGATACGTGGAATTTTTTGAAACAGTTGAAACAACGTCCCTGTATACGTAATTTTCCCCGTTTTTGAGGAATAGTACACTCTTTACACAATTTTGAATCGTGTTCATTATCAAAAAATAAACAAACATTTTTTACATTAGTAGCCAATGCAGAGGCTGAAGGAATGTCGCGTTTATAATTGCTAAAATGTTTATAACTGTTATTATATTTATTCTTTTCCTTTTTAGCACTAAAACTATTTTCAGAGCTCTGGAGTGCCATCGTAGATTCTCGCAATTGAACTTCGTTTTTAATGAAGGAAAGAAGCTCTTCGACCTCCATTTTTTTACCATCGGTTCTTTTACGATTTAAATCTAACGCCATTTCAGCAGGTATCAACTTTAATAAAATAGGGCATAGGAGATGACCATAATTTCCTGCTGTAACTCCGAGAGAATTTAAATTTCTAATTTGTATTTCACAGCTATCATAGAATTCTCGAAGTTCTCTAACATTAGAAGCATTCTTTACCTGTTTTAAATTTAATAGTTTACTCATATTGGCATTGATGACTAGGTCGTCACGACCGTAGCGAGCTTTTAACAAATCAACTGCAGCTTTAAAGTTTTCCTCCGAAAGCGAAAATCCTGCAACAGCATTATATGCATCACCTCCATGAAGAGATTTCAAATAGACAAATTTGTCAATAGGAGTTAAATTAGAATTCTTTTCGATTGCATTAGAATATTGCCCCCAAAATTCTAACCAGGAACTGCTGTCACCAAAATTTTGTTTATAGTGAGCTTCGGCAATTTCATAGATCTCTCTAAATTTCCGTTTTGAGAACCGGATTCATTTTTCATAAAATTTTGAAAAGCATTATTTTGATTTTGGGAGTTATGTTCATTTAAGAACTTTGTCATCTTATAGCGCGATTCAATTATTTTCTCACTATAGGTTTCGGAACTTTCGATTTCTTTCTCAAAATCGTCATCAGCAATAACATCTTGGATGTCGGAGTTTAATTTTTTAATGATTCATATTTGTCATTCAATTGGTCCTTACAAATATTTAATAAATCAAATTTGTCTTCTAATGGCATAGAATCATCTTCAAGAGTTGTACTTATTTTCGTGCACAACTTTGTCGTTTGTGTGCGTAAACCTGATCTTTTCTTTTTTAACGTTTCAATATTCGACATATTTATTTTTCAATAAATCAACGATAAAAATAGCTTACCTCAAGCCTTCAGAATCAGAAATAATTTTCAAACATCAGTACAGACATCCTGACGCGGGGCGGCAGCATGAGGGATTTCAAAAACAATCGAATAAAAACAACTATTCTTCGAATCAGTCATATGTCACATCAATTCAAATAAAATAATATGCAGAACAATTTTATCCATTCATAATAAATCAGAACTCTAATAATTAAAAGCTCGAAGAATTGAATAGTAATATATTTATTATTATTATTACCAGGCAATCCTGGTTCAGATCACATATAGCGGTGATCGCTCGCTTCAGAATTTAATTACATCTGCCTTAAAAACAAACTGAAAAATAGTAAAGTAAAAAATAGGGTTACCATAATTCTTGGCGATGATTAATTTTCGCCAAGTCAAACAGAAAGAAAGGGGGGTTTTAACACGTTCAGAAGCGCGCCTGGTGGCATATGGAAGCAGGGTCGTACTGGCATGACAAAAAGGGCGGTGGTAACTTGGATTAAAAGGGTGAGAACTTCTAATCAAAAGGGCACCAACTACCATTTAAATTTTTTTTATTTTTGAATAGTTAACATAACGGCTATAGGGTTATTTTATTATATACATGAGATAATTTCTCTTCTTCAAATGGTGTGTCCTTTAGTTGGAGATTAAATGCATTATAAATCCTACTTAAACGGACTAGGACTTATGAAATTATCAGTTTCGTTCTGAAACACCCTTTAACTCTCCCTCCCTTCTTTTTTATCATATGTAATCTGCATTCCAAGAAGGTTGGCCATAAACTTTCTTTTAACAAATATATTTTTTTAATCCGCCAACTACAATTTTGTACTAATAGCCATATGTATGGCACAACTCTGTCAGAAAAAAAGTTTGCTATTGTAATTTTTTTAAAGATATCTATACTAATAAAAGAAAAGCATTTCTCTCTCTCAAAGTGTGTGTGTGTGCGAGGAAAAAGAATGGCTAGGAAAATTTTATCGCACGAAAGGCCTGAAAATTTGAATGATTATAGTCCAAGGCAGGTCCTAATGCACGTGAATCTCAATTTTGTTGTTTTTCCGATGAAACGTTGCACCGGTGAGTGCCAGAAACTACATTTGAAGCGCGGAGGCAAATAATATCCGAAAGCGGGCTTTTTTAGCCTTAACAGCATACTAAAATTTCGTGAAGATTGGTCAATTTTTACGAAAATTCAAGCCTAGATTATAATAAACAAGTAATATAAAAATTTTGTTTTTAAAGACAATTTCTACTTAGGTCATCAAAGAAAAATTTAATATAATCCCTTAATCTAATATTAGTTTTTGTTGCATTAAAATATCTCAATTTGTTGATTTTCTATAAGCAAGTAGGTTTACAATGGAAATCTATGGGAATTTGGCGAAATATTAGAGATATCGCCATGTTGGCGCCACTTTTGGCGATTCATTTGTGATACACACTCCATTTTCATTAAGGAACCTTATTGTAAACTATATACTTAAATGGCGGGGCAATCTGAATTTATTTGCATTTGATGGACAGACTAATTGAAGTTATACAGACTTTTACACTATATTGGAAAGTGTAAAAATGTTGAATTTTAAATTTACAATTTCTTTATGTTGGTGAAAATTTTATAAAGATTACACACACATTTAAACAATATTGCCATTATTCAGTAAAATGTGTATCTTAACTAGCGGGGGGAGGGGGGAGGGGAGAGAAATATTTTAAATATCTTCGAAAGCTCATGTAAAATTGGTTTCATCCAATGGGCACTCACAGAACAAAATCCAAGAAAGGGAACAGATATATGCTTGTAATACACTGCCAAAATTTTTCTTTAGAGCAAGAACCCTGCGTAAGACAATTTCGAAACTTACCACCATTAATAGATATGCAGATATGCCTTCAGAGACGATTGGAGGGTGTGGTGGGGTGCACGGGCGAGGCTTGAAGCTGCCCTTGACGCTAAAAATTAAGGAGCAAAAAAGATTCAAAATTATTAACACTAATACTTTCACCAGTAATCACCAGCAATTGATTCTCTTTCTTGGAGCGCCGTGTACCAAAGCCACCACTATACTTAAGAATAAATAAAATGAAAATCTGTTTTTTTCTAAATTGACTCCATCTCTTTCTTCGTTTGCACTTGCACAAAAGGTATAATACCGGAACAACCGATGCGCCAAATTTTCAAAGGCAGAAAATACAAGAAATGCTTAACATTTAATATATTTTCATTAAAAGTCATCATTTGTATCTGGGCACCATGGCTACGAAAGTAATCTCTGCCAATGTGACCATTTAAAATAAAAATCTGTTTTTCTTAAGGGGACAGTTTATCTTTTCAACAATTTGTTTATTTTTTAAAATATGGTTCAAACGGTGAACCCACTGAATTTCAATGTTTAAAAAAAACGTATATTTGAAAAAAAATATATATGTATTTTAACTGCATATTTAATTAATTTTTTAAAAATGTTTAAAAAATTTGAATTTTTTAAAATCCTTTCTTTTTTAAATATTAATTTTTTTGCCCATTTTTTTAAGATTTTCAAATGTATATTACACAAGACTGCGTATGAAATTTAGATACATCTAATATTACATTTAATAAAAATTTTTTACTGATACATATAGTGTAAAATGATGAAATTTAACATATCTTTATATACTTTTATTTTTTAAAAAAATAACAAAAAGCCTGAAGGCTAATTCCATACGCAGATTTATTAGGGGAGACCGGGGCAAGATGACGAATGTCTAAATTTTTCCGTTTTCCACTAGGTGGCAGCATCAACCGGACACTACTGGATCTCCAGTTGGCCGTTCGTTAAAAGACGTATAAAGACGCTGAAATCGCCATTTTTGTGTTAGTTGTGAAGCTTTGATGGCTTATCGCTGCCACGTTATAACTTTTATGCATGTGTAAATAAGCTCTGCTACATATATAAATATATATATATATAAACTTTTTAGGTTGGGGTGGTTTTGGGTTCCTGGGGTCCTATAATGAAAAGTTATGAAGGAATTTTTCAAAAGTTGCACCATGGTAACGACTGCAATAGGTAGTATTTCTTACGAAAACTACATAAAAAAAAAAGCCTTAGCATTTTGAAGTATGAAAGGGAATAAAATAGGAACATGGAGAAAAAGCCGTTTAAAGTTTTCATTTGTGTGGGGGAATTGAGCTGGTTGCATTAACAAAATTTACAACATTTCGCGATATACAGTCGAACCTCTATTTAACGAAGTCGCTAAGTCCCGGGAGAAAGTTCGTTATATGGAAAATTCGTTAAATGGAGATTCACCGTTTAAAATATTTTAAGCTACATAAAACAGATTTTAAATTCATAAACACTAAATATTTTAAATAAAAGTAATTAATAACACTTTATTTATAATTTATATCTATTTGTTTTATTTATTTTACCCACCAATACCTATCATCAATTCATTTTTTCTATTGTTTAAATCTTTGAAATCTGCATGGAAAACAAAACATTGTCCGATAATACATTGTATTTTCAGTTTAATATTAATAGTTTTACATTAAAATTAATGAATTTTAATGACATTATCATATTCAATATTATTATAACAAATAATTTTAACTATACATTATCACATGCGTCCTTAAATTTAATTTCTGAAAAACTCTGTTAATTTTGCCTGAGTTTTTTGTTTAAAAAAGTGCTTTCTCGCAATACGCCTCACATCTTTGCAAATGCACCAAATACCCCTTCATGCGTATTTTCTTCAAACTATAATTTGCGTCGGATTGTTTCAAATGATTTTAGCATTTCATCATACGAAGTTTACTTAATTCCTGCGTAATGATCATTTCCATCTTCATCATATTCGTCTTCATTCCAATTCATTGCTGTATTGTTTTTATTTTTCACACTGTCGAAAACATCCAATTGGGTTAGGGTTTTCGAGGTCTCAGTTTCATAATTTAAATGAAATACAATCAGCACATCATAGTTAATTTCTTCTTTCTTTCTCAGCTGTCTCCACATTTTTTAAAGTTACTCTAAGGGACTATCGTCTTCGTCCTCCGTACTTACCGAATTCTCACTGCTGACAAAGAAGGCGCCTGGTAAAACCAGTTCAAGGCCATTAAACATCATAAAATGCGTTTAAAGAAAGAATAAGTTTGAAATGTCTAGAAATATTTTGAGAAATGGGGAGAAAAAAAATTTAGATCAGAAGAAAAAGTTCGTTAAATAGAGAATGCACTTCGCTATTTGGAGGTTATTTTACGAAGAAATTCGCAAAATGTTCTTGGTTCCAAGGAAAAGTTCGCAAAATGGAGAAATTCGCAAAATAGAGGTTCGTTAAATAGAGGTCCGACTGTAATTACTGTACGGGTAAAACTGAGGTGTCAAAATATTCAAAATTAAGCGGGGTTTTATTTAATATATAAAAATACCGACACTTTGACCAATTTTGAGGTAAACTGTTCCCTTAATCCGACCTTCCATCTTTTTTCACCGTTTGTACTTGCACAAAATGCAGAAATACCAAACTTTATGTAAATTACACAGGGCGCAAAATACGCAAATTGAGTAATTGTTTAATATTAGTTTCTTCTGAAATCATCACTTGTAGAGGCGCTGAAAAAAATTTGGTACATGGCGCCATGACTGCCAAAGCCGCCTCTGTCAATAGGTCAAATAAAATTATTTTTAAGGCATTCAATCCTGTTTCATCGCTTGCATTAGCTCCTTAGGTAGAAATTTCAAAATACCGGACAACCATATGAGGCGCCAAATATTTAAAAAAGAAAATGCCCTAAATACGTGATTCAGTTTTTTAGAAACCATCATTCGTAGAGACGATGAAAAAAAAATCTGTTCCAGGGCGCCATGATTGTCAAAGCCGCCTCTATCAATAAGTTGAATAAAATGATTTTTAAGGCATTCACTGCTGTTTCATCGCTTGCATTAGCTACATAGGTAGAAATTCCAAAATACCGGGCAACCATACGAGGCGCCAAATACTTAAAGGAAGAAAATACGTGATTCATTTTTAACATCAGTTTTTTTTTAGAAAACATCATTCGTAGAGGGTCTAAAAAAATTTCTGTCCCATTGTGCCATGACTGTCAAAATATGTCCAATAAAAATTAAAATTTGTTTTTCTTGAACTCAACATTCCACCCTCTTTCATCGTTCCCTTAACCAATATATAGAAATACCAAAATACCGAGCAACAAATCGAGGTGCAAATACGTAAAGGCAGAACACGTGGTAAGACATATAACGTATAAAACGTAATTAATACTTTTATTAGTTTCCTTAGAAAGTATCATTCGTTGAGGTGTTTTAAAATGTCAATTTTTTTTCTTTTTTTGCCGCTCAAAAAACATTTATTTAAGCTTGCTTAAAAAAAATCGACTAGGAGCACACCGGGCATTTGCCTAGTTGCCCGGTGGGTCAGTACGACCCTGTATAGAAGTAACATTGCCCCCCTCTATACGCATGTGCAGATTTGAAGTCGTAGAATTCATCCAGTGCATTTTGAGAAGTGAAAGTATGGAAACGTGTTCTAGTGCTATGTTAACGCAGGTTAAACAGCGTGCTGTTGTCGAATTTTTAACTGCTGAAAAAGTGACTCATGCTGACAACGGAACCACTTTTGGTTTTGCTCGCACCTAGCTTTGAGACCTGGTGCATTTTAAAGCCCTATATTATGAAGTTTGAGAATCGATAAAATTTTACTGTTAAAATAATATTTCTTGATTATACAGCAGCATAACTTTCTGAAAATGCAATTTTCGAGACTACTTATCGGACTATTAACATTGAAATTTTTTAAAGAAAAGCATTTAAAAATAAAAATTAGTTAATAATAAGTATAAAATATTGAAAAAAGTTTGAAAATTCCTTCAAAAATTCACGAATTTGATTTTGAAAAATTGCAACTTTATATTCATATTTTTGGCGGGGAAACAGTTAGCGTTTATTTTCAAAAGTAGAGCTTTCCGGCAACCCTAGCCAAATGTCATAGCTGAATTTCTAATAGCTAGAAATTGCAATGTCCGTCCTATTTCGCCACAGTAATTTTTCTAAATTGTGTAAAAATATTAATTTACTTTAAGGTTACTTTTACCGAAGGACCGTTTAATACAGCAACATTTCATTTTAAACATTCGAAACTTTACTGTATTCGATTTCAAAAGAAAATATTTTGCTTATTTTGTATTTTACTAAAAAATAGTTTTCAATGATCTTCGAAGCTTTTATACAATTATATTTATTACTTATATATTTATCGTCTGCATAGAAAAAAAAATAAAAACCTAATATTTGTTTCTTATACTATCAATTATATAAAAAAATCTCAATCTGATATGATTCTAGTAATATGTTCTGTATATTTTCTCTTTGGATAAAGCGGGCGGAAAAATTGTAGCGCCATATTTGGCGACTTAACTCACTTTTGGCGTGAAATAAACAAATAAATACGTAATAATAAAAAATTAAAAGTATAAAAAAGTATATAAAATATTATTTTAACAGAGAAATTTTTTCGGTTCTCTAACTTTTATGTACAGGGCTACAAATCGCACCAGGTCTCGATGCTAGATGCGAGCAACACCAAAAGTGGTTCCCTTGTGAGATTCATCATCGTATAAAGACTGTTTATGGTGACGATACAGTTGATAAGTCTACTGTAAATCGATCGGCAGGCAAATTTTGTGATTGCGAGCCTAGAAAAGCCATAATGGCATATGAAAAACGCAGCGGACG
Source organism: Maratus speciosus (assembly GCA_963932465.1). Taxonomy (NCBI): domain Eukaryota; kingdom Metazoa; phylum Arthropoda; class Arachnida; order Araneae; family Salticidae; genus Maratus; species Maratus speciosus. The sequence continues at coordinate 407,768,936 of OZ010793.1, read as the reverse complement.
TCCGATCACTGCCCATACGATAAACATTGCAAACCCGTCGACGGTTTGATTCAAAATGATCGGCGAATCACTCATATCGCAAACCATATTGGAATAGCCAAGGAACGTGTCGTCTTCATTATTGTAAAATTGGGCTACCGTAAAATCTGCAACTGCAGAGGCCCTGGGAAACCAGAAGTTTGGACCGATTCCACACCCTCCTTATTTCACCGACCTTGCGCCTTGCGATTTTTATTTTTTACTCTACTCAAGCGAGATTTCAAGGGTAGTCATTACACCTCGGACGATGAGTTGAAGGCAGATGTGAAGTCCTGGATTCGAGAAAAGTCGAAAAAAATTTTCAGTGACGGAATAAAAAAACTTGTTACACCTTGGGAGAAATTTGTTTGCCTTAACGGTGACTATGTTAAAAAATAAATATATGAATATAAGAATTGTACTTTAATGTACTTTTTGTCTGATCTTGTTACTCATTTTTATTCGTGTTCTACAAGCATGTGTGCGTTTCTTTTCAGCCTACCCTCGTATTTCTGATGCTAACATCCTCTTTTGACTTTACATACTCGATCTATTTTTCGAAAGTTTCTGCAAGCACTTTTTGATTCTGTTCATTTCAGTGGTTTAAGCTCTAAATTCCATTACATGTCTTAAATTGGTGTTTTATTTATATTTTATTGTATTCTTTATTGATTGATGAATATTTTAATTTCCTTAAGGAATATCAGCTGGAAACAAATGATGAGCTACTTATATTAATTTAAATGCAAACGGATTTTTCTTCGTAATCGTCAGCACACGATGGAGATACATTTGTAAAAAAAAAAAAAAAACATGCTTGCAAATTATTTTAAAAACAATAAATATTGAGTAAATTGTGATACAGTTTTCAAAGAATTGCATTTGAAAGTACATTTTCTTCACTATTCGGCGAATTAAAAATTGAAAATGTGCGATATTTAGAAATTAAAAAAAATGGAATAAAAGTTAATAAAAGTTAAATTTAATCGTCTACAGTTGCCACAGTGAAAATGACGTCAGCATACACAGACACGCCTGTCCTTTATAGTATAGATTTAGAGTGTTAGATAGGCTTGTCTTTACACTGTAAGAAATTGTAGAAAATTTTCCTAATGTAGAAGAAACTTTTATGAATATTCAATTCTTCGTAGTTACTTACTCACGTTTCAGGAAGCCTTTTTATTAGCTCATAGATTATCAAAGCCTGAGAGCTAATGTGCTCGCCAGTTCTGTATGTATGTATGTATGTACTTACGTACGTATGTATGTACGTAACGCGATAACTCTTGATAGAAACCTCCGATTTGCTTAAATTTTTTTTCTAGGTTTATTCTGATAAGGCGCTTCCCTTATTAGTTTTGGTGGTTCATTGGTTAAGTATAAAGGGGGGAAAGGTGGGCTACTCCCTTTAATGTAGATAAATGGGTTTTTCATGCAGAATTATTTGATTTGCTCCAAATTTGGTATACCGGTTTATTATGTTAAGGCGCCTCCCTGATTAAATTTGAAAGTTCATTAGTTAAGAATACAGGGGGGAAAGGAGGGCTACCCCCCTTATTTTAGATAAATGGGTTTTTCATGCGGAATTATTAGATTTGCTCCAAATTTGGTATGCTGGTTTATTATGTTAAGAAGCTGCCTTGATTAGATTTGGAGGTTCATTACTTGAGTATAAAGGGGGGAAAGGGGGGCTAGCCCCCCTTAATTTAGATAAATGGGTTTTCATGCAGAGTTATTCGATTTGCTCCAAATTTGGTATACCGGTTTATTATGTAAAAGAGCTTCCCTGATTAAAGTTGGAGGTTCATTAGTTAAGTATAAAGGGGGAAAGGGGGCTGCCCCCCCTTATTTTAGATAAATGGGTTTTTCATCCAGAATTATTCGATTTGCTCCAAATTTCGTATACCTGTTTATTATGTTAAGAAGCTGCCTTGATTAGATTTGGAAGTTCATTAGTTAAGTATAAAGGGGGAAAATTGGGCTAACCCCCACTCCTCTTAATTTAGATAAATGGGTTTTCATGCAGAGGTATTCGATTTGCTCCAAATATTGTATACCGGTTTATTATGTTGAGGAGCTTCCCTGATTAAATTTGGAGGTTCATTAGTTAAGCATAAAGGGGGAAAGGGAGGGGGGCTACCCCCTTTAATTTAGATAAATGTGTATTTCATGCAAATTATTCGATTTGCTCCAAATTTGGTATACTGGTTTATTATGTTAAGGAGCTGCCTTTTTTAAATTTGGAGGTTTATTGGTTAAGTATAAAGGGGGGCGGGGGTTAGTTCCCCTTTAATTTAGATAAATGGGTTTTTCATGCAGAGTTATTCGATTTGCTTCAAATTTGATATACCAGTTTATTCCGATATGGCACTTCCTTCATTAGATTTGGAGGTTCATTAGTTAAGTATAAAAGGGGAAAGGGGCAAGCATCCTCCCCTTAATTTAGATAAATGGATTTTCATGCAGAATTATCCAATTTACTTTATTTTTTTTTCTATGTTCATTCTGATAAGGAGCTTCCCCGATTAGATTTGGAGGTTCATTAGTTAAATATAAAGGGGAGAAAGGGAGGTTAGACCCCCCCCCCCCCTTAATTTAGCGATATATTTTTTTTCATGCAGAATTATCTGATTTGCTTCAAATTTGGTATACCGGTTTATTATGTTAAGGAGTTTCCCTGATTAGATTTGGAGGTTGATTGGTTAAGTATAAAGGGAGGAAACGGGGGCTGATCCTTCTTCATTTATTTTTTGAGGGGCATTATACTTTAAAATAACAGCATAATATACAATTTGTGTGAATAGGCTGTGAGCTCAATGCCATCAGTTTAACTGTGCACATTTCTTTTTATTTGATAATTTTATTCATAATCTATTCACTTCGACCGAACCAATTTAATCCTCATTGTCAATTGCCTGGACGTTTTCTTTTAACCTACCTCATTCTTTTTACAGTGTAGGTATATGTCAATGTAAATAATCTTCATTTTCAGAGAAAGTTCTTCTATTTTCTTCTCTTCGAATTTTTATGATATGAGACATGTGAAAAATTTTGCCGTACTAGTTTCGAGTAAAAGTCGAATTTGCAATAGGCGAGTTTGTAGAATTTGCAGTAACAGTCGTGTAACTATTACTGCATGTGAAAACTTTTGCAGTAATAGTTACTTGATCGAAATATCGTATATAACGGTGTATAATGCGCACGTAAAATTTCAGAATGGAATGTATTTTCATACTTTTATGTATATTTGCCGTATTGTACTTTGAAAATCCTTTTCAAAAATTTTTAGTAAAATATTTTCAATTTTATTTTTTTTAAGCCAAAATGAAAATCGCTTCTTATTATTCTCAAATACAGTTAGTTACACAATTTTGAGAAGTTTCAACTCTTTACCTAAAATAGATTTTTAGAAAAGTGTACCGAAGCATAAAAAAACCACTTTTTTCGAAAAGGCAAAAAAATATATAACACACCCACAATGCTTAAATATATTCAGTGGTGTAGTCGTAAGAAAACAGAGGGTATACGTTCTAAGCAGGAGGGTATACGCTCAAGGCAGAGGGTATACCCTAGTGTATATATACTATAGCTTTCTTGAGAATCAGAGGGTATACGGTGTTCCTTAAAAAAATCCAGAGTGTATACGGCGCATACCCCCGTATACCCTCCACTACATCCCTGAATATATTATTTTAAAATCTTCCAGCATTATAATCATACTGATTTAACATTTCATAATCACCTTTTTTTTCCAGTTTTGTTAATTCATAACTCAATTCAAAACTCGAAAATTTGAACCAATTTATGTTCCTTATGTGTCATTAAATCGTTTCATCTTCAGTTTCAGCGGCCCGCCGTTGTCTTCTGCGTAATTTATAAATTTCACGCTGAGAAAACTCATTTTTGAAAAAATTAAAGCAAAAGATTAGCGAAAAGTTAGCGATTTTTGTACCTCAATGTGCCTCCTCTTCCGATCAATGAATGAAATGTCGCACCACGATACACCATTGCATCAACAAAATCATTGCAACAACATAAAAAAAATCCATATTATTAAAATATTTGGAACAGATGTCATATTCGCCCCATATTGGCGCGATTTTTTTCTGTCGCCAATATCATATAGGCAACAGGTACTTAACTTGCGCCAAAGTGTCGTAATTTTGCTTGATGTGGTAACCCGGATTATGTTGTTTATGCTGTTGATGTTTTCGCCAAATTGGCAACCGAAAAAAATCGCGTCAATATGGTGCGAATATGACATCTGTACCAAATACTTTAATCATAAGTAACTCCTTTTTTGAGAGAAATACCTCAAAAAATAACGAAGCCGGCTAAAGTTAGGCTTATTAGGTTTGCTTTTCTAAACAAGCCATTCGTTGCCTTCGACAAAAGAGAAATAACCGATTTTTCGCCGAGACGTACCTTAGCGTTTTATCGTATCAAAATATTGTAATTATAACTTAATTTTTGCGAAAAATAGGCTAAATAGTATTTCACGCCACAGCAAATATCGAAGCCTGCTAAAACTATGTTTAGAGGGATTGATTTTTTAAACAAATCACTCATTGCCATCAGCAAAAGAGCAATAACCGTTTTTTTTGCCGCACGTACCTCAGCGTTATATATATAGATTTTATTACCCCAAATTAAAACACAGTGCTAAAAAACAAGTTCAAACTTTGGTCTCCAGGATAAACAAAACCCAATATTTTTTTTCCATAAGCAATGTTACGTCACAGACTATTTTCCCCTTCTTATTTCTTTTATAGAGTTCAGGACTATCCTTTATTTTTCTTAAACATTAGAATTTTGTTGCCAAGTGACTCATGATGATTTTTTTTCTTTTGCCAAATTCAAAATCAGTGAAATTATTAAATAAGTGTTACACGCTATCGCAAAATTGAAAGTAGTATTAACCCTTTCAAGGGCGGTGGTTCATTTTTGGACCACTTAATTGTAATTCCTAAATGTCACATTTGTACCCGGATATTAGAATGAAAAATTTCCTTTTATTTAAGAACGTGAACAAAAGCTGTTGCTTATTTTTAAATAAATTTATTTGTCAATTCTGGTGTTATCCACTGATTTCAGCATTTTAAGAATAGAAGTACCTTGGCCCTGAAAGGAAAAAAGGAAAAAAAAAATAACAAAACTTCTACAAACAAGAAATCACTGTTATTTTATTTCAAAAATGCATGGAATAAAATTTCTATTTATCTTCGTCGCAGATCTTAGGAGAGAAATTTGTTTAGTTCGGTAAAAAGAATAACAATGAAAAAGAATTTCTAATGAGAACATAATAAGGGACTCTACATTTTGAAAACAAAAAAGATGCATAATCCTTACGGATAAAATAATCTAAAATTTAATTAAAGAAGATAATCATCCGAAAGTTTTTGAATGATCGATAAATTATAATATCTACCCTGGACTTCTTTTAAGACTTAATTAATTAAAAAACTTAATTAAGAGAAGAAAATGATTGGGAGAAATTTTTACACGGAAACTACAGTCGTGGGGAAAAAAAAGTAAACACCCCTTACTAACTCTGCAAAAAATTATCGTAAAAGAAAGTTACTGGTACCTCAGGATTAGTAATAAAGTCTACTTTTAAATGATGTATATAAAATTTGCTTAGGGGGCCATCTACATATTAAAACGAATTATAACTTCGTTTTTTTAATGGCAATACCCAATTTTAACAAGATCGTTCAAATCTTTGGTTCAAACTATGCCTAGACACCAAATTTCAAGTCATTTGAATGATAAGTGTTTGAATTATAAACATTCAAAATTTAATGCTTCTAATGTTAAATTACATCTCCATATTGTCATTAATATCGCTTGAAATTATACTCCTATTGAGCTAATTTTTTGTGTAGCAATAATACTAAAATACCCAAACATAAATACGTTGAATTTGTAATTTTTATACTTTTATGATATGAATTATGAAATTAATATTCGAAAACATTATGAATTGCAACCTACAACTTTTTTGATTGATTTAGAATTATTGAGTCCTGCTTTATGCTTTAAGTCCTGCTTTTAAATTAATTATTTTAAAACGAGTGTATTTTAGGGGCTGTATCCAAACTGAAGTTGAGTAATCGATTATCGACCGAAAGAGTCCCTTTCTTGATCAAGGCATCTTAAGTGCCGCTCAAGCAGTCATTGAAGACTGCTAGTTTATAGGATAGCATAAGAAATTTCAAAATATCTAGTCACTTCATTCATAGACGGTCCCTTAATTTGCCGTTTTTTAAGCATAATTTGAAAACTACTTGGAAGAAAAATGAGAAATTTTGGATTTCCATAAAGCAGGACTTAATAAATCTAAATCCACAAAAAAAACTATCGGTTGCAATTTATAATTTTTTCGAATATTGATTTCATAATTCATATAATAAAATTCTAAAATTGCAAATCCAATGTATTTATGTTTGGGTATTTTAGTATTATTGCTACACAAAAAATTAGCACATTAGGAGTATAATTTCAAGATATATTAATAAAATATGAAAATGCAATTTAACATTAGATGCACTAAACTTTAAATGTTTATAATTCAAAAACTTATCATTCAAATGACTTGAAATTTGGTGTATAGGCATAGTTTGAACCGAAGATTTGAAATATCTTATTAAAATTGGGTATTGCCATTGAAAAAAATAAAGTTTGGGTCAAGGGCGGATCCAGCTCACCATTTAGAGGGGGATCATGGATTTCCTTTTTTGGGGGGGCTGAAAGAGGATCACATCTCTTTGTGAGAATTTTTTATATTGAAAGCTGTTCCCAAATCCAAACTAACTACTTTTCTGATACTTTCGCGAAGTCACTTTCATTCGTAAATATAAAAAAATTGCATTAATATTCGTAAAAATATCAAATTTACAGATTTTGATCGGATACCAAGAAATTTAAGAGTTTCCCATTTTCTTATAAAGGCAAAGATTTATTCCAGAAAATGTTGTCAAAGTTAGCATTTTTAACCAAGTTTTACGAGTTGACAGCCACAGAAATGTCGTCACAAGGGAACAATTGGCTGTCACTTCCGGAAATTCAGTTTAAAAAGTCTAAAAATTGTTAACGATTAAATAGAGCAAAAATTTGTATTCAATTTTAGAGGTAACAAAACCGTACACATTGGCAGCTACGTGATTCTATTAGTGTCATGAAAATTGCAGGTGTAGTCTCTTCTTTCTGCTCAAAGTATTAAATAGTTTTTTCACTTGAACTTATACCTTTGGAATGGATAATTTCCTTCTGATGGTCTGATGGATTTCATTATTATGAAATAGCCATTATAAATGAAGTGTTAGGTGAAGATGAAAGAGCAGCCGTAAAAAGTTTGAGCTCTGATTTTCTGGTCAGAATGGAAAAAAAAAATGGCCATAATTTTTTTTCAAAAAAAAAAAAAAAAATATGGCCATATACTTTTTACGACTGCTTTTTCATCTTCACCTAATACTTCATTTATAATGATTGTTTCATAATAATGGAAGCAATCAGATCATCAGAAGAAAATAACTTGGTTAAGCGGGACTCGGATAATTGAGACTGTATATTTCATTTTAAAAATGATTTTTAGAATATTTTTGTTGGGGTTCAGAGAGGGGTCATGACCACCGTGACCTCCCCCTTTGATCCGCCATTGGTTTGGGTTCGTTTTGATATGTAGATGGCCCCCTAAGCAAATTTAATAAACATCATTTAAAAGTAGATTTTATTTCCAGTCGTTCGGTATCAGTGACTTTCTTCTACGATAAATTGTTGAGGTGTTAGTAGGGAGCGTTTACTTTTTTCCCCACGACTGTACATTTTGATTTTGCAACATTGCAGTGGTTAAGATGAAAGAAAGTTTTTAGTTCATTTTTGTATAAAGTTTATTTTATTTTAGTGTACAGTAAGGTTATGTTTAAAGCTTGTTTCATAAATGTCTATAAAATGAAACAGTTAACCCATTCCGTACCAGAAATGTGGCTGCATATTTTTAATTACAAATCAGATAGCATCATTGACAAGATTTCATCATCATTTAAGTAGAACAAACATGTCTAACTGTCTTGGCATAACTCTTGTTTTATTAACATTTTTAGCAGTAAATATATATACAGGGTGTCCACTCTCAACGGTGTCCAGTGGCTAATTCTTAAACCGTTAGTCATAGATATATACAGTCGGACTTCGTTATCACGACACCCGGTTTTCACGTCATTCCGCTTATCACGTCAGTTTTTCAAAGCCCCGATTTTCTGTATATGGTTTTAATGTAAATAAACTCCGGATTTTACGTCGTTGAATAATTTTCAACTCCGGATATCCTGACGGTTTAGAAAAATTGTCCATTTTTCATAATCCATCTTATAAGCACGGACATTAAGCGGCAAGAAATGTCTTAGCCAAACTTTTCACAAAAGTGTCTAAAATACCCATTGAGATATGTTTGGAGAAATTTTACTTCAGTACTTTATCTGAATAAATAAACCCATACACTATGAATGAGCCACTTAAGCTCCAGATAGATGTATCAAACTACTTGCGGTCTTTTTGCTCTGGTCGGGCGGCGCTTTCTTGTGGTTATATAGCGTTTTTCATCCGACTAAAACCGAAGCATTGCATTGCATTGAAATGCTGAATGTAACATCCATTTCTGAAACGAATATTTATTGCAATTCAATGTATAATATTGAAAAAATAATTGTAAGAAGCCCATCTAGGGATAAACAAACCTTAATTCATCAATATTTCATGTAGCAATAAAAGAACAAAGCGTCACAAAACTGATTTTTATTCTTTTCAATTTTTCTTTTGTATTTATTTTGTTTAATAATAATGTTTTATTGCTTAAATCTGCAAGAGAAGTTATGAATTTAAAATTAGCTTAAATTAATTAAAAATACAGCTTTTTATAAACATATTTTTTTTCAACTCCGGTTACCGCGACCCTCCGCTTATGACGACACCTTTTTCTGGTCATTAAAGTGTCGGGATAACGAGGTTCGACTGTAGTTCCAATTACAAAAAATGTTTTAAATGAGGTGAAGAAGTATTTTTAGAGCGATATGGGCCAATAAAAACATTTCTTAAAAAAAAAATACGAAATTTAAATTTTTATACGGTCCCCGGTCCTATAAGTTATATTTAGTAAAATTTTGCTTTTACACTGACAAGTAATACAAAAAAACGTCCCGTTATTCTACGATTAAAATTGACCGAGTGATCGCTGTTTAAAGTTGGAGCACATTTTTTTGCTGCAGATTGGGGGTCATTCACAAATTTAGTTGAAATATAATTTCGTCAGATATATTAAATAAATGGTTGAGAGTAAAATTAACATTGCAATATAAATTTCAAATCTTTGATCATTCTGCCATATTAATGCAAAATGTATAATTTGTAATAAACATTTAAGAAGAAAGAAAAAACAGAATTTTTGTTAAATAAAGTGATGCTAAATTAACAGCCTCAATTCTTTACAAAATGATATGTATTTTAAAATATTATTAGATTACACTAACCTGTAAAAGTTGGTTTAGCTCATGTTTTTTAGCTTTTGATAATTGATTTTTATGTATTCCGTACCGCTGAATCCGAAATTGACCTTGATTTTTTACCACGTAAATTTTAAAGTTAAAAAAAGAAAAATTGCGAAAATTTGATACTATAAAATAGATGTGATTATTCTGTTTTAAACTTTTAATGATTGATTTTTATGTATTTTTTGCCGCTGAATAGGAAAATGATCTTCATTTTAACCATCACATCAGGATATTTCGCAAATTGCAAATTTCAAAGTTAAAAAGTTCTAAGTTAAAATTGGACCTCCTCCCTCATCTCATCGGATCACTCAGCTGTTTAGCTGTAAGAATCCCAGGATAAGCAAAAATATTGAATAAATTATTAAATGAAATAAAAAAAAATAATTCAGTACTTGTTTGTTTTCGTGTAATATTTCATAACTAAATTGGTAAACGAAATTAAAATGCCCTCCCCCCCCCCAAAAAAAAACTTCTTGTTAACTTTTCCGAATATTAATTTCAAACAACAACAACAACAAAAAAAGCAATTTAACAAATTACAACGACCATTTGGAAAATGATTTTTTCGATGACTAAAATTTAAGACATAAAAAGTCGCACGTAGTTGATCATACATTACGTACGCCATGAATCAAACATTAATAGTGTTATTACACGTAAAAATTGCAAGCGACAAAAATCGCCTGCGACCCGTCAGATTTCTTAAAACTTACGTATTATCCACCTGAAACTTACGTATTATCCAAGCATTTCATTGACTGTTCGTGAAAAGGCTTTTCCATCGTCCAAGAAATCTGACGACTCATTTTAAATGAAATTTCATTCATAAACTTCTAAACATCCCACAATATTACGTTTTACACCGTCGTATAGAGAACAAAAATGTACTTTTAAATGCAATTTGTTTGAAAGCTGTATCACAATTTGTTTCTGAGTTATTACTTTTTTTTGTAGTTTTTATTACTTTTTTGTCATAGTGGCAACACTCTGTTGTCCATCTCTGTTGAAAGTTAAGGGAAATACATATTACTGTATAGACCAATCAGAAAACGAATAAATTGCGGATTAAACCAATAAAAAGCTTCAGATATGCTTTTGATTTCCTACCCTGACGAGGACAATAACCATTTTTCCAAATGGTTAAAAAGTTTTACATATGTTTTATAGTATGAGATTTTCGCTATATTTTAACTTACACATTTACGATTTGTAAAAATATTCTAACGTGATGGTTAAAAATGAAGGTAATTTTCAGATTCAGTATTAAAAAAGTACGTAAAAATGAATTATTAAAAGTTAAAAAACACAGCCATCTTCTCTACTTTATAATATCCGATTGCTCTTTAACTTTGATGATTTGCGATATATCCTTTCATGATGGTTAAAAATTAAGGTAATTTTCAGATTCAGTGCTAAAAAATACATAAAAGTTAAAAAAAACAAACAATCGCAGTCTTGTATTATCTAATCTAAAACTTTTTCTTAAACTTTTTGGCAGTAATCTATCCGAAAGTTTTTGTGTTATCCTGTAAAATAAGTATAAATGGTAATCACCGAAAATCATAATAATATTAGACTGTTATCGGATTTGCGCCTGTATGTAAAATGTAATCTCGATCGGATATTTGAAAGTGAGTTATAGTTCGAGTACAAATTTTGAACTAGAAAAACATACATACGATCGTTGAAATAACATAAAAACTGGTATGTTGTGGCCATCACAAAACTTTCTTCCATATAAATCACGTCAATTAAATCATTTAAATAGTACAAGAAATTACATCAGTTTAGTACCAATTCATATCAAAGTACATCTGAATTCAAAGGTTGATGAATTAGTTCTTGAGATAGAGCTGTAGCGGAAATTCTGAAAAATGTAGCATAGCAACGCCACCTGTCAAGCGATTTACACCAAAATGTATAAAATGTCAATTCGTGTGAAGGACTAACTGATTATGAAGTTTGATGAAAATTCATGCATTAGTTTTTCAGATACAGCTATAGTGGAAATTCTGAAAAATGCAGCATAGCAGCGCCACTTGATGAGCGGTTTCCACCAAAACATAAACAGCTCTAATTCATATGAAGGTATACCTGAATCTGAAGTTTGTTGAAAATCTAAGTATTCGTTATTGAGGTAGAGCTATTGCGGAAATCGTAAAAAATGCAGTATAGCAACGCCACCTATAGAGCGATTTACACCAAAATGTATACAACTTCAATTCATATCAAGGACTAACTGAATCTGAAGTTTGATGAAAATCCATGCATTTGTTCTGGGGATTGAGCTATTGCAGAAATCGTGAAAAACGCTGTATAGCAGCGCCACCTGTTGAGTGATTTACACCAAAAACTAATCAGCACCAATTTATATCAGGGACTAACTGAATATAAATTTTTATTAAATTCCGTGCATTAGTTCTTCAGATAGAGCGCCCTCAAAATTTGTGCCACATGCATACATACAGACAGACTCACAGACTCATAGACAGGCATTTTGTAAAAACATATTTTTCGGAATCTCTGACCCCTAAAACGTGTAAATCCGTCGAAAACCGAAAGTTGAAAATTTTCACGAATTCAATGCTTTCTTCTTGTAAAGATAGAAGAAAGTAATAACATAATTTTTCTTAAAAGGAATCATACAAGAAACAATGTCAAATCCTGACAAAATAAAACATATGTTATTTTAGCCAATCTGAAACTTAATAAATGCTAACTTAATCGTAATACTTGTACGATTTTTTTCAAAGCGCAGATACACATGAAATAAGATATTCGAATACTTTAAGCACTTGGTATGTGACCCCTCAAAGCCTAGTCGAACTCATTTATTTTCAGAGCAGAAAAGTGGCATAAGTCATGCATTTTTAAAGATTCATATCTCGCTCAATTTTAGTCTTATACGAATGGGACTTTTTTTTTTGTCTTACTTGCCAGTGTAATAGGAAAATTTTACTAAATATAACTTATAGGACAGGGAGACTATATTAAAATTTAAATTTCGTAATTTATTAAGCAATGTTTTGATTGACCCAAATCGCTTTTAAAATATTTCTTTACTTGATTTAAAACATTTTTGTAATTGGAACTATATGTCAATGTAAACGGTTTAGGAATTACCCATTGAACACCGTTGAGAGCGGACATACTGTACATATATATTAGTGTAAACGCCCGTCTTAGGGCGATGGGTAGAAATCGTGGTTTTCCTTTAAAATTTTAAATAGTAATTGATAAAAATATTCATATACTATTATTCCTTTATCGAGCTATTTGGTTTAAAAATCATAAACAGTAAGTAAATTGAAATACAGTTTTCAAGCATTTTACATCTGAAAGTACACCTTCCCTATTCAACGGTGTAAAATTTAAAATTATGCGATGTTGAAAAGTAATTAAGTTTAAAAAAAATGGAAAATGGATTAATGATTCATCAAATCAATTTTTCCAAAATGAATTAAACATACAAACCTGAAACAAACAAAGGCTATGTTTATTGCATTAATACTCGGAAAATAGACTACTTTTGCATTAGCTTGGCGATGTGATAAATCGCCAAATATTGTTCCCATTGACATCATTGATATTGCATTAATTTCACTTATACTCTAACCCATTTCATTTAAAAATCATAACTTTTATTTAAAATACAAACATTCAAAAACATTCATATATTGCATACAATTCAAATACACACCTTTTACTCATTACCTTTAAAATGCATAATAATAATAATAAAAAAAATACCATAGAATTTTATTTCAACTTCATGGCATTATTTCTAAATCACACACGCAAAAAAATAATTACTATTGGCAAAAAAAAAAAAAAAAGTTATTAGCGAGATTTGGCCCCAGATAACATAAAAGTACGGAAAATAATTAATCTTAATAGAGTTGAGTTTTCCAAGACTTTGCTTTTAAATAAAAATTATGTATTTTCTATGGTTCATAGCCGAATGACGTCAAAAGCATATTAATATTACATGAGTTAAAATATTCGATGCGCGGAAGTTTTAAATTTTTATCAATGAATTTTCAAAAGTAAATGACTCACTGCACATTGTTTACAATTGTAAAATCAATCCCAATTTCTGAAATGCTCGTTTGTTTATATCGATAAGCTGTTGTTGTTAGCTGGTTATTTTTAATTTAGCGCATAAACATTAAAATTGAATATTTTTTGAAGTTTTTAGAGGAAATGAAGAGGAATAGATGTGATACAAGTTAAATTATTTCTGTAAGTCGAACAATTGCTTTATTTAGAATTTTGCGTTGGAATAATGGCCGCAATATGTTTTTCTTTTTCCCCCGAGGATGAGCGCGACCCGGGACCGCCCCTTTAGCGTATTATATAAATATATGATATAAAAAACTGGTGGAACCAGAGAGGAAAGTAAAGCTCGATCTAAAAAAGTTAAAGTAAAAAATTGGCAAATAGTTTCAGTCTATAAAAGTAAGTAGTGCGTAGAAAAGTAATGGAACCAGATTATCTGTAAAGCTCATGAAATTACCCAAATTTTTGTTGATAGCTGAAAATGTGGACTGAACTTTACTGGTGCCTTAAAATCAATCAGGGGAATAAATTTCATTTTTAACACATTCTGAATTCCAAACATTCATAACCAGTTTAAAAATTTGGGTTCATAAGGATAGGTTAAAGGCTGATTTGGTAATGAGCGAGGACCTGAGAGGTCAGTTCAGTACGAAGTATGAACCAAATTCCATTCCAGGAGTCACTGATAAGCCACAGGAAGATCAAAGCCCAAAGTAAGCTCAAAACCTTAAGCATTTACGATTCAACCATATGCTTTGCATACAATATTCATAGTACTTAGCAACTACTTGTCTGGCTTAAGTCCATTGACATAAGGTTACCTTTTCACAGTAATTACATGAAATAAAAATTATTACGTTAAATGTGTTATGTCAAAAATGTTAATAACAACAATACCTCAGCAACCTGACAATATTAATGTTATACTTAAAATATTACTTCATAATTTACATTCTTTCATCTTTGTGGAGTTTAGCTTAACTTGATGCAATTACGTCCAAAATTCTGGGCCTGACAGAAAATTTTTAGTACATAACTACACATTCTGTTTACTATACCGAGTACTCATTTTGAGTGGATAATAAGATTCTGAATATAAGGCACCAGAAAAGCTCAGTCCACATTTTCAGTTATCAACAAAAATTTAAATTTGGGTAATTTCATGAGCTTTACAGATAACCTGGTTCCATTACTTTTCTACGCACTACTTACTTTTATAGACTGAAACTATTTGCCAATTTTTTACTGTAACTTTTCTAGATCGAGCTTTACTTTCCTCTCTGGTTCCACCAGTTTTTTATATCATTTCACACCCTTTTCAGATCATTTCAGGAACTTAATCAACCAGCTTCAACTAACCAAACAACCGCCCCAACTAACCTACCAATGGCCTTAATCAACTGACCCAACCAATTGCCCTAATCAAAAACTAACAGAAACATTGGTTCACCGGTGTATTTCAAGAGCTCTGATGGCACTACACTTATTGCTAACCCCATATTGGGACACTGACTACTTTATTCAGGACTGGCCGGCAGACTAGTCCTTAGACTAAGTTTAATACACAGTGTGATCTCTTGAAATTTTCTGCTACGTACTTACACTCCTCTGGTTTAAGGAACTATGCAGTATCCTAGGTCAACCCCTCAAATACACAAAAAGCTAGGGTAAGAAACAGTAATAAAGATTGAATTAAAACTGCGAAAAAACTATGAAAAGGGAAATGTTCTGTTTTTTGCACTTAATGGGAATTTAAAATTAAAAAAAAGTCTGAAAACGACTGAATACAGAAAAATGATCAAAAGTAATTGAAAATATTATACAATACACCTGTAAATAATATCAGAAATATTGCTAATTTTGGATATTTATATAATATTTTGTAGGTCAAACTAAAATACCGCGATAAAGACTAACCTATTTACATCTAACTGTAACCATTGATAAAAAAAAATCAAGAAAATTGTAAAATACGTGTCCTTTGAAAAATATGCTTTTATTAACGAGATAATGTACGTAATCGAGTCTACAGACAATTGGCGCATGTTACCGGGCGTCGTTTAGCGTATAATTAACTCGGCCCTAAGCACACGCACCTATTTTTGTAACGTTACCACACACTTGGGGGTAAATCTTGCCTCATTTTGTCTCCCATTATATTTTTGGCTAAATGCGTTTTAAAAGCAAGTCTACTACTTTATATTGTAAAATGCATCAGTACTACTTCTTTTTAGGGAAAAAAATCAAGCGTTTCATATTTATTTTCCAATTTTGCAAGTTTCTGTAAAAAATCACGTTTTTTTTTTTTTTTTTTTTTTTTTTTTTTTTTTTTTTTTTTTTTTTTTGCTTTCAGTAAAATTATTTTAGTGTATGCTATTTTGAAACGAATGAACATATCGAAATGAAACGTTTGTACACGCGCGGGATTATTATTCCCAAAAGGCACATTTCTCCCCTTCTAGACAACAAAGTAAAGACATTCCTTCGCACAACCGTTCTGAACCTTGACTTTGAAAGGTACAAGGAAGGTCAGAAGCATCCTCGAAAAATTTACCATTTCTTTATCATATTTTTTGGCAGTTTACAGAGTGCTGGCTAGCACTGTTTTGTATTTGAGGATTTTATATCAGTTTTCTCTGAATCTGAATCGAAAACTGTGGTTTCATTTTGAATTTCGTTTTCATCTACGTTTGAATCGACTATTATTTTTTCATTTTGGTTTTTATTAGACGGAATCTGATGCTTTTTTTGCACTTTTATTCCGTTTTTCCGCTATTATTTTATCAAAATTTCGAAACCCATTGATTGAACCCATGAACATTTTCCCATGTATGCAAATTCCTTGAAGTACGGTTCTGAATATATACCGTGTGTCTACATACATCTTCAACATAAATTTTGTCCTTATCATTAATGCTGGCTAATATTGCTGAACACATATTTTTTACATTTGTAATATTTTATTTCAGCTCAAAAACAAAACAATTTCGTTTGCTAAGCGCCCATGTTACTATTGTTTCTGCTAGAAGCTTTTTGATATGGAACTGTGCTTTATTTTCATCAGAAACCTCTAAATTTGATAGTGGCTTTTTATCCATATTTGACAGTAAATTATACAAGATTTTACCCTGAGACCCGACGGCCCGTTGTTAAAAACGCAAGAATTTTTTTGTAATAATATTGGCGGTCTATCACTAAACTTGTACAATACCTTTGGCGCTTTTTTGCGTTTTCCACTCGCCTTTTATTATCTGTACGTTTGCAGCTATAGCGCAGCTTAACGATATACCGCCGGTACCATTTAGATTTAAAATGAGAAAAGTCCAACAAATTTTTTCGTCGACAGAGCTTATCAGAAGCTAAAAGCTTTCCCTTGTTTTTTTTCCTGCCATTTTTTGGTCTCCCATCTTTTCTTTGAAAGATTATGCTTTTCTGTCTTCTGTTTGCTCCAATCTTTATAATATACAGAAAGAGCTTCTTTGTTTTATTTTTCCCACTACCTAAACTTCCATTTTTTGCTCTTTCTTTAGAAGGCATCTTATAAAGTAGTTATTTTTAACCTTTTAATTAATATGGCGCAACGAAAAAAAAATTATTGTCCCAGTGTTCATCTTTTAATAAAAGTAGTTGGTATAGAGACCCACTGCGTTGCTTTTAAATTGCATGAGATCTTACTATTTTTTTTTTTTTTTGGAAGTGTAAATTTAGTTTTATTATACATTTCGACAAAACTATAACATAAATTTCATTGAATACTGAATTTCAAGTAAAAAACAATATTATCAAGTAGATTAAACGTTTATTAAGTTAAAATACACATTTCCAAAATTCATTTATAAAAAGCATTGCGTTCTTTTATGATTTCACTTTTTTATTAGAAACTATTATAACTTCAATGAATACACCGGTGCTCACAAACACAACATTTATTAACAGCTACTAAAAAGAGAAAAATTACTTAAATTGTAGAACAACATTTCGAGCCGAGTTGAGTTGTCGTGAGTCATTACAATTCAGTTACGGTTAGATATGTGACATCTCCTTTTTTTTAACAAAAAGCAAAAACCTGAAAATAATACAAATACAAGCAAAATTAATAAAATGATAGTCAGGTAATATAGTCATTTAAGTAGGAAGGTTTTCTAATAAGTCGTCCAGATTTAGAATATGTCTCTGTTGGTGAGTGAGTGCTATCGGTGTGGGATTTAGTTATTGTAGAAGGTAAAGGGGTGTTCAAGTTTGATGTAGATTTCAGCTCATTCCCAGGAAGGTTCAAATCTAGTGTAAGTTTCTCACAATCTAAAAAGTTAGATTTCTTTTTAGCTTCAAACTTCACACTACGAGGACCTTTGTGTAGATGTCTTCTATTTCTTTCTAATATCTGCCCATCTTCCTTTAATATACGATAGGACCGTGGTCTGTCAGCATTTCCTAGAATCTTGTCGAGTTGATTTGCATTTCTGAGTACAATCTTTTAAAAATACCACATCATCTTCCTGCAAAAGTTAAAGTAATTTAGAGCCTCTGTCATAATAAGATTTTTGAGTTTCTTGTCGAGTAATGAACTTCTGTCGAATCTCATCATATTGGTTAGTAGGAAAAAAATCTTCTTTACGTGGCATAATTCCATTAATTTTATGACCAAATAACAATTCTGATGGCGAAGGAATATTATTGGATATTCGTGTATTCCTGTACTCTAAAAGTGCTAAATATGGGTCTTTGTTATCAAAATCAGCTTTCTTAAGCATGTACTTAACAGTCTGTAAGTGTCTTTCAACCATTCCGTTTGATTTAGGGATCCTGGGACTTGATGTTTTGATCTGGAAATTCCAAGATTTTGCAAAGTTTTTGAACTTTGAACTGTCATACTGCGGTCCATTATCAGAATAAAGAAGTTTGGAATGCCAAATCGTGCAAATATACCCTTTAGTTCTTTAATGGTAGCAAGACTTGAGACTTCTGTTAATAAAGCTGTTTCCACGTATTTACTAAAATAATCTATAACAAGCAAATGTTCTCGACCTTGGAAGTGAAACAAATCAGTTCCTAAAACTTCCCATGAGCCATACGGAACTTCTTTTGGCATCAATGGTTCTTTTTGGTTTGATTTCCTATATGATAAACATGTTTTACAATTTAAAACAAGATCTTCTACTTCTTTTGACATACCAGGCAAAACAAAATTTCTCGTGTTCTGTTCTTGCATTTTTCAACATCCATGTGCCCATAATGTATTCGATTAAGCATATCATTTCTAAGATTTTTTGGAACAACAACACGAGAGTTTTTAAAAACTAATCCATTTGCAACTGTTAATTCTTCACGAAAACTAAAATAAGGCATTGCAACTTCCGGAACTTTAAATTTATTTTCTGGCCATCCTTCCAAAATTAAATTAGATACAACTTGTAATTCGGGATCATTTTGTGTTTCTCTTTAAAAAATTTTTAACTTTTCACTTGACTAGGAACACTCTCAGTAATCATACCAACATATGCCTCGATATCACCTTCAAAAAAGTCACAGGTTTCTTCTAAAAATGATCTAGATAAAGCATCTGCCAAAAACAATTCTTTACCTGGTTTGTAAAAAAGTTTAAAGTCATATGGTTGTAAACTAATTCTCATTCTCTGTAATCTTGCAGGGCACTTATCAAAAGATTTATTAAATATTGCTTCAAGAGGTTTATGATCACTTTCAATTTTAAATGATCTTCCAAAAAGATACTGGTGAAATTTCTCACAACCGACAACTACAGCTAATGTCTCTTTTTCTATCTGTGCATAGTTTTTTTGAGCATCATTTAAAGCTTTAGATGCATATGCAACTGGTAAATTATTCTGTAGAAGCACTGCCCCTAACCCATCTTTACTGGAATCAACTGATAAAGTGATTGGTTTCGACACATCAAAATATTGCAGAACCGGATTTTTTGCTAAAATATTTTTTAATTCCAAAAAACACTTATCATGAATAGAATTCCAATTCCATATGTTACCTTTTTAATTAAATCTCTCAAGATTGCGGTTTTTTGTGAAACATTTGGAATGAATTTTGAAACATACGTAATCATACCCAAGAAAGTTTCTAGTTCTTTACTGTTATTAGAAGGTTTCATAGCTATAATTTCTTTAATTTTGTCTTCATCAGGCTTAAGACAATCTTTAGAAAATTTGTGTCCTAAATATTTGACTTCTGTTACTCCAATTTTACACTTACTCAAATTAAATTTAATATTTCTTTCACGAGCTTTCTCAAGAACTTTTTTAAGCCTCATATCATGTTCTTTTTTATCTTTTCCCCAAATTAATAAATCATCTATATATATTTCAACTCCTTCCTCTCCTCCAAAAACTTCACTAAAACTTCTATGAAACACTTCTGGAGCTTATAAAAGGAAAGTACTCGTATTATCCTTTTTTTTTAAATTATTGTGCTATTTTTTAGGGTGTGGCAACACAAAAGAAAAGATTTAATTAGAAAATTAAAAAGGAGATATTTCTATAATGTTAAATCATGGAAGGTATAGTGCTACGTAAAGTTTAAATGAGTGCCATTCCCTTAATATTAGATATTTTTTGAACCGGCCTTCGAAAGGCACATCGCTAAATTAAGAGCTTTCCAACAAGCCATTATTCATCACTGAATTTTTTCTGGTTTGGATTGTAATCGAGTTGTTGTCTTTTCATCATGTTTCAAAACGTAAAAGATGCAGCTGAGCTCTACTATACAGCACTATCGTGCTGTATGATATATGCACTGAAGAGCTGTTGAATTAGAGGCAGGTGGCGTTATCCAAATGTGGCAATGTAAACGGAAAAGACATGACGTAAGCCGAGATCGGACAATATAAGGAGTTCTGATCAAGGTATAAGTAATAGTCAAACGTAGAATCTAAGTGCATTAGAGCGTAGGTAAATTGTAGGGGCTTGAGGAATGGGTCTCTTCATCTTAGAAGTCCTGCAGGCAATGAAATTTTTACGACTCACTTTGTCAACGCCCGTGTACGTCGATTTCGGTAAAATCATCCTTGCCAGGGCCAATTTTGTTTTATATATACAAATAAAAACTGTGCATCGAATTTTATACATTTGAATATAAAGGTTTAAAAAATATATATATTCTAAATTTTATGAAATTTTCAGCATTTTTGCATCACATTTCTGCAAGTAACTACCTTTATATTTAGTTTTAAAAAACGATGCACAGTTTTATGACCTATTTAATGACAAACATCTAACTAATATTGGGGATTTTAATTGATATGGAATGCGCATAGAGCATTTTGAAAAGTTCTTCATAACGCTTAAAATATACACGAAAATTCCTTTTTTATCTCCCCCCCCCCCAATTTTCTTTTAATTTCATATGTGATGAGTATGTGCCATAATGCATGTAGTGTGGCTTGCATAGTATTTAAAATAAAATTTTTTAAAAATAAAATGAATTTGAAAGTTCCTTGTCCCCGTAAGGAAGAAGGCTATTTCTAAGGTTTGAAAATTTATAAAAAGCATCAGGTTATAACAGTAGATGTATTACTTTTCTAAGAATCCAGTAGATGGTTCCGAAGTTGACTGTCGCGATTAAAAAATAAATAAAAATACAGCGCAAAAAAGAATTGCACTTTAGGCTGTGCATTGAGGAGTTGCAAAGGTAAAATAACATTATTTAAATTAGTTTAAGCATTTACTGGTTCATTTATTTTATTTAAAAATGTAAACATATTCTATTGAGCTTTTTTTATATTAACATTTTTTTTTTTTTTTTAATTTATTTTTGTTTACTAACAGCAAAGAAGAAAAGGGTAATGAAGTAGACTTCTTACATTATCTGCCTTAAGTTCTTTTGGATTGAATTAGCTATCAACATAAAATATCCTAGTATATAGAAATGACATTTTGTTTTTAAAGTGTACACTTTAAAAAATAATATTCTTACATAAATTGCTACACTCTTTAGCTGTGATTTTTGAATGAATCATAATTACAAAGGACTTAACTTAACCACAGAGAATGTTTAATGAGCCCTTAATTAATCAAATATCGTATTTTTAGAAAGAAAACTTCTCCTAATCAGTAGAACAAGATCAGTATTCCTTTTAATTGAACAAATAAATCTCCTAATTTTTTTTACCAATAACTAGTACGTAGTACGATATAAATTTCATTCATTTTTTTTATCAATAACATTTATGTAACTGAAATTTCTTAAGCGATTTCATTATTAAATACTGATTAAACGTTTCTTTGATTTAACAATTCGGAAAATGTACATCAAACGTGGCAAATGAGGTGCATTCGTACTATAACTAGTTTTTGTAAATATTCAGATCTTGCTGCAATAGCTGTTGCGCTTTTAAGGGCTGTCCATAAATGATGTCACACTTTTTTTCAATATTTTGACCCCTCCTTCCCCCTTTGTCACAAAGTGTCACACTTCACCATACCCATCCCCCCCTTTTTTCCAAAGTGTCACACTTCACCACTTCATCCCCCACCCCCACCCCTTTGTCACATGTCACGCTATATTACAGAAACATAAACTTTCAGTTCAGAAACAAAGTACTAAATTATAGATCATATTTCAAATTTTATTTTTAAACTTTATGTATTTTAATGATATTTGTGCGCATAACAATAAAAAATAGTTCGTGTACTCATTTTGTATGAAATAAGATTAAGGTTTACAACAAAAATCATAATTAATATACAATTGTAATAAAATATTAATATGAAAGAGGTTGAATACAGTAGTATTTTGGAATTTGAAATGGAATTTAATATATTTGGCTTTAAATCTTATCTTTACTTTATGAACGCAAAATACTTTAATTTCAAAATAACTTCAAAATTTAATCTGCTGATTTTTAATGTTTTTATTTTAACCAAAATGTGTAATGCAACATTTATTCTTACCCCCTCTCACCCCTTTATCACAATCTGTCACAATTTCACGAACCCCCTCCCTCCTCCAAGCGTGACGTCGTTTGTGGACGGCCCCTTATGCAAAAATGTTTGAATACAAAATTTATTACGATTATATAAATTAAATTCAATAATACAGAAATAATAGGACTCCATCTTAAACAGGACGTAATCACCATGGCAACTCAGAATCATGACCTATCATGGGATATCATTGAATTAATTACGTATGATAGGATTTAATAGAATTTAGAAAAATTTTATTAATAACTTTTTAAGTTTTGATTCGATTTTGATAAAATTTGTAATAATTCGACAAAATCTGCAACAATTATCTATATTAAATTTCAAACCATTCGTTGGGTAATTTTTGCGCTGTTATATGCAGGCAGACGGACGGACCAGATGCGACGACTATTGGGGCAACGTATTTATATAATTGCGAACCCTCCTAAAAATCGCGTTCTTCAACATGTATATAGTACATTTTTATACCTGCTTATTTTCAAGCTTTTATAGTATTAGTTTTTTTTAACCATTTGGAAAAATGGTTATTGTCCTCGTCAGGGTAGGAAATCAAAAGCATATCTGAAAGTTTTCATTGGTTTAATCTGCAATTTATTCGATTTCTGATTGGTCTATACAGTAACATGTATTTACCTTAACTTTCAACAGAGATGGACAACAGAGTGTTGCCACAATGACAAAAAAGTAATAAAAACTACAAAAAAAATTAATAACTCAGAAACAAATTGAGATACAGATTTCAAACAAATTGCATTTAAAAGTACATTTTTTTCTCTATACGGCGATATAAAATGTAACATTGTGGGATGTTTAGAAGTTTAAGAATGAAATTTCATTAAAAATGGGCCGTCAGCTTTCTTGGAAATCTGACGATGAAAAAGCCTTTTCCCGAACAGCCAATGAAATGCTTGGATAATACTTAAGTTTCAGGTGGATAATATGTACGAGTCGCAAGGCAATTTCTGTCGCTTGCAGCTTTTACGTGTAATAACACTATTAATGTTTAATTCATGGCGTACGTAATGTATGATCAACTCCGTGCTATTTTTTATGTCTTAAATTTTAGTCTTTGAAAAAATCATTTTCCAAATGGTCGTTAGTAATTTGTTAAATTGCATTTTTTTTTTTTTTTTTTTTTTTTTTTTTTTTACAAACGGAGAAAGAGGGAAGGGCACGATGCATTGCAATACTGCAGTGGCTGTATTGCCCATAGATTAAAATGATATTTTATTATTTGCTAAAGCACCTGAAGCGTCCCGTTAGTGTGTTTCCATGAGTGACTATTGAAGAGAAACAACACAGTTAGTTTAATTAAATGTAATGTCTATATTATGCAAGAAAATACTCCATAACTAATCGCGTTACGTATTGATTGCATCTCCTTTTAAACACTTTCCAAACTAGTTGAAAAGTGTTTATGCATTCGGTTTGTCTGGCCGTCTGTCCGTGCTCTAATTCCCGTAAATATACTCGGATCGTTCTGAAATTTTTGGATGTTAATGACCTCTACCACTGCACCAATCCTGTCGCAAATGAAGTTTGTAGCGTGTTTAATTCATTTACAGGCACAGTCAAAAGTTTTCCGTTACATTACGGCCTATGGGAAAAAATCGTTTAAAATGATTTTTAATGACGTTACATGCTTTCAAACATAAGAAATTTGATATGTATTTATCAAGTGCACTAAAATATGCATTCCGTAGAATATGCGGTACAAAGAATAAATATTATTCATTTACAGGGCCACACAAAAGAATTCCGTTACCTAATGATATACCAATGGAGGGAATTTTTTCCGGCGTATTTTAATTATGTTAAATTATTTCATGTATAATGAAATTGATATACGTCGCTGAGGTTAACTATAACTTATTTCATGTGTAATACGAAGTGCATAGCATTTACAGAAACACAAAAGATTTCAGATACTATATTGTATCCGAAGTACTGTACGGTAGCGATGATTGCTGGAAAGGCATTTTTAATTATGTTATGCGCTTTTATGTTTCACTATATTTATGCATTGTATATGGTGTGTATAAATGCTGTAATTCATATACAGGGCTACACAAAAGAATTCGTAATGGTTACTGGGTACGATTG
The DNA here is from genome assembly GCA_963932465.1 of Maratus speciosus. Classification (NCBI taxonomy): domain Eukaryota; kingdom Metazoa; phylum Arthropoda; class Arachnida; order Araneae; family Salticidae; genus Maratus; species Maratus speciosus. Next base: position 407,744,257 of record OZ010793.1, on the reverse strand, counting down.
TAAAATCGCTTAAAGGTGGTTTTTAAATGAGTTATGCATTTTTACGCTGAACTGCGTTTTGTTTACTAAGAAATGTTTGTATAACACAGATAAAATTATATACAGGGTCACGCAAAGAATTGGATACATGGCCGTCTATAAATGATAATTTCTGGAAATGTGATTCCAGTAGTTTTAAGAGTGTTTTACTTTGAATTAAACTTTAGCTAAATCGTGGCGTGTAATAAAGGTACTAGGTTAACTACAGGGTTGTACAAATGTATACAAGTATGTTTTCATCTATTAGTATAAATTGCTCAGAGAAATTTCAACCTATTATTCGTTTTCTTGCTAAACTAAATTTCCCCATTATATAGCATATATATCAAACTACAGGTCAAATACAGAGCTGTTCAAAAGAATTTGAATATATATTTGCTATGGATGGTAACTGCTGAAATCAGTTTTTCAAATGTTTTATTCGTTTTCTAAAATGGTTACTTAGTTCTGTTATATACCTTATTTCCCTAAATAATGAAGTTTTGTTAAAGCATTCAGAAAGTGTTGGAAAGTGTTTCATAATCTATGCTTAACGCATAATTTTTACTTTCTTCTATCTTCAATAGAAGAAAGTATTGTAATCGAAATTTTTTTCGACTTCTGGTTTTCTGACGACGGATTTACACGTTTTAGTGGTCAGAGGTCCCAAAAAACATGTTTATAGAAAATGTCTGTCTGTTCGTCTGTCCGTGTGTCCGTCTGTCTGTGTTTCTGTCGCCATTGTACCATCAAAAAGTGTATGAAGTTAGGCATAGAATTGAACCAAATTTTTATTTTAAGTTTTTGGCTATGCAAGCAGGTTCTCCCTGAATTTGGAAAAAATTCGCTGGTAGGGGGCGCTGTAATAGCGATTTTTGTGCGATTTCGAATATTGTACCATCGAAAAGTGTATGAAGTTATGCATAGAATTGAACAAAATTTTTATTTTAAGTTTTTAGCTATGGCAAGCAGGTCCTCCCTGAATTTGGAAAAAAATCGCGGGTAGGGGGCGCTGTAATATCGATTTTTGGGCGATTTCGAATATTTTACCATCGAAAAGTGTATGAAGTTATGCATAGAATTGAACAAAATTTTTATTTTAAGTTTTTAGCTATGGCAAGCAGGTCCTCCCTGAATTTGGGAAAAATGCACTGGTAGGGGGAGCTGTAATAGCGATTTTTGTGCCTTTTTGAATATTGTACCATCGAAAAGTGTATGAAGTTATGCATAGAATTGAACAAAATTTTTTGTGTTTGTTTTCGGTCATGGCACGAAGGTCCTCCCTGAATTTGGAAAAATTCCGCCGGATGGGGACGCTATAATTGCGATGTCTGTACCATTTTCATTATTGTACCATCGAAAATTGTATGAATTTATACACATAATTGAACCACATTTTTTGTGTATGTTTCTGGCTATTGCAAGCAAGTCCTCCCTGAACCTGAAAAAAATCCGCCAGAAGGGAGCGCTGTAGTAGTGATTTCTGTGCCATTTGCATTATTGTACCACCGAAAAGTGTATGAAGTTATGCATAGAATTGAACCAACTTTTTGTGCATGCTTCCGGCTATGACATGCAAGTCCTCCCTGAATTTGAAAAAAATCTGCCGGAAGGGGGGCGCTGTAATAGCCATGTTTGTGCCATTTTCTTTATTGTACGATCGAAAAGTGTTTAAATTTATGCATACAATCGAACCAAATGTTTTGTGCATGTTTTTGGCTTTGGCCAACAGGTCCTCCTTGAATTTGGAAATATTGCGTGGTAAAGGGGCTGTGCCATAGCGATTTTTGTATACTTTTCTTGATTTTTTGTAGTTCTACTGTCCATCGGCAGCTCGTACAAAGGCGGGAACTCGCTTCCTGCTACGCCGGCTATTCGCAAATAGCTGATAACAGCAGAATAAGGAAAAACTAATAATTTTAACAAATATCATGATATAGATAAACTCGTTTTTATTCCGTTTAATTGACTGAAGCAGAAATTTAAGATGAAAATCAATGTTGTTATATTATTGGACTAATAATATTGAAGTATTAACATGTGTAACTAGATTTTGAAATATTAAGATGTATAAGATAGAAGAAAGTTTTGGGATTGGTACATCCAACTAGTTTATTACTTGTTTTTAAAATGAATGAAAGGTATACAACAACAACAACAAAATAATAATAATAATAATAATAATAATAAAATGATAACAATATTAATAATAATAATAATAATAATAATAAAAAGTGTTTGAAATTGTGGCAGTGATAATGTTTAAAATGTTGGAAGAAATAAATAATTGAAAAACATTTTTTTCGTGGAAGGCGATTATAAAGTAATTTTCAAATAAAAAATGTAGCATAGCATTGTACGCTAGATTAACATTAAATTTAATTAAGCAAAATCAGTTAAAGCCTACTCAGTATTTGATGAAAAGCAATTTGAAATAGACATTTCTTGCAATAACACAAATGAGAATTTCTTAAAATAATATTATTTAAATTAATTCATTTAATTATGTACGATCTCTGTATTACGCAGGAAAATTTTCAATAATGAAATCGTCAAGTATTAATTTATTTTTTTCTTTTGATTTTTCTTTTTTAAAGAAGAATAAGTGTGAGAAAAAGTAGTTATAGGGAAAATAATTAAAAAACGTATTTTTTATAAGACAATGATAAAGTAATTCTTTTTAGTTATAAAAGTAGTGTAATATAGCATGCTTGATTAATAATAAATGTAATTAGGTAAAGTCAAATAAAGCTTACAGAATGTTTGATATAAAATGACACGACTTTCCTTAGAATAAAAAAAATTACCTTTCCTTAAAGCATCATCATAAACTAGATTTATCATTTAATATAGATAGCTTATTTTAAATCTTTAACAAATTTCATTATCTATAATAATTATATTTTGCAAGATAACACATTACATTTACAGAAGGAGTATACCCCAAGGTGGATGTACATCCAGTTTATTACCAGACTTACACTTATATCACTATGAACGTACTTTTACTAATAGTAATCTACATTTATATCGTTATATTGATGACATAATTTTAATTGCCACTGATCAAACTAATATGTCTCAATTTCCAATAAATTATCCTACTAATTTAGAATTAACGGAAAACCTTCTATCTAACAATACAATTAACTTTTTAGATCTTAAAATTACAATAAAAGAAAACAAAACAATAACTGATCTACATGATAAACGTAAAAAATTTAAATTCACAGTTAATACATTTACTAATTTTAAATCTTGTCTTCATAATTCTGTATATCGTAATACAGTCGACGCTCGTTATAACGATTGCCCATTATAGCGACCGTTCCACGACCTTTGCAAAATGCCCGGAAGTATATCCCCTTTATGGTTTGTTATTTTTATATCCATTATAACGACCGGCCAACTGCCAGCTTCCCAATACAGCGACCGAACTGATCTTTCCTCGCGATTTTTTTCCAAGAAAAGATTACCATTTTCTTTCCCCAAAGATTGATTGCCAGTAAGATCTAAAGGGAATAGATTTTTTTTCGTGCGGTGAAATTTAGTAATGACTCTCTTGAATTTGTTTCTCTTTGCTGTAAGCGTATGCGCATGCACGTATTCTACTTGCTCGCACGATTATTCAGTTTGGTGCACATGTGCATTTTCCGAAGATGGCAGTTTAAAACAAACGAAATGCGATTCCTTTGGATAAGTTTTGGCAGCGGTTGATGAAAAATTGATGCCTAAATCTGAAATTGCTAAAACAGTTAACATGCCAAAAAGCACTTTGTTTACGATCATTGAAATCCGTGATTCGATTATGAGGGCCGAAGAAATTGGAGTCCCTGCTTCTCGTAGTCGATCGCGAGAAGGGAAATTTCAGCAATTAGAAAAAGCATTGCATGGATGGCTAAAACTTATGAGATCGAAAAAAACTCCCGTAGATGGGAACTTGTTAAAGACAAAAGCTCAATTTTTTGAAGAAAAATGAGCATTGATGAAGAATCTTTGAAAGCATTGATTTAAAGCATCAGATGGATGGCTCTATAAGTTTAAAGCGAGACATGGTGTTTGTTTTCCTAAACTTTATGGGGAAAGTGGCTCTGTGGAACATGAAACAATTTATTGCAGATGCTTGGAAAAAGAACAAACTGAGAATAATAATCGAGAGATATGCTCCAGAAAACATATTTAATTCGGACGAGACCGGGCTGTTTTTTATGATGACACCTGATAGATCTTTAGTTTTTAAAGACGAATCTAACAGTGGACAGAAGAAAGCTAAGCAACGAATTACAGTTATCCTATGTGCCCTTTTGTCGGGAGCTGAATAACTTTCACCTTTAGTTATAGGTAAATCAAAAAATCCTAGAAGCTTTAGAGGGATTAAAACTTTACCATTACCCTATCGAAATAGTGCGAAATCATGGGTGATAGTAAGCATTTTTGAGGAATGGTTATGTTGTTTGGATAAGCAAATGACAAATAAAGGCAGAGAAATCGTTCTTGTGATTGACAACTATAGTGCACATCTTCAGATTGACGGTTTGATGTGTATAACAGTGGAATATTTTCCGCCTAATATCACGTAAGTTCTCCAGCCTCTTGATCAAGGAATAATCATAACGCATTTACAAAAAATTACTTTTAAGGAGAATTGTTTCTGAACTGGATGGAGACAAGATTTATAAAGTGGATATTCGTTCAGCATTGTACCTTTCCAAAGCAGCATGGAATGCAGTAACAGAGAAAATACATTAAAAATTGTTTTCGTCATGATGATTTGTGCAATCGGTCCCTGTGAAATCGTCCGATGAAATCTTAGATAATCAACGAATCAATGGCAAAAATTTTGACGAGGAAGAGAGAATAATGCAAGAAATTTGTGAAATGAATTCAATTTGGAAGAAAATGTGACATAATGATTATGTCATGATTGACTGTGATGTAGAACTGCGTGGAAAATCTGACGGAAAGGGATATTATTTCTCGCTTATACAAGAAAAAATAGACTCATCGGATGAAGGAAGTATGCAGTCACCGCCGATACCTGTGAAAAGCATTTCAAATGCTATTGACACTTTAAAACATTTTTTTTTGAAAGACAAGAAAACACAGAAAATTACTTATTATCTGAGATGGAAAATTTTGTTTTAAGAAAATGCCAAATGCATAAGAAAACAAACAACAATTTCAAATTATTTTTGTAAAAAATAAATATTAATACGTAGGTAACTTTTTTGGGATTTAACATTTACCTTAAATTTTACTTTAGAAATACATAAGCCTTCTCTTAGTTGGATTTTTTTTTTTTTAAATTTCTCATTGCCAATGTTTATTTGATACGAAAGTACACAAAAATTTGTAATAATATTGCATTATATAATTTCTGATTAGAGTTTTTTTTTCGTTTACTTTTGTTATAGCGACCTTTCATTATAACGACCCTTTTCTTTGGCACGCCAGGGGTCGTTGTAACGAGCGCCAACTGTATAATCCTTATTCATTTATGTAGAATAAAGTGTTTATGTTCTTCTCATCTAATTAACAATAATATTAAAAACTAATTTATGATGCATTAAATGATGGTTTCCCTAAAAAAATTATATATTCTTTAATATATAATTAGTACGTATATGATTTAAAAAAACAAATTAACACATGCGTAAATAAAATTACACAAAATATATAAAATAAGAAAATTATAAAAAATAAAAAAATGTAAAATAATAATAAAAAATTATTATAGGACGATTGGATGGGTAGATGCTAGAGTACGGAAGAGGGTGGCGTTATCTCGATAATGCGCAATGGTTAATTAAAAAAAAAAACGGTGTATTTGATTTATAACTACGTTGCTAATACACATTTTACAATGGATGTTGATTCGATACTTTTATATGTATAATGGTGCAGTTATATTTATATATTTATCAATTCATATTAAATTTATTCATATTCATTAATATTTAATAAAGCTAACGATTCACTTGTATTTAAATTTTAGCCTACTCAGGACAATATCATATTAATTTTCTATTAGTATACTGTCTTTAATGAGAATAAAATGCATAATGAGTGTATTTGTTATACTAATGCTATGACAGAATGGATTTTAATTTGGTAATTTTTTTTTCCTCAATCCTTTTAATCTTGTTTCATTTTGAACTTAACTGGTGTTCAATGGTTTATTTCTCGGTTTTCTGTGTGTGGTAGTACAAAATTCACATTCTTTAGCTAATTTATGGCTAATATGAAGATGAAACCACGCATTTTATTTGTGGAATTTAAGGCATTTGGGACCCGATGATTCTGTCTAAGTTCTACAAATTTCCGTCATTCCATTTATGTTATTCAATTTCTGCTGTAGTTTACTATGTTTTTGAATTCTATGTTAGATGTGTTGGGGGAACTGTATTTGTTAATGATATTTTATTAATAATTTCACAGTTTTTGTTGGTGGTCGGTAATGTTTATTTAATGGTTACACACACACACACACACACACACACACACATATATATATATATATATTACGCATATATACGACCATAGTACGAATTGGTAGAGAAAATCACTATTTTCATATACATTCATGTGATATATATGGATTAAAGTGCATAAATACAGTAAATATTTTCTACTGGGCATTGTAACAAGAAATATCAATGTTTTTGAAAAGATCATCGTCTGATCTTGCCATTTATATGTTCAAAGACTCGCCTTTAAATCCATTGAAATATTCTTTTATTTTGCTGAAGTTCATAATAAAGTTGTTAAAAAAGCACATAGATAAGTCTTTTAATTAAATAAAAAATTAGATATAATACAAATCTGTAAAATAATAATATATTTTTTTTCCTGGAAAAAAAATCTCAATATGATTATTTCTTATAATAAATTTCGCACGTACGAAAGTATTCCTCTTTCAAGCTACTCTTTTCTTTTAAGTGCGTTCGATGATGTCTCTATATATTTTTATAGAAAATTTTATTTTTGCATGTCTCATCAATTTAATGTCGTCTTATTAAACGAAAAGTAATTCTGTCATTTTCAGCTCTGATTATGCGTCTTTAGAAAACACCATTAGTTTTTCAGTTTTCACATTTGACATATTGGACATGCACGCATATCTTAGAGGCTGAATAATTCAATATATCAGCAAATCCTTGCATGTTAGGGTACCTTTTTTAATCATTATGGCAAGGTATTTGTTTGCTTTAGAATAGAGGTTAATAATTCCTGTAATATATTAGCGTCCAATTAATGGATTATAGTAAGTTGTTATGCTTTAAAATACAAGGGCTTTTAAAGCTTATTTTCTGCAAAAATAAATAATATAAACCGATTTCCTACGAATCAGATTATACAACAACTCATATTCAAAGTATTAGAATAATCGAGAAAAAGTAATAAAAATAAAATACTTTTCAATTATTTATTTTTGATACTAATAAGCAAATGCAATTAAATTTCTTATAAATTAAATCTAGAATGTCTAGATAAGATTTTAACATTTACAAAATATAAAATACAGTACAATAAATTAGCTATACAGCTTTCTGAAGCGTATCAAAATATTAGAAGATAATTTAGATTGGTTCAAAATATTAGAATATTTTATTTTACGCAACAGTATTACCTTATGAATATGAGGTAAATGGTAGTTAATATTTTGTAGCATAGCCTTTAGCTTTCATAACAGCGTACAATCGATCTTGCATACTATATACAAGGTGTTTACAAGCATTTCTATCAATATTAGCTCAAATAGACTTTCATCACTAAATAATATATTTTCCCAATCTTCTTCGCTCTATAAACGTCTTGATTTACACCAATTCATTCTTATCTGCTTTTGTTTTGCAGTCATGAGATGTTTTGTTTTCGGTACACGAGATTCAAACCTTTTGGTAAACGATAAGAAGAGACACCCTGTATAAAAATAAACACAGTTTTAACAACATGATTTGTAAAAAGAAAAGAAAAATTAAATTTTATTCCCGATTTCGTTGCTGCCGTGCGTATCAACGCATATGCATAGCGAAAACCACAAGAACATGAAAGTATTATTTATACATTTTTAGTCAGAAGCAATTTATCAATGTAATACTAAAAACCTGTTTTTCCATATTTGGTGACTAAAAATCACAAAATTCATTAAACTGCAAGTATCTTAACTTAGTTACTTTTGGCCATAGAAGAATAAATTTTTAATGTTTTACATCTTAAAACATAGAGAAACTTATAAGCCACAGATACTGTAAAAAAATTTTAATTTCTTAAATATTTAAAAATCAGCTATTTTAACGTAAATCGATTTTTATATGATACAGAACAAAATTTGAAACACTTTTGCAATTGGAACTACACCTCTAAAACTAATGGTTTAGAAATTAGCTTTTGGCAAACGATAAGAAAAGACATGCTATATAAAAATAAACACTGCTTTAACAACATGATTTATAAAAAAGAAATTTGATCCCCGACTTCATTGCAGCCATATTATCAACTTCTATCCAAAGATAATCCTCAAGAACCTGAAAATGCTATTTATACACTTTTAATTAAAAGCAATTTATCCGAACAGATTTTTATTATGCCTTTCACATTAGTTACAATTGTATTAAAATAAAGTGCTCGCACAAATAATGTGATGCTATTGTCTTTCTTTTATTTACAGTGAAATAAAATCACAGAAATAAAAATGTTTCTAGCCCTTATTTTCTAAAAACACAGTAACAAACACAGTGGAGCCAAACATAGTAGCCAGGTTAATAGCTAGTTTTTTGCAATTTTCTTACTTTTCTGATATTCCACCGCACATGCGCACCAATGCAGCCGGTCAGTTCACTCTCACCCAACGCCGTGCCTGCGCTCTAACGCATTAATTATTCCCATTCTCTGATATCATTTATTAAAAGACACGTTTTACTTTTCATTCCAATAAATCTCATCTACTAAAATTTTTTAATTCAATACTATTTATATGTACAACAAATTACAACAGTTTAACGTATATCAGTGTAATGTGTTAAAAAATATTTTGTCTTCGCATTGAGTTAAATCAGTTACAGTATTAGAATCAACAGTAACGAATATTTGTAATAAAATAACTGTTAAGCTCTATGCAGTTTCTCAGAACATTTTAACAGTGGTAGCTATCTTTTCTAGCGAATGGCCAGGTGTTTGCCAGTGAATTGGGCTCTGATTGGTTGATTGCGAATTGCTTCATAGAAACTAAGCTTTACTTATTTTTTGAAGTGAACGATACATTCTAGCCATTGAAGGCTACTAAAGACATGAAAGGAAGATTTTTGACTGTCTGCGGTTGTTAATGATTTCTTTCTATTAGCTTTGGCGCGTCATAATAAGCGTTCATAACCGTTTAAAATAGGACTTTTTTTTTTATTTGAAAGTACCTTTTTTTACTTGAAAGTACATTTTTAAGCTCTTTTTTTTTATAATATCGAAAACAAATTTTGGAAATTTTAATTTTAATTTTAATTTTAATTTTAATTTTAATTTTAATATATGTTTCGAAAAAACAATTCTTTCAGCTTTTTCTTTTCTTTTTTTTATATACTTTGCAGGTAATGCGTTCCAAATTTAACAGGGACTTTCCATTAATTTGTTACTAAATAATGCACAATAAACGAATAACATTGTTACTTATCCTAATACGTTAAATAATGCCCATCTCTAATCCACATAGACATTTGCTATAGTTACAGGCCTTTTGAGCAATTTCTGTTACATGTGTGGTCGAACGTTATTTTAATATTAAATTTCTTTTTAACTCCCAGTTGTCTCCTCGATTAAATTTTCACTGAAAAATATGAAGTCAAACATGTTCTTTACATCATCGAAGATCAAGGACAATTCTTCAAGAACTTCCGTAGATATTGGACAAACAGTGTTCAATCGAAAGCATTCGGCCAGTGTATATAGACATTTATTGGCATGTATCCTGTATGATAGAAAGCGCAGTGGAGAGTTAAAAAGAATAAACTGGTTTTATCATAAGAATAGTGTCAACGATAACTTAATTATAGAATGGATGATTAAACGGCGGTAGTACATATAACAAGTTCGCACAAATATTTTCTATATTTTCCATGTAAAATATTCAATCATAAAGAAACATTCCGTGTCAGAATGTTTCATTCTGTTGTGTTATAATTTCTTGAGGATATTTACAACCAGAAAGAAAAAATCATGCGTCAAGCATAGATTATGAACAGTTTCCTAAACATTTAGACTAATGTAACAAAAGTTCACTGTCTAATAAGTTGAAATAGGATGTGTAATTGAACCATTTGGAAACGCATAACACATTTGAAAACACAATTTCAGCAACTCCCATCTACAGTCCCATCTACTTTGAGCAGCCCTGTATATTATATTTAGATGTGTATCTATAAACTGCATGCATGCGAAAATTTTGTTCAGTTAGGAAATACATACTCCTGCAGCAATTTCTGCTAATAAGGAGAATGGTACGTGAATTCTTTTGTGCAGCCCTGTATATCAGGCATAGAATTTATACACAACAAATAACATGCAAAACATTAGTTAAATTTAAAGCACATACCGAAATTTAAAACGTACTTCCAGTAATTATTGTTCAAAGACAGTATTGTAACCGATTTCTTTTGTGTGTCCCTGTAAGTGAACGATAAATGCTATGAATGTTCCATTGTATAATAATCATCTTATAGTGAAATTCAGTGACTTATATCAATTTCAATACACATCATGTCAATGTGTAATGTCATTGAAATACACTGTAAACGACTTTTTCCCATTAACCATAACATAATGGAATTCGTTTGAGTGCCCATGTAAATGAACTATTAACGCTACACACTTCATGTTCAGTACCGGACATACCTTGGTAAACATCATTAACATAAGGTAATTCCGGGGAAGACGCCACATAATAGGATGTTTTGCTTAGTAGAGCCAAAATTGAAATGAAAAGATAACGAAAAAATATACCATCATACTCTTTAATATTTAATTGGTTATGTACACTCATTAATTCCTTTCCCAGTGTTTAAATGATTGACAAATTTAATGTTAAATAAACTCGTGTAATTGTGGCATGTTCTCCTATATATACAGGGAAGATGCAACACCACGGAATATAAGGAAAATAAGACTAATATTGAACATTACCTGTGAATTAACAATAAGTATGGTAAAACAAACAAATCTGCAAACTGAAATAACTTTTTCTCAAATTTACTTTGCTAAAACAAAAACTTTGCTAAGCTTTGCTAAAAATGGTACAAGCCTGCACAACATTTCATTTAGTGCAAATGATCACCATTGCAATCTTCGTGTAATCATTTCTTGCATTTGGTGGACTGAATCCAATCACAATTGAGACCTTTTTTTAGAGTAAAAGTATCTCTTACATACAGCAGAAAAATCATCATCATTATTCTCATCACTATCACCACTGGTATCCAGAGGAATTTTTTCACTTGAGGAAGACGCGCTTACACGTCTCTTTTACTTCTGTTTTTTCGAAGGTTTCTTTTTATTTATTTTACCTTTTCCCGCATAGTTTTACTTCTCTCTGATACATTTAAGACATCTGCTACTTGTTTCTTATGCCCAGATGGTTTAAGTTTTCTGACTTGAGAAATAGGACTGATTGCTTCTAGACAGGAAATCCCTTTTTCTGTGCTGGTGGAGGCAACTGTTGGTGACAATCCACTGCCACTAGATCTGTTGTTGGAATATATGATCTGTTGGTGGAAGCAATTGCTGGTGTAGGCCTATTGTCACATTCACCGCTTGTGGAAGCAACAGCTGTTACCTTAATGGAGCCCTCAGATATATCAAACGCATGTTCTCGGTTTGCTTGTAGGTTATAGGGATAAATCCCAGTAACTGAAAAACCAGAAGTGCCATTTCCTATTGTAACTTCCTTGCTCCAAGCTGTATTCAAAACAAACCAAAACGGAAGTCTTTAAAGTTGACGATATGGATTGCTGTGGATCCAGGCGTTCAGCGCTTGTTGCAAATATGTTTTTAATGGTTTGCAAAATTAGTGCTTAAGTATCTGTAAGTACTGGGTAATGTGATTTGGAAGACAGAAAATAATTAATTAATTTTTGTCTTCATTTTAGCTTATTTCTGAACCATGTTGCGTCTTCCCCCAAGCATGGGGGGAAGATGCCACACACACTTATTTTCGTATTGATGCAAGATTATGACCGCTTCTGCTTGCTTTGTGTATGTAACAGAATGTGGAACTCTCTTATATTGCTAATATCTCATTTAAAATAAAACATTCTTTTATAAACTTTAAATATGTTCAACGGAATATTATAAGGGCTTAACTCACCCGGTTAAATGCTCCCGAAATCCAAAAATAACGGCCATTAAAAGCGACAAATTAAGATAAATTCACAAACCACGTGCACACTGAGACAAGACTCCTCACACAAGCCGGTCGTTATTGCCATCTGTTGACACGTAAAAGTACTAGGAACAAACTTGCGTCTTCCCCCAACTTGCATCTTCCCCCGAATTACCTTATATCAAATGCATGGAAATCCGAGTATCAACTATGATGGAAAGTGTTAAAAATGTATACGAATTAAAACTAGTCTTTGGGGGTCACCGTAGTACTTACCCATCATATGCATGATATAAAATATAAAAATAAAACATGTGTAAAATATTTATAAAAGGTTTGATGACGTCATAAACTCTAAATGCCTCTATTACTGAATTGCGTAGAAGAAACACCCTTATAAACCCAAAAATGATAATCATATTAACTAACAATTTACTGTGTCGGATAAAGCATCTCATGTCCAATTAAAATATACCTTTGAATTGAAATTTGAATGAAATACAGAGTCATGAAAAATCGAAGAATGTGCAAAATATGATTACAAATATCTCGGCAACTAATTATCCGATCGATTTTATTCTTTATGTAAAATTTATGCTGTGTTATTGTCTTTTATATTCACTCCTTAAAATAAACAATTTCGAAAATTTCTCTATACTTTTTATCAGAAAAAAATAATTCGAGAGTCCAAAAAAATAGTTCCGGATAATCGAGGCTACTGAAATTCAACAGACCTCTTCCCATTATTACATATTAAGTGTATACCAAATTCCAAGTCTTTATCTCAATTTGTTCGGGAAATAGAGCGTTTACAGACACACACAGACAGACAGACGGCATTTTTTTTTTCTCTAAAAATATGTTTTTCGGAATCTCCAGAGTCTGAAACGTGTAAATTCGTCAAAATTTTTTTCGATTTTTAAAACGTTTACAAGACTTACCCTATACTACGTATGATGAGTAAGTAAAAAATCAAGAAAATATATTATTCCCTTTTGTTGAAAAAGTTGTATAGATATTCTATTGAAAATATCATGTGGCATATTTGAGTTATCCTGAAAGATTCTGTTTACATCATCTGAGTATCCAGAGACATTTCTTAGTACGGCTATAACTTTTAAAAAATAAATTTCGTTTCTGCATGTCGGATAAATTCAAAACCTTGAATTATTTATCTAAGTCGAAATGCTTCCCGTTTCTTATTTTTCAAGTATCATTCATGTACCAGAAATTTTTTAGATTCTTCTGTGACATAAATTTAAATTTTGAGTTTACTGTATTCCGATATACAGGTTGGCCTTAAAAAATTTAGTTGTTTAAGAAAAATAGTGGTATAAGCTTAACAAATTATAAATATACTAGACCCCCCCTGCAAGCTACGCTCATCAACCCCCGTTCAGACACCGCAGAATCTAAAAACACGCTAATCTGATGGGCTTTAAAAATATTAGAGAAGATTGAATTGTACTGAAAAAAGCTGTGCGGATCTCCCTGTAAACGGGTTTCTATTCAATTCCCTTTGATTGCAAAAATTTAAGGGCGAATCAGTTGCTGTTAAGACATCCAATGGTTGTTTTCGTTTTTGATTAAAGAGCATCAGTTAAACATTTGAAAAGAAGCTAAAATAAAATAAATTAAGTATACAGAGTCTTTGTCTCCCGATATTTTAAAACAATCTTTATAACAATAGCCTAAGTCATGTGACTATCATCAACAGTTCCAGACGTACCACTTCGCTTTTTATACTCTACGTGCCATTTTAATACTTTAATGTTAGCCAGGCACAAGTGACAAGTCGCCAAATATTATTCTATCGCCATCATTTCATCTATCTATATTATAATAATTCAAGTCATCAACTGCCATAAACAAATACGGTCTGATCCCTTCGCCGTTCATATGAAAGTTTGGCACAGATATATATGTCCTACATTGGCGCGATTTTTAATGACGCTAATTTGGGGAACGCATCAACAGCATAAACAACAACATCCGGCTTACCATATCAAGCAAAATAACGATACTTTGGCGCCAGTTAAGTGCCCCTTCCGTATATGATATTGGCGTCAGAAAAGAATCGCGCCTGTATGGGACCGTAAGTTTTCCATTTTGATTAAAAAATCAAAAATTTTTTTTCGAATAAAACTACGTAAAATTTGCCATGGTTGCAAAGTACTCTTGGTACTGTTACGCTAGCCGGATGCAAATCTCGCCAATAGCTTTTTTTTCAACTCGCCAGTTAGCATTTTTTTTTCTTTTCGAGTGGTAATATTAGGCCAGATGTCATATACGCACAGCAGGTTTGGCGTGTTTTTTTTTTTCTTAACGAAAATTTGGCGAAAACCTCATTTCTAAATACCAGTTACATATGCATTTTTGGTATTACTTAGTTATCCCGTCGACCAAAAATCTATCGCCAAACTGTAAGATTAAATGTGGGTAAACTATGAGATGGTTGATCGTAAATGTCACATTCGCTTGACTTTAAGCAAGTTACACGTGTTTACGTCATCAAGTAATTTTTATTTCGACTTTTTATTTGTATATTTATTAATGTTATACTAATTTATTTGTTCTTTCGTTATTTAAAATAAAAATTATGTCAATTTGTATAATTTGGCGAGTGTTTTGGCGAAATTGGTCGACGGAATAACTAAGTAGTACCGTATTTTTTAATTATTTTCTATTATTTTCTAAAGGAAATAAAAAAAAATTAATAATTATAGAACAAAATATTTTATATAATTTATAAAAAGAAATAAAAGTAAATAAACATTTATTATCAAATAAACAACAATAGCCGGGTTATCATGTCAACCTTTTCTGAAATATGAAAAAAAATATCTGTTTGATTAAAATTTGTGTTGCCATTATTAAATGTATATAAAATTAGAAAAAAATTAATATTTCGAAAACTAATTCGAATTTAAAAATTCTAATACCAGTTTTGAGACCTGCGTATCAATGCTGATTTTTGGTGTTAATTTCATCGCAAAGTATTCTATATTTTAGTAGAAATCGCTTGAAACATAATCAGTTCTTTAATGAGTCGATTCATATATCCGTTTCATAAATTCGTTTCATTAGGATTTATATACACAGGGTAGATTTTATTTAACAAAACTGATTTCATTTATAACATAATAGTTTGTTATTTAAAAATAATATTAGGATTAAAATTTTAAAAAATTAAATAGTATTTAAAATTATGTAATTTCGGTTAACCTAATAATCCGTTTAGTAAAATATTTTTTGTTGGCAACATGACTGTTCATATCGTTCATCAGTTTTCGCCAATAGATTTAAACCGACATACCGACTTTCCAACATAGTTGAAAAGTGATTATGACTTCGGTTTATCTGTCCTTCATTTAACTCTCATAAATATACTCGGATTAACCTGAAATTTTTATATGTTACTGGAGTTTACTATAGCAAGATCTCATAGATTGTTTACAGGGACAGTCAAAAGCATTTTTCGTTACATTACGGTCAATGGGAAAAACCCATTTCATGCGCTTTTTGATGACCCATTTCAAACATAACGAAATCAATATGCAATTGTGAAGTGCACTAAAATATTCTTTATATAGAATATAGGATGCAAAGCATTTATTCTTCATTTACAGGGTTACACAAAAAATTCTATTACATAATGGTCTATGGGGAAAATCGTTTACAGTATATTTTAATGCTGTTAAGCTATTTCAAACATAATGAAATTTATATGTATTGCTGAAGTGTATAATAAGTTTCTTACTGAAAAGTTTGGTGTTTGTTACGGTTATCATTCATTTACAGGGGTACGCAATAGAATTCGGTTAAATTACTGTTTTTGAGCGATAATTACTGGAAGTGCTTTTCAACTTTTGTTTGCGGTTTTGAGTTCAACTAAATTTTTGTATAGGGTTTGTATGCATTGTTTGTCATTGCTTGGTGTATATAATCTCTGTTGATCATGCATAAAGGAATTCGTGAGTATTACTAACTATAGGAGTAAATTGCTTATGAATAGATTTTAATTGCGTTATGCGTTCTACTGCTGAATTATATTTAGTATACAAAGATAAGTTTATGGAATATAAATAAATTATATACATGGCTACGCAAAGAACAAAATACACCGCCGTTTATGGTTGACAATTGCTGGAAATGCGTTTTAAGATGTATTATGGGTTTGTCATCTGAATTAAATTTTAGTTTAATATGTGGAATGTTGTTTAGATAAAATACAGGGCTGTACAAGAGAATTCAAGTGCATTTCCATCTATTGTCGAAAACTTCTAAAAATTAATTGTCTATCTCAACTAAATTTTTCCATGCTATGTAGTATATATGCAAATCTATATATCATATACACAGATGCACAAAATTATATTACATTTTGACTATGGAAGGTAATTGCTAAAACTGGATTTTTAAATGTGTTATACATATTTTCTAAATTGCTTACTTACATATCTTCTTTCACCTTATTCAACGGTGAAGTTTCGTTGCAGTTTTCTAGATGTGTTGGAAAGTGTTTAATTATCTATGCTTCACGCATGATTTTTTGTTCTTTTTTTGTCGATAGTTCTTCATTTCCCATTTCTGGTCATTACGTAAAGAATAATCTTTTTCTAATTTATTTTCATTGACCAAGTTTCAACTACATTATCCAGTTACGCCAAAATTTTTCTTTTCCGGACAGTCTTGAATAGCGCGATTTAAGACCTGTTATTCCGATTTAGGATCTTTTCCTCTCCAGTTTCTTCACAATATTCAAGGAACAATATAGATTTTCAAAAATTAAGCATTAAACACAAAATGCTAATTTCATTATTTGTAAATATTCAAAAGAGAATGATATAAATATAAGATGTAGCAAATTGATACACTATGACGCAAAAGTTTAGACAATGAAGAAATTCTTACATACTTTGAAAAATATTTATTCAATTTTCAAATCCCTGCTTGAAATTAATGTGCTGTACATATAAACAATATTTATAACAAAGAAAAGTGGAATTGTGCATATTGCAATAAATTAAATGGTAACAAAAATAAACTGCTGTCTCAAAAGTTTAGACACAAATTAAATAAAATCGAAATAAACAATTTTTAAAACCTGGTTGCGCATCCATGCTTATGTATTACGTCAAATACACGAGATTGCATGGAAGAAACTAAATCTTGCATAGTTTGTGGATCGATATCGTACCATGCATTCTCAATAGATGTCTTAAGTTCCTTTTCAGAAGAGTATTGTCTAGCGTTGCTATAAACTTTGCGACACATGATGCTCCAAAGGTTTTCTATAGGGTTAAGATCTGGGCTACATGCTGGCCAGTCGAGAACTCTTATATTATGGGAATTAAACCAAGATTTTGAATGTTTTGCAGTGTGAATTGAAGCATTGTCTTGCTGAAATTCCCACTGAGGACCCCCTAGAAGCTCAGCAAATGGCAGTAGGTTTTCTTCTAATGTCTGTGTATAATGCTGTGAAGTTTGACGACCACTGGTGAAGGTCAGAGATACTTGTCCATTATAGCAAAAGGCTGCCCAAACCATCACCGAGCCCCCTCCTTGTCTGCGACTAAAAAAACGTCGAGGTTCCTTCCGCAAGTCATGCCAATACGATAAACAACCATCTGGACCATACAGATTCCACTTTTTTTCATCGCTAAATATGACTGACTGCCATTTCTCTCCATATGACATATGCTTTCGAGCCCACATAAGTCTTTGTAACTTATGATATGGTTTCAGAGCTGGTTTCTTCTGCATTTTGCTATAAACGATTGTTCCTTTTTCCAAAATTCGTCTACGAATCGTATCCTCTGATACAGAGAGTCCCGATGAGCTTTGAACTCCACGTACGCTCATTTGTTGAGTACTCGCTAGTCTTTGTATCAGGCGATCCTCTCGTACATTTGTCACACGTGGCCTCCCAGACCGACATTTTGCTTTATATTCGGAACCACTCGATAAAACTCGATAAATAGATTTTTTTGACCTATTAATAATAGCAGAAATTTCAGAAACGCTCTTCCCTTCACCTTTCAACTGCCAAATCCTTGAAACCTCATTCACTTGAATTTCTTTAGCTCTCGGCATGTCGACTATGAAGCGCAATCGTTTGCAGAACTTAAGTACTCCAAATTTGTGACATCATCGATTCTAAATTTGCATATGCCAGCGAATATTCAAAGAAATTTAGAATAGTGTCTAAACTTTTGCGACAAGCACATTTGAATTTTTATGAAAAAAATTAGTATTATAGCAAATAAAACGACTGTCTTTTGTACATAGCATTTTAAATCAGTTTTGGAATATATTTACAGGTTTTTGTAATTCTGACGTCATAATTCTACATTTTAAAGCTGAATGACGTCATTGTCTAAACTTTTGCGTCATAGTGTACTATCCCTGCAACACAGTCTGTCATCGTAACATCACGTTTACATTCCAAATGGTCACAAGTGTCACAGTCACTACGGTGAACCAAAATATATTTTTTTTTATTACTCTCAAGTAAATGTCAATGAGTGATTTCACTAAAAAGTCACTGTGACTGTTCTTTTGTGATGCGTCCCCAGTTGATGTTACAATGAAGTAACCTCGTAATTCTCATGTGACCTGCAATTGGATACCCTATTGTTAAGCTATCATGATAGTTGTTTTGTAATCAGATCCAAAGTGACAGCAAATGAAGTCCTCCTAGAACTTCAACTCTCTTAGGGACTTCACACTGGTCTCCAAATATCGACCGTATGATAATTACTATGTGACTTAGTTGAGTTATTTTTTGACTTGTCTTATTTCAACGCACACAATAACTTCACAATGGAGTCTTGAATGACGGTCATATGAGAATCACAAGATGACGTCAATGTTACACCATCTGGGACTTGTCACAAAGTAACAGTCAGAGTTACTTCTGAGTGGAGTCACTAATTGACATTTCCTTGACAGAAATAATGAGACGAGTGAAAGGTCACATTCTGATTCACTGTAGTGATTGTGATACTACTGACCATTTGTTATATGAAAATGATATTATATCGACTGGCTTTGATGTAGGGATGTTTATATCAACTTCTTTTAATATTCACAGTTAAAAAAAAAATAACATCTTATGTTTGTTGCTTAAGTTTTGGACACCAATGTAACTAGCAAGATGTTTTCAAATTACAGGTTTGTTGATGATAATATTACAACTTTAAGGATCACTAACTAATCCACATAACTTTGTCCGTCATTGCATGCCACAGGCTTGCGTTCCACATCTCTTAAACTAGAGAGCCTGGAACGCAAACTAGAGATAACCTCATCTTGTGAGCTTGATCTGAAGCTTGCTCTCGATTTTTCACCAATGTTCGGGCTCAGTCACAAAATGAGAATTTTATTTATTGACAAATAATTTGAGAAAGAAGATATATATCTATATATCTTCTTTATTTGAATATTTGAATATTTGTAATATTCAAATATTTGCGAAAGAAGAGAATATTTGAGAAAGAAGAATGTTGCCTAAGTTTTTTAAAGTGTTTTGTAATCCCCTAAAAATCAATTTGAAAGGGAATTGAATTGTTACTGAATGAAGATAAAGATAAATATTCTATCTGATTCTGAAATCTTGCCACGGTCAGTGTTAGCAACATAAAGAAACCTTGGGATATACCCTCTCTATCCTCTCTTTCTGCTTGAAATCTCTTTTGAGAATGACTAGAAAACAGAGCTCATATCTTTCTGTCACAGTTATACAATACTATTTTAAAAAAAAGAAACTTTAGTAGATTTCTTCCAGATTCTATAATAGAAAACAAATACGCTATTTTTAACAAATTTTTCAAGGATATGAAAATTACAAAATTGTGTCATGGGAGAGTATTTATGATTAATAGTCATTTCTATCTAAGAAGAGATTTTTTAAATGAGAAGATTAATTTTGAAACAATTTTAAAAGACAATTAATTTTCTTGTACGTACTTTCGGTGTCGGTCTCAGGAGGACTCTGGCTCTGATAACAAAAAATTGTTAAGACTATGTCGAGCTTTCGCGTTCCAGTATTTTAAATCGTCGGGTTCGGTCGGGTTTTCGCGTTATAGCCGTATTTTAAATCGCCGAGATTTCTCCTTCTAGGATTTTGAATTGTTGGGCCCCGGTGGACTTCACAACCGAAAACAGAGTCCGAACTCATCTCTAATAGGCACTGCAAAAAATCTTTATGCTTGAGCGCCTAAGAAAACTACCTTCTTGTCCATGCTTTCTACAGATATTGTTAAACATTCAGGAAATTCTAAAATGTAAGAAGCTCGTGCATACTTTTAGTAACCCCGCCTAAGAGCTAATTCCTTCAGTTTTTATTTTATTTTATTTATTTATTTATAGTGTGTGTGTGCCCCTTTTAAGGAAGGTTACAGTCGTGGGAAAAAAAAAGTAAACACCCCTACTAACTCCTCAACAAATTATAGTAGACAAAAGTTACTCGTACCGAACGATTGGAAATAAAGTATACTTTTAAATGATGTATATAAAATTTGCTTAGGGGGTCATCTACGTATTGAAACGAACCATAACTCTGTTTTCTTCAATAGCAGTACACAATTCTGACAACATAAATGAACTGTACACCCTTCAATTAACCTAAAAACAAATTTTTATGGAATTCGTACGATAAGTTTCCGAGAAATTAATTATTTTAAAACCAGCTTATTTTAGAGGCTGTATCGAAAGTGAAGTTCGGTACACGATTGATGGCCGAGAGATCCCACTTCTTGATCAAGGTATCTTAAGCGCTATCAAACAGCTATTGAAGATTGCTAGATTACAGGATAGCATAAGAAATTTCAAAATACTTAGTCACTTTTATCATAGACGGCACCTTAAACCAACATTTTGGAGTTTTTAAAACATAATTTGAAAACTGCTTGGAAGAAAAATGTGAAATTTTGGATTTCCATGAAGCAGGACTTAATAAATCTAAATCCATGAAAGAAAAAATTGTAGGTTGCAATTCATATTTTTTTCGAATATTAATTTCATAATACATATAATTCATATCATAAAATTATAAAAATTGCAAATTTAACGTATTTATGCTTGGGTATTTTAGTATTATTGCTGCACAGAAAATTAGCGCATTAGGAATATAATTTCAGGAGATATTAATAAAAATATGAAAATGTAATTTAACATTAGAAGCACTAAATTTTGAATGTTTATAATTCAAAAACTTATCATTCAAATGACTTGAAATTTGAGGTCTAGGCATAGTTTGAGCCGAAAATTTGAAATATCTTGTTAAAATTGGGTATTGCCTTTGAAAAAAATGAAGTTTGGGTTCGTTTTAGTATGTAGATGGCCCCCTAAGACTATTTTATATACATAATTTAAAAGTAGACTTTATTTCCAATCGTTCGGTGCCAGTAACTTTCTTCTACGATAATTTGTTGAGGAGTTAGTAGGGGTGTTTACTTTTTTTTTCCACGACTGTACTTCAGATCCCATTGGTCGCAAAATTATCGTGTTAACCTTGAGGAAAATTAAACAAAAAATTATTCATTACCTATACTTGAGGAAGGACTAAGAAGATAGTAGACGAAAGCCTAACACTGCCTATTAACCTCCCTTGGCCTAATATGGCTGCAACATCGGGCGATATAGCACTCATTTCGGCAACATGAAATTAATTTTGAATTGCGTTTGCAAAAACCTTATTCCAAAGATTTTTTTTCGTCGTTCTTTGAAAGATTAAATATAATTGGTTTTTTACAATTTATCACCAAGGCACACTATCTATCTATATTATAAAGGACAAACATATCTGTGCGTAACGCATACGTCATTTTGCGAATGGCAACACTTTGAAATTTGAATTAAAATTTCGGTTTTGGAATTATATCTAGGGCAAATTTTTAAACTTCTAAACATCGCACATTTTAAATTTTAACACCGTCGTATAAGAAAAAAATGCTCTTTTAAATGCAATTTGTTTGAAAGCTGTATCTCAATTTATTTTTGAGATATTAATTTTTTTGTAGTTTTTAATACAAATTTTGTAATTGTGGCAACTGAAGCACTCCATTTATATTGAAAGTAAAGGGGGAATAGTCATGGTTTATTATTTTTATTGATTATATCCTTATTGATGCCATTTTCACAATACAAATAAAAGCAACTTTTTTATAATTTTTGAACAGAAAATGATGTCAGACATTAAAAAAAAAGACACGCATTCTTCTTCATAAATCAGTTACATTTCAATATTTTTACATTACGCTGATACTGAGTTTGAGATGCTAGGCAAAATGATTCAGCGAGTAAAAATTATGTCATATTTAAAACAAAACAATCATTTATTTTCATAAAAGTAAATATTTGACCATTACTAAATGGCCAATACTATGACAATTAAAGGCAAATTTCTGAATTTTTTTTCGCGGGTATTGAGATTAGAACTTAAAGTTTGTGCGAATGTTCACATAAAAAGTTGTACCGGACAAACGTGACTTTAAGTTTAGAAATACATTCATTAATAGTTTATTGCGCGTTAAAATACATTCAAATTGTGAATTTGAGTGGTGCGTATGTAAAATATGTGAAAATAGCGTACAATTTAGATTTCATGGGGGAAAATTTTATGATGTGACAAACTGAAATCCTTTTTACTGATTTTTCATCCCATAAAAACAAACATAAAAGTCTCAATCGATAAATTCATCATAATTACTCATCTTGATTACGTATTCTAATAGAGTTTAATTTTTTGATAATTTAAGCAGTTGAAGTTTGTGGAAATAATATTTTGGTAATTTTAGGTTAAAAATATTATTTGTTTTAAGAGTGAGACAACCAATGTTAGATGAATTTTTTATTGTAATTATTTTTGTAGGTTTATTATAAATTTGATCTGACAGTTCCTTTCTAACATTTTAGTTCGTCGAATTTCGACGTGTTCCAACTCGTTTAAAATAAAATAACATGCGCTATTTTCCAAGAACATTTCACCTTTGAAAGTAATCTTGAGAAATAAAATATTTTGAATGGAAACATACTGTTGTAATTTAACATCACCTATAATTTTATTATTTTTTAAGGGAGTCATAATTTTTTTGTTGAGAAATGTTTTTTTTAAACCAATGCAAACGTGTTTCTAATCAGGTTTAAAGTGATATGTATGTAAGACGTAACAGGTATCTAACATTGCCCAATGTGCAATTTTGAAGAACCACACGAATTCACATTTCTATTTTATATAAAGTCTTTTTATATTTTAAATTAAGAGGAGAAAACAAACTATATTAAAACAAAAATTTTAAAAACTTTTAGCTTTAATCAGACAAAAATGAAAATCACTGGGATACCTGAATTATCAACATTACAATACAAAGTTATCTCATCAACATATGTAAACATGCAGAGTAAAATGTTTAAGGGTCAATCCATTTAAAGTGGTCCAGAAAATCATTTATTGGTTGCTTGATCATTTTTAAAATATCTGAAATTTTTTGTACAACAACCCTAACATGAAGGATGTTCAAAATGACTATTATTTTAATTTTATTAATTTTTGTTTGTGCATGGTGGCCATCTTTGTTTCATCGTCTGCAGCAATTTTCTCACATGAAGGGTTTACGGAATTGTAAATATCTCATCGTTTGTTTCTCCAATTCAAGTGCAGTTTAAAGCAATTTGTACAGAATAAAATGGGTTAAAAATCTGGTAATAGAGTAATTTTCGAAAATAAATCCTTATTGATGAAATTTCAGCATAAAGTTGAGGTTTTTTTTCCAAAATTTGTCCGTTTACAAGAGTAAATTTTTCTAGCAAGGAAAACTGTCAACATGACATAATTTTTTTCTACAAATAGGCCGAAAATACTTGTAATCACACGCTAAGTCCCAGATCTGGAACTTGCTTTCTCTTCGCTAAAAAAATCCCAAATTTTTCAAAAATTTCAAAAATCGCACTTTTGAGGCTTTGATATCTCTGGTGGGGCACGAGATAAAAATCTGAAATTATGGCTTCTGATAGTATGTTATGGTACTATTATGCACAAAAAATTTAAAGATGGAGATTTGATTACAAGCTGAGATATACTGAGGAAAAGATATCAATAAATGCTATTAAGAGTACCTTAAGATAAATTAGATTAATCTGTTTTATTACAATATTTACGCACGAAATGTGGTTTGTTGAAAACAATGTAATAACAAATATTTAATTTACTAAGAGACTATACAGGGTGATTCAAAAAAGATGGGAAAAATTTTAAGAGGTGATAGTACACACCCAAACAAACATTTTGTATCAAAGAATGCATGGTCGAAAACTAAACGTAAAAAGTTAGAGGGCGCCAAAAGTTATGTTCTTATACGAGGCAAAAACACACAATAAACGATTAAGTTAAGTTACGAAAACAAATTTAATGGCATTTGATTACAATAAGTGCTCAAAACATTGACCGGCAGCTGTTATGCACGCAGTACAACGGCGAAGAACAGATTGGCGAATTTTCTGAAACACACCAGGCATATCGCGAACTTCCCCTACAGCAGCCGAAAGCTTGGCGACAAGTTCTTCTGCGGATTCAATGGGAGTCTCATACACAAGAGCCTTTAGCTGTCCCCGGAAAAAAAAAATCGAGACATGAAAGATCTGGCGAGCGTGGTGGTGCCTGGTGTGTTTCAGAAAATTCGCCAATCTGTTCTTCGCCGTTGTACTGCGTGCATAACAGCTGCCGGTCAATGTTTTGAGCACTTATTGTAATCAAATGCCATTAAATTTGTTTTCGTAACTTAACTTAATCGTTCATTGTGTGTTTTTGCCTCGTATAAGAACATAACTTTTGGCGCCCT
The DNA here is from genome assembly GCA_963932465.1 of Maratus speciosus. Taxonomy (NCBI): domain Eukaryota; kingdom Metazoa; phylum Arthropoda; class Arachnida; order Araneae; family Salticidae; genus Maratus; species Maratus speciosus. The sequence continues at coordinate 407,719,033 of OZ010793.1, read as the reverse complement.
CTAACTTTTTTACGTTTAGTTTTCGACCATGCATTCTTTGATACAAAATGTTAGTTTGGGTGTGTACTATCACCTCTTAAAAATTTTCCCATCTTTTTTGAATCACCCTGTATATGTTCAATAAAGATCTGAAAAATATCTTCGCAGAATTTAGGAGAGATGTTATGAGTTCGACGAGTTACTGTTGTCAGTTGCATAGGATTGGTCTTTCTCAAAATTTTATTTGTAGGAACCAAGTCTTGTCATCTCTTGGAAACTTGATTGAAGTTCTTGGACCTGCTGGCACATAGAAATGAACTTTGAAATCACTATGTTCAAGTCTTACTTCATTAACAATTCCTTGCTTACTTCTTATGATGCAACAATGTCATTTTTCTGCAGTATAAACTTTGAAAAGGTTTTAGATATCTTTACTTTCTGAAAATTACTTGAGGCTGATACATGGTAACATCGCATAAATGCTTTATTTACAGGAACATACTTATGGTAGGAACAATTTTCAAGGACTGGCAAGCAGCATTGAAATTGTGGTTTTTAAACCAGAAAGCAGGAATGTGTTTTGACACGTTTGATCATGTCTCAACAAGTATGTCAACATTAACAGCTTTTCTCTTTCCCTAATCTGTTTTTGTCTTATGTCTTGTATAAAAATTTTTTTTCTTTATGTAACATTTCTGTGGTTTCTTTTAGTTACTAAAATTACTGAAACCATACAAAATATAGACCTTAGGCATAATTATTTTTAAAATTAATTGCTAAGCTTTGAAAAAGGCTTTATTTTCTGTTACTATTACTTAAAGATAATAAAAAAATAAATTTAAATATTTACCTGTAACTACAACAAAACAATAGTTTGGCAGTATTGTTTTGACATTGTAACGTTAAAAATAAAAACTATTGAAGACTAGATTTAACATCTAAATCAGGAGGACTGGTATCCATTTTTTTAAACGCTTTTATTTTTCGTTAGGACAGCACAGCACACACACATAAAAAATCACAGGAACATATAAAAAAACTTAAAGTCTGTCGGAGCTTACTCGCCCCTCTCAGGTCAGCCCCAAAGCGACCGTCCTCAGTCGTTACAAAAACGCATCTCATCGGGGCCCTCTTCGACTTTTCAGTCCGTCTTAATTGGTGACCACGTGAGAGTCTGATTCATCTTATTCAAAAGTTTATGTCTACAAGTGTTAGTCAGCCTTTTTCACCGAAAATTATTTACATCATTAAAACAGTTTGCAACTTCACATCTGGAGATCGTGAATGCATTGGCATGCGACTTATAGTTTAGGCATCTGGAGGGCCCAATTAAAAGTGTTTACTATGTTAAATGGTCATCTGGGCTTTGCATGAGCTCAGATGAAACGCCACAGCTCCTAGACGCCCCATATAAAATTTATTCCTTAAGGGAAAAATTTTCACAACTATGTTACAAAATCATAATTTAATCCAGGAGTTAATGTTATCCACTAACAAAGCAACCTAATCCAATTTAAAAAAATCAAAAACATTTATATCTGAAAGTACTCCAATATCATGGGAGGGATTCAGCATTATACACAACAAGCACAATACAATTGCACACAGTTACATAATACTAAGTTACATACTAAGTTACATAATTCATAATACTAAGATGTATGTACTCCAACAACATAACAATCCAGTACCTTCGTTAAAGGACACCCTTTTTACATAATAAAAATTTAAAATTTAAAAACATCACAAGTACTTTAAATAAGAGTTCGCTTTCACACGTTTCCATGTATAACAACAATAATTATTCGATAATGATAATTCAATTAAGAAAGAACTTTAATACAATAATGAAACAAATACACCTAAACTATTCTTAATAATAATATAATATTCTACACAGTCATATTTCAATTCAGTACTTCACTAAATGATTTAAAAGATTTTTAACATAAATCAGTAACCAAAATTTTCAGGTACTTTTATCATGAGGTTCCTCTTAACCTTTACTTGTTTAAAACAATAGTTTTTTTTAATTTATAGTAATTTAAAAGAATAATATTAGCAAGACTGATATTAAGAACCAAAATGTATATTCTAACTATTCTGTACAAAATACAATTGCTAACTCAAAATACAAGTTCTAATTCAAAATACAATTTCTAAATTTCAACTTATTAATTTTCTCAACTTAAAAAAAAATTTTAACTTCCAGTTATCAAACAAAAAAATCAAAACCTCATTTATAACTTTAATGTTCAGGACTTCCAAGAACAGTCTTTCACAAAAACAATTAACTCCACCTAACTTTTCTTTTAAATATTTTAAATCCTTCCACTTTTAACTTTATACGTTTCATACAATGAATAATTTATATAATTGTGTTTATAATTCACTTTTCGATAAAACACATATTCATATACAATATACAATTCACTTTTAGCAAACAACACAAAATAAAAAAAAATCCCTGCCGGCTCGGGCCTACAGGCGGAGGTAGATTTCGAAGTTAAGTACTAAATTAACCAACAAAATTTAAATCAAGATTAGAGATAAACCCAGTTCCTCCACTAAGAATGAGCTCTAGGGAGCTAAACATTTTGTGAAAATTCTAATATACACGAATACACACACGCATGCATATGGAATAGGTTTAAAAAATAGCTAAAGCAAATTCAGAGAACCTCATAGTGATAAATAAGTTAATATTTCCATAGTCGGGTTTTTATCATGTTTTAATACGTTTCTTCAAACTCACATGACGTTACAAATTCACCTTCTGAGGTCCATTTTATTTCCAATATGACGCAATATTTTGTGTTGTTTTTTAATTCGTCAAACTATTTATTTCATTTTGAGTTTTCATGCGGAAATCTTGCTCTAGGAAACTTATGACGTAATATTCAATTTGTTTTCAATTCGTCAAATTATTTATTTTATTTAATTTTTCACGTGAAATTCTCGCAAAAGAAAAGCAATTGTTGTGGTGAGAATTTTATTGCCTTTTTTTTATTGTTGGCAACTTCAATAACGAAAAATATTTATTATTTTCTGTTATTGTTGTGTAAGAGCTGATTTTATCGGAATCATGTTAAGATGGTATTCAAATTTTTGAACCCTCCCCATTTCCATTCCCTTGGTCCGATTTTACCCATTTTCAATCCCCGCCGAGATATTAGCCATCTCAAAGTTGTTGGCGAGTTTGAAGACGATCCGTTCATAATTGCGACTTTTATCGTGCGGACAAAATTTAGTACATACATACATACATACATATATATATATATATATATATATATATAAACTTTTTAGGTGGGGGTGGTTTTGGGCTCCTGGGGTCCTATAATGAAAAGTTATGAAGGAATTTTTCAAAAGTCGCACCATGGTAACGACTGCAATAGGTAGTATTTCTTACGAAATCTACCTAAAAACAAAACACCCTTAATCTCTGATCTATCTGTTTCTACCTCTTACAGTTCTGATAAACAAAACTGTTTCACGAAAAATTGAAAACAGATTCTGGGCTTCTCTTTTTGTTTTTGTTTCCCGCACGGGAGGATTTGACCTAATACCGCTAGCCTTACCCTTCTTTTCGCCGCTTGCACTTCTAGCTCTTGAGCCGGGAGTTCCACAAAACACCGCCAGTAAAAACATCCTCTTTAACCGAGTCAGCTGGCTTAATGGTGTCGTCGGGAAATCTGCTGCTCGATTTATCAAGTACTGGAAATTTTAAAATTTGCTTTCCTTCACAAATTACTTCTGGAATAGCCTCTAATTTATTCACCTGTATCATGGGAATTTCGCTCTCTCTTTTCATCAAATTCTTCCAACTCTCTTAAATCGGAATGACCAACATTTATTTTTTTTACCTCTCCGCGATTTTCTGACGCCTTATCCGTCACATCGGGTTCACTCTTCTCACCGCCTTTAAAACTTTCCCCAGTTTTAATTTTACATTCGCCTGCGTCATCAACCTTGCGCTTTTTCTGCACATATGTTTTGGAATTACTCCAACTTGCATGCATGCGATCAGGCTTCTTCAATTTAAACAACCGCCTACAAATGCAAGGTGTTAGCAACGCTTCACAATTTAATCCCAGCACTACTGCTGCCATTATAAAAATCCTGGGTGAATTTTCATGGTTCTCATTTCACAAAGGGCCTAATTAAAAAGTGTTTACTACGTTAAATAGTCATCTGGGCTTTTCATGAGCTCAGATGAAACGTCACAACTTGTTGCCCTTGCCATATCTCAGCTTGTAGTCAAATCTCCATCCTGAAACTTTTTGTGCATAACTTTACCATGAAATACTATCAGAAGCCATAATTTTATATTTTTATCTCGTGCCCCGCCAGAGATATCAAAGCCTCAAAAGTGTGATTTTGGAAATTTTTGAAAAATTTGGGATTTGTTTTAGCGAAGAGGAAGCAAGTCCCAGATCTGTAACTTGGCGTGTGAGTACAAGTACTTTCGGCCTATTTGTAAAACAAAATATGCCATGTTGACAGTTTTCCTTGCTAGAAAATTTCCTTTTGTAAACGGACAAATTTTGGGAAAAAATTTAAACTTTATGCTGAAATTTCACCAATAAGGATTTATTTTCAGAAACTACTCTATTACCAAATTTTTAGACCATTTTATTCTGTACAAATTTCTTTTAACCGCAGTTGAATTGGAGAAATAAACGATGAAATATTTACAATTCCGTAAACTCTTCATGTGAGAAAATTGCTGCAGACGATGAAACAAAGATGTCCACCATGCACAAACAAATATTAATAAAATTAAAATAATAGTCATTTTGAACTCTCATCATGATAAGTTTGTTGTACAAAGAATTTCAGATTTTTAAAAAATGGTCAAGCAACCAGTGCGGGACCATTTGAAATGGATTGACCCTTAATGAAAATTGTGATATATAAAAATATTGAATGTAGAGGGAAAAAAATCAAAGGGAAGCAAATTATTACATGTATACACTATAAAAATATGTAAAATAAACTTTTAAGCTTATTTTTATTATCAACATTTTTCCTTTATTTGTAATTCAATCCCATATTCATGCTAAAACTTCTGTACTATATTAGCATAATTGTGCAATTTTTTTTTCAAACATTTCCTATAGATATAAGTAGCAGAGCACTGTATGGACGCCGGCAGTTCGAAAGAAATGGAGGGAGAAGATTTTAGAGCGTTATATGACAGTGGTCCGCAGGCTTAACCGCGTTAAAAAAATATAGATTATAAATATAAAATAAGGTAAACTAAAGGATAAAAGTAACAACCAAAATTCCTAAGCAAGACAATTAAAAAAGAATATGAAAATAAAAACTAACTTAGAAATTTAACAGTTAAATAATATTTAATATTCAGAAATAAATTGCTATCAGGATTTAAAGAGAAAAGAGAAAAAAAATAAAAAAAATAAAACAAAAAGTATTAAACTGTACTATTTTTAACAATCCTTACTTTTTTCAAAGGTTTAGACCCCCCCCCCCCCCTGCATATGCCTATGTTTCTGTTTAAAATGACTCGAATTTGCCAGTAGCATATTCGAGCGGAATAAACTGTTTTATTTAGAACCTCAATACTATAAATAAACACTTTTCCATTTATTTTATTTCGTATTCTTTATTGTTTTAAATATTTAATTGTCATGCTTGGTATGCATTTGAGGTAAAATTTTCCGAGAAGTTCAAATCCACAAAAATTTTTTCTGTATTTTAAAAAGCTTAAAAAATCAAAAACATATATTGCAGATTAAAAACTACAAACTTCAAGTAATTATCTCTTAATTCACCGGAAATTGGGGAGATGCGGGAGACGTTGTCTCTAATAGGTTTGCAATTTTCGTACAACACATGTTCATTTGTGCCAAAATTTCGCCAAAGCGAATAAATACATTTTTATATAAATTTAATAGATACATATCATAATAGTGACACATTTTAACTTAAATCAGTTTCATTTAGTCAATAAATCGGTTTTGCATTAAAATTTTGAAAAAAAAAAAAAAAAAAAAAAGGAAAAGAAACAGATATCGAGAGAAATTTTATTAAAATAGTCAACGCGAAAATAGTCTTTTTGTCACGAAAGTATAACGTTTGCAGTATATTCAGTACTATAATTTCCCTCGTTCCCCAAGTATAGCGATAAGAAGAGGTTTAATATGAACACTGAACTTAACAAGATACGATGAAAAAATACCGATTGATGGCTATAATTTTGGCCCTAATTAAATCAAGAATAAAAGAAAAATATTTTAATTCGTATAATGTTCCTTATAATTGTATGTGGTTTAATTTGTCATAAGAGATGATCAGCACATTAAGCAATTTTAATGGTTTTTCTTTTTTGAAATCGTAACACCCATATTTCACTCTATATTTGAAATGCTTGGACCAAACATTCCAGAAAGTATATAGTTTATTCATTTTTCTTAAATATTTTCAGAATTAAAATAGATCAAAGTTTGAGGATGCAATGTTAAAAACATGTGGCAAATTTCATCCAATAAATTTCAAAATTGTTCAATTGAAATGCTTCCTTTTTAATTAGATACAGTGAATGGAACGAAACATAATCTTGAATATTCTTTTAAACTCAAAAAACATTCCTTTACTTATCAAAATTATTAATAAATTCTTATTAAAATATGAATTATGACCTACATTATTGTAATAGTGAAAGAATCAGTGCCGCCAAAAGCACGATTGTGTGGTTTTATAGCTCATTCCTATCACTTTTTTAATCGATATGTAGTAGAGAAATTCGACTTTTTCGACTGTCTAAATCCAAGTACAACAGATTATTGACCATCGTTGGCAGTTTGTTGCAACAAATGGGACATATTGGGGTCGGTATACTATCAATAATCTCCTCTAATTTGTACGTATCTAAGCAGAATCCTGAGGAGTTAATGGATGGACCATTGCTGGGGCATTGTTGGCAAATGGTTCGTTGGCCAATGGTATTACATAGCGGATACTGCTTGCAGTGGGCTAACATGAGCCAACAGTTATCCAACATTGGCCCAGCTATTTTCTGAAGCTTGGAAAGGTTATCATTTGCGTCTAATGAAAAGAGTATTATGATGTAACTGGAAAATATCATGCAATATTTTCTTTTATTTAAAAATTAGTTTATTTCATATTTAAAATTTTTATAATTTTTTTCTGGTCTCTAAATGTTTGTTTCTGAGATTCCCCCCTCCCCCCCGTCAGATCTTAAATTTATTTTCCTAAACTTATGGATATATCCGAAACGCATTTTCTTTTACACTTCTATGAATATTTAAGGAAAAATGCAAAAATTGTATATTCCGGATTAATTTTATATAAGAAAGTAAAATAAAGAGTCAAAATGATTCTTAACATTTGGAAAATAAAAATTTATCTAATGGCCCCAAATAGTAATCTATCCATAGCATTAACAACTCGGGAGGTCATGCCTGATCTCGGAGATACACGATATATTTTCATTGTTGTATTTCTGGATTACCTAGGAGAAAAGAGTGTTCCGCTCCCATATCTTCCTGGTCAAGATTTGTCTCGTCCCAGTACACTGGAGTTCTTGGTTACTAGCGCATGTTTGTTAAAACAAGACGGCGAATCTGCCAGATACCTAGCAGACTAATCTGCATTCTTGGTTTTGCTTTGTTTTTGTTTTGTATTTGTTATTTCTAGTTTTTTCCTTGGCGTATTACAATGTCATGTACGCGTATTTTTTTTATAGAATAATTTTCCCTGTCGTATTATATATTTTTAAGGTATAGGAGATGTATCTCACAGATTCAATACGACTTTCTATAGGAAATTCCTAAGAAAAAAAAAATTATTATTGAATACAAAGAAATTATTTCTTTCTCATTTAAATTTACTCATATTTGTTAGTTATATTCAATTGTACTTTTCTCATCGAATTTTTAAATAACATTTTGAAAATGTACTATTACAATAACAAATTTGAATAAAAGCAAAGCATTTGATATGACACATTCCCATGATTTCTAAAGCTGGGTTATACGTATACAATAAAGAGCTAGAGAATTTGTTTAAAAAATTAGATTCCTGTTTTTTTCCTTTGCTACACATTATATAATAAATTTCCACAATTGCTACCGTTTTCCCATGTCCATTAATTTATATGGAATTTCCTGTTCGTTTTATTTAAAAAAAAACTTTCCCTAGATTAGTTAAATGCTAAATAAATATTTAAAAATTGTAAACACATTAACTCAGAATACATAATTATCAAAGCTTTTAACACTTAAAAATGGTGCATTTAAATATTTTCAAGTAATTAGGAAATAGTCCAATTAGCACGTATCACCAAAATCAGCAAAAATATCCCCAGAGTCTAATATTACGTATACAGGTTCTCGCATAAGGATAGCAACTTTGTCTAAGAAGATTTATTTTTTATTTTTTATTAAGCTGCGAAATGAAGGAGTCTTATTTAGTTCGTTAGTACCAAAACTCAACTTTTCTCTTTATGAAATTTGTGTTTTTTGAACTGAAATATTAGTTGTTTTTTAAATAAATGTATTTAAAAAACATTAAATGTTAAGTAGACATTATTCCCAGTTTATTTGTACCTATATGTTTTGTATATAATTATTTACAGCAAATTTAGTAGGGGGGGGGGGATCATTTTTTTTTCTGAAACTGTGCAATCTGGTATCAATGTAAAGATTTTAATACATAGACGACGCATTATGACAGATTAAAGCATGTACAATTTTTAAAAACTTTATACGAATTAAAGCGACATTTTTCATGTATTTTTAAATTACCCAAAACTTAAGTTATGGGTAACTGCTCGTTTATTATTGTTTTATTTTTATTTTTAATTATTTTTGACGTTCTGCAGATAAATACATGCTCGCTTATTTATTTTTTTTATGTATGGCGTCATAGAAGAAATGAACCTTATATCTACTGAACGGTTGCAAATTGGACGGGTGTTTCTTGTACTTTTTTGTTTATCCTCATAAAAAGAACTTTCCAACTATACCCTCTTTGTAGTCAAAATCCAAATCAAACAATTATAGATGTTTCCTATTCAGAATCTAGCTATACCTGAAAAATCATTCTCCGAACATAGTATAACAGTGAGAAAAATCATTTTCGCCATTTCAATAAAAATATAACACAGAGAAAATTCTATAAGCCGGTCTTAAAATACCTTGATCAAGAAGAGGGCTCTCTGGATTATTGAAAATTAATTAATTTAATTTAATTAATGAATTAATATTTGAAAAAAAAAACTAGTTTAACATCAAGTGTCGTTCACTACAAGTTTAAAAAAATTTATTTGAGCTTGATTGGATGAATAATAAGTATTTTATTAACGATTGAAAATTTGAACAAGATATATATAGCGGGTGTGTGAGCTAATAGTAGGAATTGAAAAAAATAGTTTCACATTGATGTGAAATAATTAGTTCGCTTTTTACGCAGTCGGGTTTTTTGATTTTTTAAATTTAATTGTTTATTTAGGCAAAGTGTTTCATTTCTCGCTTCTGCCCTTATATAGTTACATGCGTTATATATGTACTTACTATGTACAAATATTCAGGCAATCCATTATAACGTTGCCCACATGACACTAAATAAATTGCTGTTGTTAGACTTTTTTGAAGTTTTGCGTTAATTCCCAATAAATTTTGAATACAAAGAAAGTAGCTTCCATTCTTGAAAATGTCTTTCACATTTTCTGAAAAAATTCATTTTTTGAGTTATGTTTCTTTACGAATAAGTGTGCAAACTCATTTATTTAAAGCACGACATAGAGACTGAATCTGGAGAATTGTTTTACAGCATCACTCAATCAATTCCAAGAATAACATTACAAAGTCTTTTTCTTCCTTTTAACGCAAAGAGTTGCTTCTATTTAAGACAGTTAAGAAAAGTTATGTCACTTATATTTCTTTATCAGAGATTTTTATCTTTCAAATATTTTAAAACTGTCTGTTGTGTAAAAAAATCCCTGCCGGCTCGGCCTACAGGCACAGGTAGATTTCGAAGTTAAGTACTAATTTCACCAACAAAAACTAAATCATGATTAGAGATTTATCCACTTTAACAATTTTATCTGGTCGCTTTGGACGAGTTTTTATTTCATTTTTTTATAACAGCTGGTTTTATCAGAATCATGTTAAGGAGGTATTCAAAAAAGTACTAATTATATCTAAAAAACGGCTCAATCGATTGTAACTAAATTTTATATCCAACCGTTTTGGGGCACGAGAAAGCTATTGGGCTAGGTCACATGTTCGAGAAATTTCGATTAGTGTATTATACTTGGGTCACTTTTGGTCAAGCCAACTTTATCTAAAAATCGGTTCTAACGATTTTGACTAAATTTTGAATTCTATCGTTTTGGATTACGAGAAGACCATTGGACTAAGTCATATGTCAGAGAAAATTCGATTATTGGGTCATTTTTGAGTCACTGGACCAAGCTAATTTTATGTAGAAAATGGCTCTAACGATTTTGACGAAATTTTGTATTTTGTCGTTTTCGGCCACAAGATTACCATTGGGCTAGGTCGTATGTTCAAGAACATTCGATTAGTGGGTCATTTTGGGTAACAATGTTTCAGGGTCAAGCTAATTGATCTAAAAAACGGCTGAAACGATTTTGACAAAATTTTGTATTATACCGTTTTCGGTCTTGAGAAGACCACTCGGCTTTGTCACATGTTCAAGAAAATTGATTAGTGGCTCATTTTGGAGCCATTGCGGGTCAAGCTAATTTTATCTATAAAACGACTTAAATGATTTTCATTAAATTTTGTATCCTACCGTTTTTGATTAGCTGACCATTGAAGTTAAGTCACATATCCGAGTAGATTTCATTAGTGCGTCATTTTTGGTCACTACGGGTCAGGTTTACGAAACCATGAACTTGGCGAAATATTGGTGACATTTGACCGACAGTTCGACTTTCAAGATTACGAATGCCAAAACGTCGCCAAATTTGGCTATATTTTTCTAAAAAATAGACATTCAGAATGTGAAAAAATTGTTTAGAAATTCTTGATAGGACTCAAGATACATGGTTAAGCAAATCAGAGTTGAGCTAAAGATGTAATTTGGAAGGACGAATGATACAGTGAGAATATTATATCGAGCTGAACACAAAGCTAACATCTCCGCTTGTATATTTTAAATAAAACAAAAGGGAATGACAAAAGCAATTGTAACCTATCGTTAAAAGGACGTTTAACTATATTTGAAAGTAGCCTAAATACCCGACTGGAAAGCAAGGTTATGTGTTTCACGTGTATCTGGGTATGTGGATTTCTTTATACTCTCGAAACATCCCAACGGCTGGATGGATTTTAATGAATGAGGTCTCAATCAATTCGTCTTAACGACTCAATGGTTATAGGCTAGGTTTTGTTTTTATAAATTCAAAATGGCGGCCGTAAAATACAAAATGGCAGTAAAGATGAAAAAAAATTACGCACCCTATTGAGTGGCATATCACTGGATAGGTCTTTCAAAATGAAGACGATGTTTTATTGACTATTTTACAGTCAGAAGCTCCGTTAAAATATTATACACCTGGAAGTTGTGTATGTAGGATCTCTAGCTTTACTGAAACTCTAACCATCATAGACATCTATAGACCTCATCAAACAGTGTTTATAGATGGGAACTAACAATTAAACACAATTTAAAAGTAATCAATACAAGTAAATAAAAAAAAATAGGTAAGTAATATAAAAAAATATCTTAAATCAATTCCCACTTACAGGTGGAGGACAAAATAATACGAACACCTGTGAAATAATGGAAAATCTTTATTAATAGGGGGTTGGACCACCCTTTGACTGAAGTACAGATTTAATGCGACGTGGGATAAATTCTTAAAGGTTATGGACAATATTTAAAGGTATATTAAGCCATTCCTTCTGCAGAACGGTCTCTAATTCCGAAAGGCTGGATGGAGGAGGAAATCGGGAACGAAGTTTGAACTCCAAATATTCCCATAAATGCTCAATAATATTCAAGTCCGGAGACTGAGGAGGCCAGGCAAGATGTTCAACTTCTTCGTCATGCTCTTTGAACCATGCTTGAACACACTTAGCAGTGTGTATAGGGGCATTGTCGTCTTGAAAAAGCGGTCGCTCTCCAGGGAATACAGTCTGGACAAAAGGATGGACATGATCCCCTAGAATGCTTGGATAGTGATTGGAGTTGATTCTCCCATGCAGACTAACAAGTGGTCCAAGACCGCGCCAAGATATCGCACCCCATACCATAATGGAACCACCCCCATGCTTCACAGTCGGCAAGAGGCATTCAGAATTAAACGCTTCTCTAGGCGTTCTCCAGACATAAACACGTCCGGTCGTCTGAAATAGTGTGAATGACGATTCATTTGACCATATTACCTGTTTCCACTGCTGTGGGGACCAGCCTTTGTGATCTCTGCACCATTGGCGTCGCTTGAAAGCATTAGTTGCTGTCACCAAGGGTTTACGAATTGCCACTCTGCCATAAATGTTCGCAGCATGAAGTTCCCTTTTGACAGTTTTGGTTGAAATTGGGTCCTAGAGATGACTGTTCATTTCGGATGTTATCTCGGATAACGATTGCTTGTGATTTCGGGCTACTATGCGCTTCAAGACCCGTCTATCCCTACCACCAAGCTTTCAATTTCGGCCACTGCTGTGCTTTGAAGACTTCGTCTTACCCTCTTTCGTGTATGCTGTCATAACAGCTAATACCTTACTCTTTGCAAACCCCAAAAGGTTTGTCGTTTCCGCAACCGATGCTCCACTTAAACGCGCTCCGACAATCATTCCTCTTTGGAACTCTGACAGGTCTGACATTTCAATTTATCACAGACACTTCGATAGACGCATGCAAGCGCAGGTGACTGCTGTTAAGAGACTGATACCTTCCTCTTCACGCTCACTAGGTGGCAGACTTCTGTTGCAGGTGGCGAGGCAGTACTGCAGGTGTGAAATACGTCATACTGCTTCACAGGTGTTCGTATTATTTTGTCCTAAATCTGTAGGTCAATGAGAGAATTTTTTTTCTCCCGTTCTTCTTTTCTGTTGAATAGGGCTTAAAATGCCTTGATCAAGAAGAGGGCTCTCTCGATTAGTGAAAATTAATTAATTTAATTGAATTAATGAATTAATATTTGGAAAAAAAAACTGGATTAACATCAAGTGTCAACCACTACAAGTTAAAAAAAATATTTGAGCTTGATTGGATGAATAATAAGTATTTTATTAACGATTGAAAATTTGAACAAGATATATATAGCGAGGTTGTGAGCTAATAGTAGGAATTGAAAAAAAAAAGCTTCACATTGGTGAGAAATAATTAATTAGTTCGCTTTTTACGCAGTCAGGTTTTTTGATTTTTTAAAATTTAACTGTTTATTTATCCGAATTGTTTCATTTCTCGCATTTGTCTTTATATATTTACATGCGTTATATACTCGTATATACATACTTACTATGTACAAGTATTCAGGTAATGCATTGTAACGTTGCTTACATGGAAGTAAACAAATTGGTCTTGACAGTCACTTAAAAAGTTTTGATTTAATTTCCAATAAATTCTGAATAAAAAGAAAGTGGCTTCCATGCCTGAAAATGTGTTCCGCATTTTCTTAAAAACTTCATTTTTTTTTAGTTATGTTACTTTACGGATAAATGTGCTAACTGACTTATTTAAAGCACATCATAGAGACTGCATTTGGAGAATTGTTTTAAAGCATCACTCAATCAATTCCGAGAATAACATTACAGAGTCTTTTTCTTCCTTTTAACGCAAAATTAACGCATAATTTTTACTTTCTCCTATCTTCAATAGAAGAAAGTATTGTAATCGAAATTTTTTTCGACTTCCGGTTTTCGACGGATTTGCACGTTTTAGGGGTCAGAGATCACAAAAACATGTTTACACAAAATGGTTGTCTGTCCGTGTGTCCGTCTGCCCGTCTGTCCGTATGTCCGTGTGTCGCCCTTGTACCATCAAAAATTGTATGAAGTTATGCATAGAATTGAACCAATTATTTTTTAAAGTTTTTGGCTGTGACAATTAGGTCCTCCATTAATTTGGAAAATATCCCCGTAATAGCGATTTTTGTGCATTTTGAATATTGTACCATCGAAAGTGTATGAAGTTATGCATAGAATTGAACCAAATTTTTTGTGTATGTTTGTGGCCATAGCAAAATGGTCCTTCCTGAATTTGGAAACATTCCGCCCGTAGGGGGCGTTGTAATAGAGATTTTTGTGCATTTTGAATACTGTACTATCGAAACATGTGAGAAGTTATGCATAGAATTGAACCAAATTTTTTGTGTATGTTTTTGGCCATGGCAAGAAGGTCCTCCCTGAATTTGAAAAAAATCCGCTGCTAGGGGGCGCTGTAATATCGATTTTTGTGCATTTTGAATATTGTACCATCGAAAGTGTATGAAGTTATGTATAGAACTGAACCAAATTTTTTGTGTATGTTTGTGGCCATAGCAAAATGGTCCTTCCTGAATTTGGAAACATTCCGCCTGTAGGGGGCGTTGTAATAGAGATTTTTGTGCATTTTGAATACTGTACTATCGAAACATGTGAGAAGTTATGCATAGAATTGAACCAAATTTTTTGTGTATGTTTTTGGCCATGGCAAGAAGGTCCTCCCTGAATTTGAAAAAAATCCGCTGCTAGGGGGCGCTGTAATATCGATTTTTGTGCATTTTGAATATTGTACCATCGAAAGTGTATGAAGTTATGCATAGAATTGAACCAAATTTTTTGTGTATGTTTGTGGCCATAGCAAAATGGTCCTTCCTGAATTTGGAAACATTCCGCCTGTAGGGGGCGTTGTGATAGAGATTTTTGTGCATTTTGAATACTGTACTATCGAAACATGTGAGAAGTTATGCATAGAATTGAACCAAATTTTTTGTGTATGTTTTTGGCCATGGCAAGAAGGTCCTCCCTGAATTTGAAAAAAATCCGCTGCTAGGGGGCGCTGTAATATCGATTTTTGTGCATTTTGAATATTGTACCATCGAAAAGTGTATGAAGTTATGCATAGAATTGAACCAAATTTTTCAAAAATGTTTTTGGCTACCGCAAGCAGGTTCTCCCTGAATTTGGAAAAATTCCGCCGGAAGGGGGCGCTGTAATATCGATTTTTGTGCAATTTTCGATATTGTACCATCGAAAAGTGTATGAAGGTATGCTTAATTCTAATAAAAATACTAATAAAACTAATTATAGTGAAATATTGACATGAGATAGAAGAAAGTTTTGAGATTGGCATATCCAGCTAGTTCCAATTAACGCCAAGAGCTGTTTCTTTAAAGACAGTTAAGGCTATTCTCAAATCAAAAATTTAAATTCATTTTTGTTCGAAAACACATGAAATTGACAGGTGTTGTTACTCAGAAACTGTGTAAGTGTAAGACGTTTTCTATTTTTTGGTGAATGCAAAAAATCTATCAGAAAATACCGTCGAGGTTGACGTTTTGAACAGAATTTCAGACGAAAGGAGAAACAGCAGCCAGGGAGAGGAGAAAAACGGGTTGTAGCGTGACCCAAAATAGCATATAACTCTGATAAATAATATACTTATCAAAAAACGAAAAGCTTTTTTCGCTTCCAAATTGCTTCAATAATCAGCCCTGCCAATTTTGTGCTTTTACGTTTAAAAATGAGTTTTTAACTGTGTCATTTAGTTTCGGTCTTGTTGAGCAGTGCCTTAAGAAACGTTATGTCATGAATTATATTTCTTTATCGGAGTTTTTTTTTTTTCTTTGAAACATTTTAACTGACTTTTGCATAAAAAAAAGGTAAAAACGGCAATGAAGGAAGTAAATTTCGTAAGAATATATCCCAGTATATTTTACTAAATACTTCTTATGGTTAAAAAGAAGTAATAAAGAAACAATCATATACTATGCATTAACCGTGACTTATATCCTAACTTTATTATTCATAAAGGATATATGATAATGAGTTTGCGTGCTGTAAAAATTGATATAAATACGAAAATAATGAAAAAAGAAAACCGCTTATACATATATGTAGGACTGTTACAATATGACAACGAATAATCCTATAAGTGCGTGTTTATGCATGTGAGTTTACGAAGGATTCGATAAAAATGAAGCATAAAGATGTACAAGTGATAAAAAAAGAAACAAGTAATATGAAAATTTTGTTTTTAAAGTCAATTCCTTCTTTGTCATCAAAGAAAAATTTAATATAATCTCTTAAGCTAATATTAGTTTTTGTTGCATTAAAATATCTCAATTTGTTGATTTTCTATAGCAAGTAGGTTTACAATGGAAGTCTATGGGAATTTGGCGAAATATTAGAGATATCGCCAAGTTGTCGTTACTTTTGGCGACTCATTTTGGTCGCCAAATTTGGCGATATATGCCAAGTTGGCGATAAATTTGGCGGTATTTGGTGACAGAACAGGGTCCCCCGTATGGTAACCCCCCTTTTAGATGTGGAGATGCATTAAATGCTGTTCAATAACCAATGGCCGCCATTTTGTCTTCCATATAAAACTAAAATTAATTAATTAAAATTTAATTAATGAATTAATATTTGAAAAATCTGTATTAACATCAATTGTCATCCAGTGCAAGTTTTTAAAAAAAATATTTCAACTTGATAGAATGAATAATAAGTATTTTATTAACGATTGAAAATTTGAACAAGATATATAAATATAGGGAGACTGTGAACTAATAGTAGGGATTGAAAAAAACCCCCTTTTGTTTAGGATTTTAAGCAATATATAGCGCACACTGCACGCATGTACAGTACGCTTTAACCCCTCCCCGAAAGAAAACTAGTCGGATGTGCCAATCACAAAACGTTCTTCTATTTCATACATATTAATACTTCAAAATTCGCTATCACGGTGCTAAAAATAAATGAGAATGTATGCCCTTCATGAGGATTCTAAAGATATGTAATTCTGTGTATTAGTTATTGAGACATGACTATCGCTAAAATTGTGTAAATCCTAGAAAATGCAACATAGCAGCACCGCCTGTTGAGTGAATTACACTAAAATCTAATCAGCACCAACTTATGCCAACGCCAAACTGAATCTGAAGTTTGACGAAAATCCGTGCATTAGTCTTTGGATAGAGCTATTGCGAAAATCGTTAAAAATGCAGCACAGCAGCGCCACTTGTTGGGCGATTTGCATCAAAAACTAATCAGCAGCCATTTATATCAGGACTAACAGAAAATAAATTTTTATTAAATTCCGTGCATTAGTTCTTGAGATAGAGGGTTCACAAAATTTGTATCACATACAGACAGACATTTTGTAAAAACATGTTTTTCGGGATCTCTGACCTCTAAAACGTGTAAATCCGCCGAAAACCGGAAGTCGAAAATCTTCTCGAATCCAATACTTTCTTCTAAGAACGTAATACTTCGGAACGGAATACTTCTAAGAACGTAAAAACACTGAACGATTGCCGTAACTCCATTTCTAAAAATCGCAGACTCAAGCTACTTGTACCAAACTTTCTAATTTATGATTTTGTACTTTTCCGTGGTAGTGAAGTTTTCTTGAGGAACCGTGTAACGTAAGACACTTAGAGCATGAGTTTATAGGAAGTTTACGTATGAATATTTACTTGTATTCTAAAATCTTAATAGTAGTCTCTATCTCTCTATTTCTTTTGCCGCATTTAGCCCAAATACAAATTTTCGTTGCTCAATCATGAAAAATATGCTAAACATGAGTTAAAATGTATTCGAAGACTGTGATTATTGATAAATGCACTTTGAAGGATATAAATGTGTCTTGCTATATTTAACTCTAGCTGACTCGTCCAACATTGCCCGGGCCATTGGTTATAACCTTAATTATTCCTACAAACAGTGTTGAATTATTACCCGACTGCCAAGAAGGGTTTATGTGTTTCACGCGTATCTGGGTAAGTGGATTTCTTTATACCCTCGAAACATCCCAACGGCTGGATGGATTTTAATGAATGAGGTCTCTATCAATTCGTCTTAACCGTCTGATGGTTATAGGCTAGGTTTTGTTTTTATAAATTCAAAATGGCGGTCGTAAAATACAAAATGGCGGTAGAGACGAAAAATTGTTTTTTACGCACCCTATTGAGTGGCGTATCATTGGACAGGTCATTCAAAATGAGGACGATGTTTCATTGACTATTTTACAGTCAGAAGCTCCGTTTAAATATTACACAATCTGGAAGTTGTGTAGGTACTATCTCTAGCTTTACTCTAAAACTTTGCTCTAACCTTCATAGACATCTATAGGCCTCATCAAAACAGTGTTTATAGATAGGAACTAACAATTAAACACAACTTAAAAGTCATCAATGCAAGTAAATAAAAAAATGGGTAAGTAATATAAAAAATAGTTTCACTTTGATGAGAAATAATTAGTTCGCTTTTTACGCAGTCGGGTTTTTTGATTTTGTAAATTTATTTTTTTGTTTTATATTTTAAACAACAAAAAATTTCCAAACGAACGTTGTGTTAGGGGCCCCAATGCCTTCGGAAACGCACAACTTCAAATTTGTAATGTTATATAGTTTTAAACGAAAATCCTTTAAAGCGAACCTAGTGTTGCGTACAAGATTGTACCTTTAAAAACAGATTAAGTTAGATAAAAGAGCTTAAAAAAGTAGTTTTTAACACTTTCCAACATAGTTGAAAAGTGTTTATAAATTCGGTTTGTCTGCCTGTCCACTCTCTATCTCGTGTAAATATACAATTCACGCAATTGATTTCATGCAATTGATATATGTTAATGATGTTTGCCATGGCATGTTCGGCATTGAATATGAAATGTGTAGCACTAATAGTTCATTTATAGGGGCACTCAAAAGGATCCCGTTACATTATGGCCAATGGGGGAAAACATTTGCAGTGTATTCTAATGACATTAATGCTATTTCAAATGTATTGAAATTGGTATAAATCACTGAATTTCACTACAAAATGATTGTTATAGAATAGGGTATTCATATACAGTACTTCTTTGAGCAATAATTGTTGGATGTGCATTTTCAATTTTGATACGCGCTTTTAAATTTAACTAAATTTTCATGTTACTCGTTGTGTATAAATTCTATACCTCGTATACAGGGCTGCACAAAAGAATTCACGTACCATTCTCCTTATCAGCGGAAATTGCTGAAGGGGAATTTTCAACTGAAACATGTGTTTTTTAATTGAACTAAATTTTTGCATGGATGCAGTTTATAGATAAAAATCAATATATCATATACAGGGCTGCTCCAAGCTTTCGGATTATTTTCCGACTGTATAGATGGGAATTGCTGAAATTTCGTTTTCAAACGTGTTTGGCTTTTCCAAATGGTTCAATTAGACATCCTATTTCAACTTATTAAGAGATCCGGGACACTTTTAAAATAGTTTTTATTTATTGAGTTAAAATTCTGATTTTTTTTAATGATGGTTAACCCTATCATTTGTAAACAAATTACATGACAAAACTTCTCAGAATTTTATTTAAAAAATTTAAATTTAAAAATTTTTTTAAAGTGGGGTAATTTAAAAATCGTTATAACACGAAATATTATTTATAGAATTTAATTTTTTTTTCATTTAAATAAACAGGAATATACGTGTTTGGCTTTTCCAAATGGTTCAATTAGACATCCTATTTCAACTTATTAAGAGATCCGGGACACTTTTAAAATAGTTTTTATTTATTGAGTTAAAATTCTGATTTTTTTTAATGATGGTTAACCCTATCATTTGTAAACAAATTACATGACAAAACTTCTCAGAATTTTATTTAAAAAATTTAAATTTAAAAATTTTTTTAAAGTGGGGTAATTTAAAAATCGTTATAACACGAAATATTATTTATAGAATTTAATTTTTTTTTCATTTAAATAAACAGGAATATACAAGTTTTAATTTTAATTCAGCATTTTTAAAAATATTAATTTATAAAAAAAAATTAAAAATATTTAACGAAAAAATTTCAAAAAAAGTGGTGCAACTTTTAAAAAAAAATCATATTTTCGAAAGTAAATGTTTTTTTTTTTTTTTTTTTTTTTTTTTTTTTTCAAATATGCTGAATCAAAATTAAAGTAAAACAATTGAAAAAGATATGTTCCAAGTTTGAACCCTGTATCTTTAACGGTTCTCGAGTTATAAGAATTTAAATATAAGAAATGGTGAAAAAACCTATCATGAAGAAAAACACATTTTTACAAGTATTCGTTTCCATGACAGCCATTGCTTGAAAGCTACATTTTGAAAACAAACCAAAGCGAAAAAATTAATATTTTTTGTTCTAATTCAGATAGAAACATGATTTAAATGTCATTTTAAGCAGGAAAAAACAGAGAAATTTTTTAGGAAATAAAATGTTTTTGCAAAATTTGAAGATTTTTGTGTACCGGACAACCTTAAAGGGGTTACATTATTCTGAATGAGTTCAAAAGTGTTTCAGAATCTATGCTTTACGCATGATTTTTTCTTTCTTGTTTTAAATTTATATAGAAATTCAAGATAGTAATATGTCGAAAACATGAATCAAAGAAACATATTTCTATTGTGTCAATTCCTCACAAAAAAAAAAAAAAAAAAAAAAAAAAAAAAAAAAAAAAAAATGGTCTCTTATGTACGGTAATTATATTTTAGAACCACTATTTCTAAATGGAATCCTCACTTAATCTTAGAATTTGAAAGGCTAATATTGCTTTAAAAAAATTGATATTATACGTAATTACCGTACATCGCATAGTGAGAGATCAATGTAATTGCATTATTTGGAATAGTTTGAACGAGTTAAACAAAATTCGATTCATTGGGATTTTTTTTTTTCAAAATCTATATAATTATCAAATTTAAATTTTTTGCGTGTTCGAGAAATTTTTGTGCGTGTCTTAGTACGCGTCTTCTTACTTGGTGTGTTATCTTTAGTACGCGTGCCATAAGTTAGTCGTCCCTGATATATATATTCTGGGAGAACGATAACAGAAATAATTTAAAAACACGAACGAAATATCATGATTCAAGCATAGATTATAAAACACTTCCCAACACATACACATATATTTTTAATTTATTCAGAATGATTATTCTTTTGCACAATTTCAGATTTCCTGTGACATTTGTTTTCTGTTTTATATGACAAAGTAAAAATCATCTGAATTTAAATACCTAAAACTTTCAAATGCATTTACAATAAAGAATTATTTCAATGGCACTTAAGCATTATTTAAAAGGAAATTAACTTTTTATGTACTGAATTATGAATTCATGAAATTTTTATCTTCTAAAGCATTTTTCGTGAATTTTTGAAACAAATTAAAAGATTTACATAATCATTTAATAAATTTTAGAAGAATTCATTAAATTTGAATTTATAGGGATTTTGTGTAATATTTATAACCCCACTCAAATCTTTTATTTTAAGTATTTTTCTTTTTTTTGTAGGAATTAGGAAATCTACAAATATAATGTTCTTACAATAAAAAATCCCTTCCCCCCCCTCTCCAATGCCAAGAAAGCTAAAAAGATGCAAAGGCCAAAGAAATCATCCTTTAAAAAATATTTTTGTTTTGTGTAACCCATATTGCTTTTGGAACATCATAAAACAATGCATCTATAACTCATTCTAAATTGTATTACTACTAATCTATATATTAAATTAATTAGCTGTAACAAAACTTCACCGCTTGATAAGGGGAAATTTGATGTCTATGTAAACAATTTGGAACATGCATAACACATTTGAAAACACAATTTCAGCAATTACACATTAAAAAAAAAATCTGTAAAGTTACTAAAGTTTTTCTAGGAAACTGGGATTCCCAGAATTTTTTATGTAACGGCAACAACAAAAATTCATGAAACAGATACACTTTTACACCGAAAATCAAAAAATCTGTAAGGTTACTAAGAATTTTTTAGGAAACTGGGATGCCTAGAACATTTCATGTAACTGCAACTAAGGTTACAGATAAAATTTTTGTAAGATTACTGTAATTTTAGTAGATTCATTTGTAAAACTACAGATTTCTGTAGCTTTACAAAAACTAGTTTTGTAGATTTACAGCTATTTTTGTACAGTTACAGATGAAAGTTTAGTAGCATGTAACTTTACATCTGTAGAATTACAGATATTTTTTTTACAGTGTACCATGAACAGTCGGAGAAATATCCGAATTCTTTTATGCAGCCCTGTATATGATCTATAGATTTGTACATATACTACATAGTATGATAAATTTTAGTTCAGTTATAGGAAACGCATTAGCACAGTTAAAAATTTCCTTTCAGCAATTTCTGTCAATAAACGGAAATGTACTTGAAATGTTTTGTGTAGCCCTCTGTGATTTATAGAATTTATATACATGCGAAGTAATAAGCAGAAAATTAGTTAATTTTAACAAAGCTTACGGCAACAAAAAATGGACTGTTAGAAATTATTGTTCATGTAACCGAATTCTTTTGTATCCCTGTAAATGAACGATGAACGCTAAGTACAGCCTATTTAAAGTAAGCATCTTTTCATGCAGCTCAGTGACATATATCAATTTCCATATTTTTGAAGTAGCGTAATATCATAAAAATATACCTCAAAATATTTCCCCCCGTAGACAGTAATGTAATGGAATTATTTTGAGTGTTCCGGTAAACGTTAATTAGGCACACTTTATTTTCAATACCGAACATGCATGCCATAGCCCCCAATAAATATATCAATTGTATGACAATCTGAATATGGGGCATTCTCACAATCTTTTGACTTTTGGAAAAAAAAAATCTGGCAAAATTAAACTTGCTAAAATAACATTTTAATCTGATAGACGAATGCCTTAATGATTCAAAATAAAGAAAAAATGGTCAGCAGCGAAAATTTTTTTATTTAACTGAGGTTTATGTTAAACTTGCGAGTTTAATTTTCCTTACCGTTTTATCCCTATAACTTTTTATTTTCTTCTAAATTTTTACTTAAAATGAATTTGCATAGTACCCACAGGACATTCAAATAAGAAATAATAAATATGTAGTACTTTCAATTTAATATTTTTGTATAACATTGTCTTAAAGGTGTGTTAAAGGAGGGACGGTAAGTAAAAAAAGGAGATGGTAATAGTAAAAAGGGGACGGTAAGGATGGAACGGTAAGGAAAATTACCACATATTATTAGAAAAATCATGTTAAGACTAAGTGGTAGCCACAATGTTCATTGATTTTTTAGAAACAGTTGTTAACATTGAATTAAATTACTTTATTTTTAAATTTACCTCGAAAAGTGCAGGAATAATCCTTGGGGACGGTAAGACTGCCAATAAAGGCACGATCTTGAAATTGATATTTAAATGCTGATTTAAATTCTGCAGTAAATTTCCTGTTAAAGAATTTTAGACATTTTTTCTCTAGCTTACTTCTGCATGAGAAAAAAACTTGAAAAAATTTTGTCGCTGCATCTGAAGTGATTTTCTGTATAAGTTTAGCAAGAGGGATGGTAAGGATGAAAAACTCAGGAACAGAGTTAAAAAAATAATATCAACCGTAAAAATGTGTGCAGGCTAATTTTTTGCTACATATTTATATAAAACAATTGTCCCAGTTTCGGAAAAAAAATTAAATTGAATTACTTTTATTGAAACAATTTTATCCAGACAGCTCCAAATTTAAAAATCAGCATCAGGGACACGGGACGGTATAGGAGTTTTCCAGGTGTTTGGACCCCCAACATAGTCCAAAACTTATTTATCTCGTTAATAGTGTTATGAAATCAAGCAATGGGATATTCCCCAGTATATGAAATTAAAGAAAACACAAAAATGTGTATTAAATAAAAAATTATTATTCAGGGACATGAAAGTCAAAAGATTGTGAGAATGCCCCATATATTTATAGGCGAGTTAGAGCGCGGACATACAGACATATCGAATTACTATTAAACATTTTTCAACTTTGTTGAAAAGTGTTAAAAGATGTCTTTTAAAAATAAATTCGTGTTTTCTCTAGTTATACAGCAATTTTTTTTTTTATGGACGCGATAAATTAAATTTTGTATGGGTGATTCTTTATACAGTTTTTGATAAAAAATTTTTTTTCAAAGATTCAAATTCTTCAGTACGCTGGATTCAATTGATGCGGGAAAAAAAGAAAAAGGTTATAAACTGGCACAAAAAATTAAGAAAAAAGAATGATTTTTTTTTTATAAATTATTTATTTTTTTTTTTGGTGCAAATCCGACTAAATGTCTCGGTCAAGATAAATATTAATTAGACAAATTAATTTCCTGAACGTTTGAAAATGATAAAAATTTAGTATTCTACCGACGCCCAGTTTTTCTTTTTCTTACTTTTTTCTTTTTTTTTCTAAAAAAAGAGAAGCATATGCTTGAAATGGTATTTAATTGCTTTGATTCTATTTTTTACCTGCTACTACAGATTCTTTTCAATTAAATTCTTACAGTGAAATCTAGCATGAAAAATTTTAATAAATAGAAAAGAATTAAATTTTCCTCGGATATTTTCCTTTTTTATGCATACGTGATATTTCATTTCTTAGTTTTTAAGTCGAAGAATGACGATTAAAAAAATCCCATTACAGGAAGTTTTTAACATGAAAAATGCTTAGACTAAAAAGAAAAAATAATATAAATAAAATAAGTACTTTTTAACGAAACATAAAAAAATAAATAAATAAATAAACATGAAAGTAGAAATTAACTTTTTAAAAGCACTTTTATAAACACAAGGGGATAAAACCTGGCTTCCCAGGTTACAGAATGTAGGTGTAAACCATCATAGTATTTCTGATGTTAACATTCTTTTTTCTCTGGACATACTGAAGGCACAGCGACGAATGAGGTATTTTTCGAAAGGTTTTGGAAGCGAAAAATGTGATACACTTACACAGGGTATTTCAAAATTATGTGTTAGAAATGTAAAGGCAGGTAGAGAGGACATTAGTAAGCAGATTTCGTACCGGAATGTGGATGCGGAAATGCAGCGTTGAGGTGGTAGAGGGCGCTATTAAATTAAGTGGATAACTGCATTTCGCTGGTTTGAATTGTCATTCTCCTCACGGGTTTCGAGCAACTTGCACCGTTACACCAATGCAGAGGTTGCGGACATGCATTTCATGTAGTAGCTGCGCAAGGAAATCGCTCACATTCAACGCACGTCCAGCAATTCTCGAGCTTTTCGAAAGACATTCCTCTACTGTGCACATATTGCTTTTTCCACTGCAGGAATTCTGGGATATCTTCCAGTGCCCGTATCACCCCTCGATACGTAAATGATCCATTCGCGCACAATTCCCGTTCAAGACATCCAAATGTTCGGCGTTCCGGCAGATTCCTACTTGGAAATCGTGTCATGTAACATCCTTTGAACAACCGCTCAATTTTCTTGCGCAGCCCCCTGGATGAAATGCATGTCGACAAGCCCCGAATTGGTGTAAAGCCGTATGTTGTTCCAAATCCGCGCGGAGAATGACGATTCAAGTCAGCGAAATGCTTTTATCCACTGAACTTAAGAGCCGTCCTCTACCGCCTGAATGCTGCGTTTCCGCACCCACATTTCTGTACGAAATCTGTTTACTAAGGTTCCCTCTAACTGCCTGTACATTTCTGATACATAATTTTGCAACACCCTGTATTTCGTTTAAACACGCTGTTTGATAATAAAAAAAAATTACAGTTAATCAAAAATTAATCAAAAAACGTATCAGCAAATAATCTCAATGATTGCGGCGAGAAAACTTCGCACGGGTCTACTGGTATTATTATTTTTTAAACTGATAATTCTAATAGATTTTTTACAGGTAATATATATTTTTTAAACTCGCATTAACAATACCAAAAATCATATTTATATGAAAAATAGCAATAATGAGTTTAAATAAAGTTTCGAAACGTATTAAAAGCAATATTTTCTTATTGACCTCGCGACAGGAGTTAACACCTGAAGAAATAGCCAAAGATCGCTATTTACAATCAGCCTTTCTGATACTCTTCATTTCTGTAGTTTCAGCCGTAATTTTGATACCTATCTTGAATTTGTTTTTTATTTATATTTTACTGTTTTATGTATTGCTTTATGTTGATAAATGTTTTAGTTTTGTTATGGAATATAAGTTAGAAACAAATGACGAGTTACGCATATTAATTTAAGTGACAACGGATTTCTCTTTCTCAATCGTCTGCACGCGATAGCGATAGATTAAAAAAAAATGTGCTTTAAAATATTTTAAAAACAATAAAAATTGAGCAAATTGCGGTAAAGTTTCCAAACAAATTTGGATATAGTTTTAAAATTAATTGGATTTGAAAGTATATTTTTTTCCGTATTCGACGGTGTGAAAATTGAAAACGTGCGGTATTTAGAAGTTTAAAAAA